>CM062593.1:2287904-2887904 GCA_031468815.1 Morus bassanus
CCCTCTCAGCGCGACGGGCTCCCTTCTTCAAGCAGAGTCTGGGATCGGCGCCGCAGCAGCCGGCTAGGCCGGCTGGAATTGGATCGACCGCCATGGCCTCCTCCTGGTCTTCCAGTGGGTCGACCTCCATGGGCTCTGTGCCATCCTCTGCGGTTTTGGATCGCCACCCAAAGAGTTTCCACACGTCCTCTTTGGTTTGGCGGCTCTTGTAGTTGCCCTGAGGCTGCATTGGGCAGCTCCGCTGGGCGCTGGGCCGCAGCACCCAGAAGCTGGCAGTGGCTGCCTGAGGCTTCCCTGCTCCTGTCCTGCTCCGCTTGCTGGCACTGCAGGCGCGAGCAGCCGAGTGAGTGGTGGCCAGGGGCAGGGCTGCCTTTTCACGGGGCAGGGGACAATGGGCAGTGAGGAGGTGGTTTGTGACATCAGGCGGCCATCGTGATGCGACGTGGGGCGGCCGGAGCGCGCGGCTCATGGTGGGTCCCTCGGCTGTCGGGTGCCTGGCCTGAAAGGGGCCCTGCCTGGGAAGAGCAGGGTGCCCGGGGCTGAGCTGCTCTGCCCCTGCCCAGTCCCACGCTGGTGGGACCCACTCTCCACACCTCCCGCCACCCCGCACGTGCTTCGGGGAAGAACTGCTGCTCTGCTCAACAGAAGGTGAAGCGGCCACTGGCTCTGACATGGCCAACTTCCTTCTCCGGCCGCGGCCGCCTGTGATCAGAGCAAACCCTTACAGCCCTGCTGGCTCTCGGCCTGCCGGTGGGCTGCACCAAGCCCAGCATTTGCAGAATTTGCCATCAACTCTAGATCAGACCCTGGTCGTTGGCAATATCCTCTCTCCTCCAGCCCTAGCCCTGCTGGGGGGCTGAGTGCTCTAGCCAGCCCCCTCTGCTCTGCAATGCAAAGGCCAATATAGGGTAAAAAATACATAATCCAAAACCAAAACGTGACAAGAAAAAGTGGTTATGGGATCTCTGTGCGTAAAGCTGTCCCCACATGGCGTCAGACCTCTCCTTTCCCCGGAAAGCTTCCTGCTTTCCCCACTCTGCCTTACATCTTGGACATCACACCTCTCTGACACCCAAGAAGGAGGGCTGTCCTGCCAGGGCGGTGGGGCTGGATGGCTGCCCAGCCACCCTCTCGGGCACTGGGGACCCTACCAGGTGCCTGCAGGATGGAGAGAGGGGAGCGCAGCCCCAGGGTGGGCCGTGCAGCAGCTGACCGCTGCCAGGCATGGCGAGCCCTTGCTCGGTGCGCATGGGGAGCAGGCACGGTCTTGCTGCAGCAGTGGCAGGCTGAGCCCTGCGCAGGCCAGTTCCCGACTCTGTGGGCCCTGGCACTGCCATGCTGGGGGAGCGGAGGGGCCATCTCAGGACAGCAGGTCTGCAGGGGACAGTGGGGACATGGCAGCGGAGAAGTGTGTTCAGGCCTCGGCTTCCCGCCGCAGCGTACTCGTTTTCTTTGCTCGATCTTGGCTGCTCTCTGTTGTGGGGCTGAGCACTGCCCAGGAGCTGGCCCCACACCGAGAGAGGCTTGGGTGGGGCCAGACCCTCTGAGCGCGACGGGCTCCCTTCTTCAAGCATAGCCTGGGATCGGCGCCGCAGCAGCCGGCTAGGCCGGCTGGAATTGGATCGACCACCATGGCCTCCTCCTGGTCTTCCAGTGGGTCGACCTCCATGGCCTCACAGAATCCCAGAACGGCGGGGGTCAGAAGGGACCTCTGGAGATCCCCCCGTCCAACCCCCCTGCTCCAGCAGGCCCACCCAGAGCAGGGGGCACAGCACCGCGTCCAGGCGGGGTTTGAATGTCTCCAGGGAAGGAGACTCCGCAGCCTCTCTGGGCAGCCTGTCCCACTGCTCTGGCACCCTCACAGGAAAGGATTTTTTCCTCGTAATCAGGTGGAACGTCCTGTGCTCCAATTTGTGCCCATTGCCCCTTGTCCTGTCGTTGGGCACCGCTGAAAAGAGTCCGGCCTCATCCTCTTGACACCCACCCTTCAGCTATTTATAAGCATTGATAAGATCCCCCCTCAGGCTTCTCTTCTCCAGGCTGAACAAGCCCAGGTCTCTCAGCCTTTCCTCGTAAGAGAGATGCTCCAAGCCCCTGATCATCTCCGTAGCTCTCCGCTGGACTTGCTCAAGCAGTTCCCTGTCCTTCCTGAACTGGGGAGCCCAGAACTGGACGCAGCGCTCCAGATGTGGCCTCACTGGGGCGGAGTAGAGGGGGAGGATAACCTCCCTCGACCTGCTGGCCACGCTCCTGTGGATGCACCCCAGGACACCGTTGGCCTTCTTGCCCGCAAGGGCACAGTGCTGACTCGTGGTCACCTCGCTGCCCACCAGCACTCCCGGGGCCTTCTCAGCAGTGCTGCTTTCCAGCAGGTCAGCCCCCAGCCTGTGCGGGTGCACAGGTTCTTCCTCCCCAGGGGCAGGACCTTACACTTGCTCTTGTGGAATTCCATGAGGTTCCCCTCAGCCCAGCTCTCCAGCCTGTCCAGGTCTCGCTGAATGGCAGCACAGCCTTCTGGTGCATCAGCCACTCCTCCCAGTTTGGTATCACCAGCAAACTTGCTGAGGGTACACTCTGTCCCTTCGTCCAGGTCATTGATGATTATATTGAACAGAACTGGACCCAGCACAGACCCCTGGGGAACACCGCTCGTTACAGGCCTCCAACTAGACTCTGCCCAGTTGGTCACAACCCTCTGAGCTCTGCTGTTGAGCCAGTTCTCAATCCACCTCACTGTCCACTCATCTAACCCACACTTCCTAAGCTTGTCCGTGAGGATGTTATGGGAGACAGTGTCGAAGGCCTTGCTGAAGTCGAGGTAAACAACCTCCGCTGCTCTCCCTTCACCTACCCAGCCAGTCACGCCATCATAGGAGGCTATCAGGTTGGTCAAGCATGATCTCTCCTTCGTGAATCCCTGTTGACTACTTCTGATAACCTTCTTTTCCTCTACACGCCTGGAGATGACCTCCAGGATGAACTGTTCCATCACCTTTCTGGGTATGGAGGTGAGGCTGACTGGCCTATAGTTTCCCGGGCCCTCCTTCTTGCCCTTTTTGAAGACTGGAGTGACATTTGCTTTCCTCCAGTCCTCAGGCACCTCTCCTGTTCTCCATCACCTTTCAAAGATGATGGAGAGTGGCTTGGCAAGAACATCCACCAGCACCCTCAGCACTCGTGGGTACATCCCATCAGGGTCTATGGACTTGTGAGTATCCAGTTTGCCCAAATGATCTCTAATGCAATCCTCCTCAACCAAGGGGAAGTCCTTTCTCCAGATGTTCTCTCTCACCTCTGGGAGCTGGGATGCCTGCGGGCCAGCCTTATCAGTAAAGACTGAAGCAAAGGTGTAATTCAGTAACTGCCTTCTCTGCATCCTGCATCACCAGGGCACCCACCTTGTTCAGCAGCGGGCCCACAGTTTCTCTAGTCTTCCTTTTACTGCTGATGTATTTGAAGAAATCCTTCTTATTATCCTGAACATCCCTTGCCAGACTGAGTTCCAAGTGGGCCTTGGCCTTCCTCGTTGCATCTCTGCATACCCTGACAATGTTCCCATATTCCTCCCAAGTGGCCAGTCCCTTTTTTCACATACTGTAAACCTCCTTCTTCCATTTGATTTTCTCTAGAAGCTCTTTGGTCATCCATGCAGGTCTCCTGGCTCCTTTGCTTGACTTCCTTCTAGGGATGCACCGATCTTGAGCTTGGAGGAAATGGTCCTTGAATACTGACCAGCTCTCTTGGACCCCCCTGCCTTTTCAGAGCCCTAACCCTTGGGATTCCTCCAAGCAGGTCTTTGAAGAGGCCAACGTTAGCTCTCTTGAAGTCTGGGGTTGTAATCCTACTTGTTGCCCTGCTTCTACCACGCAGGATCCTGAACTGCACCATCTTGTTGTCACTGCAGCCAAGGCTACCGCCAACCCTCACATCCTCAATCAGCCCTTCCTTGTTCATTAGTATAAGGTCGAGCAGCCCATCTCACCTTGTTGACTCCTCCACTACCTGTGTCAAAAAGTTATCCTCAATGCTCTGCAGGAACCTCCTGGATCGTGCGTGCCTTGCCATGTTGCTTTTCCAGCAAATATCAGGTGATTGAAGTCCCCCACGAGAACTGGGGCCTGTGATTGCAAGGCTACTTCCAGCTGCCTGTAGAAGGCCTCATCACCTTCCTCTTCCTTATCGGGTGGCCTGTAGTAAACGCCCACAACAGTGTCACCCATATTTGCCTGCGCCTTAATTTTTAGCCATAAGCTCTCGACTCGTTCTTCCTCCACCCCCTAGGCAGAGCTCGATGCATTCCAGTTGCTCCCTCATGTAAAGAGCAACTCCCCCATCTTGCCTTGCTGGCCTGTCTTTCCTAAAAAGCCTGTAGCCATCCATGACAGCATTCCAGTCATGCAAGCTATCCCACCGTGTCTCTGTAATTGCAATGAGATCATGGCCCTGTGACCGCACACAGATCTCTAGTTCCTCCTGTTTATTCCCCATGCTGCATGTGTTGGTGTACAGACATTTCAGAGAGGTAACTGAGCACACAGGTTTCCCTGGAGGGGTGCACGAGGATCCACTAGAGCCATGCACACCCTTGAGGTGGTTGGTCTTCCAATTGTCATCTCGGGAGGCAGCAAAGGCACCTTTGTCGCTGCTCTGGTTGGCCCGGCCTCCTCCTGGTCTTCCAGTGGGTCAACCTCCATGGGCTCTGTGCCATCCTCTGCGGTTTTGGATCGCCACCCAAAGAGTTTCCACACGTCCTCTTTGGTTTGGCGGCTCTTGTAGTTGCCCTGAGGCTGCATTGGGCAGCTCCGCTGGGCGCTGGGCCGCAGCACCCAGAAGCTGGCAGTGGCTGCCTGAGGCTTCCCTGCTCCTGTCCTGCTCCACTTGCTGGTAGTCAGGAGTGGTGGCCAGGGGCAGGGCTGCCTTTTCACGGGGCAGGGGACAATGGGCATGTCACCAGGTGGCCACTGTGATGAGACATCGGGCAGCAGAAGCCCAAGGTTGGCTATTGGGAAGAATTTCTTCATTGAAATCATTGGAAGAAACTGCCCGTGGATATCGTTAAGTCACCAGTCCTGAGGTATTTAAATATTTTTAGGTGTGGCAATGATCCAGGGCTTCAGATGTGCGTTTGCACACCAGGGCTGTTTCATGAAGACAGGTCCATTTATTTGCAGGAACACTGGCTCCACAGTCATGGAGGGGACATCACTGCAGCCTTTCCATACGGGAAGTCCCGCTCTCATCCTCCACACAGCTCCACCAATGGTCTTCCTGAAATGGCTTCGGCCCATTTGTAGCCAAAATATTTCCTGAAGTGTGGCCTTTTTTATTCAAAAGTCCTGAAAAAAAAGCAGCAACCAAAAGCATCTTGCTCCTAAAACCACCTTAAAGCAGAGCATCCCCCAGCACTGACTGGCCACCCCTGGAGGAAAGCACATCAGACTCCCACCTCAGGGAGAGGGGGTAGGTTTTGCAGAGGCTCTGAGCATCCCTGCCAGACTCCACCAAGCATCCACCTGCTCACCCAGACTGGTGACCCCCTGGCACCAGCAGCACCTATCTGTAGCAGAGGTGGGATCACGGTGGGCAGGGCCACCCCAAGGTCCCCCAACAACAGAGAGCCGCCCTCGTCCTCCCCACCCCCAGCAAATGGGCATGAAATGAGGAAGTGGGAGGAGGAAAAAAAAAGAATTAGTTGCAATTTGTAGTTGCAGCAGAAACGCAAAAGAAAAGCGCTTTGAGATGGACCTGGGCCCTCGGTGACAGGAGCCCCGAGCGCCCCTTCCCCGGGAGCAAGACCCAGGGACACCATGGTGAGTGCAAGCAGGGCCCTTGCTGGGGTCCCCCCACCCTGGGATATCACCCTCTTTTCCTGCCACCTCAGGGCTCTCTCAGCCCTCTCCTCTCCTGCACCCATTGTGGTACCTTGCTGCTTTCTGGAAGGTGCCAGGAGCCCGCCCAATGTCCCCGTTGGAGAAGGGATGCTGCTGCCCAGGCTTGGGGACAGGGAGCAGAGCTGGGGCTCGGTGAGGCACGGGCACAGGGCGCAGTGCGGGAAGCAGCTGGGGATGGGTGCTGGGTGCTGGGTGCAGGGTCGGTGCCCCCAGAAGCACTGACCCAAGCAGGATGGAGGGCACCAGGCAGTGAGGCTGGGCCAACACAAAGTGGTTTTGATTTTGCCGTCACCAGTGTGGTACCCACAGGAGAACTCTTCTGTTCCTCTTGGCCCAACTTCCCACCAGCACTTCTGGCTTCAGCGCTCATGGTGCTGGCAGGGTGTGGGCAAAGCGTGGTGCAGGCAGAGCACAGCACGGTCGCAGGGGCTGCCAGGGGTAGCCATACTCCCCAGGCCACCTCAAGCTGGGAAGGATGCTCTGGGTGCCAGAGCCCAGGGTAAGACCTTGCAACTTGGCGCATGCGGGGAACAGAGGCCATGGGCAGAGCTTGGGGCTGCTGAAAGGGCAGCGACCAGAGCTAGAAGTTGATCTGGAGGCAGAAGAGGAAGATGAAATCTCTCAAAATTAGGGAGATGCTCGGGCACGGACTAAGAGTCTGCACAGTGTGACCACAGCCACATCCTTCAGCCTGTGGCTCTGCTCCGTCCACGTCTCGGAGTGATGCTGTCCCCAGACATTTCCACCCAGCCAGGAAGGGGACAATGGCCAGGCTGAAACAGAGCCTTCTCCCAGACACAGTCATGGCTGCCACTTCTGAAAGGCTGCTGAGATGCTGTCCTCCACAAGACACAAATACAAGGACACCTCCCCACCGCCACCTGAGACCTGAAGAGGTTTTTGTGGCTTCACGAAGGGCCATGGGGCTGTGCAGCCATGACCCCGACTCCTGCCAGGCCCCAGCTCCGGGGCCAGCCCCATCCCCAAAATGCTGGGGGAAATGCCCCATCCCCAAAGGCTGCCTGTGCCTGGGAGCTGGCGGGTTGTGACAGCGATGCAACACCTCACGCTCTTCTCAAGGCTTCCGGTGGTTTTAAGGTGTTGGCTGCATCTGGCCTTCCCTGTCTCAAAACAAAAGGTGCCACCTTGCGCTGCATCGCCTCCCTGCTCAGGGCTTGCAGGGTTTTTCTGGTGGCTCAGACCTGAGCTTTGAAGGAAAACAGATGATGTTTTGCAATCCACAGGGCCGCTCCCCTCCCTGCCTCAGAGATCCTATCATGAGCACCAGCTGCATCTGCAGCCCTGGCACAGGCAGTGGCTGTGGTGGTGACGGTCCCCATCCCGCAGCCCTCAGCTGGGGTGCTCCTGGGGGTCCTGATGTGGGACCCCATGCATGCACCTATCATGCATGGGGCCAACAGCAGAGCAAAGTCACTCGTGCAAAGTGGCTGCAAACTGCACCTGGAAGCCCGGGACAAGGGCTGCTGAAAGCTGCTCCCCGCTCTGCTTGAGGATGAAATGGCCTCACGGAGGCATTTGGTCCAGGCCACCCACCAGTCCCCTTCCCTGGTGACCCCCGCAGCAGCAGCTTTTGAGCCGCTGCTCTCTGAATCATCCTTTCCTTTGGCCTGGAAGGGAGGAGGGGACTGAGGAACTGCTGCCCCAAACCTCTGAAAGCAAATTCAGTTTGTGCCCCCGCTCCCTGCAGGGATGCTGCCTGTAGCCCCCATCCCACAAGGGCTTGCTGGGCACTGAGCTCAGGCAATGACATGGTTTCAAGGAGCATCCTTCCTCTTCATCCTCCCCACAAGGCTTTTACCCAGCTTAGCGAGCCCTGGCCCTGCAAACCTCCTGTACCACCCCTCAGGACATACTGAGAAAAGCCAGGCAGACTTTGTGCTCCCAGAAACAGGGCAGAAACAACCACGGCCCTGCAGATATCTAGGACAAAACCTTCATTTCAAGTGAGCTGGTGTTTTCCTTGCAGCTGTGCTGCATCAAGTGCCCCAGCTGAGCCAGGAAAGCACCTAACCTGAGCCTGGAGGAAGAGGAGGTGTCATGAAGGCACACGCTCGCCGCTGACAGCTCTGAGTAGTTGTTTGACTGAAGAAGAAATTCCGGTGTCAGCTCAAAAGTGCTGAGTTTGCAATACAGGAAATGCTTGTTTTTGCCTTAATTTGGTGCCATAACCAGCCATGTGAGCCCAGGGTGTCTGTGCCAGAGGGCTCAGGGTGTTGGAGGCAGGGGACGGGGAACTGAGGTGTCAGGCTCCCCATGGGCTCCTCCCAACCCACTACTCTCCACCTGAAACACAAGGTTTTGGCCAGGTTGGGTTGAAGCTGGGCAGCTCCTGGGGTCACCGACAGCTCTCTGGGCTCTCTGGGTGACAGCACGGTGAGCTAGAGCAGATGACTGAGCCCCTCTGCATTTTTCCGAGTGGCTTTTCTACGGGCTTATTAGAGCAGAGGGGAGGAAGAGGAGGAGAAGGCAAGAGAAAGGCACATAAGCAACAAACAGGAGGAAGGGGAGACGCTCCCCACACAGTTTCAGGCTGCGTGAGCAGCCCCAATCCCCCCTGGACTCCCTGAGCTGACCCAGGTCCATGCATCCCAAGGGAAGGTGATGGGATAATGAAGCCAAAAGCCCCTCCACTGGCTATGGGGGCTTGAGTTGCACTTTGGGTTTGGGGAGGCATGGATGGTATTTTGGGTTGCAAAGCCGAACGGGGAGGGAGGTAGCCCCAGGAGAGCAGCACAATGCTGCCGAGCTCCTCCACGCTCCATGACAGTCCCTCTGTCCCCCATTGCGATGGGCCTGGATTGTGCCCAGCATCTGAGGGTGGGCGCGGGGGGCTGCAAGCAGACAGGAGGGTGCAAAGGTGTCAGGGTCTGGAGGCCTGAAATCTTGAGAGCCAACAGGAAAATAAAGCAAAAGGGGAAGAGGAGAAAAGGGAAATGGAAAGTCTAAGAGGCTGGGGGCGACCGGGGGGAGAAGTGAAATCGGTGCCGGGAGCACTGGCGTGAAAGCGGAACTGCGGGGGCCATGGGACGGGTGCAGAGGAGCCTCAGACGGGTTGAGATGGGGTGTCCCTTCCTGGGCACTGTGCCAGGGACCACACAGCACCGTAGCTGTCTTCAGTAAGTTTCCTCTGTAGCATCGAGGACAAGGGGCCTTTGAGTAGTTTTCTTTTTGCATGGTGAAATCCTCTCCTCCCCTCCCAGCCCAGGGCTGTGTTTAGCCCCTCAGGGGCTTAAATCACAGCCCACAGTTTTCCTGCTACCTCACGCCCCCCGAGGACAGAGCTGGGCGAGTTGGGGGGTGGCTGGAAAGCAGGTGCTGGCATCTCCCTGGGCAGGGAGGAAAGGGTGATGGGGCACAGTTGCACCTCTACCCTGGTGTAAAAGGGACGTGGGGGCACAGGGCATGTGCAGTGCTGGGGACGCACCCACCAGCTGCAAGTTTTGCTCTTCCTCTGGGTTATTTTTGCTGCCCCTTTGACTCATAAGCAGAGCCTGTGAAGCAATTGCTTCGTTAGTCCTTTGCTACCTCCATAACGAGCATGGGTGATGTTACAAACATGCCCGCAGGCTGTCAGTGCCCCATGTGCTCCTCTCCAGAGTGCAGACCTGCAGTGAGGCAGGATCCAGCCAGAGGGATGGGGCAAGCCCAGGTGCAGCAGCACTGGGGTTTTGAGCTTTGCAAGTTCCCAGCGTGGCCAAAACGCCCCTCTTTGCACCATCCAAAGGTGCCTGTTTTGGAGCCACAGCTGGGGCGGGGGCCAGTTATAGCTACCAGCAGCTCAGGGGGAGCTGGGGCCAGATCCAGGCCTGGAGCCCCACTCCTGTCAGTGGTGGCCCTGGTGCAGTCGCTGTGGCCCTCTCTCCGCAGGGCAGCAAGGAACGCTTCCACTGGCAGAGCCACAATGTCAAGCAGAGCGGCGTGGACGACATGGTCCTGCTCTCCAAGATCTCCGAGGAGGCCATTGTGGAGAACCTCAAGAAGCGTTTTATGGACGATTACATCTTTGTATCCTTGCCGGGGCAGCGGGACAGGGCCAGGGAGTGGCAGGGCTGTGCTCCAAGGCTTTACCAGGGCAAAGAGCACTGAGCAAAGCCCCTCATCTGCTGTCTCCCACTGCTCCTGCACACTGGACACCCACCTGCCGGTGCCAAGGGGCTGGACCCCAGTGGCAGTGGTGGCCATCGTCCCCTGTTGCTGTCACCCAACCCCCCAAAGCCCACAGCATGCCCTCGCTGCTCTGCACCCACAGCAAATCCAAGCAAACCCTGGATGGAGCAGAAGAATTCCTGCAGACACGGGGAGGAAGTGCCACCCCTCACCCTCCACCGATATCAGCCCACATGGAACAGCATCAAGCCAGCGCAGGCTGCAAAGCTCCCACCCTGCCCAGTGTTGCCCCCACTGTACCATCCCCCAGCCCGGAGGCTTTTGCAATTTCTGGCTCCCATCGCAGGGTTGACACTGCTGAGCACCGTGCATGCGGCTCGGCTGCTCTCAGGCTCCGCAGTGCGGATGGGGGAGTGTCCCCACAACCACAATTCAAGGCGCTGAACCCTTGCCTTGCTTGCCCCACACCTGCTTGGGGATGCGGCCAGACCAGCGTCCCCAAGCACCCTGCACCCCAGCTCCGGTGGGTGGCCAGCTTTGGTGGGGAAGAGGAGAAAATCCCTGCCATGCAGAGCAGGGCACGGTGGGGTCTCAGGTGGCAGCAGGGCTGAGCATGGGGCTGAGGCACTTGCTCACACCACTGCAAGTGGCTGTGGTTTCCCTGAAGATGCGGCTCTGTCCTTACAAGGCGATGCTCTGTCCCAGGCCAGTGGTGACGCAGCCATCCTCCCTGCTCTTTTGGCAGCCCTGAGGCTTTAAATGTGTTTTGGGGTTGGGTTTGGGGTTGGCGCCTTTTTTTTTTCCGGAGAAAAAAAACACCCCACATAGCCTCTTCCTTTTTCTTTTCTGCTGCTGCATGCAGGGCCCCCGTCTAGCCGTGACTCAACGCCCAGTGCTTCTGCATTTCCCAGAAGAGCTCCTCTATTCCTGTCCTTCGGCTGCTCTTCCCCCACCCCTGCTGTCAGGTGGGCCAAAAATAGGACATTGAGGGCTCGGGGTAACCCTGCTGGCACCGCTCCATCCCCAACCTCCATCTCCCCAACACCTGCCCTGGGGTGCTGGGAGCTCATCCCCGTCCTGCTGCTGCATCATTTCTATGTGCAGTTCCCCACTTTTCCATTGCCCTGCCCACACCCGGGTGACTCCAGCATGCTGCAGGCAGGGGCTGAGGGAGGCAGAGTAGCTGGGTGGCCAGGGAAAGGCAGGAGCCAGCAGTTTCTCCCCTCTCTGTGCTTCAGTTTCCCTGGCTGTAAAATGGAGATGGTTTCCTGCTGCAAAAGCCGCGCATGGAGCATGAGCAGCTGAGCAGAAGGCAAATGCCGGGAGATTGCAGGATACTGGAAATGCCACTTTTGGAGCTGATCCTCAGCCAGAGGCTGGGGAGGTGAGGGGATGCTCCTGCTGTAACCTTGTGCTGCAGGGGATGCCCCGGGGCAGAGGGAGCAAAGCCCTGAGACCCTGTGGCTGGGAGACCACCAAGTCGTGGTAGCAGCTCTGTCTGAGCTGGAAACCCTTATAGTATTCCTGGTAGAGCTTCCAGAAAGAGGCAGGGACCCCCCCCACAACCACCTTCCTGCTATTGCTCGCACTGACGCTGCCTCTCGATGCAGCAAGTGGGGCAACGAAGGGGGCACATGGGAAAGGATGCACGGACCTTAACCTGCCACTCAGACTTACATCGGGCCTGTGCTCATCTCCGTCAACCCCTTCAAGCAGATGCCATACTTCACCGACCGGGAGATCGAGCTGTACCAGGGGGCGGTGAGGCTGCTGCGTGCCGGCTAGGGGTTGGCCAGGAGTTCATGGGGTTTAATTTGGTGTGAAACACCTGGGGGGTGTCCCATGTGTGTCCCCATCCTCCCTAGCCCTTTCAGTGCTGCAGGGTTCAGTGCTCCCAAACACATTGATGGAGAGTCAGTAATGAGACTCAGGAGCAGATCCCCACTCCTGGGAAATTCAGCTCATAAATACACACCAAAGCAACCCAAACATGGTAAAATCCAGCCTGAGTGACAACAAGCTTCCCAAGGAGGAGGGGAGATTCAAAAAAAAAATCTGACATCTGATTAGCTCACGTTTGTGGCAAAAGATTCATTCCCCATCTCTGCTATGTGCCACTGCCTTGGGCAGAGTTAAGGGCCTTTGGGGAGGGGGCTCAGTGTGGGGGGGCTGATGGCTGCTCTGTGCTCAGCGCTGTTGTCCTTGTCCCCCGTTTAGGCTCAGTATGAAAATCCCCCCCATATCTACGCCCTGACCGACAACATGTACCGCAACATGCTGATTGACGGGGAGAACCAGTGCGTCATCATCAGGTAGGGGGTACATGGGGTGCAGCTGGGGACCCAATGCCACCGGTCCGGGGCCAGCTGCCCCCATCACCCCCTATCCCCACACCCCAGGGGCATCCCGGCTAAACTCAGCAGCCGGGCAGCAACGAGAGGCAGCTCATGCCCAGTGGTGGGTCCTGGGGGACCCAGCAGGTGGGGGTGCCTGGAGGGACCCTGGCATCCTGGGCCATGAGCACCAGCCAGGGCTGCAAGGACCGAACCTTGTGCAACGCGTTCTTCCGGCTGACTGTTGCAAGAGAAATGGCCAGGATATGGGGCAAGGCCAGAGACTTCCCCATGAGGCTCCCAAGTCTCCCTCCTCCCCTCCAAAATCCAACAACAAGAAATCCAATGTATCTTCCTGGAGCAGCTCCTCGCCCAGCTTTGCTCTGGTCTTGGCTATATCTGAGAGCACCCCCAGAGCACCTGGGCAGCCCCGTCCCCTGCATTAGCGCTGCCACACAGAGTACATGGCAGAAGGGAGGCTACAGCCCCCATCACCCCCAGCCCTGCTCTAACATCCCACCCTGAAGCATTCCAGGACAGGTGACTCTGGTGGGCACATTTCACATCTCCTCTGCTTTGATATTTGCACAGTGGAGAAAGTGGAGCCGGGAAAACAGTAGCAGCAAAATACATCATGGGCTACATCTCCAAAGTGTCTGGGGGTGGCGAGAAAGTGCAGGTATGGCTGCCCCCCCCCACACCACCACGCATCACTTCACCTCCCAACTGCTCCCCACCATCCTGGCCCCCTGCTCCCCCCACGTGATGGTGGCAGACGGAGCAGCTCAGGCTCGAGGGCTGGGGACACGCAAAGCCCCACGTCTGTCCCCAGCCCTGAGGCAGGGCTGCTGCAGTGGGGTGCAGGCGTGCAGCCCCCGCACTCAGCCCTCTCCCTCCTCTGCTGCCAGCATGTGAAGGACATCATCCTGCAGTCCAACCCACTGCTGGAAGCCTTCGGAAATGCCAAAACCGTCCGGAACAACAACTCCAGCCGTTTCGTAAGTCACCAGGGCAGGTGCAGAAGGTCAGCACCGTGGCCAGGATCCGTCCCAGCAATGCTCCCAGCATGGTGGGAGAAGGCTGGGAGAAGCCAGGGCTGGGGGGAGTGAGGAGTCCCGATGGCCAGGGCCACGGCTCTGAGTTGGAGCTGTGCTGGGGCAGGGGAAGTACTTCGAGATCCAGTTCAGCCGGGGCGGCGAACCCGATGGGGGGAAGATCTCCAACTTCCTGCTGGAGAAGTCACGGGTGGTGAGCCAGAATGAGTGCGAGAGGAATTTCCACATCTACTATCAGGTATGGGGCGGGGGGGGCACAGAGCCAGCTGGGCTGCCACGGGGGCCAGGGGCTGGGTAACCGCAGCTCCCGTTTCTCTCCCAGCTCATTGAAGGGGCATCCCAAGAGCAGCGGCAGAACCTGGGCATCATGAGCCTGGATTATTACTACTACCTGAACCAGTCGGACACGTACCAGGTGGAGGGTACGGATGACCGCAGCGACTTCCATGAGACCATGGTGAGTGTGTGTGAGGGGGAGTCCCCAAAGCCAGCTGCGGCTGGCCAGGGGCTGATGGGCTCCCCACGCCCCCAGAACGCCATGCAGGTCATCGGCATCCGAGGTGAGGACCAGCAGCTGGTGCTGCAGATTGTGGCAGGGATCCTCCACCTGGGAAACATCAGCTTTCGGGAGGAAGGCAACTATGCTCGGGTGGAAAATGCTGACTGTGAGTAGCCAGCTCCCCCTGCTCTAGGGGGGCAAGTGGGGACACTCGCAGAGACCCTTGGCAATGAATTACAAACTCCCCATAGCACAAATCCCCTGGCAGGGGAGACAGGCAGTGAGAGCATCTTCCCCATGTTAGACACAGGGAAACTGAGGCAGTGAGCAAATGGCACAACAACAGCTTAATTAGCAAGGGGATGGATGCCAGGAGTTGCTTGCTGTGATTTAGCAGAGGGAGGAACATGTCCCACGTCCCTGGTCGCTGCACCGCTGCTGTCCTTTGCACTTGGCCAGGGGGTCCAGCAGCAGCTGCGGGCAGCCCTGACCGCCCCCCCAACTCTGCCCAGCCCTGGCCTTCCCTGCCTACCTGCTGGGGATTGACCAGGACCGCCTCAACGAGAAGGTCACCAGCAGGAAAATGGACAGCAAGTGGGGCGGCCGCTCCGAGTCCATCACCGTCACCCTCAACGTGGAACAGGCAGCTTACACCCGGGACGCCCTGGCCAAGGGGCTTTACGCACGCGTCTTTGACTTTCTCGTGGAGGTGTGTGGTCCTGGTGGGCTGGGCCGAGCGTGGCTGCAGTGCGGAGAGGATGCTCACCATCCGCTCCCACGTGCAGCTGGCCCCACCGCCCTATGTCCCCCTGATGAAGGTGGCTCATCCCGTCTCTCCCTGCAGTCTATCAACCGGGCTATGCAGAAGCCACATGAGGAGTACAGCATCGGGGTGCTGGACATCTACGGCTTTGAAATATTCCAGGTATGTGTTGCTTTGCTGTAGGATCCCAGCTGGGGAATGTCCTTCCCTGCTCCCACAGCAAGGAGAGCAGCTGGAGCAGGGCACTGTTAGCAGTCGATGGGCCAAGAAGGGTCCCTGGAACAGCACCCAAAGGCTCTGCTGTTTCGGGACCCACAATGTGATGAGAGGAGCAGAAGCCAACTCAGCCCCATCTTCTCTTTCATCTTTTGTCCTTTTGCAGAAAAATGGCTTTGAGCAATTCTGCATTAACTTTGTGAATGAGAAGCTGCAGCAGATCTTCATCGAGCTGACCCTGAAGGCAGAGCAGGTATGGGGGGTCTTGTCTGGGGGGGTTGCGGGGCTGCACCAGCACTCTGTTTCCTGCACCCTGCACCCCTGCTGCCAGCCAGTCCTGGCACCGTGGCTGAGGCAGGGGGGATGCAGCATATCCCATGGGTTGGGGGCCCACCCAGCTCTCACTGTGCTTCCCCAGGAGGAATACGTGCAGGAGGGGATCAAGTGGACCCAGATCCAGTACTTCAACAACAAGGTGGTGTGTGACCTGATAGAGAACAAGCTGGTGAGTGGGGTCCTCTCCTCTGGGGGAGGCTTTCTCAGGGAGCCAAGGCACCCAGGGAGGGGGTTGCCGGGTGGGCTGGGTGCTGTTAGGGATGGGTGCGGTCTTGCCAGAGTGCATCCCTGGAGAGCAGCAGCTCTGCTTCCTTAACCTAAGCTGCAGTTTAGCATGAAGCAGCTTTGACCAGCACGGGGCACTTGAGCACATCCAGATGCAGGACTGGGCCCTGCCCACAGCCTTTGGACACCCATGGCTTCGCTCTCCCTCTCCCAGAACCCCCCTGGGATCATGAGCGTCCTGGATGATGTCTGTGCCACCATGCACGCCACTGGCGAGGGGGCGGACCAGACCCTGTTGCAGAAGCTGCAGGCGGCGGTGGGCACCCACGAGCACTTCAACAGCTGGAACTCAGGCTTCATCATCCATCACTATGCAGGCAAGGTAGGGGCCCCCACACCCCACACCCTGCACCCCACAGCCCTGGCCACAGCAGCGTGGGGCTGAGCTGCCCTCCTGCCCTCAGGTCTCCTATGATGTGAACGGCTTCTGCGAGCGCAACCGGGACGTGCTCTTCACCGACTTGATCGAGCTCATGCAGAGCAGCGAATAGTGAGTCCTGACAGCGCTGCGGTCCCAGAGGCCAGCCCAAAAGGGCTGGGGCAGAAGGCAGCATCCTCAACATCGAGGCCATAAAGCTATGCTGTTCCTGCCTCTGCCCAAGCCATATCTTGAGGTGCTCAGCGTCCTGCATTGCCCCGCAGGCACCGGGGGCATCCGCCTGTCGAGTGCAGCAGCCCTTAGGGGCTGCAGGGCTGGGCGAGGGGTGCTCACCCACCAGCACCGATCCTGCTCAGTCTGGGGGCAATCGAGGGGTACAGACTCAGCCATGTTGCAGGATTTCTCCATAGCAGAAAGCAGAGCTGGAGCTGGTTCCAGCTCAGCACCTGCTGAGCTTGGGGAGCCTGGCAGCTCTCACCCGGGGACTGTCACCTGCCTTTCAGTGGTTTCATCCGGATGCTTTTCCCAGAGAAGCTTGATTCTGACAAAAAGGGACGACCAACCACCGCGGGCTCCAAAATCAAGGTACGTCCCAGAGGCTGCAGGACAGTAGATGCCTCTGGGGCAGCAGCAGGGTGATGGGCTCCCACCAACACCTTTAACGCTACAGAGGTCGATCCCTGCAACAGAAACAGGCTAACGACCTGGTGAACACGCTAATGAAGTGCACGCCACACTACATCCGCTGCATCAAGCCCAACGAGACCAAGAAACCCCGGGACTGGGAGGAGAGCAGGTAACAGAGGCCCTTCACAACATACCAGTGAGCCCATAGAGCCCAGGGAACGGGACCTGGCCATGGAGATGTGGCCAGGTCCGACTTTCCTGCAAAAACTGCACCCATGGGCTGGTCCCTCTGTGCTGCCAACAGACCCAGGGGAGCACGAGGTGGGTGCTGAGGAGCGTGTGGGGACACACATACCTCTCTACATGCATCACCCAGAGGCTCCATCTGAGCCCCAAGAAGCTCTCACACATGCACAGCTGAGGGCATCCCTGTGCAAAGCGGTGGCCGAGGGGTCTGGGCAGTCCCCCACCGACCTGCCATTCCACGCTGAGCATGTCCCTCCTGGCTCCGCAGGGTGAAGCACCAAGTCGAGTACCTGGGGCTGAAGGAGAACATCCGGGTGCGCCGGGCAGGTTTCGCCTACCGCCGCCTCTTCCACAAATTCCTGCAGCGGTGAGCGACCACTGGGACGGGGGATGGTGGGTCCCTGCAGCACGGCCATGACTCATGTCCCCTGTCCCAACAGCTATGCCATCCTCACCCCCGAGACGTGGCCGTCCTGGCGTGGGGATGAGAAGCAAGGGGTGCAGCACTTGCTGCGCTCCGTCAACATGGACCCAGACCAGTACCAGATGGGCCGGAGTAAGGTGTTTGTCAAGAACCCCGAATCGGTAGGTGGCCTGGCTCTGCCCCTGGCCCTGCAACCCAGCATCTCCAGGGGACACTGCACGCAGCTCAGCATCGCTTTGGGCAACGCTGGGGAGGGTTTGGGGTGCCAACGTGCAGGAGAAGCGATGCAGCACAGGGGCTGGGGGACCTCTGGCCAGCCAGGCTCAGCACCCCGTGTCCCTCCCAGCTCTTCCTCCTCGAAGAGATGCGGGAGCGGAAATTCGACGGCTTTGCCCGGGTGATCCAGAAGGCCTGGCGCCGGCACATTGCCATCCGGAAGTATGAGCAGATGCGAGAGGAGGGTAAGGCCAGGCGAGGACAAGGACACCGACACCGTGGCACCCCTTTTAGGGTGCCCTTTTCTGGGGACAGCCCAGCTGCCCAGAGTGGCAGGAGAGTGGCAGCCCAACTCCTAATCGTGGCACTAACAAGGAGAGGGGTGAGGAGGAACCAGACCATGTGATGCCCAGGGTCTTTTACCACATCTTAAAGGAAGGTGCGGATTTCTTGCTTCTATTTCCAGCCCTGGGAGGGGCTGTAAGACAGAAACCAGAGCCTCTCAGTGTCTTGCTCTGCATTTCATTGCCTGCGCTGAGATGGAGAGGAGTAGCTGAGAGTCAGCATTTGCAGAGGGATGGGAAAGGCCAATGGTCACCACCCGACCCCATCGCGGGTGTTTTCCCACCCTCCCAAGCGTGCAGTGAAAAATCAAGGACGGAAAAACACAGAAAACAGCGCGGTCTCTCCCTCCCTCCCACAGCACAAGTTTTTTTGAGGGCAATTAATGGGTTTTGAAGCCAGCCAAGGTCAAGCAGCTCAGATTCCTCCTGTGGCATAAAATGAGCCCCACTTCTTGCTGCCACAGTCCATGCAATGACTCCCACATCTCCTGCAGCCGGTTTGGGAGGGCAGGCGGGCAGGGGCCAAGGGCTGAGCTGAGGGCTGAGCCATCGGCACAGAGCCCTGTCCGAACGGCATCGCTTTGGGCTCCTGCACAGCTTCCAACATCCTCTACAACTTCAAAGAGCGAAGGAGGAACAGCATTAACAGGAATTTCGTGGGTGATTACCTGGGCATGGAGGAGCGGCCGGAGCTGCGCCAGTTCCTGGCTAAGCGGGAGCGGATAGACTTTGCTGACTCCATCACTAAGTATGACCGGAGGTTCAAGGTACGTGGAGCAACTCGGGGCTTGGGACAGGCCAAACCATGGCTTGTGGTGGCTGCCCTTGGGTAGGATGTGTGCAGGGCTCGTGCCCCCCAAAAACGCCCCCTCACCCCCTGTTCCTGCCCTTTCCCAGCCCATCAAGCGGGACTTCATCCTCACCCCCAAGTACTTCTACCTGATCGGGCGGGAGAAAGTGAAGAAAGGTCCTGAGAAGGGGCAGATCAAGGAGGTGCTCAAGAAGAAGGTGGAGCTCCAGGCAGTGAGCGGCGTCTCGCTGAGGTGCGTCCCTTAGCATGGCCTCCACGGTAGGGAGTCTATGTGTTCACTCATCAGTTCCACCAGCCTCTCCGTGCTCTGGTGCCCCCTACCAGGCCCCGGCCCCTTGCCCATGGAGGCAGCAGGGCATTGGGCCATGGGGAGAAGGCTCCCCGCAGAGCACTTTGCAGATGGGGCTTTGGAGTCCAGGGAGGTTTCCAGCTAAATTGCCCTCCAGATTTGCTCGGGGTGGACCCAGGCCCAACTGGGTCTTCCAGCTCCACCCCCAGCACCAGCTGGCACCAGCCTTGCCCCCACTGACGCCCCTGCACTGGGATTGCTCCCCCAGCACCAGGCAGGATGATTTCTTCATCCTCCATGAGAACAATGCCGACAATTTCTTGGAGTCCATCTTCAAGACGGAGCTGATCAGCCTGCTTTGCAAACGCTACGAGGAGCTCACCCACACCAAGCTGTGCCTTTCCTTCAAGGACACGTAAGGATGGAGGCCAGGAGAGGTGATAAAGCAGGATGGGGTCCTGTGCCCATGGCCTCATGGCTCCTCTCTCTCTCCCCCAGACTACAGTTTCGGGTGAAGAAGGAGGGCTGGGGTGGTGGTGGCACCCGCAACGTCACCTTCATCAGAGGACAGGGTGATGTGGCCACCCTCAAAGCTGGAGGCAAAACCCTTACAGTCAGCATTGGGGATGGGCTCCCCAGGAATGCCAGTGAGTGCCAGGGCACCCGGGGGTTGGTGGTGGCAGGGACAGGAGCGCTGGTGCTACAGGGCACGGCCAGAGGCTTGGGGACATCAGGGTGAGCCAGCATGTACCCCAGCCCTGCGGGGTTTGCATTTCACCTGGGAGGGACCTGCTTCTGCTTGGGTGATGAGGCAGCACGGGGTATTTTGAGGAAAAGGGTGGCCAGGGGCAAACTGCAGGGGCAGCCCCTCCCCAGCTGGCTCCGAGGAGCGTCACCTAACAGGGGACTCGTGTCCCCCCAGAGCCCACGAGGAAGGGGGCAACGCAGAGCAGAGGTGGCAGCAGGTGTCCGGTGCCCTCCCGAAGCGCCCCACCGGCACCCAGAGGTGAGGAGGGCAGTGCTGAAGGGGGGGTGCCTGGGAGGGGGGACCCCCGCCTGGACCCAGCCAACGCTGAGTTGCCAGGGAGGGTGCTGGCTGATCGTGGGCCCCCTGTAATGCACCATCCCCGGGGTGGGTCTTCCAGGTGCCTGCAGGAATGGGGCACCCCAGTTCCCACACAGCGGTGGCCAGGCTCGGCAGGACACCTACACGGCACCCCCGAAGCAGGCGCGGGGGCCGCCGGCCACAGTGCTGCCCACCCGACATGTCACCCACCAGCCGAAGACACGGCCTCCATCTGAGCAGAACATGGATTTTCTCAACGTGCCTGACCAGGGGGTGGCTGGGTAGGTCCCGTACCAGCGCCCATGTCCCCCCACCACCCCATCCTCCCCTCCCACTGCTGCTAGTCCCAGGAGATGCTCTTTCCCCTCTGAGCAGCTCAGCTGCCCGACCGAGTGAGAGCCCGACCAGGTCTGGGCAATCTGGCCTTGCTGGCAGGACAAGACCTCCCAGGCTTTTGCACACCCCAGTTCTCCCAGTCCCTGCACTGGGAGGACCCACCTGAGCTGTAGGCACTGTAGGCACAGAGTGCACGCCAGCGGCGGGGGGAGCAGGGTGGGAAGGAGGGTGCAGTGCATCCCACACCCTCCTGCTCTCCCCGGTGTGAACACCGTTTCTCCCGGTCCCACAGCATGCAGCGCCGGCGAAGCCTGAGCCAGCGGCCGCCCCCGGCCAGGCGTCCCAAGCCGCAGCCCAAGGCAGCCATGCCGCGCTGCCAGGCGCTCTACCAGTACATTGGGCAGGACGTGGACGAGCTCAGCTTCAACGTGGGGGACATCATTGACATCCTGCTGGAAGGTACCGCTGGGCTCCCGCCCTGCCCAGCTCCTCCCCGCTGTGCTCCATGGCAGCACCATGCCTGACCCAGCTCTTTTTTTTTCCCTCTTTCCAGATATCTCCGGCTGGTGGAAAGGCCGACTGCATGGCAAGGAAGGGCTTTTCCCTGGGAACTACGTGCAAAAGATCTGAGCTGGGTGCAGCAGCATCCTCCCACCCATCTCCACCGAAGCCGTGCCGAAGGGGCTGGTGGTGGCTCCGCAGCAGTTCTCCACTGACGCTGGCGTTGAGCGAGTGCTTCTGTGCTGGCTGCGGGACTGTGGCAGTGCCAACCACTGAATCCCGCAGCTGCCTTAGATGGTGGCCTCCCTGCAGCAAGGACCAGCTCTTTGCTGCTTGATCTTACCTTGGGAATGGAACTGCTCCAGTGATTCTTGTGTACAAATAGAATTGCTAATAATTATGTTCAATAATCAGACTCAGTAAATCTGAGTCTGGAGTTTGTATTTCACCCCGGCAACGGCCCGTGGCTCCTGCTGGCCCCGTGACAAGGGCGCTGCACCCACACGTCCCCACGTGGGGACATGGCTGGACACACATCAGAGACAGCCCTGTTTCCCCATGTCGAACCCTCCAGAAGTTGCTGAATACGGAAACCAACTCCCCCAGGAACCTGGCTCAGGCGTCTTCATATCCCAGCGCGACTCAGGACCGCCCGGCACAGCCAGCCGGCAGCTGCTGGGGCAGCAGCGAGGCAAAGCAGGGTAACAGGGCGCAGCAGGACTGGGGCGCCAACGTCGTTCCCTGATTTCTCAGAGGAAAAGCTGTGAGGACCACTTGGCCAAAGCCCACCGAGCTGTAGCAGCTTTTTCTGATGGTGGTCAGAGGGCTGGTTTGCCCCCTGGTTTGCAGGGCAAGGGCGGGGGGGGTCTCGTCCATGGGGGCCCAGGGTCGATGCATGGGGTGGAAACCGCCCATCAGCTACACCGGCTCTGGGGTTCGGGGGACCCTCTCTGCCCCAACTCCCTAGGACAGGGGGACAGTCAAGGCGGGGGAGGGGGTGTCCTTGGGTGGGGGCTGAGTCTGACCCGGGGTTGTTCCACGAGGTTTGCAGCAGGGAGAGGGACGAACAGTGCTGACATGTCGGGGCTCATCCCTGCCTGTCCCCCCACTCCCTGCTCCCCCACTCCCTGCTCCCTGCACCAGGCCCTGCGCAGGGCAGCCGGAGGAAGTGACGACAGCCTGCTCCCAGCACTCCTCTTCCTCCCTCCCCGCCTCAGCCTCGCTTCCCAGTGCTCCTCTTCCTCCCTCCCATAGCCCCCCCCCCCGGGGACTGCCCCCCGGCAAGCAGACCCCCTGCCCCAGAGACAGGGGGGCTACAGAGGGGTTCAGTGGACCCTCTTTCCTCCAGGGTGGGGATGGCACGGGGCAGGAGGCTGCTGGGATGTGAAGTCCTCCACGCTGCAAACGGTGGTTGGGCCTCCCCATTATGGGTTTTTACAACCCCTGTGGTCCTTGGGGTGATTTTTCCTGTAAATCATAGGTTTTTAGGAGTCCTTGCACTGCAGAGCTTGGCGGGGGGGGGGGGGGGGGGGGGAGCAGGCAGAGCCCCTGTTTTTATTTTAACAAAAAAAAATTGGCTTTGGAAATTCTGGGGATTTAGGAAACTCCAGGGATTTAGGAAACTCCTTCCTGCGCCTTCCAGCCCTTCCTTGAGGCGGGGGGGCGGGGGGGGGGGTAGGGGGTGGTGAGGGCAGGGGGCAGCACCCCAGCAGTGGGTGCTGTGCAAGTGGGATGCTTGTGTTCAGCCCTGCTGGCAGGCGGGAGCTGGGCCAGCTCAGGCACCCACAGGGGTGCTCAGAGGGGCTCCGAGGGGCTTGGGGGTCTCTGAGGAGCTCTGAGGGTCCTGGGAGGCTCCGAGGGGCTTGGGCTGCTCGTAGGGTCCATGCATGATCTGATGGGCTCGGGATGCTCCAAGGAGTCCAGGATGCTCCAAGGAACTTGGGGTGCTCAGAGGGCCCTGGGATGCCCTAAGGGGTCCAAGGCTTTCCAAGGGGCTCAGGGTGCTCTGAAGGCCCCCGGGATGCTCCGAGGCCCCCGGGATGCTCCGAGGCCCCCGGGATGCTCCAGCCGCCCGAAGGCGCTGGGGTGCGGAGCGGCCGGGGGGGGGGGGGGGGGGGGGGCTGCGATAACACCCGGGAAACACACACGGGGGTCACCGGGCCGGGCCGCCCCCCCGCGGCCCCCGCCCCCCCTTCCGCACCGCTCCTTCCTCCCCCCCTCCCCGGCCTCCTCCTCCCCCCCGCTCTCGCGACAGCTCCGCGCAGAAAATGGCCCCGCGGCCGCGGCGCCGCTGATGCGCGCTCCGGGCGGCGCCGGCCCCGCCGCAGCCCCGGTACGTGCGGGGGGGGGGGGGGGGCACCGGCACCGGGGGGCGGCGGGGCAGCGGCGGTACCGGCGGGGGTACCGGGCCCGGGGTGCCGGGGGTTTGCAGGGAGCTGGGATGTGCACCGGGGGCTGCGGGGGGGGAGCACCGGCCGTGGGGTTGCTGCCTACGGGGGACTCCGGGTTACGGAGGCCACTACCCGTGGGGCGACTGGCCGTGGGGGGTGCTAGCCATGGCTGTGTTACTGCCCACAGGGGCTAGTAGCCATGGGTCTGTTACCCATGGGGGGCTACTAGCCACAGAAACCACTACCCGGGGGGTGCTACCCATGGGGGGCTGCTAGCTCTGAGGGTTACTACCTGTGGGGCTAGTAGCAGAGGGGCGGCTAGCCACGGGAGCCGTTAGCCCCCGGTCTTTCTGGTGTGTGTGGTTCGTGGGAGCACCGGGACCCGCTTCGCCACCCCGGGGTTGTGCCCACCGGGGTCTCCCCTCGGTCTCTCCATCTTCCCACACACGTGGGAGACGCTTTGTTGCTGTCAGGGGCTGGGGGATGCGGCTGCTCGGCTGCTGCTGGAGCGAGGGGGCTCCTGCACCTCCGCCACGGCGTGAACTTGACCGGGGGCCAGGGCCACCCGATCGAGGGGCAGCTTTGTCCAGGCTCAGGGAGGAGGGTCTGTCCTCCCCAGATGGCCCCTGAAAGGAAAAAGGGTTTTTTCCCCATGGACATGGGGAAATGGCAGCACGGCTCTTCCCCGTTCACATGCCACCCAGGTCACAGATGGCTTGGAGCGAGACGGGGACCCCCAGCCTGCCCAGGGCAGATCTGCAGTGGAGGCCAAAAGAAGAGATGTTTCCCAAGGAACCGCCAAAGGGCCTCGGCCGAGCTGCCCCCGTGTCCACCGTGGGAACGTGGCACAGTGGCTGTGTGCAAGGCTCAGCGCTCACCCCCTTGGATGCCCACGCTGCCACCAGCAGCAGCTGCGGCGGGGTTCGGGGTGGGCTCCGCAGGGCGCTCCGGGCAGATTTTCTGAGTTGGAAAGCAGGGAGCCTGGCCTCAGAGCGAGGTGGAGGCGTAAGATGTCAAGGCAGCGGCTTCGCTCCAGCCCAAGTTGGGATGAGGGCACCCAAGTTGCGGTGGGCATCGCAAAGCCCGTGGCTGTGAGGCGGGGGCTGCCGGGCGGCAGAGATGCCCAGAGCATCTTCCCCCCCGCCACCAACTCTTGCAGGGCTCCCTGTGGTGTCTGAAGGCAGTAGAATTTACGACGTGCGTTTTAATTTACAACATGCGTTTTAACCCCGTGACCGGTGGCCGGAGCGCGTGCCGGGGCGGGCGGGGGGCTCGCCGCGCCGACAGGAGCCGTGCTGCTGTCACAGCCTGTGCTTCCTCCCTCCGCGCCGCTCAGCGCTCACCGGCTGAGCGATCACATGAGCCCCTTGTTCAAAGCCTTTGTCTCTCATCTCCTACGCCGAGGAGCTGCGTTTCGGGAAGCCTCTGCAACCTCTGGCCATAGACCACGCGGAGATGCTCAAATAGGATTATTTGTCCTATTTATCCTCCCAGGGTGGGTTTGTAAAAGTCTTCTGTGCTTGGTGATACATATAAACCCTCTGGTTTGTTTGAGGGAGATGAGCTGTATTAATTATTAACTGAATCAGCACCGGCAGCTGCTCTGGGTGACCAGTAGCTGCAAGCCCTCCTGTTCACCCCGTCGCCATCAGCCCCCTGAAAGGATTTTTCCGGGATCCCCGTTCACCGCAGGGGCTGGAGCGAAGGAGTTTGGTGCCAGCAGGTTTTCAGGGAGACGAACCTGTGGCAGGAAAACCTTTCCAAAAGTGACACCGAATTTGCAGTGGCTCCGGGATTCGGGTTTCCAGGGCAGGGTTTGCATCGGTGCTGGGGGAGTCACATCTCTGGTGTCCGCGTGGGGTCACTGGGGATGGGGACGGTGGCAGGTCAGTGGCATCGGGGTCAGAGCATCGTGCTCAGGGTTGCAGAATGGAGGGTCCTGGAGAATGCAAAGTGTTGGACACCATCCTGCGGGAGGTGACAAATGACAGCAAAATGATACAGGTGCCACAGGCTCCCTGAAAACCAGGGCCTGGGTCGAGCATACGGCGATGCTACAGCGCTGCCGTCATGTCCACTGCCAAAAGCGCACCCGCGTTGAGCGGCTTTGCTCCAGACGTCGGCGGGGCCTCGAGCCGCGCACAGGCGTGCTCAGGCGTGCTGGCTGCAACGAGGTGCGCCCGCATCTGTCTACCTGCCCGTTAGTATCCACTCAAGAGGCATTTTCCTAGCTTTTCCGGAGAAAAATCAGCTTAAAACACATCTCTCGGGTACCGCCTGCAACCAGGAAATGGAGAGCGGCATCAGACAGCGCATCCAAGAGGGAGAGGAGGGAGGTTTCAGCATGAGCTGTGACATCCGAAGGCGCCGCTGGGTTTGACCCCAGAGCACCAGGAGCCAACAGCCCTGCTGCAATGCTACCGAGGAAGAATTTCCTGGTTTCTTGAAAAATGGACTTGAAAAAAATTGCCTGTGCTCCTGCTGAGCTCTTGGTGCAGGAGGCACGGGCGTCCTGCTCCCTTATGGCCTCATCTGGAGGCCATCGGACACCATCGGTCCCTGGGGGACCGTCAAGCAGGCCCTGTGGACAGGCGGTGGCGTTGAGGATTGGTCCGGAGTCGGCATCTCCAGTGGGGAACTGGGGAACTGGGGACCTGGGGATGGTTCGCTACAGTCTCGAGGACTCGCACTACCAGGACACGCTCCGGCGGCACCAAAGCTCCGCAGCTTCAGGAACAGCCACCGAAACGTGGTGGTGCCACACGGACGCTGCCCGAGGGCCTGAGCAGGAAGAGCGCAGACCTGCCTCGACCTTTTTAATGCTTCCTCCCTCAAGAGAAGATTCCTGAGTCTTTTTTTCCCAACAAAACTGCATTTCCTTCTCCTGATAAAACAAAGCTCCATCAAAGCTGCCGTGAACTTTCTGCGCGGTGTTTACCCCGCCGTGGCCGTGCCGCTTTGTGCAGACCAAGCAAACCAACCCCTCCAGCCAGAGCTGAATTTCCCCTCCCAGGACACGACCAGCCTCTGGCGCTGCCCCAAACCCCCCAGCTCTGGGGCCGACCCCCCGCTCCAGCTGGTCCTGGCCTCGGCACAGGTTGCATCCCGCAGCGCCAGCAGAAGCCGCCAAGCTGAGAAAACAGCAACAAAAAAAAAAAAAAGGCAATGCAACCCCCAAACAAAGCTGCAAGCCTGGGGGCAGCCGGAGAAATAATCCCACATGGATTCCCCCCCCACCCACCCCTCCCTCCGACCGACTCTGATTTATTGCCTGCTGGGTTGCAATCCCAGCACCACCGGTTGCTGCAGTAACAGCCGCTGAGCCCGCCTTCACCAGGCTAAAGCCCCGCTGTGCACGGCTGGCCGGGAGCTGGGCTGGAGCGGAAAAGCTGGGAAAATGCCTCTTGAGCAGATGCTAAGGGGCAGGTCTGGTGAGGGCAGGCAGGATGGATGTGGCCGAGCCCCAGGGACATTTGCGTTGGGAGTCACTGAGCTCTTGGGGAAGCATTAACCCTCTAACCAACTGCAGATGTGCATGTTGCAGCCACTCCGCAGCCCCAGCGCTGATTTTTTTTAAATTTATTATTATTATTATTGTTGTTGTTGTTGTTTTCTTTTCTTTTTAACTTTGATGTAAAGACACTATTGAGAAATCTCCCAAAGTGAGGGACTTTTCAGATGCTTTTTGCTGGGAGTTAGTGTTTGGCTTTTGCGTGTCGAAGCTTCATGCCGAGACTCGGTAAGGCCAAGCCAATTTAGTTTTGGGGACCGTCTGATGTAGCTTGTGTGAAGGAACTGACCCCACACACCCATCAGCATCAGGCCCTGCTGCTGATGCTCCTGGTCATGCAATGGGACCTGCTGCTCCTCTTGGCTGGAAGAAGCTTCAAAACCGTGGGTGGGGGTGGGCGGGGGGAGCATCCAGCGAGACCCCCGGGCCAGCCAGGAGCAAGAGAGGCTGGAGCAGCTTCTGCAATCCCTGCTTCAGCAGCACCGGGGCTGCATCGCCTGCGTGGGGAGGGGGTCCTATGGTTTTGGGGGGCATTTTTGATTATAGATGCTGTGGGCTGGACTTACCACAAAGCAGGAGTCTGGCGATACGTGGGGTGGGCTGTGCTGGGGGGGAACTTTCAGGGGGGTTTATGGACCACCCTGGGGCGGGAGAAGCGGGAAGGGATGGTGACGGCTCTGGCTTCAAAGCCTGGCCCAGGGCAAAGCGCTGCATTTGCAGCGTGTCCCCCCTGCAGAGATGCCGCAAAGCCACGACCTCCTGCCAGCTTGGCCCAGGAGGTGCCTGGGCAGGAGGGTCAGTCCCACAGCCACGGGGCACCGAGGAGGAGGAGGCAGTCAACATCACTCCATGCTGGGCTTTAACCTCTCGCCCTTGTGCTTGGTGTAGCATCAACGGGAGAAGAGACTGTTGGCGACGCGTACCTCACCCCATGCCCACCACTGGCCAGGCCATGAAGACGGAGAAGGATGAGGCGATGCCCACCTTCTCCCTGGGGGGTAAATACCCCGGAGAGGGCGCAGGTGAGTCCCTTGTGCCATGGCGGGGTTGGCGAGAAGAGTCAGGGCAGGACCGGGGGGAGAAGCCTTTACTCCTATTGCTGTGAGGTCCCTTTGGCCGAATCCCACCCCAGAGGGGCGGCTGGGAGTGCCCTGAGGGTGTGCACGGGTGGCCATGGGTGTGCATGGGTATGCACGTGGCATCACCCAGCATGTTCCAGACACCAGCAGGCTTTGCCTTCATACCAGCAGCTTTTTCTAGAGCAAAGACCCTCCCGTCTCTAACCACCCTGGAGGGCTCCTCCTTTGCCCCCTTCCAAACCAGACCCACCCCCCGCAATTGCCTGCACCCCTGTTTGTAAAGGGTAGGAAGGAGGGCAAAGAGGGATGTGGTTTAGGCCGGGGCTGAGGCTTGTCGCTGCCCATGCTGCCTGCTCTGCCCGCAGCAGCTGGCGCCCGCTGCCTAACGGCCTCTCCCCGGCAGGTTGCAGCGAAGCAGCTCTGCCCGGCGGCCCGATGCTGGTGACGGGGAGCGGAGGGACGCCAGCCCAGGACCTGCGGCCGCTGAAGCGCAGACCTGTCCCAGGTGAGCTGAGCCCCAGCCCTGCTCTGGGGAGGTGACAGCAACAGCCGGGACAGGGACGAGGCCAATGGATCTGTCTCCTTCCAGGGAAGCACTACCAGTGCTCAAGCTATGGCTGCAAACTGGCCTTTCCCAGCATGCAGGAGCTGATGGACCACCTGAAGGTCCACTACAGACCCACGCAGTCCCTCGAGGGTAAGGCCGGGACACCCTGCATCACTCCACAGTGCCCTTTTTTGGCTGGGAGGTGGGAAAGCAGGGCTTGAAGCTGAGGCAGCGCTGGCGGTGGTGCCTGTGCCTCTGGGAGATGCTGCACAGCACCAGACAGAGTGGGGAGAGAATGGGAGGTGCTGGAGACCCACTGGTAGGGCTGCCTCCAGCCCCGGGATGGGCAGCACGGCCGGGCTGTTGCTGAATCTCTGCCCTGTTTCTTTGCTCAGGCAAAACCTTCCAGTGCCCCACGCTGGGCTGCACAGAGATCTTCCCCAGCATGCAGGACCTCATGGCCCACATGAAGGTGCACTACAAGCCAAACCGCTACTTCAAGTGAGTCCACTGATCCCCGGCCCCATCCCGTGCTGCCCTGCCATCTCCCTGCAGACACCTCCCACGGCATGTCCCATCTGGGGGCACACAGCAGCTCCCAAACAGCCCCGAGCACATGGGCTCCCTTTGCAGACCCGCCCCCCCATCCCAGCAGCAGACCCCAGGGCCAAGGTGGGGGGACGGTGATGCAGAGGGGAGCGCCGCCGCTAACGCCACCTCCCCGGCCCTGCAGGTGTGAGAACTGCATGCTGCGCTTCCGGACGCACCGCTCCCTCTTCAAGCACCTGCACGTCTGCTCCGACAGCGCCAGCAGCCCCGCGCCGCCCCCCAAAGCCGACAAGCCCGTCCTGCCTGCTACCTCTGCCCTGGAGAAGGAGCCCCCGGCCAAGCCACCTGAGGGGCTGCCCAAGCTCCCGAGCATTATCCGGCCCCCGGAGAAAGAAGCCATCCTCCCCGGCACGGACACTGCCCCAGCGGCCCCTGCCGCGCTCCCCACCAGCCTCCCCGAGCTGCCCGGCTCGCTGGAGGCGCTGCCGCTGGTCTCGCCGGCCCCCCACCCCTTCCCGCTGCTGGAGCCCAGCCTTTTCGGGCCGTCGTCCTTGACTCGGTTCTCGGGGCCACCCCCCTCCTCGGTGCCGGGGCCGTTCCTGTCCTACGTGCACCCTTCGCCCTACAGCTTGCCCCAGCCCCCGGCGCAGCATCGCCTCCGGCCCTATGTGCCGGGCCACGGCCCCCCCGTCTCCAACGCCGTCTGGAAGAAAAGCCAAGGTGAGCACGCGGGGCCGTTCGGGCAAACCTTCTTCTGCTCCCGCCTTGACCAGCAGCTCCCGGAGGAGGACCCGCCGTTGGCCAGCCGAGGATCCCCCTCCTCCCCGCCCTGTGCGGGGCCGCCCTGGCCCCCCGACCCCAGCCCCATCCCACCTCCACCCCCTGCTCCGTCCCACCCACAGGGATGCTCGATTGGAGAAAGCACCAGCAACCACCAAAAAACAAGCCTCCAAATTTTCCCGGCCCTGCTGCTCCCCGGCGTGCTGGGGGTGCGAGGCGGGGGGCCGGGCCAGGCCTGCCCCCCCACATCCCTCCCCCCACCCAGGGAGGGGAAGACCTAATGCTTGTCTTGCCCCTCGATTCCCTCCGCAGGTGTGAGTGTCAGCCCACTCCTCCCATGCTTTGGCTCAGGAGTGACTCCAGGTTAGTTTGGCACCTACTGGTTGGGGGCTGCTTTCTGTCACTTGGGGGGGTGGTGGGTGGCAGGGGGGGCCGCAGGGGATGGGAGAGGCCCCATGGGGTGCCGCGATGCTCCCCCGAGAGCAGAGGGGGAGGGCGGGCTCCCTCATTTTCCGGAGCTGCGTGGAGAGGGGATGCTGCCCAGGTAGGCTTGGAGATTGGGGGTGGGGGGGTCATCAGCTGCGCCCCCCCGGGAACCACCCAGCCTGGTTCCTCCGGCGCCCGCAGGCAGAAGCAGCAGGAGAAGGAGCTGCAGCAGCTGCTTGGGCTCAAGCCCCTCCAATCGCCCCGGCCCCAAGGCTGGGATGGAAACCACTGCCCTTTGCTTCATGGGGTGCAGAGAGGCGATGGGCAAAGGGAGGTCAGGGCCAGGGGGCACAGCGTCGCTCCCTGCTCCCAGACTTGGGGTTCCCCCCATGGGGAGGGGACCTCTGTGCATGTGGGGCTCGGAGTGGGGGAGCTTCTGCCCCCATAGCACTGGCTGATCCGAGCCTCATGGCACCCAACACGATGCAGCTGGCACCCAGGGCCACCTGCCCTGCACCCTATGCTGCCGCTTCGCATGGCTCCCGCTGGCGGGGGAGGCTCCCGTGGCCGGGGGCCAGCAGGTGAACGCTGTGCTTCCCTCCTCGCCCGTCCTTGCAGGGCACTCCTCCAACAGCCGCATCGTGTGGGAGCACACGCGGGGCCGCTACACCTGCATGCAGTGCCCCTACTCCACCGCCTCGCGGGAGGAGATGACCCTGCACATCGAGGACCACCGCAAGAACCCCGTGCCGCCCGGGCGCATGGACGCAGAGATGGGTACGGCCTTGGGAGGGGGGCGGCGGGAGGGACCCCGACTGCGGGATACTCACGGGGAGTGGGCTCGACCTGCCCCACGTTGACAACACGTAACCCACTCCCTCTGTCCTGGAGGGGGGTGATTGGCCGCTGGGGTGGGCACAGGGCTCCAGCTCCTGGCGCCCCCGCCTGCAGCAATGCCCTGGGGGAATCTGTGCCCTTCCCATGTTCCCCCCCACACTGGGTGCCAGTCCCCAAGCAGCCTCCCATGGGAGCCGGGGTGCAAGGGGCTCGGCCCCAGTGCTGACAGCTCTCTTCTGTCTCTCTCCAGATTTCGGGGTGGGCATCACCTCCTTCCACACCAAGCTGACACCGGAGATGGAGAACTCCCTGTACTCCCAGCTCTGATGCCCCTGCCTCCCACGGGACTGCTCCTGTGCCTCCGGCCGGGCAGGGGGGCACCGCACAGCCCCGTGCCACCGCGCTGGGTCAGGGACCCCTTCCTGGGTAACCAGGAGCATCCCCCAGCATGGGGTGGTGGAGCAGGGGGTGGTTTTTTTTTTCTCTTGAATTTCTACCCTCCCTTTTATTTTCGGAAACTCTAAGCCCCCAGAACCCTGCATCTCCCTCCTGTAAAGGTTTTGTTGCTTCAGCTCCAGGGGCTCTGGGGGGAGCCCGGTAGGTTGCTCAGGAGTTAGTGGACTTCTCTGGATTGACGTCTTGAAATAATAAATGGGAATTGTACAGGAGCAGCGGCTGGGAGAGCCTCTGTTGGTCCCCACGGGAGCTGGGGGTGATGGGGGAGAGTGCGGCCCCCCTAAGGATGCCCCCACCCAAAGAAGGAGGCAGATGGGGGGGTGCAGGGTGTGTGTCAGCGCATCCCAAACCATGAAGGGCTCCTGAGAAGCAGAGTTGGAGCCTGTGCCAGCTGCACCCCAGCACCCAAAGCAGAGAGGATTTCAGCCCCCTTCTCCAGCACGTGGCCAGCCTCGGTGCCTGTCCCCACCGTACCACAGGTGGAGGTGCCAGGAGGCTACTTAGCACCAGGCAGCAAGTGCAGAATAGGGCCCCTGCTCTACCCCAACGGATCTTCCATGCCCTGGTTGACAGCCCTGGGGGCTACACAAGCCCCTGAACCACCCCCCATGGGAGCTGAGCAGCCATGCATTCTCACCCTGGGGCTCCCCAGGTCCTGCTTTGCCTGCACCAGCCCCAGCCCAGTGAGGTGAAAAGTTTGCTCCAAACTGGTTTGGGCAAAGGCATGCTGCCACATGCCAGTGCTTACGCTGCCTTGCTGGCTGGGTGCCAGCTGCTGCCGGAGCAAGGGACAGGAGCACCAGCACCCCACTGCTCTGCACCCCAGGGTCGGGTGCTGCCACCAGCCCCTGGGAGGGGGCACAAACCCCAGGGGAATTCTGCCCCCCCCCCCCCCCCCAGCCCTGGCTCTCACCTGTGGAGCTGCCCCTTTCCCAGACATATTCACCCCAGAACACAGATCCTGAGGCGGGGGGGGCCTTCACCCTCCCACCTCCCCTGCCCCCTCCCCGCCATGGATATGCCAAGCAGGGAGAGACAGAGCAGAGCCCCAGCATCTGCAGCTCAGCCCTGTGATGGAGGCTCAGGGCGGGAGGCCTACGGCAGCCTGGCTGGGGGGACATGTGCCTTCCTCCCCCTGCAATCCCTGCGTGCGGGTGAGCAGCATCGCAGACCATGGTTTGGTCCTGCCTGCAGCCCTGTGTTGGGCAGCCTCTCCATGACGCCTTCCCCAGCCCACCCGTGGGGACTACCTCCTGAAGGAGTCACTGGCCAGAGGCAGCACCGGCCGGGGACGAGGATGGCGAGAAACTGGGGGAAGCAGAGAGCCAGCCGGATGGACAGATTGGGTCAGACAGACCGAGCTGCAGCTCCAGCACCGCTGCCTACGTGCATGGCAGCGAGCGGGAGGGCTCCCTTCTGCAGCAAGGCGGCCCCACAGCCACGTGGAGGGGGCAGCGAGGCTGTATTTGAACAGGGGGGGCTCCTCACCTGAGAGGGAGGGCTGGGGGGGCAGGGGCAGCTGCAGGGGCAGCACTGGGGCGCAGCAGCCGCCCCGAGCCGGCAGCAGGGAGCGGGGCTGCGAGTGGCCGCAGCATTGCTCAGCCTCCTGCCTCTGATCCACGCAGAGCCCGGGGCTGCCCCTCACCGCAGGCAGGAGGACAGACGTGCTGAAGTGAGAAGCCTGAACTGAAGCCCCTGGCTGCTGAGACCTGATGGAGCAGCAACTCGTTACAGAGCCAGAGGAGGACCATGCGCGCAGCCCCAGCAAGGCGACGGACCCCTCCCGCCCCCAGCGAGGGGGGAGCACCGCAGCATTGGGCACAGCTTAGACCCCTCCAGCCCCAGCAGGCACAGGCAGCCGCCCTGACCCCCTGCCCGAGCCCGCAGCGGTGTTCCCCTCCTCCCTGGCTTGCTTTCATACCCAAACATCCCATTTCCTCCTCCAGGGCAGAACGCAGATGCCCACCCTAAAACCCAGCAGCAGGACCCTTCACCAAGCTCTCCCCGACCCTGCGAGCCCAGCTGCGGCCACTTCCCAAGGCAGAGAGCGCAGCTCAGCGGGGCCCGCACCATCCCATGCAGGTCCTGCAGACACATTCACGCCCAGACTCCTCTGCATTAGGGTGGTCTGTGCCACCCCGCCCCGCACCGGACCCCCCGCTCCATCCCCACCCCACGAGCAGCCCCGGCGGTCCCAAATCTGCCCCACCACCAGAGCAGCACTTACCGAGCATCCACCCAGCTAGGGCTCAGAGCAAACCCAGGCCACGCTGGGGGCATGGGACAGTCATCACTCCCAGAAGAGACTCAAGAAAAACTGCCCCAAAACTTCCACCAAGTGTTCCTGCAGGCTGGCTGCAGCTCAGGTGTTCCTGGAGCAGAGGCAGTGAAGACAACGTTCATTGCAATGGATTTTTAAAAACTGAAGTCTTTATTAAAAGTTTTATCCAAATTTTTTAACAAAAGATACAAAAGGGCTGGAGATCCTTATTTCTGGGACTAGTCTGACCAATCAAAACCTGACAGTTACTAAGCTAATATAAAATCCATACAATCTGCTAAAAATGCAGGGAAAAATTAGAAGTAACTGCTGCTCTGAAATTTCTTTTAAAAATTCCTTTAACATTTATAAGTTACTCAGTTTGCATTTTACAGGACTAGTTCTTCTCCGAATGGTTACAGCTACTGTACAATGCAAGAGACAACAGCAAGAACAGAACAAAGCAACAGAAACTCGGATGTGCTGCAACACACACCACTCCTTTGAAGGAACGGCTGCGAGTCTCGCCTCCGAGCGCCGGGTGCCGACAGATTGCCCAGAGCAACCACCGGGAACGCCACAAAGTGCCAGTGCCAGTGCGTCTGCACCCACGGAGAGCCTCAACAGCAGGAGGACAGCAGCTACTCCCACCCCAGCACGGCTCTCCGGCGCCCAGCACCGAGCAGTTACCATCCCTTGGATGCCACGGGGCCAGCTCTCCCCAGAAGCTAACGGCTGTGCCAGCTGAACACCTCCGGGCAGAGGAAGGGTGGGCAAAGGGGTCAGAAACCCTCCGGCAGGAGAGCTACACCTGGCTGAATTCCCCCCTTCCTTCTTCCAGCCACCGCAGGGTGAGGGGACGCGCGCTCTGCAGCACCGTCTGCGCTCCCGCAGAGCACAAACACAAGTGGGAGAGAGCTGGATTTCTGATCAATGCACTTCTCTTCACGCTGAAAAGGAAAGAGGAGGATGCGTACACCAGGCTAGCGCTGAGGCAACTGTCCAGAGCTGGTACTGGCTAGCAGAAGGACCCTGAGAATATATAGGCTAACACGGTCTCCCGGGGAACGCCGAGTTAGGTGCATCACAGTGATACTGGTTGAACGTGTTCTGTACAGTGCGAAATGGAGTCTGACAGAAGTGCAGTATCCCTTAACCTGCTATTTCCTATCTCTTCCTAAAGGCAGAGGCTGCTACGGGGTGACGAGAAGCCTCGTCACAGCGAAGACGCTCACAGCCGCAAAAGTCAGACTTACTTGGACATCCAAGTGAAAGTTATTAGGTGGCCACCAGGAAAACTATTCCAGTTTATAAAAAAATAGGAAAGCAAGTGCAGGGCTACTGCAAGGTGCATCGTCAGAGGTACCAGGTCTTGCAAGCAGCCAACCCCCCCCCTCCCCAAGAACCCAGGCACCCCACATCCCCAGCACTAAAGTATCTTCAAGCATCTCCAGAGATCACATCACCATTATTTCTGATCAGAGAGACCTCAGTGATCACTCGCTTTGAGTCCATTTAGATGAACCAGATTTGCACCCACTGCTCAAGATGGCTCAAGCGTCTTCAGAAAGCTGGTCTGAGGGCATGCGGATAGCAAACACGCCTTCTTTGCTGTCAGGCAGGGTGGCGAGCTGGAGCTCTGGGTCCAGTGTGGCAAGGCTGATTTCAGACACGAAAGATACCCTAGGAGGAAAATTTTTTCTTTTTTTTTTTTTTTCTTTTTTTTTTTCTTTTTTTTTTTTTTTTTTTTTTTTTGCAAACTGCTGCACAAACCACAGAACGGAGAAAGCCTTTGGTCATGACATACTTGTGAGAAAGTGAGCGTTGTATGGAAGATTCCCCTGAATGCCTACAGTATTCTACATCTTAAAAAAATATATTGTGGACGCTGCAGCCATACAAAGGGGGGAGGAGTGGGAGACGGGGATTTACAGTCTCACATAGACACAACGGGGAGGTTAAGACAAGCACAGTCATAGTCTGTAAAACTGATTGGCTCGCTCGGATCAGTCATCCTCATCGTCCTCTTCGTCTTCTGGATCTTCCTCTCCTTCATCCTCTAGATTTCGTTTTCTCTTTTCTCCTCGTGGAAGGTCTGCAAAAAGAGGCGAAGCGTGAAGCTCTGTTCAGTCTTGCGGAACAGCATTTGAGCTGCGGCTGCGAGCTGCGTCAGCCACAGCTTGCTGGTGAACAAGCACGGACTAGACTGGCACCGTTAGGGAGCGGAGATCCACCCTGCCCAGTTTCTCATGGCACCCAGAAAAGCCTGGACTAAGCATGAGACATTATCTATTTTCTATGCCCTCCAAGCATCCCACATTTCAACAGCTGCTTGAAAACGGGCTTTTTTTTGTTGAGCACCCCCAAAAACGTAGCATCTGCAGAATTGAGTCACTTCTGACCAAGCTCAAACAAGATCATTTGAAGTCACGCCAGCCGCTATATTCTGTCAACATTCATTCAGGTGTTTATAGTTGGTTATAACCAGAGGAGTCTGGACTCCGGTCAGGAAGCTCAGGTCTACCCTCCTCTCTACAGCTGAGAGGAGAGAGGAACCTGTCTCCAAGAGCTTTTCCTCACGCACACTGCTAACGTGAGCTTCTGTGACAGAAGCCCTGCTCCTGCACGGACCATCAGTTCAAGCTACTTAGAACTGGTTTTTTAGGCCATTTGCCTCTCTAATATTTGGCAGACCTACCCAGCTTGGTGGGTATTAGGAAGTATTGAAACCTGTTTCCCCATCACCACTGCGTGACCCTTTGTTACAACCACTATTCAATAGTCAGCTTCGGCGTAAGCACCAGCGTCAGCGGTGCCCGCAAGCACAAACACTGCGCTTTCTACCAGGGAAAAGCTGCAGGCAACAGCAGCGCTGCACTGAAGCCTGGGAAGCTCTACAAAACCAGCAGATATGCGAGACTGTGGAGACAGCTTTGCAAGCACTTAAGTTTGTTAGGAATCGACTCACCATCATCAGCTTCATCTTCCTCATCATCCTCACCATCTTCCTCCTCATCTTCCTCCTGGAGTCAAAACGAGATGCTTTGTTGCAAGAACCACAATTCCATGAGCAAGGTGTAATCCCACGGCAACAACTTCCTTCACCTCTGCTCCCGCCCTGCTCTAGCCTCAGGTAGAAGCCGAGCAGGGAGAAGCTCTCGGTTCCTAAATAGCTTCTTGCGTCCTACAAAGGGGGCTGTACGGCTTTGTCGCTTGAAGCCATGGGAAGTACCGGGCCAAGCAATAAACCACTCTGAACTGGCAAACTGTGGACCCCGAGTCAAAAGGCGTACGGGAAAAGCGAGAGCAGATGGCGGCACTGCTCAGCTCTGACCAGTGACATCGGGTCAGAGGGGTCACCACGTTAAGGGACAAACACGCTACCAGACATAGCAACGTGGTGCTGCAGATTTATACCGATGACAGAAAGCCTCACCTCATCATCTACTCCATCCTCCTCCTCTTCACCTTCCAGATCATCATCTTCATCTTCTTCATCATCAATGACTTCTTCATCCAAATCATCTTCCTCATCATCATCATCCTCTTCCTCACCTTCTACCAAAAGGAGGAGGCGGTAAGTGTTACGGTTCCCAAACACTCGCTACTCCCAGATAACATGCTCAGACCTCCAACGCCAGCACTACGTGAGCAACGGGCAGGAAGTCGCACAGAACAAGCATGCGCAAGGACTGCCGGCAACAAGCCCCGGCAGCAAGTCTCATCTCTTACGCAGCCTGCCAAAGGAGGGAGTAGCATTACCCAGACAGCCCCTACGTCGCTGGCAAGGTATAATCACCTTTTATTTAGCAACATGACCATGCAGAAGGGGAAAAGAGGTTGTTTTCCCCAGAAAAAAAAAAAAAAGAAAAAAAAAAAAGAGAACATCCTCACCTTCCCCATTCTCATACTCATCTTCCAGTCCATCCCCATCTGCTTCAGGGTCTGAGTCAGGGGCTTCCTGGTCATCAGCATCAAATCCATCTAGGTAGGTGAGCTGGGGCAGAAGGGTGAACACGCTCTCCCGGTAGTTGATGAGCATTGTCACCTCACAGTTGAAGAGGTCCAGACTATGCAGGTTTGGCAACTTTTTCTGCAAAGATCAATTCATTAGATTATTTACAAGTTGACACTGTTTGAAGACCAGGCAGCCATCAGAGGACAGATGGTTTGCTACCCAGATCTAGTACACAAGTGTCTTTGCATGCATTATTTGCACCATGTGCTCCTCAGATGGAGAGAAGTTATTGCTCTTGCTAACCGTAGGCAAAGAAGATTTCTTTTCAGCTCCTCTGTCCTAGTTTCCCCTCCTTGGAGCCAGCTTCCTGTGAAACCATTTGCAAATCTTACTCCCTTCTGAATGGGGCGGGCAACAGGCACGGAAAGCCCAGCTACCCCAGCAGGAGGAATCGCTGAGCTGGACTCATCCTGCCCAAAACATCAGGCAAAATACCCGAGAGCAAAACAAAGGGAGACCAAAGCACAGCGCCTGCAGACTGCGGCCCGTGTGCCTTTCAGCACAGCCACAGCAACTCTCCCGGTCAGGCCATCGCACTGTGCACCAGGTCAAGCAAAGGAGGAGTACAACAGTTTCAAGCTCTTTCCGGAGGGGATGGAGGAACTAAAGGCAACAGCTAAGGAGGCAAATGCCCCAGATCAGATCTTTCAGCTACAGAGTCAGGATCACAAGGCAAGAGCCTTCTCGGGGCAGTTCAGAGGCAAGGAGAACCCCCTGCAACGCATGCTGTGACAGCACCCAGGGTGAGAGGGTCCCAGCCCAGCACAACAGCACCTTCGGACTGATGTGATGGACGCCCTCACTGGTGTCCAAGCAACTCATCTCCATGACACCCCAGGTGCCACCTACCTCAAACTGCATCCGACCCATTAACGGTCCTTTCTCAGATGGACACTGAGCACTGCATCCACAGTTTTACTCATCCAGCCCAATTTCATGCTTCTTTTAGCAACTGGCTGCTGGTTTTCCAGACAGAGGAGCCATTAACTATTAGCCCAGCCTCAAATTGGACCCACTCATCTGTTCCCATCAGAACCACGAAGTGCTGTTGGAACAGTTACCAAGACGTTGGACTTCTGCTGCACAGACACGCTCCCCAAAGGAAATAACGCCATCCCTTTGGTTCCAGCACAGCCTTCCACTCACCAAGGGCTCCAAGGTATCGATGTCTTTGATCTTGTTGCCGCTTAGATTCAAGTGTGTCAGGTTAGGAGTTCTCTCTGCTAGAACTTCAAGGCCACCAGAAATCCTGTTATCACTCAGCTCCAGCTGCCAGAAGGGAATATCACATGGTCACAAAGCATCCCGGCTTGCAACATGGGGAATAAAATTGCCCTGAGAACCAGACTGCAAGGGGCGCCCAATGTCCAGGCCCTGTTCACTAGGACACGCCGTAGAGCAGCAGTTCAAGTTTTCACTTGAAACCCCTTTCCCGCAGTAACACAGCACTCCCAGCCACCTCCATTCTGCAGGACACAGGGGTATATGTCCTCTTAGCCGTAAGCGCGTTGTTCTAAAATCCAAAATATTTATGTTACTCAAGCTTCTGACAGCAGCACAACAGCAAGAGCAAAAGGACGCTAAACAGAGAATGAGCTCAAAAGCATTTTGTTGCATACTAAAAAACCACCTCTCTCACTTGCTCAGGCTGTAGGCTACAGAGGAAAAAGCAAAGTCAAATGGCCTTTTTCTGGCAAATACAGAAAAACCAACTGTCACCAGGGACGGGGCAGCAGAAGTCCCAGAACAAGGACTGCTGGAGACGGGACCACAGGTCTGACTCACCTTCCGGAGTTTGTTGAGTTTGGGGAGATTGGAGACGGACAGCAAGTTGATGTTGATCATGCTGAGGAACTCCAGGTTCTCAAAATCTGAAGAGAGACCAACGATCTTCCCATCGTCCGAACGGCAGTTATCAAGAACCAGCTCCTTCACCTGCCAACAGAGACACCCAGCAGCTGTCATCACACCCGGCTAAGTCTCACCTCGAGTCTGCCAGGCTGACACCAGGCAGAGTGACCGACACTTCACAGCAGCAGGTGTGTCTGAAGGTCCTCCTTGCTCGCGTTAAAGGACACGCAAGATCTTAAAGCCAAATAAACTCTTGCAGGGGCACAAGGCGAGAACCCCTCACGGCGGTTAGGACTTCACCCTTTAAGCGCGAGCCACGCAACACGCGACCGCTGCACCACCCCACACCCTGCGGCTCCAACCAAGGTCCACCTTCTCCACTACGAAGCATTAAGAGGCTGAACCACGAGGTTACATCGAAACGCTTCACGCACAAGGCATCAAAAAAGCTTTCAGAGTCACGCTTCAGGCTTTGCTAGCAAGAGGCCAAACAAGGTCATCTGGTTTTGTCCCCTTCAACTTTCTCCCCAACGCCACTGGGGTGCTGGAAAACCTGCCGCTGGTGGACTCGTTTCCCGGTGACAGTCTCCACGCAGAGGTGACGCATCTGCCTAGGCAGGGCTCTAAGCCGATGAGCTCAACATCAGGCTCAGGACCGCTGATGGCATCTAATATTTTGCCCAGCAGAGACTACGCACACAGAAGCCATCGCTACCCAGTAATTCAGCATAAAAATCAACCCCCTGTGGCATTAGGACCATGGAACACCAGCACAGAAATGCTCCCCCCCAAACACCTGGAGTGTGAATATACCTGGCATCCGCCTCTCCCCCAAAAGCGCAGGTGAGTGCTCAAGCCCCAGCGCTCTCGGGCCACTTCCGAAACTTGCTTTTACCCCCACACGTTCTTCACAGCAAGATGCAAAGATCAGCCTTGGCCAGAAGGCTCGTGATGCTCTCCAAATTCCTTCTTCCCAGCCCTCCCATTTTACCTCTCCTGCTCAGAGCAGCAAACTATTAGGGCGTCGTTTTAAAATCACTTTGCCTTACTAGCAGCAGAGTTTCAGGCCTGCCGTACCATCCTCACAGCACGAGCTCCGAATGAAGTAACGCTTAAAACTCCAGGAGCGGCATCACTGGTCAGGGCTCCGAGTCGAGCAGCAGCCAGGCTCAGCCAGGAGTTTTGTAGCTGAGCTCGTTTTGCTCCCTACACAAGCCTCCAACTGAGCTGAGACTCTGTCACCGCGGTGGGTGTAAAGGTGGCCAAAGCCAGCCCTCTGCCACCATCGCTTCGTTGGCGCGGGCACGGAGCGAGCCTGAACGTTAATTATTAGGTTATGAACTAACCTGGCCGAGAGCAGCTTTAACCCGGACCGGCCCCCTGCCCCGGACTGCAGAGCAAGCGCTGCAGCAGGGCGAAGCGGCCAGGATGGCTCCTTCCAGCAGCGACACCGGGGCATGCCCACGCTCTGCCCCCGCAGCGGGTGTCAAACCCGAGCAGCCCCGCAGCTCGCAGCCCCGCAGCCCCGCAGCCCCGGCGGGACGCTTCCACGCCTCGAAGCGTTCCCGTCCCGCGAATCCCTCTGCCGCGCACGAAGCATCTGCGATCTCGTCCAAAAGCTCCGCTTCGGCGCCGTTTTGCCCGTGCCTGGTTTTACGCCGCCGCGACGCGGCGGCCCGTCCCCGAGGCGAGCGGGGCCGCCAGCTCCCTCCCGGCCCGGCGGCGAGCGGGGCACCGGCGCGGCCTCCGGCAGGGGCGGCCCCGCCAGCGCGGGCCTCAAGGACGGAGCCCGGCGCGGGGGGAAGCCCCGGGCCCGGCCCCGCGGCTGCCGGCGGAGCGGGGGGCGGCCGGGCCCCGCCGGGAGGCGGCCCGGAGAGGCGGGCGGCGGGGCGAGGGCGGCCCGGCCGCCACCTCAGCCCCTTCTCCCCGGGCCGGGGCGGGGGGGGGGGGGCCGCGCCCGGCTCCCCCGCTCGGGCCTGGTCCCGCCGGGACGCCCGGGGCCCGGCGGCGCCGAGGCGGCTCTGACAGCGCGGCCCCCGGGGGGGCTCGGCCCGCCGCCCCCGGCCCGAGCGGGGCCCCGGCGGGGCGGGCCGGGGCAGGCCCGGGCGGCCGCTAACATGGCCGAGCCGCCATGGCTGCGCGGGGCCGCCCGGCCTTTGCTCAGCGGACCCGGGGCGGCGGGAGCGAGCGCGGCGCGGCGCGGCCGCCCCCCCCCCCCCGCCGCCCAACGCCCCCCGCCGCGGGGCGGGACGGGACGGGACGGGACGGGACGGGACCGGCCGCCCCCCCCCCCCCCCCGCGCCGCCGCCACCCCGGGCCGGGCCCCGCCGCGCACGTGCGCGCCGCCATGCCGGGGGGGGGGGGGGGCTCCCCGCCGCCGCGCTCCGTAACCCCCAAACCCCCTCAACCTCCCCCACCCCCCACCCCCCCCCGCCGTGCGGGACCCCCTCCCCCCACCGCCCCCGCAGCACGTGCCCGCCCGGTCCCCCCCGCCCCCCGCCACGCGCTCGAGGCCCGCCGTACCTCGCCCGGTTTCTTGTTCCGCAGCTCCAGCGTCAACCGCTTCTTCATCTCCATCCTCCCGCCGAGCCGAGCCGAGCCGAGCCGAGCCCGCCGCTCCCGCCGCCCCGAGCTCCCCGCGCCGCTCCCGCCGCCCCGCCCCGCCCCGCGCCCGCCGCCTCCCGCCCGAGCCCGCGCGCGCCGCCGCCGCCGCCGCCTCGGCAGAGGAAGGCGCCAACGGCAACAAAGGCGGCGCGCGCCGCGCCCCCTGCCGGCCGCGCGCCGCCCCGCGCGCCGCCCCCCCCACCCCCCGCCCCGCGCCGCAGCGCCCCCTGCCGGCCGCGCGCCGCCCCGCGCCGCCCCGCGCGCGCGCCGCCCCCGGCCCCGGCGCCACGTTCGTGTCCCTCGAGCACCGCGTTCCCGTCCCCAGGCACCACCTTCCGGTCTCCAGCGCCACGTCCCCATCCCCAACAGCACGGGCCAACGCCCCGCACCGCGTTCCCGCCCCCGCACCGCGTTCCCACCCCAGCTCCACGTTCCCACCCCCGCACCGCGTTCCCATCCCAGCACCGCGTTCCCATCCCAGCACCATATTCCCATCCCAGCACCGCGTTCCCATCCCAGCACCGCGTTCCCATCCCAGCACCATATTCCCACCCCAGCACCGCGTTCCCACCCCAGCACCACGTTCCCACCCCAGCACCGCGTTCCCATCCCAGCACCGCGTTCCCATCCCAGCACCGCGTTCCCACCCCAGCACCGCGTTCCCATCCCAGCACCACGTTCCCATCCCAGCACCGCCTTCCCACCCCAGCACCGCGTTCCCATCCCAGCACCGCATTCCCACCCCAGCACCACGTTCCCACCCCAGCACCGCATTCCCACCCCAGCACCGCGTTCCCATCCCAGCACCACATTCCCATCCCAGCACCGCGTTCCCACCCCAGCACCGCGTTCCCACCCCAGCACCGCATTCCCACCCCAGCACCGCATTCCCACCCCAGCTCCATGTTCCCATCCCCATGCCAGGCCTCCCCTTTGGCCTCTGCTGAGCTTCCCCCGCCAGCGGTGCAGCATCCGGGAAGGCTGATAAAGCCGGGGCGTTGGTTGGTCTTTCTGCTAAGGGAAGGACGAGACAATCGCGGGAGCTCCCTCGTCACGACGAGGGTTACAGTGGTGTTTTTCCCTTCCCACCCAACGGGCAGCCCACCGAGGCCCGCGGCTTGCCCTGGCCAGGGCTGCGCTCCGGGTGCAAACACGGCGAGCTGGGAATCCCGCCGTCGTGAGCCGGGCGAGGCGAGGCTTGGCGGGGCAGCCGCAGCCCAGGGGCTTCACGGCTGGGGGAGCTGCCGGCCCAGGCGGTGCTGTCGGGCCCAGCTGCACTGAAAGGGTGCAAATGGAGCCGGTGGGACTCGCTGCACGGGGCTCGCGAAGGTCCCCCCCCCGCGACACGGTGCTACCGTGCCCGGGGACCCCGCACGGGAGGAAGATTCCTGCAGGATATGGGTACTGCTGGCGACGACTTAATTAAAAATTATCTTAAAAAACACCCAGAGAAATCTCTCAGCTCAGCCACTGAGCCTCCAAGTAAACAGGAACACGAGGGCTCGCAGGACCAGCCTCGGTCCCTCATTGTCCCCTTTGGCAGCTGGCCACTGGCTTGCCTTGTATGGGAGGAAATGGCTTTCTGGTACGTTGCAGTTAATTTTTGCCAGTTGGCTCTAACGTGAACCTGATTTTATTAGGCGTAGCAAAACGAACCACCAACATTCAGCAGAGGGGTTTAAGCTCTGAAGGGGCCAAACCCAGTTGTTTTTTTAAGAGCAGATAAGGGACATCTCCATGAAGGAAAACTGCCTTTAATGTTCGTGCATTTTTTGCGTCTCTCTGATCTCCCCAGCTCCCTCGCTGACCACGGCTCAGTTTCTCCAGCCCGACCGCACGCCAGAGAGCTCCCAGTGCTCCGCCGTGGGGCACCGCACCAGTCACCCCTCTCCTCGGCGTGCCCCAACGGAGCTCCCCCCGAAACGCCCGGCGCTGAGGCTGCGTGGAGGTGAGCAGATGCTGCGGAGGACGAGAGCTGTGCTGGGGGCGCTGAAGGAGCGGGGAGAGCAGCCCACGGCTGGGACGGGCCTGGCTGCAAGGCCCAGAGCATCCTCTTACGGCCCTGCCCAGGTTAATCCCATCCCCACGGGTGAAGCAGCACGTGGGTCACAGCATCACAGACTCGTTTAGGTTGGAAAAGACCTTTAAGATCATCTGAGCCCAACCATAACCGGGTCCCTCCTTTGGAGGGTGAACCCAGGCTCGCCTGGCCCTTTCTGGCTTCACCAGGACCTACCCGGGAGGGAAGAGCCGTTCCCAGCACCCGAGGGGTCCCCGGACCCCCCCTCCGAGCCCCCCACCCCGCTGGCTACAGCAGCAGCTTCTGCAGGCTGGCCCTGGGCAGAGCAGCTGGGAGATGAGCCGAGAGGTCCCCCTCGCTGATCTGCATTTGTTTTAAGGTCTCTTTCATGTACTCTTTGAGGCTCGTTTCCTGTTCTTTGTAGAAAACAATGCTTCCCCCCCCCTCCCCGCCGGTCCCAGGGTGGCTTTATCTCCCCTCCCGTGGGCTGCACTCCCTCGGGAGCTGGGCTTTATGTTTGTCTTAAAATACAAAACCCTGCTCTGATTTAACCGAATTGATTTTAAAGCTGCGTCTGGTATTTGATGTCTGGTAGATGCATTTAAACTGATCTAGATTTTCTATGTTTGGGCAGATTAACGTGAAGCTGGTAATTTACTGTGCAAGGGACAGCAACTGGGAGGCTGGAGCGTAAATGCTGACATGGGTTGAAATTCAGGTCTGGAGCTTTTCACGCAAGCTGGAGCACAGATGCTCGGAATAACGTATTATCTGTCTGTTATATAATACAATATTATCTGCTTGTATTTTGCACTGCTTTAACTACTTCATTCCTAGCCCAGTGCCTCCTGAGAATCAGTTCTGTATAAACGGGCTGTCACTGCTCTCTGCGCCGCAAGGACCTTCCCACCACGCCGTACTTTCCTGTCCTCAAAACAGGGACTCGATTCCCCCAGATCTCCTGGTGGCTGTAGATCCCCAGCAGCCGGTCCTGTTGGGACATACTGGGATCCAGCCACAGGAGAGCGATGGGTACAGCAAATCAGCTGCAACAGCTTCTGCTGCGGGAGCCGGGAGCTGCACAAGCCCCCAGTGAGAGCTGGTCCCTGCGTGGCTGAGCTGTTCCGCCAAGGTGACTTGCTCCAGGGACCTTCGGGGCGGTTTGGGGATATCCAGTGATCTCCCGTAACTGGAAGATGTGATCAGGTCGTTTCGCTGAAGATTTGCAAGCCATGCAGGCATCGACTGGGAGACCAAAAAACCAGCGTCCACGTGCACCCCGACAACCCCCCAAGGAGGAGGCAAATAAGGTTAACGCAGTCCTCGGTAGCCTTTAAAAGAAATTCCCATGATTTTTGTTTGTTTGTTTCGCTGGTGGAAATAGGGATCTAAAACTTGCAGGGCCTGATGTGCTGGGCCCCCCGCGGACCTCCTCTCGCTCTGCCTCCCGGCCGGGTCCTGCCCCGCCGGCTCTCCCCGCTGCAGATTTGCTCCGGTGCCGGCAGAGGGAAGCATCCCCCCGGCGATGCGGGAGCCGTGCCCCGCAGCCGGGCCAGAGCCCTTCGGAGCCTGGAGCCTGGCCCTGGAGGGTCCTGGGAAGGACCCGGCGGTGGGAAGTGGGAGCAGGAGCAAACACCTCTGCAAGAAGGAGAGCCTGAGCATGGCTGGAGTCCCCGAGGTGCACCCGTGCAAAGTGGTCCTGATGTGGGGTAAAGCCAGCACTGGCGCCTCCCGCCTGGGCTCTGCAACCCTCGTCCCGCAGGACACATGATGACCAGGCAGCTTTCCCTATTTTTGGGCAAGACAGAGGCGCTCGAAGGTTTGGATGCCACCAGCCTCCCTCCAGGCACTCAGCAGAAGTGCCTGAAACAGGAATTGTTTTCTGGGGGCTCCCGAAAGGCAGCACGGAGAAGGAGGCACTTCCAGAAAGAGATGTGCCTGGCTTTGCCTCTGACCCGAACACTGTCTTTCCGAGAGCGTGCAGGATTAGTATCCAAGCATAGTGAGAGAGGCGTGGGGCTGGCATTCCAGTTTACACACACTATTTTCCCAGCGTAGGATAAAGTCACGATTCTCTCATATTTGTGGTGTTTCTCCTTTATTGGTGATTGTCTTAACGGTACGGCAGGGATATCCGCCTGGTCCCCCTGAGCTTTCTGCACGGCAAGGGCCTTGCAAGCCGCGTCATTTGTGCCTTAATATTTTAGCAGCCAGTCAGTGACTGAAAAAGAAAATCCAACCATTTTCCCCGGAACGTACCTGTCGTGTCCTGTCCCTCATGACAGTCTGTACCTGGTTTGAAACACCAGCAGGCAGGGTCCTTCGGAATCTCTGAATATGGAGTTCTTTATCCCAGTCCGGGGGCTCCTCAGCCCAGGATGGCTTGTTCTTGCTGCTCTGCAGTAATTAGCTTTGCCCTGCAGTAATTAGCTGTGGATACTGGCATCTTTAGGCCAGCGTAACCATAAAACAACACCCAGGTCCTATCTCAAAGCAGATCTGGAGGCACCTTGCAGATCACTGTTGAAACTTCCCGATAGGGAAGCTGAGCCATGTAGCGGGGAAGGTATTTATCCACCATAACCCTGTAGAGATCCAGTGCCCTTCGGAGCAGCTTCTCCCAGCAAATACTACTCAGCATCATTTCCATCGCAATCAGTGCCTTGGAAACACAGGATGGGAATGGGTCCAGCTACAGCCCCGGGGAGAAGAGAGAGAGGCAGCAGGGACGTGCCCTGGGTGGGATTTGGGGAGACAGGGCTGCCTTCGGCCAGGCGGACGCTGTCCCCACCTCACCCCGCATGAGGACTTGCCACCCCCAAGCTGCCCCAGCACCCCCAAGGCTGTTCGCAATACTTGGTAAAAAAAGGAGGGTGGTGGATAATTACTATTTTTACCAACTCTGCAGTGTCTGGCAGCTCAGCTGGCCCAAGAGATAACAGCGCCAGGAATGATCATCATGGCTATCACCGCTTTGCGCTACCACAGGGTTTTGGATCCCCTGTGAAGGAGCCAACACCCAGAGAGACCACAGAGAAAACCTCTCCCAAACAGCGTACAAAAGGCACGCGACGCAGTTGGGAAATGGACTTCAGGTGCTTCAGGCCCCAAGATGCACCCCTGATGTTAGGGTTAAGTCATGCTGTGTCTGCTGGGATGGACACCTCCAGGGAGCCCCATGAAACACCCCTCATCTCCCCAAGAGCTGCAGCAAACACTTCAGTCCAAAAGGACTTAAAACACGTGCAAGCAAACAGACAAAGTCTGTATGTAGGATTCTCAAATGCTGCCGCTCTTTGCTTTAGATCTCTAAAATACGCAGTTGAAACAACACCCACCTCCTCCTTCAGAATATCACCAAGACCATGTCCTGTCCCTGCACCATTTTCCTGCCACCTGGATTATCCTTCAACTGCATCAGGTCTCAGCCAGCTCATGACATTTCTGTGCAGCGTGGGCATCGACGGGTGAACCCTGAGGTCTTTCCCTTCTCTCGCCCAGGCTTACACATCTCGCTACCCTCCAGCTCCCATGCTGCAAAACTCCCTGCTTCCAGGCTTCAAAATCCTGCCCCTCCACCTATTTGTCTTGTCTGGAGAATTTCTGTGAACAGGATTTTTCGGTTTGTTATCACACTGCCGCTCAGTCAGAGCTACACTTGCCCCTAATTTGCAAAGTTTGTGCTAATATTGTGCTTACTTGCAGGAGTAACACCGCAATAAGAGCATCCCCGGACGAACCGGAGTTCACCCTCATCACCTCCGCCATGCCAGAGCATGAGGGGGCTGCTGTGCTCCGCTCATGTGTCTGCTCTGAGATTTCAGGACATGAAAATAGGATTTGGGAAACTCCGCTCTTTGGGAAATAGTCCCACAGGTGCCACGGGGAAAGGCGTGCTGCAGGTGGGATGGCTCCATCCCCCAGTTCCCACCCCAGTTTCCCAGTCTCGGCAGGGCTGTGCTGGGGAGATAGGCAAGGACCTAGCCTGGAGGCTGGGTTCCCAGAGCAGCCTCCTCCTCCGTCACCGGCCGTTGTGCAACCCACTCGTCCCCCCTGCAAAGGGTGTGGGCAGAAACCCCCACAGGCGGGTGCTGCTCGGAGTGCAGCTGAGCTTGGGAAACAGCCTCGCACCGGTCCCGAAGCACGGGAGAGCTCTGCAGGCTCCCTCCGTTGCGCCACACCGGGCAGCACACGGTCCAGCCTCACACCCCGGCTGCGGCCGCATGATGGCACGGCGTCGGCCCCTCTCCTGCCCCGCGTGCCTTGGGTGAAGGGACAGCGCATATGGATCGGGCTGGAGGCAGGCAGGGACGACTTTACACCTCAGAGCTATTTCGGAGTCAAACTCAGCCCTAATGCAAGCAGGAAGTCAAGTGAATTGCACCCACCTGGGGTTATTTTGGGTCCTTCAGATTTACCTCTGAGTTGCCTACAGGCTCTTAAACTCTCAGGACTAGTTGGTTTTGTTATTTAGAGATGGATTTTAGTCCCTCTGTGTTCCCAGAGAAAGCCAGAAATTAAAAAAGTGAACAACTTAGTCAAGAAACAGGGAGTTATTAAATGAATAAAGGAAATGTCTATGCTGGAGAGGGCCGGTGTGGAAAGGGATGGATGTTCGATGGAAGGCACGTTCCCAGCCAGCTTCTCCCCAGAGTCTGGCCCATCAGTTGCCTGTGTTTGGTGGTCCCTGGGGCAGCCACTGGGAGAAGGGCACACACTTGCCAGCAGATCAGCGCTGGCACAACCCAGCAAATGGCATCAGGAGCTTCCTACGGAGTGTGCACAGAGGGGGAGCTGTCTTCAGGGATGCATCCAGCTCTGCATTAAGGCCACCAAGAACAGGATCTGCAGGAGAGTGGCACGGTCTTGACGTGAACGTGTTTTATTGTGCAGGCAGCTGTGCTCAGACCACCCTCTGGGCATGGGCACACAGACAGAGGCTGTTAAATGGCTCGCAGGAGGACACAAGCATTGCTTGTTATCTATCGGGATTGAGTCTGAATCACAAGGGATGCTCTCTGCTATGAGGGGATCTCATCTGCTTTCGGAAATAAGAGGGAGGCTTGTGCCAGGCGGTGGCTGCGGGAGGATGGAGAGGATTTTGCTCGTGGTCTCAGAGCCCAGGCACCAAGCCAAGAGTGGAGAGAGTGGGAAACGGCCCCTGCACATACTCCTGTCGGATCTGCTCCGTGGCTGCTGGGGGCATCTCTGTGCCCTTCTCAGGCTTTGCTATTTCAGGTGACAAACTCTTCCAAGATGTTTTTCTAGTGGTGCTTCTAAGTGACACCATGTCCTTGTTATAACAAGTCCTCTTGTCTGCCCATGAGGCACTCACACCAAATTTCTGTTTTCAAAATAATGCACAGAGACTGTGTTAAATATTAGTCTCCCTTTATTTTTATAGGCAGACAGAGGTTTCAAAGCATCTGGGATGGGATGGGATGTGCTTCTTTGAACAGAGATGGGAAAATAGACAAGGCACAGGGATGTGCACTGGGAACAACTGGCATGGGACGGGGAGGTTGCAGGGAGATGCAGCAAAGGGGCCTGGGGAATGGGAGCAGAGAACAGCTACACGTGATTTCCCACTTGTAGTGGTTTAACCCCGGCCGGCAACTCAGCCCCACACAGCCACTCGCTCACTCACCCCTGGGGGAGAGAATCAAAAGACTAAAAGTGAGGAAACTCCTGGGTTGAGATAAAGACAGTTTAATAGGGAAAGCAAAAGCCATGTGTGCAAGCAAACAAGCAAAGCAAAGCAAGGAATTCCTTCACTCCTTCCCACGGGCAGGCAGGTGTTCAGCCATCCCCAGGAAAGCTGGGCTCCATCACGTGCAATGGTGACTTGGGAAGACAAACGCCATCACTCCCAACGTCCCCTCTTCCTCCTTCCCCCAGCTCTATATGCTGAGCATGATGCCATAGGGTGTGGGACATCCCTTGGGTCCGTTGGGGTCAGCTGTCCCAGCCGTGTGCCCTCCAACTTCTCGTGCACCCAGCAGAGCATGGGGAGCTGAAAAAGGCCTTGACTAGTGTAAGCACTACTTATCAACAATTAAAACATCTCCGCTTTATCAACACTGTTTTTAGCACCGATCCAAAACGCAGCCCCACACTAGCTACTATGAAGAAAATGAACTCTGTCCCAGCCGAAACCGGGACACCGCTCTAGAAGAGACCCAGCTGGAGGGCACCCCGTGCAGCCATCAGGCAGCAGATAGGCAAAAGGAGGTACTTTTTCACCCAACACTCAATTAAACTGGACCTTGTTGCCGTAGGATATGACCTCAAAAAATAACCTTTAAAAGCTTGAGATAAACATATGCAGGATTGGTCTGTTCTGTCTGGTTAAACAGGATGGTCCAGGACCTCCAGCTAAGGTAGTATTCAGTCACTGACCACCAGAAGATGGGGCAGGATTATTGCCTGCTTGCCTTCCTTCTTACATTCCCTCCGACAGACCAATACTGCCAGTGACAGGGTCAGAGGCAAACCTGTGGTCTGCCTTCTTAGGCACTTACAGAGTTTTAATGAAGGCACTAATCCCCCAGGCTTTACCCCGTCCTTCACCATGAACCGAGATGAAGCTTCTCTCTTCCTGAAACAGAGGCAGCAGCTCCTGCTCTGTGCCCAGCAGGGAGCAGACATTAAAGAGGGGCCCAGGGGATCTCCCTCTTGAGTACTCAGAGACAGCCCTGGATGCAGAAGCCTCTGGTTCCCAGGGCCTGTTGCACATTCTGCTATTCAGTCTCTCAAAGAACTTGCACAAACCATCGCTGCCTCCTGCCAAAGCTTTGCGCCACTCTGAGAAAGGATTGCAACGCTGGATAAACACATTTACCTGGGTGCAAAGCACTGCGATGTAACAGTGGCACACACTTCTGCCAGCTGTGATGTAAAGCTGTAGGCTCAGCCCAAGCAAAAAGGAACTTCCTCTTTGTCTCCTTCCATTTTCACATCTCTTCAGAGTCAAGATTCCTGCAACTAAGAAAGGGTGAGAAGGTGCTAGATGCAGGAGTTTGGTTTGGCAAGAGGTGCCTTCCTGCTCTGTGTCTGCTAAATTCGAAACCTTCCGGGACTCAAGGCAGCCCTCGCCGTGTCTTTGGCCTGCACTTAAGTGGGAGAGACCCAGCTGTGCTGTTACAGCACTGCCAAGAATAAGGTGATTTTTCTCTCTCCTGATTTAGATCGCTTATTTTTTCATCTGCAAGAAGGGGAGAATGAGAAAAGTCTCTGCTTAGCCCCTGCACGTCCAGCAGCTCCTGCTGAGTTACATAAGCCAAAGTCTCTGTAGTGTATACACAACTGCACCGAGAAGTGCATGTGACAGATGACAGCAGTGGGAGAACTTCCTTTAATTATTACTGTTATTGCTGTTACTACTAGCAATTAAGGCATTTGTTCTAAACCTGTCTGTATTTCAAAACAAGCACAGGGTGCTCAGATTGGCAAAGATTATTGAGTTAACTGGTATGGCATCCTGCCTGGAGTAAAGATAATAGAGTGCCTGGGTGATTGCTCAATGATGATGGATTGGTAGGGAATTTCTCTTGGACCCTGAGAGCAACCCTCTGGGGCCTGACAAGGCTTGTGCTCTGCTCCTCTGGAGGCTGACTTGCACAAGTACCGGGGCCACGATGTTGTAAAGAGCAGGTGTTTCAGACATTTGAGACTTTAAAGCCACACCTCGCGTGGGGTGCGATCTGTCTTTGCTGTTGCTACTGATGCTTTTTGGTTGCCTGGAGCCCCTGCCCTACCTGGTGAAGAAACACAGATATTTACAGCTCTGCAGATGTGAATAAGAGTGGGGACATTGTTCCCGGTAGGCTATACAGCAGCAATGGAGACGAATGCTTTCATTTGGCTGTGTAAAGCACATCCAGCTTTAGCGTGTCTCCTGCTGCTGTTACTATTCCTTCCAGACCACGATTTGCTAAACAGCTTCCAAACCAAGCAGAGGACGTGATTCCTGCCCTGTGGAGCCACGAATGACAGGGATCATCTAACTGTGCAGCATTAGCAAGGCTCCCAGGTCACCTGCCTGTGTTTTTATACCTGGAAGCATGAAATTGCAGCCCTGGAGGCTAAAGTCACATACCAAAAGCAAAGGAGCTGGCAGCAGGACAGAGCCTGTCCAGGCTGCTTTAGGGCCTTCCAGGACACAGGCAGAGCGATGCAGCAGGGCACCGGTGAGCCAAAATGCCCGGGTTCCCTTCCCGACTCGTCCACTGCCTCATTGTGAGAATGGAGCTAAGTCATTTCATCTCCCTCCACCCCAGGGCTCTGACTCAGGCTTGCTCAGCCAACAGCAGCGGGGACGCGGGATGCCAGTGCTCCCACCTCAGCCTCCCTGCCCCGGCTGTTTGTTACTGCCCCTCTGCCAACAGTCACAGCCACATGCCAGCCAAGGCAATAAATAAAGGCACATGCCTCTGAACCACAGCTTTTCCAAATGGGCTTTTTAAAAAAAATCCCTCATCCTCAGCAGTTCAGGCAAAAGCCTCCATCCGAGGTGCCGTAGAACAAGCGAGGTAGGACCAGCCTCCAGTTAAGCAACTGGATTCTCCCAGACTTGCCTGCCGGAGATTTGGTAGCACCAGCAGCAGAACTTCTTCCTCACCACGGCTTGTAAGAACCCAGTTTTAAAACCTTGCAGTTGGACCCTGAGGCTGCAGGCTCGGCTCCTGTGAAAGCCCTTCCACTGCCTGCTCTCAGCTGTCTCGGTGCAATACCCTCGGATCCCGCTGCCTGCCCAAGGGATGACAGAGAGGCAGAGGAGCTGGGATGAGGCTCTCGAGATTAAAGCATGTCCTATATCACAAAGCCTGGGATGTTGCCTGGGGTGTGGGGTCTTGCAAGACGGCATCGGTCCCAGGGAGCGGGAGGGGACAGCTGAGGGGACAGGATGAGGAACAAACCTCATCCATGAGGTTTCCCTGCGGATCCTGGTGCAGACGAGACACATCATTGTGAGACGAGATGTCACCTGTTAGAAGAAAGGTGGAGAGGAGGCAGCAAGTCTTAGCAAGGAGGTGAGGACTTTGGGTGAAGCTCTGAGAGAAAGAAGTCTCAAATAGAAGGAGGATTAGGGGATTCTCTCTGGGTAACTCTCACATGAGGCCCTGTGCTCCTTGGGCACCCCCACCTCCCCAGCCCACCCCCATGTCAGCACCCTCAGCATCCCCGGCCCTTCTGACCACAGGCAGGAGGATGTAACCATCAGGAGGAGCTGGGAAGAAGGACTCACCAGGAAACCAGCCTCTCTCTTCATGACCTGAATGCTTCTTACTGATGAATCAGGAAAGATGTGGATTCATTACATCCTCCCCAGTTATTTATTCACTGTGTGGCACAGGATATATCAGTGATGCCTGGGTGCTTTGCTCATGTGAAGGATGCCAGAGGTTTTGGGGTGGGAAAACTCATTCTTTTCAAAGATATTCATATAGGCCAGGCATCATGTGTCTGGGCAATGATCTGTCTTATTTTCAAATCCATCTCTGCCACCTTCCCTGGCTGACACTGTACCTCTCCTGCCTCCCTTCGCAGTGGGATGGGCAAGTCACCACTTGCTTCTCACTGAGATCCCCTGGGGAACTGTGCACCTTCTTTCACCATGCGAACTCAGTCTCCTACTCGCACGGTCCATTCGGGAGTTATAAGTTGTCATGGTTTAACCCCATCCGGCAGCTAAGCCCCACACAGCCACTCGCTCACTCCCCCCCGGTGGGATGGGGGAGAGAATCAGAAGAGTAAAAGTGAGGAAACTCCTGGGTTGAGATAAAGACAGTTTAATAGGGAAAGCAAAAGCTGTGCACACAAGCAAAGCAAAGCAAGGAATTCCTTCACTCCTTCCCGCGGGCAGGCAGGTGTTCAGCCATCCCCAGGAAAGCTGGGCTCCATCACGTGCAATGGTGACTTGGGAAGACAAACGCCATCACTCCCAACGTCCCCCCTTCCTCCTTCCCCCAGCTCTATATGCTGAGCATGATGCCATAGGGTGTGGGACATCCCTTGGGTCCGTTGGGGTCAGCTGTCCCAGCCGTGTGCCCTCCAACTCCTTGTGCACCCCGGCTACTCGCTGGTGGGGTGGGGTGAGGAGCAGCAAAGGCCTTGACTCCATGTGAGCCCTGCTCAGCAGGAGCCAAAACATCCCTGAAGTATCAACTCTGTTTCCGGCATAAATCCAAAACACAGTCCCATGCCAGCTACTATGGAGAAAATTAACTCTATCCCAGCCCGAACCAGCACGTAAGTGAATAAGAAGCAAATTCACCCCAGACTTCCTCACTACGGACACCACAGTGCAGCCATCCAGGGGGTGAGAGCAGCTCGCTGGGGATTGCTTCTGATCTTCTGCTTCAAGCCACATCGTCTGTCCTCGAGAGACACCCAGCCTTGACTTAGCCGCATCTAACGGAGGCTCCACCACGGTGTAATATAAGCTGCTTCAGTGGTTAATTACCCTCTCATTTCAAAATGGATGTGGATCTGTGAGGCTTTTGTAAGCCCTGGCATCTTTAGGAGGTGTTGCACAGCTCAGGTCTCCCAGGAACGCTCCTTTTTATAGAAGTATCACAACAAATGAAAAAGCTTCCCAAAGAGCCAGTCCCCAGGGCAAAGCTGAACTGTCACAGCAAAAGCTGCTCTTTGATCCCTACTCTTGAGGGAGCACATGGACAGGGACAGGGACACGTTGGATCTTGGTCTGACCCTGCCCTGTGATGCTGAACATGGTGTCTCCCCTGCTCCAACAGGAAGAACTGACCAAATAATAAGTTTTTATGTTTAAGAAAGTAATGTTGATTTTGGGGAAAAGTTTAATTGCTGCCAATTTTCTTGACATCTTGAAGGGGATTCAGGAGGAAAATGTTTGCAAAGCAGTCACCCTAAAGTGTCCTATTCAGCCAATTCTTTAACTAAATAACAAAATAAATTAGCTAGAAGAAGTGTGATTTGATAATAAAAATATTTTTGATAATAAAACAGTATTTGGGGAAAAGTTGAAATGTGGCTCGAATTTAACCCCTGAAAACGAGGCAGCATCAGCTTGCCGCATGTGTTTTGGTAAAAACTCTTTTATTGTTTTTTAACCAGCTCTGCAAGGGAGGCTATATGGATCAGTCCCTCCCCTGGGAAAAACAGGGTTAGGATTGGGGTGTGTGCGCGTGCGCAGGTAACCTGCCTAGGGGCACACCGATGATTTCAGACTGCATTTCTACCCACTCTTCTAACCTTTCCAGCTCACGCTTCTCTGCCCTCCCTCTCTGCCCCTGCCCATTTGGGTGCACATATATAAACCCTCCAGCCAATATGTTTCCTCTGGGGGACTGGAAGGTTTGCCTGGAGGGTGCGCATGGCTCTTGTCTCATCCCAACGCTTTTCCTAGAGACAGAGCAGGGGTATTTCCTGGCAGCTGCTCCCGGTGAGCTCACACCGTGGGCACTCCTTCAGAGCTAGAGCAGCAGGACAGGTTACTGCTCCAGCTTTGCTAGAAACCTTGGAGCTCCCGACGCTTCACCTCACCGCGTGGAAGCACTGCTGGTCCGTCTCAAGGGAACACAGGTAAGCCAGGCTGGGATGAGAGGCGAGCAGCAAGCCAGCAGCCACTGGACACTCTGGTCGCTCCTTTGATTTTTCTATTCCCTTTTTATTCTTGTGTCTCGTGTCTCCTCCATCCTTTCACCATCTCTTGGCTGAGGTCTGTTCAGCTAGGAGATGGGATTTACCATCTTGGGTCTGATCCTTCTTTTACCCTACGCAACCACTTGCATCGCTGTAAAAGCATAATGCAGAGCACCAGGGATCAGGAGAGAGTCACCGTGTTGCGAATGAGCACACGGAAACCCAAGATCATGAAGAGTCAGACCTCAAACCAATCTGCCTGCCATCTATTTTATTTTTTCTTCTGTAGCTGCCATCTCATCTGCTCTGGAGAACCAGCCAGCCTGGATTAAAGGGAGGGCATTGTTAACTTGCAATTGTAAAAGAACGGTGGAGGTTTATCCACAAGTCAGTTTATCTGGTTGAGGCAGGAGGTTACAGAAGAGCTTGTTTATATTAGGGCTACACTCCTGTGTTTTCTCCCTTTGAACTTGTTCTTGGGAAGAGGAGCAGAGGAAGCTGTGGTAGCTTCACACCACTGCACAAACTACAGTAACCGCTGACCTCGGTGGTGTTGCTCAGCTGACACCGGTGTGAACAGGGACTTGTCTGTTTCTCCACAAGAACATGATCAACTGATGAGTGGTTTTAAGATAAACTTCCCTTCCTTGCGTTAGACAGCTGAAAGGATTTTCAGAGAAAAGAAAGCTCTGTTTTCCAGGCCTTTCTACCAGTGCCTTGGGAGCTCAGAGATGCTGCTGAAGTGGTTGGTGTCACCCTGATACCTGCTCATTCTGCAGAGGTAGAGAAGCACAGCCAGACAGGTTTGTTCAACACTGCATCCAGGGACTTTATTGCTTAGCTCCAGGGAATTTCTGTGGCTCTTGTGTACCAAATATCCAGCTGCTGGGGTTTGGATGGTGTTTCCCATCACCTCTAAGGTTGACACCCATCTATCAGCTTCTAAAATAGCTCCAAAGTCTCAAGGATCTGAAACAAAATATGCCAAATAGGAAACTTGATCAGAACTTTTACTTTTTCAAATGAATAAAAGAGGGCTGAGAAATGATGCTCACACTGAGGATGGGGAAGCCTTTAGCTTGGGGAAGAAAAACATGCAACATGTTAGATTTTTTTTTTTAGAATGCCACTTGTAACTGCACTGCACTGTAACTTCTGCCACTGCCAGACGCCAGGCTGGGGGACCTGGTGGTGGGGAGCCCACTCGAGGTATGAAGCTCTGATGCCTTTCACTGGGAAACCAGGACGGGGCTTGCAAGGGAGTGCGTTCAAAGTGAAATCACTGCCACTGAAGAGACTCCTCCCAATGCCTTTGCTCTGTGCCCCCAGGACTCCGGTAATACCCAGGGTCTGTGCTGGTGCTCCAGGGCTGAGCTTGGATAAGGTGAGCTCCAGCCCTCAGGAAGATGCTGGGAAACGACTAAGGAGAGCAGAGCCAATGAGCAATAGACCCTGTGAAGTTGTCCACTCCCAAAAGGTAGCTCACAGCCCACAAAGTACAGGGAAGTCCTCTTGGCAGAAAGATCTGAGTCATAAAGAAAGTGAAGAGAAGGGAGAAGACAGGGTGACAAGGACAGGGCTGAAATGGGGAAGCATTGTGTGGCAGCGACGACCCCTGATGAGAGATGTTAACGCCATGGATGGGGCTGTGGTGACCACTCCCAGGCTTGGGAGTTCACGAACATTTCCTAGGGTGATTTGTCACTCCTGCGTGATGGGGAGAGAGGAGGAAATATTCTGCAATGTGATGAGTGCTGGGAAGAGGATGAGTCTTTCCTAGGAGGGTAAGGATGCTGTGCTTGAGCAGGCTGGTGCAATGCGAGCACACGTGTGTGCAAGGGGCAGGCAGGCAGAGTGCGCTTCTCCCCTTTCCCTTTGGGTGTGCAGCACACACCTTCCCCGGGTGCACAACTAACCCGCTCCTCTCCCTTTTGCAAAGGTGGCCCAACAATGCCGAGCATATTTTCCTACCAGAGCGCCGAAGTCGACTGGTGTGAAGGCAACTTTGAGCGCTCGACGGTCATTGCGGAGTACTACAACACCGTGAGTGCGGGCGCATCCGAAGGGCAGGCTGGGGCGCGAAGGCAGCCGGCTCCGGGCACCCAGGAGCTGCTTTTAGGAGACAAGATGGGACAACCTTGTTTTCTCTCCTCCTGCTCACTCCTTTGAACTTCCTGGTGTTGGAGGGTGCTGGTATGGGGAACATTTTCTGAGCTTCAGGTAAATCATGGGACTTTTATCGCTTACAACTGCCAGTTACTCACACAACGAGCTGGGGTCAGGGGTACTTTGGGCACGTGTGGGGCTCGGTTCCCAGTGAGAAAACTCTGGCGGTGCTCCTTAGCCCAGATTTGTGAGATCCTGTTATACCAGTCCTGCAGCTCTCCTGCCAACTAGGGTAAGTCCCACACAGGGCTCATATATTCCAGCTAAATGTACAGGAGTGGCAAAATGAGAGACAGCACTTGCCTGAACTGTGTCAGGCAGGTTGGGAATCCGGAACTCAAGACAGAGGAAAGCTGATGCATGAGCCAGATTCACCTCCTATGATCTTTTATAATTGAGACTCCATCCAGCGCCAGTCCCTTGAATACAGCCTCCTGGCTTAAGAGTGGCTAGAAGCATCCATATCCGTCTGCAGAGAACTCGGTAGATAACCGGTCTCTGCAAGCGTGTCCTTCTACCTCGGTGCAATTACAGGCTAGCAGGGTTGTGAGGCATGTGGATTTACAACCTTCCAAAGGCCTTGTTTACGACTTTTAGCAATTACTGTCTAACACTAGAAGTTCTTGTTCTCATGGAAATGTCTCTTCCTCTTTTTCTAAAAGCATTTCCTGCTTTTAATAAATTGCCTATAATAACAATAATTCCCTCGCCCGAGTCCTGCAGATCCCAAGCTCTAATTGCCCGGCCAGGGTCTCAGAGGGGGGATGCTCAGGCTGTATATAGTCACCTCTTTTTGAGATAGTTAACAAATAAAGACCAAAGCCTGCTTCCTTCTGGCATCCAACTGAATGTGTTGTGCTGTTGCCTGTTCACTGGCACTGCATCCCTGTCGGGTGGGCTCAGAGCTGCAGAGCAAGGCGTAACTGGCAAGAAGGTACAGAAATCACTTATACTCACATCAGCATTTCAAATGTAGCTGGAGATGCCAAATGCCTCTGTGTTTTGGAGTGTCACTGGCAACACTGGAGAGGGGCTGATTTCCACAAAAAGCAGGAAGTCTGAAAGTTATGGTTTTCATCAGAATTCATTCTGGGAGGCAAATTTGCCTAACCTCCTAGTTTAGTATATAGGCAGCATTTTTCAAATGTGTCTTTGGAGCTAAGACCCCATTCTCACAAGGATCCTGATTTACACCCAGACTCTCAAAGTGGGTCACGATCCTTAACACACCAAGAATTATCTCAGGAGCTCTCCAAAAACACTTCTGTATCTAACTTCTCTGCGGCACACTGCTAGACACCAGTTGGTGTGGCCAGATGCATACCTGTCTTAGGACCCAAAGCCCTGTAATTCCCATAAAACATTAACCCTTAGCTGCCTCGGTCGCCTTGTGGCACAGGTTTCTAAATTATGTAGCTATTCCTGAAAATCTTACCCAGGTGTTTAGTTCTGGACTGAGGTCCCCACTAGGCACAGCCATCTCCCATGTTTCTACACTACACCACCTTCGACGCACCGGGCTTATCTGGATGAATTTGCACTATGTAGGACTGAGACACAGCTTGGGAGAGGAAAACTTCTCCAATGCATGTTTCCACACAGACAAAAACTAGTGTGATACTGGGGAACACAGGGAGACGTGGGCAGAGCAAACCCTGCAGGATTTTCTTCTAGTGATTAAACTAGTCCTTGTTCCTCTCTATATATGAACACAGAGCACCTCTTTCCCAGCAGAGAAAGAGATTTATTTTTGCCCCTGCACTGATCTCCTTCTTGCCAGGCTCACTTTTACCAAACCACGGAGCTCAGCAGAGTGCTTGTGCAGGCGGAGGGTACCACTTCTGCAGTTTCTGGCTTAAGATGTGATTCCTGTTTAGAAAAAGCAGCAGACACCTAAACCTGCCTTGACAGCTGCCTGCATCAGGGCTGGCATGTGTTCTCCTGTCCAAACAAGGGGAGACAAAAGAGCAAACCCTCCTAAAAACTGCTGCTGTCTGAGCATCTGACATCCAGCCCCAAAGGCTGCACCATGCTCAGGGCCAGACCTTGCAACCAAAGGCGGGCAGGAGCATCACTTACATGGACATCACCCCTTCCTCAGCCAGCACACGCTGGCTGGCCTTGCCTGGCTCTCACCCCTTGCAGCAGCACCAGGAGATCCCTCTTTATGATCTGGGCTCTCTTGCAGGATCAGGCTCCTTGTGATGTGCCCTAAAAGGGGGACTATAGGAATCAGACCAGGCTGAGATCCATAGCTATCCCTGCTGGCTGGCAGCATGTTGCAGATCCAGCTGGGGCTCAGGGCACTATCTCAGGTGTGATCCTAACAGCCTGGATCTCCTTCTCTTCTCTCCTCTATTCATTTGTTCCCCATATTCCGATTGCTTCCTCCCTGCAGCAAGCTTTATGTGCCTTATCTCACTGGCCTGCCCTGAGATAATTATATCAATATTGGCGTCAGCGTCAGTTCGCCAGAGTTTTAGACTAGCTGGGAATCCAGCCAGCTCCTACCCAAGACTCCTGCACTACTAAATCAGCAGGGCTTCCCAATGGAGCACCATCTTCAACAACTTCCCAACACTGCCCGGGGCTCGAGCAGGGTAGTTTTGCGCCAGCAGCAGCAATGTGCTCCTGAGAATTGCTCTGTGCCAGCTGCACTCGCTCTCAGGTCTGCTTGGGTTGGATGCTTTTTATTAGAAATAAGCACCAAGGGTATGAGTAAAGAATGTAAACAGTATCTTTAAGTACCTAATAATACATGGTGGCTCGTGATTGGATGCAGTTCAGCAACAAAGCGCTAACTATTTATAGTGACTCAGTGACCCAGAAATTTATTGTCTTCTGGCTGTTCGTAAGAGAACAGTATTGTGCTACATGAGGGTCATCAGTCAGGGACTTGTCTTTCTACCCTCATCTCTTTCCTGAAATGACTGATCCAGGATGCTGGTAATGACACCCAAATCCTCAGCTGTCTCCCTGGCAAAGCAGCAGGGGCTCTGACACTGCCGTATATCCAGAGCTCCCGGATGCTTCATCGATCAGTGGAGATAAGCTCAACTGCAGGTGCAAATTACCTAGAAATGCCCAGAGAAGCAGACACTTTCGGAGTGTGTCGGAGCCATGGCGTGTGGCCCAGCCCTCCGCACGGGCTCAGTAACCCCGCGGCATCGCAGACACATCTCTCTCTCACCTGCCCAGAAAATCCCGCGCAGGAGTACGCAGCTTCTCGCCCGGCACTCAGCAAACACTAGACAAACAGCTGTTTCCTGCCCCAAAGCACTGGTGTGACACTGCGATGTCAGGACATGCAGCCTCATCTTCTGCTGCACAGGTCTGACTATAAGGAACTCGCTATACAGGTCTGGAGAGCCTCTGAGATATTCACTTCTGTCTTTGGCCCTGTGGGCTCTTCTGTCAGCTAAAGCTGGTTCACTGGGCTTAAAGTGAATGAATGCACTCCAATAAGTCTTGCAGAAATCTTCTTTCACTGCAGAAAATGCCTGTCTTGAGTAAGGACCAGTGCATGCTGTGGCTGCTACTGCGCTGTTGCTGTGCTCACAGAGCCAGGCAGAGCTCTGCAAACCAGCATCTCCCATCCCAATCCATAGCAGAGGCTTGTTCTCACCCTGTCATGGATGGAGATGCAAACAGGTTTTCTGCAGGTCTCTCTCTCCATCTTAGGCTGCAAAGTGCAGAGTTGCACAAGCCCTGGGGCCTTTCTCATGGTCGTGCTAATGACCCAGGATTAGAGCCATGTTGCTGATCCCAGTGTCACTTTTCTCCTAGTGAAAGAAGCAAATGCCAGTACAGGCGGGCTTGGCTTAGGCACCTGGAGCAATAACTCACATTTGTTAGGAAGTGGGACATCGCTGTAGAGCTCGCACAGTGGAAAACCACAGGGATGAGTCACTCTCACAGGTCAAATCGCACCTCAGGTCCATCACCATTGTTACCTCCCTGGCACCCTGGGCAGAGGGAGCTGGTGCCTCCTGGCCAGCGTGACCCAGCTAGGTATAAGTAGAAGCCGTGCTGGGAGGACTCGGCACGAGCTGAGTCTGGAGAAACTTCCTATTGGGAGTACTGGGAGCAACACCCTCCTAACCACATTTGAGACGGAGCTTGCCACATCCTAAAGGGAAGAAACAACACAGCACTTACAAATTAGGGCTTGGATCTGATGAGCGATGAAGATCCTGTGTCCCCCACAAACGCGGTTTTGTAGCGGCTCTCCCCTAAGCTCTCAGTTTGGCTGCCCTGCAAGGAATGACTCTATCTTTTCGGCCCTATTGGCACGGTTCCCTTGATTATCCCTCCCCTCTGATATCTGATCTTGCACATCTCATACTGAATTAATGAAGCGATAACATTGCTATCATGTAATTAATAGCACTGTTGCAATGCCCACCACAGCAGGGATTCAGACCTCTCTATACGCAATCTCAAAGTCCCGCATTTCCTCACTTTGACATGCATGCTGGCACTTGCATACTGTTGCCTTTTCTGCAAGCATTTTCTCTCTTCTTGCTATCGCTGCTTGTCTTCTTGCCTCTTTAACCATTTCACAGGAAAAGAAATGTTTGCAACACAGTTGTTACTTTAACACACAGTTTGGTTTCTCAATCATTTCCGAACAATTTGACCTCAAGTGTGCAAGTGGGACCAGCACTTCTCTTTTCATAGCTGGAACGGGAACAGGCCTGGATTTGGCTCTGAGCACCTATAGAAAACCAATACGCTTGGCCTGAGAATTGCTGTTAATAGGAGCATCAACTTGTTTCATGAAAGCCTTAATGAAATTCAAGATTAATCTCCAGGTGTTAAAGGGAATAGAGACCTTACATTAAGCGTGAATTGTGTTTCCCTCTGGAATACGAGAGGGTGTGTTTCATACGTATGACAACATCCCTGTGATTTGCAGCCCTGTTACCATAAACTTAGATCCCATTAGACACCACAAGCCAAGCGTCGATTTTGCAGTTTACCTGGTACATGTAAGGGCCGCTGAGAGGTGAGACTCCAGCTGTGGAGGTCAGATTCCAGGCTTGGGGTCTGGGTCAGCATCTAGCTGGAAGATGAAAGGAAAAGGATTGTCAGGGTGAGATAAAAGTCACCCTGGTCACTTGCCAAATGGCATTTTAGCAGATGGCTCTGCCCTGCTCTTCCAAAGCCCCAAAGAGCTGCCTCGCAGGTAAAACATAGCACCACAGTCCCAACCTTTCCCAACCCAATGAGCAAGAAAGATTTTCCCTGGGGACGCTGTGCTTCCCCATGACATGTCTTTACTGAGTTTGCAAAATCAGGTGAAAAAGCCAAGGTAAGAACTCATAGAGGGTAAGGATTATTTCAAACTTCATTAGCCCATAGCTGCAGGGTGGAGCAGGCCTGATCCAGCAGACAGGTCCAGGCTTTGGGCACTTGCTGCTCCTCCCCAGCTCCCACATTTTGCCCAGCAGCAGCTGCCATTCCCCGAAGCACTGGCACCTGCAACCAGCCCAGGCAGCAGCAACAGGCTGAGCCCCAGTACCATCCCCTCCTCCCCAGACAAATCAAAGTCTGTCAATGAAGCAATTTTGCAGAGTTGGAAATCAGGGCAGAATAATTTTGCTGCGTCCATTTGCTAGGAATTTTTAAAGGAGGTTTATGACTTATGTAATTACTATTGTCCAGAATGCCTCCCCCCGCAGGCCAGGTGGCTTCGCACATGACACTACAGGAGGTCACCTCAGTCCTGTTCCCACCTACCAACGTCCTGCTTGTCCTGCTGCTCTCCACTGCACCCACTCCCAGTTAACAGTGGTTTTCCTGACTGTGGCTTGCTGTGGCGGCCTAGCTCCTCACACCCACCCAGCCCCTCGCGGGGGCGCTGCCTGCTGGCTGAAAGGGGAAGAAGCCATCCAGGAAGCTTTTGGCAGGTCTGGGTTGTCAGGAGAGTGAGATGGCTGCAAACAGAAGAGCTTTGGCAGCTTGCTTGAAGACACTGGGCAGCTGAAGCTAAACCGTCACCCAAAAGGGGCACACCAGCTTATCCTGGGCTTGCTGGCCCAGAGGTGCCTGCAGGGAGAGCACAGAAGTCTGCAGCCATTGCTGTCACAGCAATAGCTGGCCTTCCAGTTCCAGTCTCGCTTCTTGAGAAACGCCTCTGTCCTCTCCCTGTGCCAAGAGTAATACCTGCCTCCACGCGATGCTTTCCACTAGAGATCAGTATCCTCTTTGCACATGGAGATACTGATGCACATGCTGGGATGGGACTTGCCCAAGATCATGCAATAAGCTGAATGTGTCTCTTGTTTTTCAGATCAGCAATGTAAGCTTCTTTGTCCTTTCTCCTGCCCTGCTCTACCTGAACCGGCAGTACCGTCAGCAGCGTGCCTTGCCCTTGTATTTCTTCTCTGGCCTGCTCTTCTGCGTAGGTGGGTGCCAAGGTTGTGAAAAGACCAGACAGGTTGCCAGAGTACCCAACTGTTCATTCATGATGCCTTTGGCTTTGGAGGCTGGTTCTTAGTGGCCAAAGCACAGGGGCAAGCTGGGGTGAGAAACTAAACAGCCATGTCTGAAGCCCTGTAGATCATGGTTCCTGCTGGCTGTGGATGCACAGCTTCCAGCCCAGTAAATCCCCGTGGTACTGTGTGGACTGACTCACTCAAGTCTCCATTAATCCCAAGGTCCATGCCCTGCCCTTCAGGAACAGTGTGTCTTTAGGAATGGCCCCCAAGGACTTCCCAGACCAGACGGGCTTGTGCGAGGATGGAGCTTTGCTGACACAAGCTGTCCTTGCTCCTTGCAGGTATCTTCTCCATGTACTTTCACATGACCCTGAGCTACGTGGGACAACTCTTGGATGAGCTCTCCATCCTCTGGACACTGGCTGTGGCATATTCCTTTTGGTACCCCAGGGTTTACTTCCCCAGGTGCATCAAGAGCAGGTGTGACTCACAGGGACACAGGGTTGCAGGCTCTGAGGGGAGGGCTGGGACATTGACATTGATGCGTGTGACCCACAGATCCCAGCACACAGCCAGCTCCCCTGCAAGGGGTCAGCGTTGAGGTTACTGTGGTTTGCTTTAGGACCAGACCCTCCATCACTCAGTGGTGGATGTGCTGACAGAGGAAGAGTAAGAAACCCTCCCACGGGGAAGGGCTGTGCTGGGCTCCTGTCAACCAGAGCTGCTTGTCTTTGCAAAGCTGCAGAGGAAACTTTGCATGGTGAATTTCAAAATTAATTAGGAAATTAAATGTTCCTGAGCACTGACATTCAATTACCCATGCTGTCAGTCCTGCCATCCACAGAGAGCTTTCCCTGGAGGCTGATAGGGTTTCCCATAAGACAAGCTGGTCCAAGTTACCACCCCACATTTCAAAAGTTGTTTGCAGGAGGGCTGGCTGGGCTAGAGGAGCTCAGCAGAAAGGATGGGGATACTGGGTGAGCACAGACCAACAGAAAGAGGAAACCAGCAGGGCTTTGCTCAAAGGATGGCCCCATCCTGGCAGGCTTGCTGGAGCTCTCTGAGCCAGCCCAGTTAGAAGCCTTGCAAAGGCCTGCTCCAAGTCAGCTCTTCCCATGCCAAAGAGGAGGTCACCAGGAGTTCACTGTGGAGACATGGTTGGGGGAGAGGGGAAGGGACTTGGGAAGGCATTTGCATGTGAAAGGCCCCTCTGAGCCCTATTGTTAATCAGTCAGCCCAAATCTGCATGTTTGCACGGCTCAAGCCCCTGCCTGCCACTGCTGGGACTCCTGCTTTGCAGCCCTTCCCTATGCAAGGCTCCCGATGCCTTTGCCTCTCGACACTTGTCTCTGGCATCACCATGAAAGTGCGCAAGTTACCTTCTGGGCTGTGTTCCCCGCTCTGTCATGGACTAAGTGGGGGGCTTTTGGCAAAGCACAGATATAAACAGATACCGCAGCCTTCCTGCCAGAACTACTGCAGAGGCTGAGGTCAGCTGTGTGCAGATTGGAGGTGCTGGAGAAGGGTTTCCTCTCTCAGGCAATGAGCAGGACCTCTCTCATCCTTATCCTTCCATACTGTGAACCTTGGGGGCACTGACACTCACTCCCAACTCCCTTTAGGAAGCATTTCTTCTGGTTGAGCGGTGTCACCACTGTGATCAGTACCTTGATGTCCTTCATCAAACCAGCATTCAATGCCTACGTGCTCAACTGCATCGCCTTCCACCTGCTGTATCTGACATGGTGTGAACTGAAAAAGTAAGGAGGGGGCTGAGAGGGGTTATCTGCAGGTCCATTGCACGGTCCTGGCAGGCTCACACGTGGCAGCAACTCCGTGCACAACAGTGCACAACAGAGCCCAAGGCTTCATCAGTTGCATGTTGGACTATCAGCTCTGCAAAGAATTGGGGCAGCCTGGGAGTGACCCAGGAAGAGGCACAGGCAGGACTGCAGGCAGTGGGGTATCAGAAAGCCATCTGGCCCAGATGCCATGCAGAATGGGGACAATCCATGGGACAAGTGTATCTTCTCCTCCCCAGCTGCCATCTCCGCAGCTCTTCCCCCTTTGTGGGGGATTTGGGAACCAGTGTGGGATTGGGAGAATCCCCCAGGGTCTGGGGAGAAAGGCAGGAGTGCCCTGGCATCTCCTAGCACCATCCTCACCCACAGAAAGTCAGAAACCGCCTCTACAGAGCCACACTTCTCCAGTTCTTGTGCTCTGATGAATACTCTCCAGAAGAAACTCGCTGGGTTTTCCTCTGTTGCATTAGCACTTGCAGATAGGAACCAGCCCTCTTTAAAACTTTCTTTCCTTCCAAGACGATACTCCACTCCCTCTCCCTTGCTGTGTCTTCCAGGTGCAATGACAAAAGGGTTCACCGGACGGCCGCAGCCATGGTCCTGTGCTGGGTACTGGCCATCAGCAGCTGGATAAGCGACAGGTGGCTCTGTGGGCTCTGGCAGGCGATCAACTTCCCCTACTTCCACAGCTTCTGGTAAGGGCTCCAGCATAGGGGCAGGAACCCCAGCCCAACCATTTCAGGGGCTGAAGGGCCACAGCTAAAGAGAGATGGCAGCAGGGTTGTGATACTTGACCAGGGAGCAGCCGCATCTCTGCCCAACCCTCTCCCTTTTTCCTCTGTCGCTATTGATGCTGCTCCTCATGCTGGCCCCAGCCCAGGGATTTGGTCCTAATCACTGCTTAATATCCCTTACCTCCTCCGCACCAGCCAAACGGTGTTTTGCAAGTGAAATTGTTCTAAAAGTCCCTCCAGGTAAGCAGCTTGCTTTCCAAGGGCTGCATCTGCTCCTAGGAAGCTGCATGAAGTGCAATGTTCTTTGAGTTATTTTAATAGCCAAACTGAAAGATGGTGATTTGCTTGGGCAAGATATTTCAGTGCCTGGCCAAGTGTGGCTGTTAGTGCAGCACACAGCATGTATTCTCAGATTCATCCTCACAAATCACTGGGATAACTGGGACACATACCCAGTGCTGCTGGCTAGGCTAGGCCAGGCAAGGTGGAATGGGTGGTTTTGTTGGGGGCTTAAGTCCCCTATATCACCCCATCTCCTCTGCACAAGGAATTGTTCCAGCCCCAGCTCACAGAGCTCTTCTAGGATTTCCCCACAGGGACAAACCCCGCAGGACCCGCACTCCCTGCAGTTCTCGTGCATCACGGGATTGGGACCTTTGCCTGCCTTTGCGGTACCCCTTGGCTCTAGCCTCACGGTGGCAGTGCCAGCCGCGCACCTCTACAAGGTGCAGGAGGAGCAGATGGAGTTACCCCTGTCCAACACATGTTTTTTTGGTTTCCTTGCCAGGCATGTGCTGATAGCCATGTCCCTCCTATACTGCTGCCCACTGGTCATCTACTTTGACGTCAACTACGAGATGCCATCGTTCAAGCCAAAGCTAGGATATTGGCCCAGCGACTCTTGGCCTGTCGTGGTGCCTTACATTGCCCTAGAGGAACCCCACAAGCAGTGCTAGAGCCGGTTGCCCTCAGGCATCCCTCGGGCACGGGTGCGTGATGCACACGTGTGCGTCTGCGTGGGGAACACCTCGGCTGTGCGCTTGTTCTTCGGACAAGGGCAATGTGGCTAGCGATGGGGCAGGGAGCAGCTGAGGCCTCGTGATGCCGGGCATGAAGCAGGGTGGGAGCACACAGGTGCCTTGGAAGACTCTGCCCAGACTGGCGTCCGGGGAACCGAAGATCTCCTCCTCCAGCAGATCCCCACTGAGAAGGGGAGGGAGACGGTGCTTCTTCTGTGTCTTCTGCATTAGTCAAGCGGTGGCACCCCTTGCTGACAAGGGCGCAGTGGAGAACACAGAAGCTAAACTGGTGACAGCTGGGTTTGTTGGGGCTGCTCTGATTATTATTATTGATTTTATTTATTGATGTATGTGGTCTTGGTCAGGAGAGCTGTGCATTAAAGCTATGGACACTGACTTGCACTGAGCCCCTTTCTTTCCCCTGACTGCACCACATCCCCTGTTATCTGCCAGTCAGTCCCACAAACAGGGTGGCCAAAGCTCTCTCTGACCTATGGAGAGCTGTTTATAAAGAGAAATCCTTCTGGGTGACAGCCCAAAAGAGGCCCTGCTGGCCCAGGTCCTGGGGTGCTCTACCCCAGGCTCTACCCCTTCTTCAACCCCCAGTGGCCCTTGTTCCTCCCCGGCTCTGACAGCCTCCAATGGCCATGCGTAACCTGGAGACTCCTCTGCTCACTGAAAGGGCTGGCTGGCAGCAGCGAGTGAGGTAAGGAGCCAGTACATTAGAGAAACAAGTCAGTACCTTTGCAAGAGCAAAGAGAAGATGTAAAGCCTCAGAGAAAGACCACTGCTGTGCCATGGGTACAAAGCGATGCTTTCCAGGTTCTCCCCATGGTGTAACAACTAAGAAGTTGCTCTTGCAGCCACGGCACACGCTCTTGTTCTCTTGCTGCATTAAAGTGACGAGTTGAACCTTGCTGTGGGTCTGGGTCCTCGAACAACCAGCGGGGACTGTCTCTGGAGAGCACCAAGAGGCTGGCGGAGTGGCTGAGGTTGGCTCCCTGCGGTGCAGCCAGAACAAGGTAATGTCACTCCAGGGACCACAGGCTTTTTTGGGCTCCTGTGAGTAAAGCAAAAGCAGAAGCACTCTGGGCTTAACCTCTGAGGCAGAAGGCACTGCGCAGCATGCCACACAGAGCCTGTGCCGTGGCCCTCCCGTGGCCGCTGCTGCCTCGTGGGTCCCTCTGCAATGGTCCCCAGAGCCACTAGATGGCAAATTTGGCTCATGAACCCCGAGTAATATTTCATCTTGGGAAAGGGATGCCTTGCACAAGGACTGAACCCCCAGCCCTGGTCCCCTGCCCTCTCCATCCCCTGGCACCGGGGTCAGACACCTCTCCGCCAGCACAGCCACCGATGAGACACCTGCACAAGGTGCAGGACAAGGGGGACTCGGAGCTCCAGCCTTTGTATGCCCTTGCCTCCCTGTGCCAGTGCCCATCTCCTCATGTTTGCCTCTTTGTCTCTCTTGCACGCCATCACTCTTGCCTCTCCCCTCATCACCCCATCTCCCTTTCGCTGACCCTCCCCGTTTCGCTCCCTCTTGCTCTCCCCCCACCTCACCCCTTCCACAGCCCATCACATTCTTCTACAGCCTATTAATAACTTCTGGGCAATTGCACCGGGTCCCCGCTGGGCTCGGCCCCTCCGTCGGCGCTGGCCTGCGCAGCCACTGAGCGCGCCGGCAGCAAGTTCAAAAGTGCAGCGGGGCTTTCACAGCCCCTCTCCCCGTCAGGGGGTGGAGGAGGCCGCTGGAAAAGAAAGGCCACGTTGCCAGGGAGCCTGGCACAGGAAAAGGGGGTCACCTTCACCTCCGACAGGACCGCTGGAGATGGACAGGCGCCAGCAGCCCTGCGGGCCGGAGATGCTGAGAGAGCTACGAAGGGATGGAGGCTGGGGCATGGGCGAGGAGGGCTAATTGGCCGCCTCTGGCCCCAGAGCCGGTGCGATGCTCGGCAGAGAAACTCAGCAGCAAAATCCCCCGTGCGGTATGGTAATAAGGGAGGTGTCCTGGGCGCCACTGCCTTGAGAACAATGTTGCTGCAGTTGAGTGACTGTAACAGGCCCTGATGACAGCCGGGTCTGCATTAAAAATGCCTATTCAAGCAGATCAAGACATTGAGAGGCCTCGTGGGGATCTGAAACCCTCAGGGATTTCTGGATGAAGCCAGAAGCTGAATCCCCAGCCCTGGGAACCTTGGGGGGGGCGGGGGGGGGGGGGGGGGAGAGAAAGAGAGAAAAGAAAAGAAACCCACAAAGCAGCTTTAAAAGGACTGCAGTGCCCGAGGCAGGGCCTCCTGCTCCAAGTGGGGCTGTAGCCTGAGAAAGCGAAGCAGCCCTGACACCAGTGTCTGACACCGGGGTCTGGGTGTCCCCAGGGCTGCACAGGGTTATCTAAGGCTGGGGTCACACCTCCAAAAGGTCCCTGAGCTGCTGGGGATGCGCTGTCCTTCCTGCCAGGGAGCCACAGCTCCAGCTTGTCCGGCGCAGCCTGCACTGCAGAGCTGACAAACACCTGGTAAAAACGAGTAGGGCTGTCAAAAATGGACAAGTCAGGGCATTTTTGCCTTGAGCTGAAAAGGATCCTGCAGAGATGACCTGCACACTGAACAGGGAAAGCTGGGGGCCCTCAGAGGGTGAAAGGCAGCAGTGGACCCTTCCCAATGCCCCCCAGACCATGGGGAGTTCTGATGGTACCTTCTGCACCGGGACCCTCGGCCACGAGTGCCTCTCCGGGTGTAACCAGCCAGCTCGCTCAGCAGAGCAACACAGGAAAACAGGCAGGGCAGGAAGAGCTGCAAACCCTGCACTCGGGGATCTGAGTTGGGACTGGTCAAAATTAAACCTTTCCTTATTTTTGCCAGATGAGCCCTAACCCGGATCATTTCCCTGATTCAGTTCGCCATGTGGCTGCTTAACCACAAGAAAAGAGGCAAGAGAAGGAGCAGGAATGAGGAAGAGGATAGAGGCTGCTCCTTTCAACTGATGCCAGATTAAAGAGGTTGTGAAACAACGGCATCAGTTGAGCCTATTTAGTGCAATTGCAACACAAATGAAATAATAATGTTGATAACGCACCAGTCCTGCAGCATCAAGGATTAACACTTACCTGTTCTGCTGCACCAAATTGCCTCCTGCTGTTACAGATTTACACTGCAGGATTCAGCTTGCAGACTGGAAACTTTTCAAGGCAGAGTGATTTATCTGTAAAGGACATTGCACATTCATGGATCTGCATAAATAATGCAAAAGTAATTAATAATAACCCAGGCCTTGCTCTTAACAATGCCAGGAGAAGAAATTGCTTCATTGGAGTGTCTCTTATGTCTTTTGCAAAAGATCTTTATTTGTTAACTGTCTCAAAGAGAAAGAAGATAATAGTTTTGAAACATGGAATGGATGTCGCTAGGTCCTGGGTTTTTATTGCCAGCCTGGCTATCTTTACGACTGATTTAAAGAACCCTCTACTGGAGTCATGTTAAAACAACATTGATTCAGCTTTGATTTTTTTTTTTTAGTTTTAATCTCCTACATCTGCAGTCAAAAGTTTGAAACCATGAACGCAAAGGGCTAAGAAACCCAGGAAGGAAAGAGATAAACTTCAAGAATTATTGCCTCTGAAAGTCTTGTCCTTTCAACTCTAAGTGCTACTTTTGAGGTTTGACACAGGATTTCCAACTTGAGGGCTGGCAATTCTGTTACACCCACCTCACAACTGCTAAGATGTTTCATTTTTTTTTTTTTCTTCACTGTTTTACCCACATCCTTGCCATCCACTTTTCACATAAGACAAAATTAGCTGTAGGGACATAGACAAATGCCAGGATTTTCCAGATATTGATGGCTGTTCTGGACAGATGAAAGGTATCAGGTCCTGATTAGCTGAAAGTCGTATTTCAGCAAATACTCTGTCACCGTGTTTGCAGCAGTCAGGGTCTTGAGGTCCCCTGCCTATGCCTTTCTGTATTAGCTCACACGGTGGCTGCACACATAATCAGGGCCGGTTTTGACCAGTGATCGTAGAGGAGATGTGGGTAAAAGTCACTCCTCAGTACGGAGAAGCACGGCCATTACATGGCCAAATAAATCAGCTGACAAAAAATGATTTTTAATCAGAAGATCAAATGCTCTCTTCAGCTGTTTCTATAAAGCCCCATGATGTGGTTCCACTTAGTAAGACATTCTCACTGCTGTTTTCAGCAGAAAAACAAGCAGTTCACATTTGTCTGACAAAGTGGTTCAAATACCTTCAATTCTCTAGTAATGGCTGCTATCAAAATACCTAAAATGGAAGGATTAATTTTTCTGTGCCTTCACATTACAGCTCAAAACATGGTTTCAATTAGGACTGTTCTCCACTTTTTTTTATTCATTTTCTATGAGCATTCAGTTACTTGGGTCCCAATTCATGAGCTCACTTAAGCACATGGAGTTTTATAAACGTGCTTAAATGTAAAACTGAAATGGGTTGTTCTGAAACGGCACACTCAGCTGCACTGTCACAAATATTTAACAAAAGGTAAAGATTTGTCTCAAATGCTAAAGTATTCACCAAAAGCAACGTTCAGTTGTGCATTAGGTTATAAAATTCACAATCTGCAATCGATGCTGCATTTATTTAGATAGGCCTTCCATAAGAGACCAGCTGTCTCAGTTCACTAAAATGCTTAAGCATATGTTTAATTTTAAGAATATGAATAATTCCATTGATATCAATGGCGCTTTCTTACACTTAAGAATATATTTTGCTGGGCTGGAGCCAGAAATAGTGCCATGTAATGCCAATAAAGTGCAAACTGCAGTATTTCTCTCAGTGCTTTCTGGGACCAATTTAAAAATTAATCAATGAAGAACTTGTGCTGGTTCAGGCTGGAATAGAGTTAATTTTCTCCATAGTAGCTGGCATGGGACTGTGTTTTGGATTTATGCTGGAAACAGAGTTGATACTTCAGGGATGTTTTGGCTCCTGCTGAGCAGGGCTCACATGGAGTCAAGGCCTTTGCTGCTCCTCACCCCACCCCACCAGCGAGTAGCCGGGGTGCACAAGGAGTTGGAGGGCACACGGCTGGGACAGCTGACCCCAACGGACCCAAGGGATGTCCCACACCCTATGGCATCATGCTCAGCATATAGAGCTGGGGGAAGGAGGAAGGGGGGACGTTGGGAGTGATGGCGTTTGTCTTCCCAAGTCACCATTGCACGTGATGGAGCCCAGCTTTCCTGGGGATGGCTGAACACCTGCCTGCCCGCGGGAAGGAGTGAAGGAATTCCTTGCTTTGCTTTGCCTGTGTGCACAGCTTTTGCTTTCCCTATTAAACTGTCTTTATCTCAACCCAGGAGTTTCCTCACTTTTACTCTTCTGATTCTCTCCCCCATCCCACCGGGGGGGAGTGAGTGAGCGGCTGTGTGGGGCTGAGCTGCCGGATGGGGTTAAACCACGACAGAACTGTAATGTGAAAATGCAAAAATTAACATAAGTGAGATTTTGCTGTTTACTATCCTAATATTGCCAAGCATTAACATCCACCAGAGCACTGCCAAGTGAAATCAAAACCAAATCTGTGAAATAGAGCAAAAATGGCAACAAGTTGAATTTGTTATTCATCATGAATCAACCCACCAGACCTAAAGACCTACTCACGTAACACTGAATAACATTTACCATCCTTACAGAAAGACATACATACAGATTAAAGACAGGGTCTGACCCCATTTGCACCATTCCTGACGCGTACTAACTCTATTCAGCCCAGGACCAGTCCAGTCCGAAGCGGATGCTTGAAAGGGAGAACAGGATCCACTCTGTAACAGCAGAAAAGTGCCTTGAACAAGGATGATTTTTAATGATCAAAATGTGATAGAGCAAAGGGTCACCAAAAACATGACCTTGCTCTCCTGCTTCCTGTGCCTTACCTTTCACAAAACTATGAATTTCTCTGTTATGAGGAATGGATGAAAATTTCCGGGCACCGAACCCTTTAGCTATTTGTATTTGTTCTCATAACTTCACTCATCATGAGTACAACAGTACTGATGTTGCTAGTGACCTACATGGACCTGGGACATGCCCCTTATTCCCCTATGATGATCATATAAACAGCTATAGATCCATATGCAAATGATTGCTGTTTTCAAGCTGTTCATGAGCGACCTCATACACTGCCCATACGGTACAGTAATATGTTTTCCACATATGTCAGATGTTTCATGACACATTTCACGCATATATTTAAAATGGATTTCATAGCATATAAAAATGCACAGGCAATGGAAGAAAATGGCCTGCATCTGCCATGTTTACATAATGCATTTCAAAATTGCATGAAATGTGTCCAAATTGATTGTATTCTTCATCTATCTAAAATATTGATGGCATATAAAATGTATGTGTAATGGATTCACTCATGGGCACATATTACATGCCTTATTCTGATGCCTGAGTAAGAAAGGGAAAGAATTTGTTACAGTTCTGCCTCCGTAGTGTAGCTACAGAGACAACTCTCAATTCTCCCTGTGTTGGTCGAAATGGTATTTGTCACATGTGTATGTCGCTTTATATTCCAACCTGAGTCCCTTGAAACTGCCCTGGCTGGGCCTTTATATGACAAAATCAAGCTCCAAGGCGTTTGAGACATGCCACGCTGCCAAGATGTGACTTTGCTGCAATCAGGTGCACTACTGTCTCACAGGTAGCGATATCAGCGATAACGATTAGGTTTCAGTGGGATAAATTTCAGCATGGTAGGGCCAGCCAAATTCCCTCAGTCCCAGGCAAGTTTGCATAGCCCATACTGCAGCGTGGGGGATTATCTGAACTGCTATCATACCTGAGCTAGCTAGATTAGAGGTGGTTTGCATACATTTACATATGTGGCAACCCCACCTCCAGTTGCTGTGTAGACAGGTGAAAACTCATTTCATATCATTCCAGCAAAACAGCTTAGTTTTGCTGGAATCTGTCATGAGAGCAGCTGACCCAGAATCCACAAAAATCAGAAATTCATACTGATTTGAGTGTTACAAGCTCTGAAACGCTGCTGCGCCAGCTCTGGGATGTCTCACAATCTACTCCGAGTGTAGAGAGGATCAAACCGCCAGGCTGGGTATCTGCTGATGTTGGAAATGGCCAGGTGCTCTGAAAACCACCAAGCTGACTGACAAGGGTTGGAAACAGCAGAAAGAGGAAAAGGCACCACACAATGTAAGCCAGAGCTCAGGATGCTCAGAAACATGGCAAGCATGAGCGTGTGGCCACCAGACTGCTCCGTTAGAGCCCTAGGAAACTCCAAACACTGGGAATGCCCTGGAAGAGGTTCTATCTCAGACAGTAGGTTTGTCTGGGATAGAAATTCCTACTCACTTTTTGGACTCTTCAATCGAAAAAGCAATTCAGAACAGGCTTTTCGGTGCTGGTCAGACTGTCCCACTGAACTACTCCCGTCATGTCTTATTTTTCAAGCTATTTTTTCCCCTATTCAGTGGCCTAAAGGTTATCCCGCCTAGGGTGACAGTCACCAGTCAGAAGGTGGCCTCTCTCCGAGCATGCAGATGAGCACCTTTCAATGACTTTGGCATCAACCAAAAGAAGCCCCATACAAAGCAGACACAAATTTCGGCAGTGAATCTCACTGCCTCCTATTGTACCATGATTGTGTTTGCTCCAATGGGCACATAAGGTGCCTGGGCCCGTCTTCTCCAGCCTGCACTTCTGCCAGCAGCTCATATTTAGTGTTGGACAAATCCAGCCTGTGAAATGCTCTCCGTGGCAGGTCCAGCCGGCTGGCGGGTTTGGCACAACGCAGACGGTTAAATTGCTTGGCCAAACCTGACCTCTGTCTGTAGAGTCCAAGAGAAAGGTACCGTCACCCAACGGCTGCTCAATAGCCAGGCGAAGTGAATTGATAGGTGTCAATTCAGCCTGCAGTGGACCAGTAAGCTACATTATAATGCCAACCTCACCTTTGGTGTTAATGAGGCCCCTTCATTAACAGCCTTGAGCAGAGGGGTCAGGGACTGAATAGAGGCAGACTCCTTTCTCACCCAGAAAGCTGGTCCTTCTCATTCAGAATTGAAGCACGTTGGCGGGGCAGTTTGAGGACGCTTGTGCTGCCCATGTTGCATCTGCAAGGGACATGACGTATTTGTGACTATTCATCTGGCTCTTTTCACCAGCACTAAATACACAGAAAGAATAAAATAAATTCTCATTGTGTTCCCGCTTACTAAGAAAATTTTCCCTCTTCCTTCTGGTTTGGAGAGTTATTGTACGTTAAAAGCCTTTTGCATTTTTCAGTAGCTATAGTATGCTATAATTTAGATTTTCCTCAGGCACAAAAGAACTTAGTTAAGCTAAACTGTATTACAGTGTGGGTTTTTTTTTTCTACTAAGTCCTTCATTAATAAGGGAACTAAAGAATTTCCAAGCTGTCTGTAATTTTTCCCAGATGCAGCTAGTAGTTGCTAGGAGTATCTTTTTGGCAATCAGAGGTTTTGGCTATTAACAATCTGGACTTTTGCTATACTACCCTGGTGTTAAATATGTGCTGTGAATACTGTAGTGTGGAGTGTGAATTGGAGAAGGAGGGGAAGGCAGAGAACAGGCAAAATAAAATCATTTTTAGAAGAATAACTATTGCTAGGATTAACAGCTGATTCGAATGAACACGTTTCCCTGCAGGGAACCCAGCGCTGATTGGCAAACCAGGAGCCCTGCTACACCAGAACAAGCATCGCTGCAGAACTCACTCACTCCTCACTCACAGCTCTCTCTGTCAATACCTGTTCTGTTTTCTCCCTGGTAGCCAACACGGACAAGCCCTGCAGTGAGCCTGTGCCATGAACTAAAGACAACAAAGGCCACAGACAGTAATACCCAGCACCCCTTGGTGCCACCAGAGAAACCAAATCCTCTCTTGACCTCAGGCTCAGGATGTTTTCTGAGGCTGTACGTAAGGACGTGACACTGTTGTTGGCAAAGCCATGGTAAGTACCAGGAGAAGGATATCTGCCCCTTATTACCTAAAATACCATCGGTTCTTTGTTTCGACTGCAGGTATGTTCATCTTGGAAACACCACAGAGTATTTTGCTCATCGGATGTGCTTCATGAAAGAGGAAGATCACTATAATAATTTTGCAGCCGGTAAGAGAAGGCAGTGAAGTGACTTACACATGTCCAGGAGAGAACTTCGGGGTCTTTCCACTCAGTCGTGTTGCGTATGGACATAAAGTGGAGGCATATATTTTCTCAGAAAAACCCTGCTCAAATGCAAGATTTGCACTTTAATCAATAAGTCCGTGAGACTATTACAAGATCATAATTTTTCCACAGTGCCGGACTCTTTAAGCGCTGGAGACAGCCTTGCTGGTTGGTGTCCAAGCCACTGAAAGCTGACCATGGAACTTGTGGTCTTCAGTTCAGAGTGGAAAAAGGGAAGATGCATCTAAATTAGTAATGAGAAAATAATAATGAATGACGACAAACAGTGAAACAAACTCGTTTCTCCAGGGATAAGAAGGGCAAGCCGCAAACGTAGAGATGCACACATATAAATTGGCGATGGGGCCTTACAGGGGACGTACAGCCGACCGTCCCAACAAGTGATGCTAAGCATACGGGAAAGTGCTTTTGCTGCGAGATGAGAGATGTTGCTTGGAGGCTGGCGAGTAAGCAGGGTGGGCGTCTTGGGTTGCACAGCAGTTGGGATTGTCTGGGGGGGCTCTGTGTGTTCGGAGGGGAGCCGAGGAGAAGGAGGGGAGCAGCGCGGGAGGAAGGAGAGGTGCCTCGAGAAGCAGTGCTGATGGCTGTTGCCTGCTCCCCAGACAGAGCCTCAGAAAACCCAGAGCACGCTCTGTCGCAGCTCAGTGCCTGCCAGTCAGTCCCCTCCCAGGAAGGCTCCGTGGCCGCCTGAGCGCCTGCTGCGCTGCCCCAGCCTGCTCTTGACAGGATTTTCCCCACCAAAGTGGACTCATCTCTTCCCAAACACCCCAGTCGCTGCCTCCTTAAGTCGTGCTCCCCAAGACCAGCTGGGTTTGGCTTGTAAAGCAGCCGTGGTGCGTACAGGCAGGAAAGAGGAAGGATGTGTTGTAGCTTCCCAGGACTGTAGATTAGCCTGTGCTGGGGGAAACACCCCAGAAATTTTTCCCATCCCTGGGTTTACCTGGCCAAGGCAGGGACAACTGCAGTGCAAAGTCTCTTTTCCGCTTTATTTTCCATCATCCCCAACTCTTGGGGGACAGAACCACTCCTTGGTGTAGTCCCCTACCATGGGCCAAGCCGGATTAAACAGACACCTTTCAGTCCAAGACAAGGATCTTTGAAGCAAGGCTCTGGAAAGAAAAATAAAAAGCCCAAACAAAAATTCGGGAGAGCTGTCATGTTTCATTTGCATGTTTGAATATGCAAATAAGATCTGTTTCTTATCCATTGGCACTGGCCCTACTGTAGATGGCAGCAACACAGCAGATCTCCGCCAGCATACAGTACCACAAAGAAAGACGCTAATTGGATTTGCAGACGCTTATTGCAAAACCCAGAAGTTGCTGGAATGGATATAAAGAAACAGGAGCTCAGCCCACGGCTGCCTTGGGTGCGAAGGCACTCAGCTGACAGCTCGTTAGCTTGAGATGTCCCTGCAAAATTAGAAGTTTGGAGGAGCCTGGATGGCTGCTGGCTCCACCTTCCCCAGCACTACCCGGCACCTGAAGCTCCCAACGCACTCCCATAGAGCCTGGCAAATTTTCTACCCTTGGCTGTGATTTTTTTTTTTTTTTTCTCTTTTTGGAGCTTGAAAAGAAAATCAGGGGTAAGCTTGATTAGTCCTTGAGCTGGAAACCGTTCAGAACTGGGAACTGCTAGTGGAGCAAAGGCTGGTTACAGGAATTTCTCTCCTTAGGCATTTTCACAGTTGAATGTAAAGAGCTACCCCAGCACATTTTAAATTAATCCACTCTCACTACTTGTCCCAGCGCAGAGCCCTGGGGCGCTGCCTTGGAGCAGGCATCAATATAATGATGTGCTTGCCTTGAATGGGGCACCCCAACTTCTTCACTATAGCGCGGTTTAACGGCTGTGGGCCGGACTGCCTGCCTGAGATGCTGTGGAAGCTGAGGCGCTCGGCTCAGGGTTTCCTGTCCCTGACCTGGAAGTGTCGAAGTTCTTGCTCGGATCCCACCCCAGGCCACAGAGCAGCTGAAAGCTGGAGGAGCAGCTTGTGTCCAAACCAGCAGGAGTAAATACGGGCGTGCTGAAGTGGGAGGGCAGTCCGGGTCCCTCACTGGGAGAGCACAGAAACAACCGTTAACACCAGGCTGGGCAAAAATAAAGGCACAGAAAAATTGTCATCAATGGGAATTAAAATAAAAAGCAAATTCTAATGATGTTTCAGATGTTTCAGAGAAAGGAACAGCCAATTTTTCAGGAAAGGGAAATGTTTAGGGTCTTGTGTGTCTGTGCAAGATCTCTCACACAAGGAGGAAATTCAACAGAGCAAGAGCGGAATCAAACTTGGGAAAGATGGAGACATTTCCAGAAAAGATTCAGGCCTGGGAGCATGTAACCACCAAGGACTGTGATGAGGCTGTGAGAGAATAGCTAGGATTGGGAGTTAGAAAATAAAAGATTTAGACCTAAGAGTCACGTGCATGGGAATAATGTCCACAATTAAAGATATCAATGAGAACTCCCAGAGAAAGAGGCCCTGTCTCAATGCAGAAGAAAAGACTGTCCGAGGAGATGTCTCCTGGGACTGCATCAGACAGAAACATGGAAAATTAAAACTGGGGCACTTAAAAGAATCCAAATCAGGCTCTTTTTTTGTTGTTGTTGTTGTTGTTAACTCAAGCGATTAAGCATTTTGCTTTACTAATATCCTCTATCAGGTTGATGAGGTAAACTGGCTCTTTAGAATGATTTGGGAACCGATTAATCCTTGCCTGTGGCTATCAGTTAGCAACACACACAGCGTTATTGGCTAACACGCATTTTTCTGCTGCCTTGCAGAGATCAACAAACTATTTCAAACAAGAAACTTGCACGCAGAGAAAAATTCTGCCTTGCATCTAAAAGAAAATTCGCTCAGAAACAGTCACAAATCGCACTTGTTACGACAGTCCTGCGTTAATTTAAGGCTCACAAAATCGAGCGCAATAACTTGTCATTTAGAGCTCTAAGAAAAGGTAAACAAAACCCACTTTTCAGATGCAAATGTCAGGCTCCGAGTCAGCAGCGGTGCTGAGAAAACCGCGTTTGCAGGGCGGGAGGCTTTTAATGATGCCTCCGCCACGGCCAGCAGCTCCTTTCTCAGCCAGGACAGTGACCTCCGGGCTCGTCACCCAGCTGAGCCTGCGGCTGATAACCACCGCTTCACTGAAGGAATCCCTGGGTTCATTTGCATTGCAAATACAGACTACGGACCAGAAAACGAGATATTGTTTCCCCCCGCCGCGACCACCCCGCTCCCCCGCCGCCCCCGTCCCGGCGCGGCCGCCGGCGGGGAAGGGGCCGCAGGGCGGGCAGGGCCGGAGGGGCTTCGGGAGAGCGGCGGGAAGAGGGGGAAGGAGCTGCGGGAGGACGAGGGAGAGCGAGGGACAAAGCGGGGGAGCGACGGGGAGCGAGGGGGAAACTGAAGCTGAGAGAAAGTGTGGAGACTGAGGGGGAAACCGAGGGAAAATGTGGGAGACTGAGGGGGAAAACCGAGGGAAAATGTGGGAGACTGAGGGGGAAAATGAGAGAAACTGAGGGGAAATGTGGGAGACTGAGGGGAAATGTGGGAGACTGAGGGGGAAAATGAAGGAAAATGTGGGAGACAGAGGGAAACTGAGAGAAACCGAGGGAAAATGTGGGAGACTGAGGGGGAAAATGAAGGAAAATGTGGGAGATTGAGGGGGAAACCGAGGGGAAACTGAGGGGAAATGTGGGAGACTGAGGGGGAAAATGAGAGAAACTGAGGGGAAATGTGGGAGACTGAGGGGGAAACCGAGGGGAAATGTGGGAGACTGAGGGGGAAAATGAGAGAAACTGAGGGGAAATGTGGGAGACTGAGGGGGAAACCGAGGGGAAATGTGGGAGACTGAGGGGGAAAATGAAGGAAAATGTGGGAGATTGAGGGGGAAACCGAGGGGAAACTGAGGGGAAATGTGGGAGACTGAGGGGGAAAATGAGAGAAACTGAGGGGAAATGTGGGAGACTGAGGGGGAAACTGAGGGGAAATGTGGGAGACTGAGGGGGAAAATGAGAGAAACTGAGGGGAAATGTGGGAGACTGAGGGGGAAAATGAGACTGGGAGAAAATGAGGGAGCCTGAGGAGGAAATGAGGGGGAAACGAAGGAGACTGAGGGCAGTTGAGAGGAAACGAGGGAGAGCAAAGGAAAAATGAGTGAGGGACAAGGGAGAATGAAGGAGAGCAAGGGGAAAAAAGGGAGAACAGGAGAAAATGAGAGAAACTGAAAAGGAGTGAAGGATAAAGAGGAAAAAGGGGGGGCACTGAGGGAAAATGAAGGACAGTGAGGGGGAAAAAAATGAGAACGAGGGAAAAGGAGAAGGAAGGAGAGAGGCTGAGGGAGAACAAGGAGAACCGAGGGCGAGCAGTGCCGCCGGCTTCCTCCCCAGGCAAGGCTCAGCCCTGCCCAGCCGTTCTGCACTGCCCTGTCCGCTGTACTGGGAGCTGCGGTTTCCCTTGTTCTCAGCTCATTTGCGTACGAAATTAATAACCGGGGTGAGATTCGCAGCCGCCAGCGGCGGGGAAGCGTGGGCCGAGGGAGCGAAAAGAGGCGGGTTAGCGCGGCCGGGGCGCACAACATAGGCCCAAGCGCTTGGTCCCAGCTGGCGGCCGCGCTGGGCCGTCCCGCGGGGGCCGGGGACAGGACCGCGGAGGGCACCCGGGAGCGGAGCGCGGGCCCGAGCCCGGCCACGCCGCGGGGCAGGAGCGGAGCGCCGCGCCCGCCGCGGAGGAAGGGGCACGGGGCCCCGCCGCCGCCTCCCACCACCCGCTTGACCCAGCGCGGGCCCCGCCCCTACCCCCGCCCCCTCGGCAGCCCGCCCGCCGCCGATTGGGCGCGGCGGCTGCCCATCAGGCGGAGGCGGGGGAGGCTGGCGGCGCCCTGGCGGAAGCCCCGCCTCCAGGCGTGAAGCGACGTAGCTATTGGCGGCGGGCGGGTGCCTCTCTGGTGGCGTCGGTTTCCGGTTCCGCGGGGCGGGCGCCGGGGGGGTGGCGGGGCTGGTGCCTGTGAGTGACACACAATGAGGCGAGCGGCGGCGGCGGGGCCGTGAGGGGCCGCGACCGAGGAGGCGGCGGCGGCGGCGGCCGAGGCGCCGGGGAGGGGGGTGGGGGGGACCGGAGAGCGGCTTCGCTCGTAGAGGGGGGAAGAGAGGGGGGGAAGAGACTCCCCCCCCCTCCCCCGCCGACCGGCCAGCGAAACCGCCGCGGCGGGAGCGAGCGAGCGAGCGGGGCCCGCGGCGCTGCGCCCAGCCATGGACAATCAGGTGAGGGGAGCGGCGGCGCCCGCCCCGCCGCGCTGCGCTGCGCCGCCGGGGGGGTGGGGCCCCTCGGCACTGCCCCTCCCCCCCCGCGAGGGGGGCACGCGTGGGGGAGGGGGAGCCGGAGCCCCCCTGCACCGGGGGGGGGGGGCGGGCTGCACCGGGCGGACCCCCACCCCCGCCCCGGAGTGGGGGGGGTGATCCCCCCGGTGGCGTTGGGGGGCATCGCCCCCCCTTTGAGGAGGCACATCTCCTTCCCACAGCCCCTTTTTTTTGGGGGGGGTGGGTTTGCTCAGCCCTCGCCCCTTGCCGGGCGGCCGCGCTGCAGCCTCGCCCGCGGCGGGGGGTGGCAGCAGCATTTCCCGCAAATTCCTGCCCGGGCTTATTAGCGGGGAGGGAGGGGTGGTGCCGGCGTTGCTTCCCCCCCCATCAGCCGCGGTGCAAAGGGTTAACGCCACCGAGGGAGTTATTACCGCTCCGGGGAGGCGGTGGGAAGCCGCCCGTTAGCGGCCGGGCCGCTGCGGTGCTGCGGCAGGCGGGGATGGATGCTGGAAGTTTACCTGAGGTGATCCAGAGCAGGCTGGCTCAGGCCTTTTGTGTGCGAGAGCATGCGAGCTGCTAACAGGTTACCTACGAGGCTCCGGAGGTGAGCCCCGCTATCCTCTGAATAATCACCCGAAGGAGAGCGAATGGAAACTGGTTACGGCTTTCAGGCAATTAGCACATCAAACAAAAAACCAGAGCAGCCTTCAGAATGTTTATTGAGAAGTTGTAAAGCAGACGCCTTTGTATTATTACAAATTGTTTGAATAGGATCCTGGTTTCCCTTTGTTGAGAGACACGCTTGGAAGAAAACCCCTCCATTTTCACTGGAGCAACTTTGGATGTTTGTTATGTTGGAAGATCTTATTTTCAAATGTGTTTCAACTTCTGGCTTAATTCATAGCGATTGTTAATTGGACCGATATGTGAGGAGTATAGCAAGTACAACTTTCACTCTCAGTTAAACAGTTCTCTTTTATGTTTAATTTTGTTCTCTTCCACATAGTCCCATCTGTTTCTCAGCTAAAATTTCTCAGCCGTTTCAGCTAGAAAGGCAAATTCTGTAGACTGACAGTCATTTGCACTTCTCTGGAGAGGAGTAGTAACTGGCAACAGTAGCACAATTTAAAGGGTAATTATGGAATCGATAACGTGAAGCTGCCGAACAGACTGGATCAGTTGATGCGAACACTTGCGTGAACGCTGTGGGAAGTATCCCAGATAAAGCAGGCCCACAAGCACTCTCCTCTGTGAGTCTGGGATTTAGGCAGACAGCCTCCACATAATGCTCTTCCACCACAGGAGAGATGGCTGTGCTTTGAGTGGAACACACCTTGCCTTTCTTCTTATTCCTTAACATGCCATGAAAGAACAGAGGGCCGTCTACCTTCATTTTTAGCACAGGAGCGAGATGGAGCCAGTGTAGATAAGCCCTAAACCACAGAATGGGGAAAAAAAATGGCCTGCCAAGAGAACTTGCAGAGGAAGGTAACCTAAAGAAATGGTGTAGTAGAACAGGTGAAGCAATTAATTAGACGAGTTTGTCCCTGAGTCGTAGAATTGATGTGTTGAATGGCAGCTGAAGGTATTTTGCTGTAAAGATAACTGCCTGGAAGAGTGTGTTAAGGCTTATAGTTGAAATTAGAACTGGACTGCAATTTGGGAGGTCGAGCTTTGATGCCTGGTATTCTGTAGACCTCCCGTGTGATCTTTTTACAAAGAAAAGAATACTGAGATCGAGTGACTTACGCTTTTTCAGAAAGTATTAACCACGCTCTGAAAATTGCATTCCCATAAAATGTCAGGTTAGAGATGCAAAATATTTTTTGAGCGTTAATAATGGTCTTACTCCTTGTTGCAGTTCCTCAGTGGGAAAATGAGGATAATACTTTTCCTAAACATTTGTCTAGAGCTTGGGAAGCTCGTTCTTCCTATGTTCATTGTCTAACATCATGCCCTGGGTTTGGGTCTGTGTCCACCTGTAATACGGGTGATGACAAATAATGTTGCCTCTCCCAATGGTAACTGAGAACTGCCAGAAAGAACAGGACATTTACTTTCAAGTCTTAAGTGAAGAAGTAGGTAAGGACCAAAAACTGGCCCTTTTTTTATAAGCTTCCGGTTGCTGAAGCTGGATTTTGTTGGGTTTAGTTTGAGATGGCTGTGCTGCTGGTCTAGTTTGTGTAACGTATATGCACAAAATTAGGAAGTAATCAGATACCTTAGGTGTTATTCCCTGTCTCTACAAATCTTGCCCTAAGATTTGCTCGCTTTAACTTGTGTCTAAGTCACGTTTGCCTTTCCTCTGTTACATCTGTTTAATTCATTTGCTTTCTTCTGACTGTGAAGTCGCAATAATATTTGGATCTTCACCATTAATTTAATCTGGTTTTTAAGACATTTAATGGGATTTTTGTGCTTTGGGTGAGACACTGAATATACCTTTTCCGTTATCCTGTGATTAGAGTAGGATTCGGGAGTGCAAATCAGAATTAGGTCATTTTAGTGTTGGATATTGTGCAGGCATGTTATATGTTAGGCTTGGTCTCTGAAAGTCTGTTAATAAAATACATTTAAAAGAATACAAGAAATATCATAGCTGAATGCAAGGAGCATCATAGCTGTATTCTAATGGATTACATATTCCAGAGAATATCATAAACCACCAATTCACAATCTAATTTTTCCTGGTTTAAGATTAGTTTTCTGTCAGTGCTGTGAATTCTGTAAGCTGTGAACATCAAGTTCTGTCTCTGATGCTTTCTAGAAATAAAGATTCTGCAATTAGGACTTCGCTGACAATTTAGTTGATAAGTGAGGCAGATAAACCCATCCCTCTTCTAAAGCTGTTTTCTCTGCGATGCTAATATTAGGAAGAAAATAGGTATGAAATGGTGCTAAGAGCTATTTTTATGATACCTTTTCTGTTGATAATACTGTAGTTTTCAGAATTAGACTAACCTCTCTGTGGAGGCTGTTGTATTCCTCCCCTGCGGTGATCTACGGTCTCCTGTCTGTGGGGCTCAGCATTATGCATAACATATAAGCTGTTTCATTTTGCTTATAGTCTTACCTCTATCCTAAAACAGTGCACGGTTCAAGTAAAACTGGAGCTGGGGCACCGAGCCCAACTGCGGAAAAAGCCCACCACCGAAGGGTTTACTCATGACTGGATGGTGTTTGTCCGTGGCCCAGAGCAGTGTGACATCCAGCATTTTGTGGAAAGGGTGGTCTTCCGGCTACATGAGAGCTTCCCAAAACCCAAGCGAGGTGAGTGTATTTTTGAAGATGCGTTATTAGGTCTTCTCTGTATGAAAGAGCATTGTGCAAGTCAAGGTTGTCTTGGACTGTCACTTTTCTGTAAAATATCTCCTTAAAGAGGAGCAAAGTGGACATGGCGTGCGCTTCAGCTTTAACCTTTACCGTCTTTGTTTGAGGAAGGTCAGGGAAAATGGGACCTTTCTTCTGATGAAAGGGCTGGAGGTGAGATGCTTTCTCCTCTTATTTAAGCATTAGTACATGCAGGTTCTCGAGAGACTTAGTGTCAGCAGAAGATAATTCATGTTACAAAGTGGGAGGGATGGGTTTCATTTGTTAATATTCTCCAAGACAAGCTGGAAGCATGCAGTTGGTGAGAGATGCTCGAATACCGGGCTCGTATACATACTGGAGTGTGTGACTTTTGCATTGGTCATTAAGTAGCCATCAGGATTCTTGCAGTTTCCAGTCTCACGTGCCAATTCGGGTAGTATTTATGCCAGCAGAAATCAGCCAAAGGGGTGGTGGTCTCTTTGCCACTGGCTGTATGCTCCAGCTGCACGTATGTGTGCAAGCACTGTGCAGTCAGCAAGGTTGGGGAGAGCATACAAATGGTGGTGTTATTTTCTGCTGGATCTGTTCATTGCTCTTTCTGACTGTGCAGCAACATGAACCTTATTCTTGGCACGGGGCAGCAGGAACGCATGGTTTAGGTGGAGGAGCAGAAATTGCCCTTTTCGGCAGCGGCACGGACTTAGATCTGCTTAAGATTGTGTAACTGTGTCTGCAGCATTATTGTTATGTAGTGTTACAAGGAATGCTGGCTGCCTAAGAGTAATTACTCTGTCAATTAATTTGTAATGTGCATTCTTTGAAATATTTCTTTGGAAGACTGCTAGTCGCGCAAGATGTCCTGGGACTACCTACTGCATTGGTTATTTGTGACAGTCCACAGTGGAGAGTAACTCAAAGGTGTTCAGCTCATAAGGATGTGAATCTAGTCTGTATGTTAATAATACCTCCTTCAAACTGGTGTAGTAAAACTGATGTATGATAAGCAAGTGCAATACTGAGCTGAAAGCTAATTTATAGAATAAAAGTTACAATCTGCTGTGCTACAATTCTTGTCATCTGGTGTAATTACTTTATTACAAACAACTGTGTTGGGATGGTACATGGTCTTTGCTCAGTCGGTTGCCATATCCTCTACCTTTAAAGAGACAGGTTTTTTTCCAATCTCCAGGTTTTGCATGCTTTCTTAAGCTTGCTCATAATGCCAGCTTGCTTTTGACCAAAGCGTGTCTGGGTTGTACCTAAACGATATGACAGATGCATACTATTTCTAGATTTGTTTGAAGGGTTTCTTCAGATGGTTTGCTCTTACTTGGAGCAAAATCTACTGGTGAAGGTAGGCTTGTGCTGCTAGCAGATTGCTTGTGTAGTAATTTTCATTCGTTAGAATAGAGCGGCAAAGGAACAAAGGCTGCTTGGCAGATAGTCTTAAGATTCCTGCTGCCATATTGGCACTGTTCTCTGGTTTTGGGCTTTTTCCCCTAAATGATAGGGTTCTTATATGAAATTCAAGTTAAAGCAAGTCTAGAGATGTTTATTATTTTTAGATATGCCCTTTTTTCACAGTTGAATTTTCAGTCCTGCTTTCTAGCACCTTAATGATGGTAGAAGTGCTTAGAGCTGAGGATAATATATCTACAGTAAAGGAAGATGATTTGTGCGCTTTTTAGGTTTGAGGTAGTTTCCTAATCACATTAATTACTTGGAATTCTTTAGAGAAAGTAAAAAGATTTGTGCTGAATTCCTCTAATTACTTAATTGACTTTATTTACATATATCGTAGTGCATAAATTATATGCATGCGCATCCGGTTCCTGAGAGGGAGAATATCTGTGTGGGTCTCCTCTTTCTTCTGGCAGCTGTTATGTGTAGCTGCGTCATGGTCAAATAAATGATCCTAGAATCCTTTGAGTCGACCATCGCTATACTGAAATGCAGTGGTAGGTGACAGGAAGGATTCAGTAGCATGAAGATACAACAGGTATTGGGGATGAGGGAACTGAGGCAGGAAGCACGTAGATTAATTCCTTAGAAGCGATTAACTTTTGTAATCGATGTTTCTGCAGTAGGCAGCACTGTGACCTTAGTGGCAAACTGTTTAACCTTTCTCCGTTTCCTTGTATGTGAAATAAATAGCAGTGCTTACCTGCCCTTCAGGTTTGTTAGGAGGTTTGGATGAAGCAGCTTGTAGTATGGCTGTTACGTAATTATGAAGAATGAGCGTCGCAGGAGAGCTTATCAAGGGGAAAAAAATCCGCTCGCACGGCATAGTGTTTTGATTGATAAATATTGGCATCACAGTACATTTTACCGTTCCGTACTCTTCAAATTCCCACCTTCTGGGTCTTCCTTTTTTTGCAAGACAGCTTTAACTGGCGGTTTGCATTGTTGTGGAACAGCACAGAAGTGTAATTGTATCTCACTGCAAAAGAGGGGGAAGAATCTCACGGAGACTCTGGCATGAAGTGTTTTATGTTTCCTTTCCATGGGAGGAGCTAAGAACAGATTTTCATGTTGTTAACTAAGCCCATGACCACCATCTTATTTTGGTTTTTTCCCCCACAAAGGTCAGGATTTTAAATTTGCCCTGAGTTGTCAGAAGCCCATTTCTCATCTTGCAGCTCCTTTTTGGCTCAGATTAAGTTGTATTGTATTCAAAGTTAACATTTGTCTGTTCTCTTTTCAGTGTGCAAGGAGCCCCCTTACAAAGTGGAGGAGTCTGGCTACGCAGGCTTCATTATGCCCATTGAAGTATACTTCAAAAATAAGGTAGAATCTGATTTCTGGTCTTCTAATTGTTTTGAGCTGTGCCAGAGCCTGAAACTGCCTGACAGAAAGACTCTAAATTATGTGACTGTTTTATGTGTGTGTTTTTTATTAGTGTAATAAATAGAATTTAACTGGGAGTTGGAAGTTCCTGCCAGACTTCAAAAGAAAGCTTTTGGCAGAAATGGAATTGTATAGAAAGGTAATATCAGGACAGTGCGATGGTCCGAGAGATTCTGAACAGAGATTGTACCAACTGTACCAAGCTTCTCTAGCTTGGATAATATTAAAGCAGCTTAAAATATTTTATGCAAATAGGGAAGTAAATAAACAAAGCATTAATTTTATAAACATTTGTAAATACTGTGTTGACTGGCAATATATTAAAAAAAAAAATCCATTTTTTTATTTCCAGTCTTATTAAATTAACTGTACAGGTATAAAATCTGTTTAGGCCCAAGACAAAGATTTGCGTATATAGGACAGATATTTACAGCTGTGTTAAAAATATTGTCGTTTTCACTCTGTACTCTTCCAAAAAGAAAACACTAAATATTTTAAATCTTAAGATGTGCTGCCAACAAATATATGAAAGTTAAAATTTGGGATTTATTGCTTGCTTTAAGTCTTACCACAGAGGTCACATGCTACGTGACTTGAAGAAGGTTATGAAAATAGGCATTTGGGCACTTGCGTTCATGTTAACTCAGCTTCAGTTAAATTATTTTGTTAAACATGAATACTGAATCTTTCTGGTTTTGATTACTACTTAAATAAATAAAAAAAAAGCGCTGCGTGTTATCCCTAAGAGGGAATCTGGATAAACTAAAATTTGACCATTAAGCCCCATCACTATAATGTACGCTCGCACCCCTATACCCCCTCAGCCCTCCAAGCACAAGCCATTACCCCAGGTTCTGCGGACAGCAGACCACATATAACAACGTAATTCTATTTCGCTTCTCAGCGTCCTTTCCATTGTACCTCCCACAAACGTATCCGTCTGTCGCTTCCTTCTCGCCCCAGTCCAGCACGTTATACTCTCCTGGCGGTGTCACTTGTGAATAATTAATGTTTTAGTTCGGTTTTTTTGGCCAACCACATTGCTGTTACCCCACTTTATGAGTCTGAGTAATAAGCCAAATAGTGAGACTGAACCACAAGAAGACTCGTCTTCTAAACCTGGGAACGTTTTGCCCGCAACTTTCTTTTGGGTGGGTGGGGTAAGCCAGGAGGATGTAAAGAGAAATGGCAGTTAGAGGGTAGGAGACGAAAGTTGTTGATAGAAGCAGCTTTTTTGGCAAACACTGAAAACTACATCTTGAATGCAGAAAAAACCCTCAAAAGCTTAAAAGTAGTTTGACTTCTGGTGGCTTTTCTGAGGTTTTGGATGGAAATCAGGAAACTCTTCATCTGCACTGCATGTTGGCTTAATTCAGGTTCAAAATCTACCTTCACATTCCTGACCAAAAAAAACGTCCAGTTCTCCATGCTGATTTCTTGTAAGGGGAATCTCGAATGACTGCGGTGGGTGAACTGTGTTTTGTTTCTACTCTTACCTTTTATTTTTCCTTCCTTTCTTCACCCAATCTTTTCTCACACTTGCCTTTTCCCTGCAGGTCTCCGATGGCTTTTTCTTTCACAAGTCCTCAGATCTCTCTCGCTCTCATTTCTGCCTCTCTTGTGTTTTTTCGTAGGTGCACTTGTTTGCAATGACTGTCGTCTGTCTTTCTCTCTGTCCCTTACTTTCGTTTGCTCCTACAGAACATGGAACTGGCAGTTTTTCTGAATATAACTTGGTTTCACACCCACCGGGTCATCACTTCTCATTGTTTCGATAAACACGTGACTGCATAGTTGTTCTTTCTAGCACTAGGGGTAGGATGGATTTTATAAATAAGGGAAATACGTGGTCTCGTCTTAGTGGAAACAATGGAAGTAGCAGTTAATTCAGGAGAAGGCGGTTTGGTTTTGGCGTGTTGGTCTTCAGAAAGATGAAAAATAAATAGGGAAACAGGTTTAGTTGCAGACTTGTTTTCAAAACTACAGATCTTCAAAATACTCATCTTTGCCCTCTTTTTTAGATGCATGCATTACGGAGAGGTTCTTTTCTACTTTTAAGCTGACGAATCGATTAATTAAGGAGTTTCAGACAGCACCTCCTATTATTAAATGGGAGCAGGCAGTGGTTGAGGGAAAACATGATAGCTTCCGTCTTCCAGCACGTCATTTGAACGTGTTCCCAGGTTCAGACATGAACCTGAAGTATGTGAGCAATACTGAAGTTGTTTGAAATTTGCTTTTACTGCTTAAAAGTAATTTTTCCATCCTTATGTCAGCAAATGTTATATTCTCTGCACATTTGGAAGTTAAGCACGGTACTTGTGATCGCTGGAAGCTCAGAAGCTGCCTGACGACGTGAAGAATTTGGCTCCTCTGACCTCTATTGCCCAGTGATAATGCCATTTTGAAATATTAAAAGCTATGATTATTTTCAGTGAGTGGAGTTGAAGAAATGTGAGAGGTAAATAATTCTGCGAAGACAGAAATGCAAAGACAAAAGATAAGCAAAGACTGGTATATAGCAGAAATTGAAAAGACTGGGAAAGAGGAGGAGGAGGAATGGCAAAGGCTTAGAATACAGCCTGTTTTCTCCTGCATTAAAGAATATGACATTAAAGCACCAAATAAATAAGTCTTTACTACTTCGAGACCATATGTTCATTCTGATCTCTGTAAACCTGTTGACACTGGCGGGGATCAGCTGTTGTGTGTAGAGCGTATATTGTTCGGAATTTGCCTGAATTGATCACAGCATTTGGGACTCATCCTTGAATAACTCTTTTCAAGTAGATGATGTGGGTTGATTCTGGGATTGACAGAAACAGAAAACGCTGTTTCATAGGTGGCTGGGCAGGAGGAGCCGGGTGATCTTTCTGGCCATATGCTCCCTACATTTTAGCACGTTTTTGTTGATGTGTGTCCTCTCAGTTGAAACAAGAGTTGCAAAGGCTTTGGGATTTGTTTATCGATGCATGTTTAGCTTTGTAAAGGTGAGAAGAGAAAGGACTTAAAGAGGGAGTGAACTAATCTGTGGAGGCTGATCTCTGCCATGCTTGGCTGAATTTTTTTTCCACAGTTTAAGCCTCCTTTCTTAGCCATTTCCTTTCTCTGTTCTAATTTGTTATTGGGATGATAAATAGTGGTTGTCAGAGCCAGTGTCCTCTTTGCTTTGGCTAGAGAAACATGGGCCTGTTCACTGCTAAGGAACAGTTTTACTAAGAATGACTTAAGAATGGTTTTAATGAACTTCATCAGGGATTATTTTTTTTTTTAGGCAACTTTGCATAAAACTGCCCATTAACTCTTTGTGTTGGAGTACTCTCTTTTTGCTGTTGTCTGTTCCGAGTAGTGGAGTCAGTGCTCTTGGCCCTGCTGAAGCTTTTGGTGCCTTTCTGTCAGACAGGGAAGTGTCAGCAGAGTATTAAAAAAACTGCAAGAGTCTGTTCTTATGCTCTGTGAACACTGTTATGCCTTGTTGGCATGTGTTTGTCCTTCCTGTGCCGTAATTCAGTTCCTCAATAAGTAGGTGTTTTCTCAGTCTTGCCATTTGAATTACAGAATATGTATTTTGAATATTGCCGTCACCCTGGCCAGTTTGTATATCTGAGCTTTCGAGAGAGCTGCAGTGGTCTAGACAGGCCACAGGACCGGCAGTCTCGTTTGATATTGGTGGCCTGCTAGAGCCTTTGCCTCTGTAACTGAGCCGAAAAACAAATGGCAGGGTCTCAGCAGGTTGAATGATGAAGCTTTTGAAAGCACAGTTGACTAATGATAGTCGATCATTTGGGATTGTTGGGCTGAGAATGTTAGTATGCTATTTTTGTTTTTAAATCCTCTGTGTTCCTTCCTATAATGAGGGCTGCTGTTAGTGGCTTCTGGTGCTTGAATCAATACAAACTAGGTACAATAAATGCGTTGCTGTTTTTCTGCTGCTCTTCCCCTTCCCTCTCCACCCCTCAGTTTCAACAATCTTGAGGCTTTTTTCATGGCCTCATTGTTGTCTCCAAATACATCTCTTATAGCGGTGTATGTTGTAATACAGGTATGACTTTGGTATTCATCCCCTGTTACATTTTTTGCATTCTAATCAAATTAGATCAATCCCCTCCCCTCAACAAAAGCTAAAGGTCTAGTATACTTTCATGCTAATCTGATATGAGGCAGCTGATATTAATGCAACATGGGTAAGATGTTGTATTAAAGTGTCTTCAGAGATACTACCTCCCAATTTCAGTGCTAGAGATAAAAGGCTTCCAGTATTTACATAATGGATATGTGTAACTTGGGCTTTTTCTATTAGTGAAAGGGGAGATAAGCAAGGAAAGCGAGAAATCCGTTTGATTTTTCCAGTTAGGTTCAGAATAAAAACATGCATTTTTTTACCACTTCTGCGATATTTATAGGTGTGTGATATAAAATACAAAGGAAAATATTGGAGAAGGGAAAAATTATTTGTGTTTCAAAGTAGGGACTCAGTGGAGACAGTGTATGGGTGTTGCACATACGGCAGGGGAGGTCGAACTGGAGATCAGTTAAACTGCGTGTCGGGGCTGTGCCATCAGGAAGGTGTTGGCTTCCGAAATACTCCTAAGGCGGTTTGCTGACGAGCCCACGTTTGTGTGAGACATTTGATTTTACTTAACAAATTGCAGTGTTATTGGGGCAGGGTCTGCACAGGTTTGAGGAAGGGAAGAGTAGATTTAACATGTTAGTATTTATTCAGTGGTGCTGAAAGTTGTGGAAGGAGGAGTAAAACTTGTCACTTTGTGTGGCCTTTGCGTGGAAGCATTTGTTGCTCACGGTTTTTAGGTCCGTTCTGTATTGTCTTACTTATCAAACCTGCAGCGCTTTCTTTTGTGCTGCTGCTGGGTGGTGAATCTTTTTTTTACCTTTTTCTGTCATAAATTAATACGTATTATCAGTTTACCCATTCCTCTATCTGAGCAGACTCTTTTTCCTGGCCAAAACACCTGGGCTGTGTGTGTTTAGGTCACCATTCAGTGTGGCACATTGATAGGCACCTCCATATGCTGAATAGATTCCAGTGCCTGGCAAAGAAGCCTTGTCAAACGTAGGAGCTTCGCTAGGCATGCCAGCATCGTATCATATATGTTTGTAAGAACTAGTAGATAATTAAATGCTTGTCTTTGAACAGTGAGTGTATTTTCCTAATTTTCAAACAAAGTAATAGGCTTCACGTAGGGGAGAGTTCCAAAATACTATTCTCTGTTATTTTACTTAACCCTGTAGAATCTCAAAAAAGATAAGGATGTTTCATGGACTTGTTAGCAGAGTGTAACGTAAGGCTGCTTGCTTCAAAAAATGAATATTGGGCTATTCAGTTTTAAATGTCCTGTCTCTAAGCGGGGTGGAAGACTAGTCAAACGGGTTGTACAAGCCTGGAAAGGGGGTTTCATTTATACAGACGTTATGAACCGGTTACGGATAAATGACTCTGTCAGGCTGGATCTATGGCAGAAGGGAAGTAGTGTTACATGTTACAGTTATTGAATAACCATGAGTCTGCTTCCTTGGTGTGCTAGATTTTTGTAGATAATTTTGTTTTATGGCTTTCTAAAAGTGATTTATGAGCTTTATGCGCACGCTACCAGTGAAATTCTTTTCATTTGTGTTTAAGTGGCAAAGGGCACACCCTGCCTTAAAAACAGGACAAGGAAATTTTAACAAAAGACTCTGAAAAATTCCTCCTCTTACAAAAAATGCCAAAAGAACTTTAACCCTTCACTTCAGAACTCAGAAGAAAAATAAAGCAACTGCAGCGTTCGTAAGAGTGCAGTGGCAGACAGGAAGCTGGAAAACAGTAAAAATAAAGTGTAACGCACCCGGCTTTGGAGATTGGAGGTGGAGTAGGGGGATTCACTGGACGGAGGGGAATTCACAGCGGCTACAAATAAAGCTTGGCCCTAGCTTTGTGGTGCGCACTTCTGGTTTACTTCTCTGGCATCCTGAGATTTAAGGGGCAGATATAAACTGAGGTTCTAAGGTGGCTTGCTCAGAGATGCCATACCAGGTTAACCATTTCATGTCCAAACCGACCATTGAATTTTAATCTGAATAACGACAATATCTACCAGTTAGAAATGGGTGTGATCCATCCTTTCTAAAGCCTTTCTTGAAAGTAAGGCCCTTTAGAAAAGCTTATGGTCTCAGAGAGCAACAAAATATCCACAGAAAGTAAGGCTCTCCCCTTCTCAGTTTTACTTGTTGACATCGAGGGTTGAATATCCGAAGGTGGAATCACCTAAGAGTAAAGCCTGGCTTACTTGTATACTTGCTGCTCGAGCAGGAGTACGTAAAGTGGTGTTGCAGTATGACAACGGACTGCCTGGACCTGAGTTCATAGGGTGAAAAAGTACCTACACTCTGGTGCAACTCCAGGCAGCAGGATGTGTGGATCCCAATGTGTTATTTAGAAAGGCTTTGAAGTTTGGCACTGTGGGTTCAGCGTGGGTTCCCATTTAAAGTTAGAGGATGTGTAGGTCCAGGTCAATTGAGAGAGATTTTCCTTGGCATTCTTTTTTTCCCCCCTTTTCCCCCCACCCCCCGCCCCTTGATGGTTGTTTGGAGGGAAGAACCTTTTAGGGAGGACCGGATGGGTTAAGCTTTGGAGTGTCTTGAGCGGTAATCATTAGCTGTCAGTGAGGGCAGTAAAGGAAAGAATGTTTATTTGCAGCTTTTTGCTTTGAGACTTTTGTACTCCTCCTTTTAGGAGTGCTGTAATCTTAACTATTCACTGGGGGGGAGGGGGGGGCTTCTGATGGCCTGGGATGGTACAAAGGATATTTTAATGATCATGGTACTTGGCGAGGGCTTGGTTCCCAGGGTGGTCATGATCTCTGAGTTGGAGAAAAATCACACTGAAAAATTGTCTTAATTTTACAAAAAGTGGAACCTCGTCAACAGAGGTACGATAAGTATTTGGGGAGGGTCTCTGATGAGGGAGAGAATCTCAAAAGAGTCTATATAAAAAAATGGGATACCGAAGATAAAAGGGAAGTGAATCTGCTGCCACTCTCCTGCTCCGAAAGCAAACAGGCAAATGACAAAGCAGAGCTCTGATAATGTGGTGGCGTAACAGCTTTTGACTAAAGCCTGCTTTTGGTAATATATATCCAAGATCAATTTATTCTATGTTGTAAACTAGGAAAAGCATTTTAGAAACCGTTCTTAGGCCACATTTGGATTTCTATTCATCCTTCATTTAAGTTTATTAGACTTGGAGGGACCCTCTACAGCTGCTGTTTGAACTCCAGCGTAAGCACGCGCATGCAGAGCTCACTAATGATTCAGTTAATGAGAAGGGTCATAGCAAAAGAGGAAAATGACAATGCAGTGTATTTTGCAAGTATTTTTCTTCTTTTCATTCATCGGTTTCAGTAGACCTTGAACCCTTTCAAGTGTGCGTGGATTCTTCAGGACTTTTCCAAAAGAGTGTCTGAAGACCCTCGTGCTGGTAGTGTGTTCTTGCTTGTTAATGTGAGACTCTTCTATTGTATGTGTCTGCTTAGATGTCTGCCTTCCCCTGTTCGGGGAGTCAGGATCCAAGACCGTGGCTCCCAGGCGGGCTTAGGGTCCTGATTTTGGTGTAAACCAGGTGTGGCTGCTGCACTTTTTATTATTAGAGGTATAGTTTGTACAAGAAATGCCTTCTGCAGCGACGTTGTATCCACCAAGCAAACAGCAGGAATCAGTGTGGTCTGAAGCCGTTTGACGCTTCAACCTATTTTCAGCAAATCTAATGGCTTGGGCTAGAAGCCTGCGGCGTCTGTTCCCATACAACAATGCAACTGCACCAGGAAATCAAGCTGCTGGATATGAATTGTGGAAAAGACTGCTGTGCAGCCGCTTGATGTTGCGCATTGAATGAGGCATGTGGGATGCATTCATGTAAATACTGAATGTACTCTGAGGCTCTGTGTGGTTTGCAGGAGGGTCTCTTCTGCCACATTTTGAGTTTTCATCTTGAAACGCAGAATACAAGATAATGCTAGGAAATGTCGTATCGATATTTGTAATACACGAGTAGTATGCAATATTTGCAATTTTGAGAGAAAAACAGGAAGAGATTTCGTCCATTCTGTACTGCAAATGCAGCGTGTTCGCTGTGCTTCTGCAGCAGGTGGAACAAAACCAGTGAGGCGCAGATGATCCCCAACACGCATACAGACTCCGGATTTCTTCAGTGGAAGTGCCCTTGGAAAGTTCAAAAGCCTAGGCTATCTTCCCATTCAGCTCCTGCAATATGCGTATTGAAAAGGATTTTACAAAACAAGTCATCCTTTTACCGTTGCATTTAATCTTTTCTCAGTACCCACAGAGATCCTGTGAGTTCAGAGTTGTTCCTTCTCTAAATAAAGGATTGTGCTTTTCTTAATATTGAAACTTGTAGTTCAGTTGCTTCCCAAAGGAGGTAGGATATGAATTTCAGTGAAAACAGAATAGTGGATAAAGCTTGTGAATCTGCTTTCCTAGGATGACTTGAACGGCTTTAAACAGACAATCGTCAGTCAGTTCCTCGTCCGTGTGTTTCTTCTGCAGTGAAAAGCCGTGCCTGAGTTTCTGATGAACAGTACGTTAACTTCAGGCACTTTAGGCACAAATAGTTTAATTTCTAAGTTCTCTGACCTCATGATGAAAAACTCTATGAATGCAACACTTACTCAGTGGTTTATTTGGGATTTTCGGGAGTGAATGTTTGAATCCTCTGCTTGCCAAACTTCTTCCGTTTTTCCCAAAGTCTTTCTTGTTTTTAGGAGGAGCCAAAAAAGGTTTGTTTCACATATGACCTGTTCTTAAATTTGGAGGGAAATCCACCTGTGAACCACCTTCGTTGTGAGAAACTGACTTTCAACAACCCCACCAAGGAATTCAGACGCAAACTCATTAGGGCTGGAGGGGTAAGTGCCAGAGGGACTGGAGATCTGAAGAGGTTCTGCTAAAATGTGTAGTGATCTCGTTTGACTTTGGGGTTTCTTTTTAGCTGCAGCCCAGCAGGCTACAGTTTTCTACGTTCATTTAAAGAATGACCCAGCCAATTTTTACTCCTGGTTATATGACGTGACCATTAATATCAAAGCACTAAAACCCCTCTGGAAATGGAGATCTTCTGTGGATGTTGCACGCTGTCCATCAGGCAGTTACAGTTATCTGTGACCTTCCTAGCGTGAGCTGTATCAGTATAGAAAACCTCAAGAAAAGCGAGAGGCTTCCAGTGTGTTCCTTGCTCATTTTTGCCACAGGAAAGGTTAATACTTAGCACTTCCTGGTCAATAAATGTCCTCTAAACCTGAGGTCAGCTGCTTGTGGCTTAGATAATAAAAAAACAAGGAAAAGCGTTAGAATTTAGAGTGATAATGGGTGTGGGAGGAAAAAAAATGGATAAGCTTTTGAAGGCACAATGAGATATGGGTTGCTACAGTGGATGAACTCTTTACTTCTGGGAAAGTAATACACAGTGATAGATTAAAGAACAGATAACTACAAGATCTAGGCAAATTAGTGCAAGCTGCAAAGTGCACGAAGTTTTTAGCCAGACAGGGAATGTCAAGACTGTATTCTGAGACACCCCCATATATGGTAATGTATAATTACGTTCTGTTCAAGGACTTCATTCAAGATGGTCTTAATTGCTGGCAAAATTTTCTTCTAAAAAAAAAACCCATGTTTCTAGCCTGAAAAATAAAAAAGTAAAACTGTGGGGAAGTTTGTCAATAATCAATCTCAAGAGTGGCAAGTATCCCAAGCGGATCTGTCCAGATCTTCCTCAGTGTGCCAGTGCTTTTCTGTACTGGGCACAAAGAGGAGAGTGCTTATTTCAGCCATCAGATGGCTAGAACATCGTTTTGCTTTCTAGGATTTTCATAGTACATTATTGTATTCCTTACGTATGGAGGTGTTTCATCTGTGAATCAGTTTCGATGCCGTTCATCTAGTGGAAATTTTCGACAGGATTATTCTGACAGAGTATAGGGGAGGTAAGAAGGAAAGTGTTTCCTGGAGCTCAGTGCTTGGTGTTAAGGTCTTGTCAAGGGAGAGACCCAAGGCCTGCTTGAGTGAATTCAGCTTCTCCTAAATTGATGAATCTTGCTCATTCCTTCCAGATTTGCCTTGCTACCCTTTTGCAGAATAAGAGCATTTGCAGCAGAACACACAGTTCTTGTCCAGAGCTTTATTGCCTGCTTGTGCTCAGAATATTGGAGTTCCCCTTGGGAAAGATACCTGATATTGCATGTTGCCTTTCATTTTTTTGTGGTTTTAATGTTCTCTATTTGAGGAGCTGCCTTGAAACTGAGCATTACCTAGACAATATCTTTTTATGGCCTCTAAGCAGGGGAAAAAACATTCAAAAGATGAATAATAGTGTGTTAATTGAGCAAGTGACTTAACATAATCATGTGTTAATAGTCCATGCAACGTTACTCATATATAATTTTTCTTCTCTTTATTACTAGGTGATGGTAATGCCAGAAGGAGCAGAAACTGTTTCAAGGCCAAGTCCCGACTATCCGATGTTACCCACAATACCGCTCTCTGCCTTCTCTGATCCCAAGAAGACCAAACCATCCCATGGGTCAAAGGTCAGTGACGCGTGCTTTTGTGTCATCCTGAGGTGAGGAAGTCTTTCGGGACGTGCTGCTAAGAGCTTGTTTAGCAGCTGTTTCTGGCTACCTAATTCTGAAAATGTCTGTCTTGTACTCTGTAGTTCATTAGCTAATGGGCTGGAACTTAAAATAATTTAGGAGGCCTTTTTATGATTTGCTAGACTTCTCTCGAGGGAAATTCTGAAAAGAAAATTAAGTGTCCAAGACTGGCATTTTTTGGTGAGCCATATCTTCCTCCTGATCTGCTATAGCAGATAAAGTTGAATGAAGTCCTCTCTGAGTGTTCTGGCTTGTATCCTTGATGCTGAGGATGAATTATGTGGATCTTCCACTGTCTCTCATGTAAAGCTGTACTCTAACTCATTGCATCTCTTAGCAGCAAGGCTGAGTAGAGAGTCAGCACTTCCTCTGTCATTAGGACTCCTTCAGGTAGTGGTGTAAAGAACATAAAACATGCTCCTCTTGGTCAAACTAGTGATTTCAAGATTTGATGTTGCATCCAGCAGTATCTAGTTCTTGAGACTTCAGAAGAAGCTTAAGTTTCTTTTCTTCACTTGTGTGATGAAGCTATTTTTGTGCAATTCTACATAAGAGAAACAATCCATAGGCAATGCGTTTTGAAGCAGATTACATACACTTCAGCCTGAACGGTCACAAATATTAACAGTAATTCATTTCATGGTGTAATTCAATTCTGATGCCCATTTTTTTCAGGGCTCTAAACACTTCTGGCACTTTGGTCATGTCTTCTGATGTCGATGTTATGAAACAGAATAAAGATGACTTATGTGTTAGTAGCTGATTTAATTTTGGTCTGGAATTAAGCATTAGAAAACAGAAAAGATAGAAAAGAAATAAAGGGCTCTGACCCAAGCTCTGGTGAAAATTGCCAGTAGCTGAAGAGACAGTCTCCTGCTTCTCTTCCTCCAGTTTGCCCTCAGAGGTGCACATGTGTTTGTGCCTCAGCGTGTCCAGTTCATACTCCAGCGTCTTCCCACAAGACCCACTTACATGTGAACTCAAAACACTTCTAGAATTCGCAAAGGGAAGCACTCCTTTGCCTTCATGCATACCCGACTCATAGGACAGGCAAGGTCCTAATGATCGGTGTCTTAAAGCTCTTATTAAAGGTGATAAAATGCTGATATCGGAGACTTTGACTCTCGTATGGTTGTGGGGACACTCAGTATTTTTGTCAAGTTGCAGTGTGGTTGATGTGGTGAGTTGGGGGCTAGGCTGCGAACATAACTTGCATTTGCCATGAATGTGATTTAACCTTAAAAAAATCTCTTCTAGTTTCTGGGTTTTTTTCCCTAAAATGTGGTGTGAAGTATAACTGTGCGTAACGCAGCTAGAGTGAGTTTCCTCTTATCTGGCATGTTAACCCTGCAGATTAAATCTGAACTAAACATCTACAGATGTTTATAGACCTCCTTTTATAGATCATGGAAAGGAACAGGCATTTGTGAAACATGTTTCATCCTGTCCTAATGTAGATGTTTAAGCGCCCACTGTCAATTCCTGTCCATCAGCTTTAGGGAAATCTAGATGTCTGCCTCGGAGGTAGGTAAGTACGGTAGGCACCTGTGGGTGGATGTCTACACGAAACAAGTGTTTCAGTGTGATTTATGAGAATGTGTTTTCTAATCCTGTGCAGAGCTTCTATTTGACACCTAGCTTGCATCTTTCTGTTGCTGAATTTTAGGATGCAAATAAGGAAAGTAGCAAGGCATCTAAGCCACACAAAGTAACCAAGGAGCACAGAGAGAGGCCAAGAAAAGACTCTGAGAGTAAAAACTCCTCCAAAGACCTTGAAAGAGAACAAAATAAGCCCTTGAAGGACTCCTCCAGAAAACCAACTGAGAACAAACTGCCTAAGGAGGAGAAGGCACCTCCAAAAGCTGCTTTCAAGGAACCAAAACTGGCCGTGAAGGAGACCAAACTGGAGAACACTTCTCCAAAGGGTGGGCCACAGCCGGAGTTAAAGTCTTCCAGCAAGAGGCCCTCCAATGTGGAGTCACCAAAGCCTAGTGCCAAAAAGCAAAAAAAGAGTAGCTCCAAAGGGGTAAAGAATATCCTAGGGACATCTCCCAGAACCTCGTCTTCCTCATACCCAGAGAAGAAGCAAACCAAGGAGAAGATGAATGCCAAAGTGGAAAAGGTAAAATCTGAAAGTGAGGCCAAGGAGATCAAAAAGCCTGTGGAAATGGAGGAGTCAAATTCGGAGGATGAAACTTCTTTCAAGTCAGAGGTGAGTGGGGATTTGTCCTTTACCAGAATTTTTAAGCATGCTGCTTAAATCCCGGCATGAAAAAGATGTTGAAAAATATTCTGTCAGATAAGATAGAGAACCAGATTGGCAAATGCTTAGGCTGGGCTGTATCTCAGATAAAACTCTTCTCTGAAAATCCTATCAGTATTAATCATTACTGCTACCTGGTTTAGCTCCTGTTTCGGATACACAGCTCAATTTAGATTTATCTGCAGGCAGAGTTACCTAAAAGTCAGAGTTTAAGGTTGTGGTCTCTCATCCCTTGCAGTGACATTTATAGAGCTAGAGTATAGTAGGCGTAGATACGCTTTCTACCTGCTTATGATAACATAATGTTTTTGAACGTGATGTTAATTCAGAACAGGAGGAAATAATTTCAGTTTTGTTTCTGAAAAGAACAGTATTAAAACGTAAATAAGAAACCCTGTTCCTGACATGGCCTGTAAGAAATGTGCTATTGGCTGAAGCTCAAAATACAACCACATGCCACTAAACCTAAATAAGTTGTGTTGTAAAATATAAAACAAATTATGTTATTGTACTACTATTTTTAAAAGCTGTCTAAATATTTTTTCCTTTTTACAACTAAGAACATTCCTCATCCTCTGTCTTCTAAAAATTGTTTTCCAAAAGAAGGCAAAAAAAAAAAAGACAAGTAGGAGGGGAAGGACACAACTTAATTCCAAACTCTCGCTACTTTTTTGCTTATTTGTTTTGTATTTGCTATAAAGAAGCCATATATCTTCTAATAGGATTCACAGGATAATGTCACATGAATGTTTGAACTGCTTCCTACTGACCACTTTTAGAAAGATTTGTTTTACTGGAATAAATCTTCTAGGGACAATTCGTATTATGATTTAATCAGCACCACAATACAGTAAGTATCAATGTGTTTATTTCAGAAAGGGTATTTTTGCCAAAGCTTTCCAGTAGAAGAGTTTATTGGGGAAGTGTTAAATCAAGTTACTCAAGCTAAATGTGTAGCTTGTGCATGAAAAAGAAGCAGCTCCTGTCCACTCTTAACCTTATACCTGAAGTGCATCAGTGTGTATAAGCTCCTCGTTTCTGTACGAGATACGTGGCCCTCACTGCATGCTTCTCTACCCTGCTGCTCTCTAAGTCCCGAGTGTCTTGTACTTCCCTATTTCTTAGGTGTCATCCACCCCCTCGGGACTCGCCATGCAGCTGTAAGCTGATAGTGCTGTTCAGACTGTTCTGTGAAACCACAAACTGTGGTTGAGGTTCCACAGTGTCTGCTGCAGTCCTGTCCTGCCCCCACCGAGCTTTGTATGCTTCTGTGTCCTCTCTTGCACCAGCTCTCATGTCTGTTGGATGCGTGACAGAGGTATTTGAGTGCTAGCCCAGAAGGAGGGTAGGAGTGTACTCAGTGTGATGGAGGGGGAACTGTGGCAGCTGCCAGTCAGATCAGATTAGGTTTCTGTGGAACTTGAAGCTTAAGGGTATAACTGTATAATGCATTGGCATCAGCAGAGAAGACTGTTTGAGTTCCTTTTCCACCCTGGGGGGTTCTTTTTGCTCCCGACGCTGCAGTTTGCTACTCCATCGTTTGTACTGGTACAGCTGTTTGTGGATCTGTGTGGTAAGCCACATCACTAAAGCGAATGAGCAGCTGGAGGTGGACCGGGGCCCGGAAACTCTTAAATCAGCTTTGCTGCTGCAGCCAACGTATTGTGCAACATGCTCTGAGGCTGCGACTCCACGATTGCTTTGAGTTGACATCTTTGCAGGCTGCTGTTGAAAGGAACAGTCTTGCTCTCATTTGTGCTGCTGGCACAAGAGCTCGTGTGACTTTGCAGTGGGCTGGAGGAGTTTCTCCTTCCATTTCAGCTCCCGCTGAAAGTTAGTTGTCCTTTCTTTTTTCTTTTTTTCTTGGTTTTTTTTTTTTTTTTTTTCTTCCTTCCACCCTCAAGTCCAGTTCCCTGAACTGGCCTCATGCTTGGCTGCCTGAATGCTAGTGCTGACAAAAGGGAGAGGCTGAGATGTGAGGGCAGGATTGCTTTTTTCCATTGTCGGCATGTGCTTTTGTCATATCACGGTGACAGTAACTGCAGCCTGAGCATGCGGAGTATGTCCAGCTGGATGCCTCCTAAACGGCTGAAATAGCTGATAGGGTTAACGGCAAAAGGAGAGACGGGGATCTGTGTAACTTCTTCTTAGGTCCTGTTAAGTAATTTTAAGGGAACACCTGCTAGATTGTCAGGAATGAAGGATGTTAGGATTGAATCTGTGGGTAAGACACAAGAGCTGTGCTCTCTTACCTTGAAAATATTGCTCTTTACTTTCATGTTGTAGTTTTTCCAAACAAATAGGGCTGCTGCAACGTGCCAATATATCAGATATTGGAATTGTTGAATTATTCCCCTTTGCTACTGAATAATTCACAAGGGTTGTAATACCCCTTTTTGGCATTTTTCCCCACTTTCTTACAGTTGAACAAATGAAACTCTTAACAATACTTGGGTGATCAATTTTAGGGAACGGTGGTACTGGGATGAAAGTCCTGCTGCCCCCTTTCACTTATTAATGCCCAAAGCTGCTGATGTGTCTCTTTCTTCCTATTTACAATGTTTTTATAGGATTAACGCTTTCTGTAATAAAGTTCATTGATCAATGGGAATGTGTGATTTTTCTAGCATCAGGATTCGGTAGTGGAAGTAACAGGTGGATTCCCAGGAGTGGTGCAATAAAATTGAAATGCTGCGTTTCCAAGGGATTACTTTAAAAAAGCCAAGACAATATTACAGTACACTGAGAATCTTTAAACTGGATCCTATTTTGTAAGAAAAACCTTTAACGTTATTGTAATAGTCGCTGCTGCTGTCGGGGATGAGATAGTTGATTTGGCCTTCACTGCCACCTCGTGGTCCTTTACGCTAAAGCGTGCGATTGCTGTACAAGATCTGGTTTTATGTTAAAAACATACGTAGCGCTAAAACTTGTTTCTGGATGCTGTTATTAGCAGTAGTTCATTCTGTCTTTTTACTTGCTCTTACTGCATAGATGCGCCCGGCATTTCTGCTGAACGCTGACAGTCTCTGGAGTTGATTTCACTAGAGTTTAACTGGTTTCTGTTACGTTTTCACAACAAACTGGAAGCAGTACAGTGGATCGCTCAAATTCGTGTAGAAACAACTGTTTTGAGGGAATAGTAATAAATTAGAACTATTTTTGGAGTCAAGTGAGCCAGTTAGGATAGGCATGCTTTCCATCTTTACTGGTCAGCACAAGCTGTTCAGAGGGAATGTTGGTGGGTTACAATAAATACACTGTTTAAGAGGGCTTTGATAATTGTTCTAGCTGGTGTGCTAGTCGACTTTCACATTTCAGAGTAAGGGTTTTTTCGCTTCGACCTTTTTCAGATGCTGTATTTCATCACTTGAGGCTATTTGAAACTAGTGACGTGAAGGGTTTTTGTGGGAGCTGTTGATGCTACTGCCCAGGAGTGCTGAGCTACAGCTTGCCAAAATTTTCATAAATGTTGTTTTTGTTCGCCTTGCATTTTGTATCTTTTCTGGAATTCCAAGAACTGCATTCAGTGACGTATGATATTGTCGAGTGCTCAGATGCTTCTGTCTCACTGTGCTTTGTGCTCTGCCCTGGTTTTCTGGATTAGAAAGGTTAAGATTCTTTTTTTCTTTTTTTTTCTCTTTTATGGGGGGTTAAGTCTGTCCAGTCCAGCCCTTCCAACTCCAGCTCCAGCTCCGACTCCAGCTCTGACTCTGATTTCGAGCCATCTCAGAACCACAGTCAAGGTGTGTTGCAACAAATAAAATTTGTTAAAATCTTCCTTACGTAACCTTAAAAGGTTCATGAGAATTAGATTTCTTTTCCCAGCATATATATATATATAAAAGCCTAATACGGTTTCTTGTATGCAGCCATGTGTTGACGCTGTTACACTTCAGCAAGAAAAGGCAATAAGGTCATAGCGTAATCACAAACAAGTATTTTTCTTGTTTTGGCAGTTAATTTATGAGTAGGGTATCTCTCTGGATTTGGTTCTGTCCCTGTTGACTTTGGTTTCTGCCTCAGTTTATAAATGTGTTTGCTGCTGCTTGATCTATGGTGTCACCAGAATATTTCTCCTCCAATCTCCTATGTTTTATTAAAAATTGTAAATGTGACATTCATCACTTTGCCAGTGCATAACATAGCTTCTTTTTCAGGTTCCTCCACTGATAATCCAAAGAGATAAACTGTGGCAATAGTAAATGTTCTAACCTTAGCAAATGCTGCGTTACTACACATACTGTCTCTTGAGTGACATTTAAAAAATAGTCCCCAAACGCATGAAAAATGTGTCCTTTTGCTTTCATTTCAGAAGAGAGCGGGAGGATTTGAGGGGAGGCTGGGGTGCCTTTACGTCAGTTGTGAAGTTTGTCACCTCTTTGGTTTTGAGACTAGAATACAGTGTCTTCGTGCAAAAAGGAAATACCAGTGACATCTTACTGAGAAACCTTGATATATCTGAATAATAATTAATCCAGTTTAGATCAGATAGCTGGAATGGAATTCTGCTGCACGTGTCCTAGTGTTGAATTACTTTCTCCCCTCTGATGCCAGGCCCGCTGCGCTCCATGGTCGAAGATCTGCAGTCAGAGGAGTCAGATGATGATGACAGCTCCTCTGGAGAAGAGGCAGCAGTCAAAGCAAACCCAGTCAGCCGGGATTCCAGGTGGTAACAAATCAGGAAGAAAGATGTTTGTTTGTCTTTTTGCCCTCTGTGTTTGGTATTTTCGTGTGCCCTCCATTTGGAGGGAGGAATCAAAGTGATGGGACTATGTGTGAGAGGAAAGTGTGGGAGAAGGAGAGAGAGGGCAGATGTGTGGGGTACGTAGCATGGGGTGGGGACACAGAGTCCACGAAAACAGCAGGGTGAGAACAGAATTGGATGAGGAGAGATGACTGGAGCTCAAAGAGAGGAAGCCACTGGGAGGTGGTATGTGTTGAGCTTGCAGGTGTTAGTGACTGAGCCCCTTGAAATAGTCACCTAATTGTCATCCTCAGATCTCTGCTGGGCTGAATGGTGTGTGACACCTTTGATCTGCAGAGATTAGAGAAGCGTTGTGGAGGCTGTCAGCATGTGTGCTCTTCTCACTGCATATGACTGATACAAAACTGAGAAGTCTTAGTCTTTGCCGATAGTGTGCGCTGACAGTTGGTTACTTGACTCCTATGGGACTTGGTTAACAGCTGTTTCCTGCTTCAGTCAATGGAAATAGTTGAATTTCATCCTTCTCCCCTCAGGAAACGCTGTTGTAGCCAAAACCTTGAGTCTCAGGCTGAATTCTTGAAACCAAATGCTTGGCCCAGATGGCAGCTGCAAATCTCAAATGATGCTTGTGTTCACCAAAACCAAAAATCTGTTGTTGCGCTCTTGTCGTTATCAACTAAACAGGAGTGGAGAGATTTTGAAGGATATTTTTTAGACCTTTAGGGGATAGGTGATAAACAGTTTTTCAAGCTCATCAGAAGTAGGATACCTGCTATAATACCTCTGTAGGGCCACAAGAAGAATGAGAATAAATAGGAAATCTCAAAGGTCACAACAGAAACACTAAATGCCTCGGGTTTTTTTGCCTCTGTTCCCAGTGGAGGTGTTGGCGAGTCCCTCATGCAGGTACTCGGTGACCTGGGAATGAATCCCCAACACGAACAGTTGCCATTTGTGAAAATCAGGTGATACTTACTCCGTTGTTCTAAGGGGACTTGGGTGTGAAAGAGTTGAGCTGCTAGCGGTGATGTGTAAACCAAAACTCCCTGCTCTGCCTGCCCAGGGAATGGAAGATGGCAAAGGTGACGTCAGCTGGGAAAAAAGGGACTCTTGGAAATTACAGACTGACCATTTCTCCCAGACTATTTAGTAGTCTGTAATAAAGAAGAGAATTTCACTTAACTCTGTGTGGTTCAGTTGATAGCTAAGTAAGTTTCCTATTACCTGGTGATGCTAATTCTCTGCTGCTTGTTTTTCAGACTGAGCCTTAGTGACAGCGACAGTGATAACAGTGCAGATTCCTGCCTGCCAAGTCGAGAGCCACCTCCTGGTCAGAAACTGCCCCCAGCAAATAACAAGGTATTGCATCCTACGTGCCCATACAGCGCTACTTTCCACCACTCTTGGTTCCTGGATTGTGTTCAGTCCATGGTGTTAGTTCTGACTTGCACCGAATTTTCCATATTTCACTGTCTTTGTCAGACAGGTAATTTCTCTCTGTTCAGTGCTGTGCATCCAAACCGTTAAACCACCCTGTTGTCTGAACTAATTCTGGTCCCTAATATTGATTTCTTTTACCCTCAGGCGTCTGGAAGAAAAAGCCCAGAGTCTTGTAACAAGCCAGAGAAGATCCTGAAGAAGGGAACGTATGACAAGGTATGTTTGAGGATTTACGTATCATAGAACTGCTGGACACTCGCTAACGTTTCTGTGTAGAAAGCAATTTCAGTCAGCCTGGCCTGTTCAGATTGTTCTGCCCTGGCAGATGAAAAGCTTGGGTGTAATGAAGCACAGATGTTGAAAGGACAGGCTTTGGAGAGTGATACTGCAGAAATTGTGTATATGAATTAGATGGACCCCCAGGTCACTTCCATATGCAAAATGTTAAAATTGTTTTATTTCTTTGCTCTTTGTCTGAACCAATGGTCTGGCCACTGCTGCAGTGGTGAGGGCCTCTTCATTAAAAGGTAGTTTTTTCATCTGTCTTTGATCTTACAAATTAATGATGGTTTGCTGCTCTGCTTGGCTGGTTTAGTCAAAACCTTTGTTCGATGAAATTCCCTTCTTTCTTGTTCTTTCTTTCCAAGGGAAGTGGAGCAGCATCCCTGCTCCTAAAGCGTGGCTAACTCACAAGCAAATAGCCAAACCCCAAGTCGTCCAGAAAGTTCTCCCACTGTGGTTTTTTTCATAAAGAAATCAATCAAATGGGAGCTGAATACTCTTCCTTAGTCTCATCACTGAGGTCCTTGCAGTAATCAAAGGATCAGTCTGTAGCTCTCACTTGTGTGTTTTAACACCTTCTCAGCAGGAGGATCCAGCACAGGTTGATCACTTAGTGTTAGGTCAAAGTGTGATCTTGAGATACTTGCCTCTGAGTCTCCTGCTAGCTACGAAATCTTCAACCACTAAGTACTGTTAACCAGAGCTGGGATGGCTTAGCCGAGGCAAGGTTTGTAGGTAATAGTATCTTTTATTAGACTACTTAATATTGATAGAAGGGGACACCCCTGAGACCCATTGAAGACAGTGCCTGAAATACCATCAGCTTTTCCGGTTTTAGAAAAGATACTAGCTCTCCCAGCAAGTGTCGCATTCAGTACTGCTTAGGTGTTTTGGGAAAAACGCTTTTCTCTGCGTGAATGTGCTGGGGAGGGGTATATTTCACAAATTTGGGTTTTTTTCTTTGTTTTTGTTGTGTGTGGTTTTTTTTTCCTTAGTAGAATTACTTAAATGAGTTCAGTTTTGCTGATGCAGACATGAACAACTCTGGGGCAGCTTTACTGATTAAGAATCTATCCCCTCTGAGCAATACTGAGCCAACAGACGCTTGCCTTGTTGGCTGCCTAAATGAAACAAAAAAAAAAAAGGAAAGAAAAACCAAAGCACCCTTATATAAGAACAATTAACACACTGAGCTTGAAAACAGTCCTGCACTTCCCATTGTGGTGTGTGTAAAACTACCTGGGAATACAGCGCACTCAAAGAATTTTTCCGTACCTCAGCACAAACCGTTGTTCAGCAGACTGCTGGGACGTTGGTCACTGATGCGGGTATTTTCAGGTAACGAGTAGTTTTTAGCACAACCTGCTGATGAAGAGCTCAGACTGAAGTTCACCAAGGTGAACCTCACCTTGCTGAGGTCCTCTAAGCTCAAAGGTTCTGACCACTTCTTAAAGCTGGTTACAGGAGTTTGTTTAATGGGGTCATTAAATAGCCTTGCTGACGGTCCTCAGACCATCCGTATTTATGTGAAGTCTTTGGTCTCCCAGTACTTGATAAGGACGGAGGAGGCAGTAAAAAATTCAGGGAAAAAATTGGGAATCAGAACATTGAAAGGGCCTCAAGTTCCTCTGATCCTCACTAGGAAAGTCACTTTGGCAGTCATACAAACATGCCACCTGTGTCACTCTTTCTGTTCATGCCTCCTTTACAGGCCTACACTGATGAATTAGTGGAGCTTCACAGGCGACTAATGGCACTACGAGAGCGCAATGTGCTACAGCAGGTAGAGATCATTTGTCAGCTTTCTGGCAAGCTGTTGTACTCTGGTAATCTTTGTGTCCAAAGCCAGACCCCTGTGATGCCTGACCTTTCACTTGCCTCTCCTTCATGGGAGGGTCTGGTTCACTTTGAAAGGCAAGCTATGTAGAAAGAAAAAAAATCTGATGTGCATGCAACGTTTTTGTTGGAAAAGATACGGAAGTGTGCTTTGTGCATCTTCCCTCTGCCGTCCTGGTAGTGGTCCCAAAGCTGGGCTCTCCCGGCCTAATCGAAAAGGCAAGAGATGTGCCCACATCACTTTCTGGACTGAGCTAGCCGGGTGTGCAGGAGGAGCTGGTTTGCTTTTTTGGGAGAGGATTCCCTTCGTGTTGCGAGACATTCTCATCTCTGAGGTTATTCTAAAGGGCTGAGAAAAGGACCGGATGGGTTGCTCTGTATCTGCTGACCTTTCTGCTGTACTTAATCTTTATGGGGTCTCTGTATACATCCTCGCTTGTCTCCTTTCTGTACAGATTGTAAATCTCATTGAGGAAACCGGGCATTTTAACGTTACCAACACAACCTTTGACTTTGACCTCTTCTCCTTGGATGAGACAACCGTCCGTAAGCTGCAGAGCTACTTGGAAGCAGTAGCAACATGACGCTTGGCCTTAGAAGCAGGCTGCTTTTGAAACCAGAAATCCCGTTTATTGGTACCAGGAAACGAACCCATGGAACTAGGCCTTCTTATTCTCTTGATTCACCCGAAGCACTGCCTTAGAGAACAGCCATGCTCTATGAATGCACAGCCAGCTGCACTTTCTTGTAGGCTTCAAACAAGCGCCCGTATTGCTGAGTCTGTCCTCCCTAGCTTCATAAGTACGCTTGGGCACAGGTCCCGAGTAGAGCAAAAGACGTGCTGCACTTAGCCGCACAGCGTGACCTTTTTGGTTTTACTTCAAGAAACTGTGTTTTAAGAGCACATTTTCAGGCGTCTCTGAGATCCGAAGAAGTGTGGACGATGTTTTCTTCACCAAATCTAGGGACCAGCCTGCCTGCGGAGAGCTCTAGCGAGTCCCGTTCCCTCCAGCTCTGTGAAGAAGCGTTCGTGCTGTGTAAGCAAGATTGGCTTTTACAAAGCTAGCCGAGAGACTGATGACAGAGGAGGCTTCCTGGGGGTCCTGCTGGTCTGCTGCAGAGGAAAGTGGACAGATTCCAGTTTTGATCACTTGCAAGTTAGTTCTGCCGCGGTTCAGTAGAGAGCACTGCTGTAATTTGGCTCCCGATTCCTCCAGGGCATCGTTCCACGCGCGGGACCTTCAGCTTCCTGCAGAGACAGTTCGTGCTCTTTGAAGAGGCCTCTAGAATCTGCTGTCTCCCGCTGGGGTTTTGAGATGTCTTGTTTGTTGATCTGAGCTCCTAAACAAAGTCTCACTCCTTTCAGTCTGCTTTAACTGTAATAGGACTACAAAACTGTAAGCTGTATATTTTATATATATATTATATATATGTATGTACTGTATGTATAAGAAGGGCCTAGTTGGGTCTTATGATCTTAAGGGTGTGTTTTTCTGTTATGTTTTTTAATGGCTATGGCAGGGGAAGGGCGCTTAATAAGATTTGACTTGTTTGTTAAAATGCCTCTTGTGGACAATTTTTAGCGTATGAAAGCTGAACAGCAATCTTCAAAGCATTTTGTGCTCTGGAAGGGGCTCACCTGTTGTCTTCTCATTTGTCAGTGTTTAATAACTTTGCCAAAATACACGATTGGTTTTGTTCTATGTTCTCAAAGAGGAATCTCCTTCAGTGGCCCCTATAGTAGTGGCTGTACTTTGGGAAAACCAAAACAAGGGAGAATTTTACCTTGGGACACACCTGGAAAACACTGACGTAAAAACCAAGTGAAGCCAGGTTTGTTTCCTCCTCCCTCTCCCGCCCCGCTGCCTGTTCAAGAAATGGCAGGAAACAGTAAACACTAATCCAGAATCTTTCATATATTTCTAGTTAAACTAGTATTGACTTCCAAGGGTTGTCTTAGGTGGGTGCGAGGAAAGCCCTGTAGCATTCGTCAAAACTGTATTACACTCCTGTTCCCTAAATTCAGTATTTTTTGGAAGAATTGCTCAGTTTTTCCAATCAGTGCGTAAGCTTTTGCCAAATGTTGAGTGGGCTGCAGGCAGCGAGGAGGAGAGCGGCGGTCCAGAGGAGCCCTCCGCTCCGGAGCAGACCTCCCGTATCCGTGAAAGCCCCGTGTGGGAGCTGGGGATCGCGTCGCTCCAGGGTTTGCTGTCCTTTCTCCATTACGAAATTGCAGTCCCTTGTTTTGGGTTACCCCTTTCTTTATCATGGAAATGTTGCAACTAATCAACTTAAGTGGCAATATGATGATAAGCTTGTTTGAGTTGGGTCATGTTGACCTGATTCCCATTAATTTTGTCTTTGTACCATCTTTCATGTGTCTCGTGTGTGTGTGTGTGTATATATATATATATTTATATATATATATATATAAAAAAAATCAAGCTCATGCCAGGTGCAAACCCTGTCACGACAGTGATCTCAGCTGTTTTCTTTCCTGATGGACAATGCCAAGCCTGGATAGAAACCCTGTGCGCAAACATACGCTGAGAAGGTGGAGGACAGCGGGAAGAGGAGGAGCCGCAGTTCTGTCGTGGCTGGCAGCGGGACGCACCGCGGCGGAGGACGGCAGACGCAGTCCACGAGTGTCGCGGACTCGCCCGTGTGCTGCGTTGGGCGCGGTGGGTACGTGCGAACTACTCATGGTCTCCGTTGGGTCTGTGGCGTGGAGGAGGCAAGCCTTGTGCGGTCGCTGTGGCCCCGAACTTGGCTCCCCGGGCGTGCGGAGCGGCCCCGGGCGCGTGGTGCCTCCTGCCCGCTGCCCCCGGTGAAGGGTGGGGTTGGTGACGTTGTCCTGTCCCCGAAGCAATAGGAGCAGAAGCGGTAGCCGGCCTGAGATCTCCCGAGGTCTTTGCCTCCTCTCTCCACCCGGGTAACTCACTCCCGCAGCCGTTGCATCCGCGTTGCCCGTCCTGGCAGCGTTTCTCCTGGGACTGTCGGTAGCCTCCGGAGTTACCCTGGGAGGGATCGGAGGTGCCGCCTCCCCCCGCCCCCTTCTCACGTTAAGATCTGAATCGTCGCGCTGCTCCCAGCCGGTCCGAGAACACGTGTGGGAGGGTGTTCCGGAATGTGGCTGGAAGTGCCCGGGGCTCCCGCCCGCGGCTGTGGCATCGTCCTGTCCTGGAACCGACTTTATTCGTGAAGTCTAATGAGCATTGATAGGAATTTTGTTTGGTTTTTATAAGAAGTATTTTACACATGGATTTTTTTTAGACTGTTTATAATCTCCTTGAAAACCTGAAATAGGATTGTTCCCCCAGCAATAGTTCTTTTCCATTGTGTGCACATGCTGATTTGTTACTAAAAGGTTTCTTGCAAGTACTTAGTTGTTCTACAGAGTTGTTGTTTTTTGGGGTATGTGGTAGCGTCGGGGACCGCAGGAGGAATGACTCTGCAAACAAAGAACGGTCAAATTTGGGCCTCATCTTGTGTCCCCTTCTAGTTACATATGAACGAGTTCCCTGTGTAGATTCTCTATAGGCTGGCTGAATGCTGTTCTGAACATGCCGTGTACAGGTATTTGTGGATAAAGTGTTTGTTCTTGTGTCACTCTTGAGAGCATGGATGGATTATTGTACTATAGGAAGGAGGTGGCAGTGCTGCTGTCAGCATTGCTTCAGGTCTTCGAGGATGTGTAGTAGCTTGCGTTGTTAAAAAAAAAAAGGAAAAAAAAATATCCAAAATTGACTTCTAGCCATAATGGTTTTTCCAAGGAAAATGGACAGAATTCTGTTACTTTTCCGTGTCCTTCACTTTGTTCCTGAAGGCACGAACAAGTGCTGAGCAGTCTGAAGGCTTTCAGAGTTGCTTTGAATTGAGTCGTGCTGGAGGTAAGATCAGGACACGGCTTTTCCTTTGTCCTTGGCCTTTGTATTAAAGGGCAGAAGAGGGGTCAGGAGTATTTTCCTGTTGTCTTGGTCTGCGTACGTATTAAGCCTTGAGGCTTTGATTGCTGACATTTACTATTAAAAAAAAAGAAAGAAATAAAGCAAGGATAGCAAGGCTGGCTGGATCCCAAAACACCAGCTGAGGAATATTGGACGCGTAGGTAACGAGACTGGCTGAATACATGGAAGTGCAATGATTTTGCCACCAGTTCTTCTATTGCTGTGTGCGGTGGTAGCATCAGAACTAGCGAAGCGATTGATGCAACAATCCCGAAGCAGTTTTTGTCAGATCTTGAACATATTTGATGGTGAGAGAGGTTTAAACTTCCCTTACGGAGCTTGCCCTGTCACGTTCTCTGCAAGCAGAGACCCGAGTCACTCTGGTTCTGCAAATTTCAGCTGTCAGGTTGGCGAATGCACTGGAGCACGGGCGGCGACTCGGACGAAGCTTCTCTCCACTAGCCCAGGTGCCTGGCACTCGCTCGTGTCGATGCTGTAGACAACCGTTGTGCACCTTGTACGAGTAGTTCTTCTCAAACGACGAAAATCGATCGGTATTGCTTTCCTGGGGGCGTGAAATAGCCATCAAAAACTGACAAGATGAGTTTGCACTCCTAAAGAAAAATGTAAGTACTTCAACTTCTAGATAATTTTTAATTGTATTTCTGCCTAGAGCCGAGGTATTAAATACCTTGTCACTTGAGGATTTTAAAAGTTGTGTTGGGAAATGAATTCTTCACTCGGCTGTAAGAAATTCAGCTGGCCCAAGACTAACTTCAAGATTAAAAACAAAAAAAAAATCATGTTTGTAATACGTTACAGGATTGTTTGTCCTGAATTTTAAACTTTTTGTTAAATTTGTGGAACTATGGAGGAATTTTCTAGAAAAAAGTGAAATAAAGTAAGATGGAAAAGTAAAACTTCAAGCGTTTTTTGTTTGTTGGATTGCTTCTCCATGGACAGCACCGAGGCTTTCCCAACGCACCTCGTTACTGAAAACGTTTTCCTCTAGAAATAGAGAAGCTGGTAACGCAAGCGGCTGCCCTTGAGCCCTGCCAGCCCCTCGCCTGCCGGGGCAAAGCAAAGGAAAAGGAAACTTGTTTGAAGCGCAGGCGGTCTGGGGCTGACACTGATGTCCGTTAACGCAGCGGCGTTTTAAGGCGGTTGCTTAAATCCCCTTGCCACGGCAGCTTCGTGGTTGGGTTCCCTGCAGTTTGCCAGGAAGGAGCTGCGAGCGCTCTGTGGAGTGAGCGACCGCCTGAGGTGGGTGCAAGTGCTCCCTCTCTGCTTCCTTGCGGCTGGAAGAGGGTGTCTGCCGCTCCCTGCCGAACTGGGAGCTGGCGAGGCAGCGCTCTGGCACCGCAGGCTGTGAGCAAAGGTTAAGGGTGAGAGCTTAATTCCCTTCCCAATGCTGCTGTTTTGTTTCCCAGCTGCTGCTGGGGGGAGCAGCTTCAACCCTGATAACGATCGAGGAGTTGGCTCTGGCCACAGCTCTCCCTGCAATAAGGCAAATTAACCTTTTTGCTGTTCATCACCTTGGACCCTGAGCGTTACTTTGCAGAAATTACTGAAGTGCTGAGAGACAAACCGCAGCGTTTATTTATTAGGCGTTCCTCTGAATGTTGGAGACATTTCAAATTCATACAGCTGAGAACACACACATTTGCACGAGAGCAGCAGCGGTTACAATAGTGTGTTACCCACCCGCCATCCAGGCGCTGTAGGTGTTGCACTGATACCAAGCTTTAGGTTTAAAACCCTGCCTAAGGTGCCCAGTTCCAGGCACTCTGAATGCCCGCCACAGCGAGGTTTTGACACCAGGTAGGTACAGCGGTGCGGGGACCTGCAGGCAGGAGCTATTGCGTGTTATTTAACAGCATAGATGCCTCCCCCCTGCAGGGCCCTTCTGCTCAGGGCACCTACCTCTCCTGCTGCTCCTCCTTTGGCCGTGGGACCAAAGGGCAAAGCTGATCCACTTGTGTCCAGGTAATGATTTCTAGTTTGAAATAAGCCATTTTACAAGCAATCCTTCATTTGCTGCTGGGATTAACAGTCCCTCCAGGCCTTGGGCAGACTGGACTAGGCCTTGCAGAACCATTTAGAAGAGACCTTCAAGAGCTCCTGGTCGTGGGCACGTTCTTCCCACAGCTCCGGGGAAGGCGAGCCCCCGTGTCTGACAGTCACTGAATCTGATGTAAAGGGCCTTCACAGTCGCTGGAAGGGCTGATCGCAGACCTTCAAGAGAACCAGCCTTTGAGCAGCCGGGTTCCCAAGGCTGTCCCCTCTCCCCGAGTGCTGCTACAAAGGCTCGGCCCACACCAGCGCGCGCCGGCGTTCTGCCCCTCTCGGGAAGCTCCAGGCAGCATTGCTATGGTTAGAAGACTAGAGCCAGCTGTCACACACAGTTGTAGCCAGCCTTATAAATAGTCCTGTGTGTAAAACACCTCCCAGAACACCGAGCATGTATATATACTATTTTAACAACACAATTTATGGCTTTAAAATAACTCAAGATGATAAAACAGACTCAAAATATTGCACAGACAAACCCAGCAAATGTGAGGTTCCACATACACACCAAGCCAGTGCCTGCAGTCACGCAGCGTTTGTCAGCTTTGACAGAAGATGGTTTGCAGGTAAAGAGGTTTAAAATAATTCAGATGTCATCAGCATGCAGTTAAATGTGCATCGGGGGGAGCGAAGTACACCGCTATGAAAAGAAATCTGCCTTTCTCCCTCAGCAGGAAAATTGCAGTTCCTGATTGTTTTACATTCGGCTCAGGAAAAAGAAAACTTTGGTTGAAACATAACACGTAACAAGGATTGAAGGTAAACATCGTTTTGCCCTTATAAAAAGGGAAAGACAAAAAATACAAAGCAGACAGGCAGGAATATCTCAACATTAGAACACTGACACAGGAAAACACCGAGCACGAACACGCTCACCACACTGCAGTACGAGGGCCAAAAAAATGTACAGGGCAGCGATTCAGAAGGGCAGCGCGATGCCGGAGCCTCATTTATTTCAGCAGAACCCTGGGAATCCTTCCTGGGGAGCCCAGGCTGGCAGCAGGGGAATCCTCCTCCAGGCTTGCTTCAGTCCACGGCACAAAGGCTCCGCGCTACTGCCGAAGGGCGGCCTCTGGGGCGGTGGGCGGCTCCGCATCAGCGTAAAAGTGAGCGATTTGGTCTTTGTACTTCTGTGCCACCACTGGTCTCTTCAGCTTCATTGTTGGGCCTGTGGAAGAAATACAGCACGAGGTTTTAATGGAGACAGTACCATCTGAGGACACGACACAAAGTGAGAGCGAAGCAAGCGTGGAGGAAGATTCGGAACCCACGGACAGACGGTGGCTTCTAAATTTCTCTTTGCGATTAATAAAATCTCCCTCCCTTCCCCTGTGAATAGACAGGGCACAACCACCCTGCAACAGGCACCGCAGAACCCAGGGGTAGCGCTGCTCAGCTCTGCCCATGGGCAGAAGTGGGGATTCACCCCACCCTCCCCAAAACCACAGCATGGAAAAGCCACGGGGGTAGCTCTGCGTGTGGGGGTCCTGGTTGCCTTGGCTGTTCCACCTCCATGGAAGGGGGGCTGGGGTAACCCCAAATGCCCCACCCACCGCTCACCAAGCTCTCCACCAAAGACAGAAAAGTCCTTCTCCAGAAGGACCCACTTCTGGACTTTCTGAGCATTTGAGACAGCTCCCTCGTTGACTGCCGAAATCCCCTTCTGGATAGCCGCATAGATAGCCTTGTCTTTGCTGCTGATGATTTCGGAGACTTTTGTAGCCTTGCTGCCCAGTTTTTGACAGTATTCAACAGCTTCTGGAGTGAGATCATCTCCTGGCTCACCAGTTTCTACATCTACTTCGCACTGCAAGACAAGTCAAAACAGGTAACTTGACATTGCTGAACACTCGATTCCCTCCATACCAACAAACCACACAGCCCCGGGAAGCTGCCCTGTCTCCTGCCCCGGTACCAACTGTCCCATAAGTCAACCACTGCAGTTTTCATATGCTTGATGCAAACCACCGCTTCGACTGAAAACTCGCTGAGGCAAAATGCAGACGAAACCCCTTCAGATCTCCACGTACTCCACAGCCATGTCCATACCAAGGAGCAAGCTGGGTAAAGAGCTCATCTTCCAAATTCCTCCTGGGCTATCCTGAGCTGATCCCTTTTTTCTGGACCGTAGCTTTACTTCCCTGCATCCCAGGGCAGCATAACAATCCACTGGAAGTCAGCACATGCAGCACCCGACCACGACAAGCGCAGCACTGCTACCCCCAGGGTCTGGCTCGGTGTCTCTCGCGCGAGGGCGAGGAGGGTAGCTGTCGGCCTCGCTAATGAGCAATTACCACCCTCCTGAAAAACCCGCAGCCTGCAGGGTCTCCGGGCAGAAGTCAGCACAGGCCACTGCAGCTGCAGCGCTGTGGAGTTTAAAGCCAGTGTCTTAAAAAAAAAAAAAAAGACATCACTGACAGCTCGTTATTGCCTGGGCTGCTCCGGGAGATACTAAGAAATGGGTAAGAAAAGCAGAAGGGTTTCTGTTTCCAGTCTTGCTTTTAGGTCTTTTACTTCTGTTTCTGCCCTCCGTGGTACAGAGAGAAAGAGCTGCCCTGAACACCAGAACCACCTGATCGTCTGACCAAGTGGCACTGCTCCTTCCTCTGTACAGTTAAAACTGTTGTTTGCAACTCGGCTACAAGTCCTGCTCCACGATGCCTCCTGTCTCTACAAGACACTGTAAAAAAACATGTAACAATTATCTTCCTCACTGGAATTAAACGTTTAGCAACACAGGTGGATTCCCATCCTGTTTTCCATTACCTTCAGCGTTAGAAGCATAGCAAGGAATTTTGCTTTGTCTCCAACCAACATTGCATTGCTGATGATGGGAACAGCATCTTTTACAGCATCCTCGATTGGAACGGGAGGAATGTTCTCACCCCCTGCAGTGATGATGAGCTCTGGAAAACAGTCAAATCTTGATCAGTGCTTAGAGCTCTTCCCCCCCCTTCCTTCACAATCTGAAAAGACTTTATAGCTTCCTTGTGTCCGCCGGATCAAATAGTGAGTCTATATGCCAAGACCTGGAGAAGGCAGCAAACCAGCAGCACTCCAGTCAGGCCGGGAGAGCTGAGCCCGAGGCGCGCGCACAAACAGTATTGCAGGAGCTGCTTTGATGCTCCAGAGCGGTTTGGGAGCGTGGGGTGTTGCGTACGAGCCCCTCAGCACCCTGCCACGGTCACCTTAGACTCTGAGGCACGTAAGTCGGTGCCCAAGTTGTTCAGAAACTGAAGTAAAAAATTTGCTGAGGCAAAGCAGAGTTTTTGAGGTTACGCCGTGTGATACAGAGCAGAGGACAGCCTGCCTTTCTTGGCTGTCCTTTACAGATTTCTTCAAGCAGCCCCTCTGCGTGACCATTTATCTCTTTGATGATTGAAGTCTTGCACAGAATTGAATTTGTTTGGGGTTGGTCAAAGCAGAGTCCCCAAAACAGCATTGCTGCAAGCCATTTTCACACCAGTGTGAAACTATTGTTTTCTCCTCGAGGTTAACTAGCAGAGCTAGCTGAAACTTGAGGGACCTCAACAGGTCTGACACCGTAAAACAAGCCAACAAAGCATTAACTATGGCCTCTGAGATCAGAGGATTTACCTCCCTACTCCGCAAACACACAGAGGTTTCGGAGGTCATCCCTCTCCTCCCGTCAGATGCTCAGTGGCAGGACACTGCACCATACTCATATTAAAAACTTCAGAAGAAGTATTTAAATATTCTTACGTGCAAGCCGCAGCCACGTAACTAGCAGGGTCTGACCGCAGCGTATCACGGTACTGCCTAACCTCAAGGCAACAAAGCGAGGGGACACGCTACCTTTAATTCTGCCAGTGATGTAGAGGAATCCATCTTTATCGTGCTTGCCAAGGTCACCCGAATGCAGCCAGCCGTCTTCATCAATTGCCTCTTTGGTTTTTTCTTCCATGTTCAAATAGCCCATGAAGATGTGCCTTCCCGAGAAGCAGATCTCCCCGTTGCCGTTTCCATCTGGTTTGTGAATCAGCGTCCGGCAGCCTGTGACTTCCTTTCCACAGCTTAAAGAGAACACAAACACAAACCCATGGCTTTTTTTTTTTTTAGCTCAATAGCTGAGCAGCAGGGTGAGATTATAGCAGTACCCCCTCAAGCGAAAGTGTTTGAACAAAGCCAGGCAGCTTTTTATTACAACTGCTTCAGCAAGGAACTTCTTACAAACTTAGAAGGCATCTGCCTATGTAAGGGGAGCTACAGAAAAAGTTATTGCAGAGAGCTCAGTGCTCGCACACCTGGTGTTTTCCACTCATTGTTCTCAAACACCTGAGCTTTGAATTAAGAAGATTTGTGTCCTTGGCAGCAGCTTTTACTGGTGGTGGTATTTATTCTGCGGACTGAACCCCTGGGGACACTTACTGCATTTATTCATTTGACATTAAAGTGACCTGTAGGCTAGAGCTACTAATTCCTCCTTCTTCCCATCAATCCCTTGCTTCGTCCTCAGCTCCTAGAGAATCCAGGCCCAGTTAAGTTTAAGTAATACAGCTGTTGCCCTTGGCATATCTCTTCATCTGCAAGACGTGGCTGAAGGGACTGGCTCCCTAGCAACTTTTTACTGGCAGCAAGACTCTGGGGATGAGCTGCATCGGGCGAGATGGACGTGCCAGATGCAGGAGAAACCCTAAAGCAACTCTTCGTCCAGCCGGCAGTGCAGCGAGGGGTTTACCTGGTAAGCTTGAAGGAGTGAGGGAGAGAGATTGTGTGAGGCCCCGAGCTCTCGCTCATGCCGTACAGCTCAAACACAGGAATGTTCAGACTTAAAAAAAACTCCAGCGTCTCTCTGGTAATGGGAGCAGCCCCCGTGTAGCACTTTGTGCACCGGTCCAGCCCGATGGCCTTTCGCACTTTCTTGTACACCAAGTGCCGGGCTAAGCGGAAGTTCACCGGGACTTCAGAATACCTGTAGGAGAAAAACGGTTACAAGATCTCAGTTGCCAACTAGAACTTCTCCCCCTTCCTCCTTTCATCTTCCTCTTATTTTAGTTTATTCAGTAAAAAAAAAATCATTTACTTCCCCCGCCAGCCCTTGCTGTTCACCCTCTAGTCCAAGTGCTACATTTGGCTTTTACTATCTATAAGTCTGGCCCATCACATGGGATATAATTCCTGATCCGATAGTAAAGTTCTCCTAATGTTTGTAACATCCCTGAAGTGTAGTTCATAATTACCCATTCATCCGCTTCAGGTTTGTCTGTAACCCGACTCCCTTGGCCCACGATGCCACTTTTCTTCTGAGCGCTGACGATTTTGCGCCTATGGATTTCATTTTTTCTTCCATTTTTTCCCAGACACGAGGAACTCCCAAAAAAGCAGTTGGCCTCACTTCCCGCAGGGTGTCTACCAAGGTGCCCTGAGCAAAGCAGAATTTAATACAGCTTTCAGAGGTGCTTCACTGCAGACTTCAGGTCAGCACCGGTCACTAGCTGGAGCTTGGGATTCTGCCATCAATTTCGATGAATCGCTCACTTTCAGCTGCAGTGCCACCAAAAGAAAGGAACCCCAGGAGCATTCAAATGCCACAGTGATTTGGAGAAGACAGCAAGTCTCATTGATTGCATGAAAGCAATCTCGATGCTTTCAGAGCCAATGTTGACACAGTGCCAAGAGAAGACTTGTCCTCTTCTCAGGACACAGATTTAATGGTGGTGGCATTTTGCAATGTGGACAGAGCAAACACAAAGCCGTTGCTCAACCAAGCTGTTGGGGCGGAGAACTGGTGTCAGCTGAGACACCAAGAAGCTCCTAGTTGTGAAGCGCTTGGTCAGCTCATCCTAGCTTGCGAGACAGAGTCAAAAGGCAAAAGGTCAGGGCAGTTATATTCATCAAACCAACAGACCCTTAATCAGGAGCAATTGGTTACTACACAAATAAACCGAGTTAGCACAGCTTTCAGAATCATGAGATAAGTCAGCCACGTTCGTTTTAAAGCACCCACTCCAGCTACAAGCATGTGGGTGGTTGTAGGATTGTCATCCTCTTATGTTTTTACCTTTAATGCATCTGGTTGAGCAAAGAAAACTTGCACACCGAACGTCATTGCCGACCAAATATCTGACATCTGCGCAGCAATATGACTGAGGGGCAGATAGCTGACCACCAGTTCCTGCTTTTCTTTAGCATCTGTCAGCATAATGAAACGCCCTGCCGCCGCCGCCGTCCACGTCAACTGTAACAAGAACCCACGTCAGTATTAAGTGACAGCTCTTCCGAGCAGGCACAACACAGACCACGCAGCTCACAAACCAAGTCTGTGATCGCTTCCTGTGACCTTAACATCGGGCAGGTTTCTCAGCTGATCTCTACCCTCCCTCAGCACCCACCCAAGGTCACAGAATGGGCATCAATACAGAAAGATACTCACGTTGTCATGGCTGAGCATTACTCCTTTTGGCTGCCCAGTTGTCCCCGAGGTATATATTAGTGTACAGCACTGGTTAGGCTTCTGCGACTCAATGATTTCACGGAGCTGAGTATCTGGAACATCTTTGCCAAGGTCCATGAATTCACTCCACTGTATGCATAAGAGAAGAGCTCTAGCACTTTGTAGGCTATCATTCACATGTGAAATTAAACCCTTTGCTACACATGAAGAGAAGGAAACTGTTTCCTACACCCAAACCTCTGGCAGAATCTGGAAGAGGTTGTAAACATGCGCTGGCAGCCCCACGCTGTTTTCTGGCTCCCACAAGAGGCATGGCAAGAAGCAGAAAAGGAGACGGATCCACCCTGAGGAAGCTTACTAGCTCTGTGGCAACCCTGGTATTCACTGGGAGTGCCGAGCTGGAGTAACTGTGGGACCCAAGGCTGCTTTGCGGAGGTCAGTACGCTAACACCCTCCCTTACAACATGGATTATCGAGGTTTGAACAACAGTAGACATCTACTGCTTCAGCAAGGCGAGCAGTCCCTCGCTAAAACCAATGTAAGCTCCCGTGACGACAGTCCCGTGGAAGGGGATGCTTGCTTGCAAGCCATCAGCTAACCACAGCCGGTATTTACAAGCCACTAACATGCCCAGTACTTACAGAGTACAGATTTGGTCTCTTCTCTTTTAGCTCTTCCCCATACTGGATAATAGCTTTCAGATGAGGTAGTTTGTGCTGAATCTGTGTTAAGAAGGGAGATTTGTGAGAAGGAGCAAATCCTGCCTGTCCCTTTTAAGCCTAAGTAACCCACCACTTGGCATGCTACTGCTACTTGCCATTTTTAGTAAAGCTAAGAGAATCTAATCTGTGTTATTGAAAGAGAACGGGGAAGCCTCCCTAGAGACAGTAATCATTTGGACTGGGATGTTGCCAGACAACCTAGGGGATGCTCAATTGTTCATTTTGGCTTCTCGTATTTTAAGCTCAAGGCTTTGCTAAGCTGTGGAACCACCATTTAACCTCTCGTGAGATGCAGCACTAGTGACTACTCGTCTGGCTTGAACGGGGAGCACACCAGGTAGGCTCCATCAGTTCACCTCTGCTTTCAGATCCTGCATTTCCCTCAGGTATTACCCTCCCACATCTGTCAACAGGATGCTGTAGCCCCCAGCCATTTAAAAAGTATATTTACTTCTAAGATTTTCTGCAGCTGTTTATGGTTTTCCACAACCAGAACGTTAGCACTACAGTTCTCTGCTACATAATGACAGGCCTCAGGAGAGTTTGTAGTGTAGATACCAACAGCAAATCCACTACAAAAGAAAAGGAAAAAACAAAACAGAAAACCAAAACACAGAATTAGAGGATAAGCAGAACTGCTGGCAAAATTCAGACCATTTCAAACTTTAACAGAGGAAAAACCATAAAACAACAACATGAAGTGGAGGGCTTAATTCCAAGAGCAAAGGCTCTGTTCTGGGGCATGGGAAATGTCAGAATGGTGTAAGGGACCAAAACATCTCAGGTCGAAGAAGGCTACTGAAATCCAGTGCTTTGATTCTCTGGCATTTCCCATCATATTTTTAATCACAGTGTAAGCAAGCACGCTTTTGGATTAACCTACTGTTCATCTTATTTTGAGAAGCACCTGGCTAAAAAAAAAGTTTAATTGTCGTCTCATTAATTCATAATGAAGTAAAGAGAGAGTTTAGGTTCTAGCTATCTTCATTAAATTCAAATATAAGCAGTTGGTTTTGTTCTGGTTTTTTGTGGTTTTGTTGTGGTTTTTTTTTTTTTTAATCAAAAACTGCATCAAACATGAATACCGAAATTACTGTCTGAATGCTGAAGCAAAATGCGTGTCAAGAGACAACACTTATTCTTACCCTGCGAGGATAGCTCCAATGTCAGCAATAAACCACTCTGCAGAATTAAATCCCAAGATGCACACTCCATGGAAACGCTCTAGTCCCAGCTGTAAACAAGAGATGAGATTACAGCAATCTTGTTTTTCCTTTGAAGAATGCTTAGAGTTAATTTACAGATCTCTGCTGCGAGCACAACGTCAAGGGAAAAGTTCATGCTATTATATACGGTAATGCACGCTGAAAAACTTCCCAGGACCTAATATGGAACCAGCTAAGTTTCACATCAGACGCTGTCCCGCTTTATCATTAGGCAGGAAAAAAAGGATTTGCTTAGGTCTGCACTTGGTATGATTAGCTTGCTGATGCCAACGGTATTGTAAAACTGCAATCCAGGTAGTTGTTGGTTCCCTTTGAGCTGGGAATGAGAAGGCAGGAGGTTAAGTTGGACAACACCTACTGAGACATTTAGTCATTTAGCACAGGATAGGTATGTCAGATATCAATGACAAGAGCAACAAGCTCCAATGACAGTCAGAGGCACTTCGCTATGAAATTCCAGCTGTTGAAGTCCCAGTCTTTAAATCTCCTTCAGCCATTCTCTGGTTTTGTCCCAGAGTGGAAGTTGTAGGCTGGAAGATTCCACCACAGGAGTAAAAACAGAGTGGCCTTAACTTCAAGAAATAAGACTTCGTAATGATAACAGTAAGTACATGTAATGTTGGTTTCTCTCTCTTAGTATCTTAACTCTCAGCAGTGCAGGCAAAAGGCTCAGCCAGTTTGGACACTTAAGTCTGATTCATAAGCATCCCTTCAAGTTTTTTCTTAGAAAGATTAAAATTGACATGCCTCATGAGTGGTGCTGTCCAGGTTTGACACGTACGTCAAACACCTCTCTTTAAATGTTTCCTTACGCACTTTTTGTTAGTTGGATGTGGAAGCAACTTGCAAGAAATTCAAACAAAACCACTGCAGTAATTACCAAGCTGTTCATGGCATGGTCAGGTGTTTCCCTCTCACTTTAAGACTCACTCAGAGAATTTGCAGGTGTAAGATATAGTTAATGACCACAGCCATTTCAGCAGTTAAATTGACTGAACGTGAAGGAGGAGCAGATTTCATCAAAAGCTTACCTTCAGAAAGCTTTTTGCTGCTTTCCAGCACTCATCATAGTACATCTTATACGTTAGTTTTATCCACTGGCCACCCTTCTTGGACGCAAGGGCATAATAATCACCATATTTACTAGCAGCTTCCTGGAACAGCTCATGAACGGTCTTTGGTGCTTCACTGCCTATGCCCTGTTCATCCATCCTCAGTCTGACCTCTCCATCTCGTCGCGTTGTCCACACGTTGCAGGTAGGAGGTGAGGAGGCTGGTTTGAAAGAAAAGTGTTCAGCATCTTATACTCAGAAATTGCTTGCTGCCCTAACAGAAATATAAATACAAGTATCAAACATAAAAAAGCAAATGCTAATATATCCCCTCCCACCCCTCTTTTTTGACCTTTTATTCTTGGCAAGTTTGCCATATGACTCCCAGTATTTTAGACTGGGACTAATTTCATCTATTACATTAATTAAATCCCTAAACCTCTAAAGCACTTTCTAAATTTTGTTAAACATTTCCCATTTACATCACCCTCTAACCAGCTTTGCTGCCCTAAAGCTCTCCTACTGGTAAGGTGGCAGCTTCCTGCAACAATCATATATACTGTGCCTTTTTTTTTTTTTTTTAAGGAGGACTGAAAGTAGTACATTATTACCTAGGAGATAAGCATTAGGCAGTGACACCACCTATTATACTCACTGAAGCACATCCGTGCTTTAAAGTTAAGGTTCAAGAGGCTTCTGGACAGCCCATCCTGCAATTTGAGTTTCTTCTTCCATTGTTATGGTTTGATAAATTCCTCTCTCATTTCAATAATAATTTTATGCACACCAGGGTAACTAAAAATTCTTTCCACTTACCTTTGAAGCCAAGCGTGTCTATCTGACATCCCTCTGTCTTAGTAGCTTCAACTGTCTCAATGTTGCGGACCTCAGCAGTTCTGCAAGGCAAAAGCAATTAGCCCTGGGTAGGCTTTAGCACACTGGCTGAAGAATGCCTCAGGCATGCTTGCTCCATCACTTAATTATATTAGTCCTTGGATGTCAAACAAGGATTAGCGGTTCCTGATGTTCTGCAGGTGACTTATTAATTTTACTAGCCTACAAGGCTATGGCAACAAAACAGGTCCTTCTCAGACAGCGCGCAAGCTCTGCCTGCACTGCTTTTAAACACATACGTGTTGTCCTAATTGTAGCTATCATTTCAGATAAGCTGCAGAAGAATCCATAAATACATCATCCAGAAAACAGCGATAATTTAATACCACAGGTCTGCTCCAGGAGCCTGAAATGAAGAGTCTAGAGCAGTGAGGAGGAGGGGGGCAGGAAGGGGCACACGGATCTGGTGCTTATCTCCTGTCTGCAATATGTGGGTCTCACGAAGGGGAGGCCCAGCGGCCTCGCTCCTATGCAGTGCAGCAATCCTCCCAGCTAGTCACCCCATGGGGGATCCCACAGAGATTTCCTGCAGAAGACCAGGCCAGCTAAAGAGCAGGAAATTGATTTCACAGGAAATCTTGTTCTTAGGTATTCCTAATAAAGTTAGTGCATCGGGCTCCCACCAGATGTTTGTGAAGAAATGGAAACAGGCACATCCCATGTCCACTTCAGCCACGCTCCTCACCAGGACCTAGTCCTGGGGAGCCAGCTGAAAGTTCCCCTTTTACTTTCATCCTTGCAAGATCTGGTGAGAAGCCACCTGCCCACATCTGTAGAGCAGCATTTGTTCCTTCCTTCCTTTCTTCCAAGACAGACTTCCTCACAGCCATAAGTGATGATAAGGAATAAGTCGCATGTCCCACTTCAGACCACAGGCTGGAAGCCTGACCCTGTGAGATTCGGTGTTCTGGGCTCTGCTCCCTGGAAGGGCATCCCACCCTCCAACCTACAGGCAGACGACACTTCTTCCCCTACCCTGGGCAACAAACACCCTGCTTGTACCATCCACACAGCCCTAAGGTCCAAGTTTTAATCAACCCAAGATTATATTCCAGAGAACCAAAGTTCCTGTCTTGCCTTGCCAAACAGCCCTCCCGGTGCCCTTCGCTCCAGGCCATCACGAAGGTGTTTGTTTCTCCATGCCAGTGCTAGGTGTCTGCTCTTCCCCATGGCAATGGTTGCTGCAACGTTTCTCTCTAGCACCGACTCCTGAGTCTTCTAGAAGGGCTGCAGGCCCCTGACATCACAACAGCCCCAACCCCCCCCAGGGGCAGCTCTGGGGCAGAAAGAAGCCCCGACATCTCTGCCTGTCGCCATCGGACCACACCTGCAGGCAGGGAAGAGCTCCTCCGGTCCCATGCAAACTCCTCAGCCTAATCCAGGCAGGCCTCCCACCAAGCCACATGTTTTCTTCCCTTTCTACTAGGCCAAAGAGAAGACAAGTCGGCACAAGGCACTGTGTGAATTTCAGCATAAGGGGTAAATCGCTTTCCCCCTCTTTTACGTTCTCTCTGCATTTCTAGGGGATAGTCAACTATTATTGCTTTGGGCATATGATAAGGTTTAAGGCATAGAGAAGATTTGACATGGCTAATCCCATGTCCAAAAGCAGAACTGCTTCTCCTAACTAATGTTCAAGCCAGAAACCAGAGAGAAGTAATTTTTTTTTCTTTATTTCCCCAAAGGGATTACGAGATGTTCCCTACCACGCATTTCCTCCTCATTGAGAGCATTTTTTGGCACAAATTAATCCTCAGTTGCAACAGTTCCGCACCATTTCTCCACCAGCTTTTATGATGAAAGCATGCAAATGACCCAGTAATATCAGCAAAAAAAGCCCCAGCTATTTCCCTTACAGTGAATCAAGTCATCTTCTTCTCCCCCCTTACTACATGTAATTCAAATGCAGCCTGAAAAAATAAGGTAAAGAGTTTTTTTGTCAGGTATATCCCATTACCCTGTGGTGAGTTATAGACCCTTAACTACTAATCTGCTCTTTAGTAAGAGGCTGCTTAGATTTACACAGAGACTAACAGGAGTTTGATAAAAATCAGCATAGATACGGCACACAAACTACCCCCTACAGAGGCACACCCCTCTGATTACAGTACAACAACGCTGCACAAACAATACAGTACTTGCTCGGTATTCTGAGTATTTGATCAGCGCCCTCCCAATTACATAGAATTAACAATTACGCCAAGTTCCTTTATAAACAGTGATCTTTCTGACTACACGGAATATTCTACTGTGCCTGTGCTTTAAGTTTATATTAATTGTACGCTACTTCAAGCTCTGTACTTTGCGTGGTAGCTAAGTACAGCAAATTGAATTCTGTTCCTCTTCTGTTGAGAGGGCGAGATTGTAGATTCAGCTTTTGGATTTGGGAATTTGTAACAAATGTTTGAAATTTCTTCAAAAATATCTTAATTAATCTAAGTAAACATGATAGAATTACAAACTATATCCTACATATACAGGTCACCACAGAGAAAATAAGATCTTAAATGACACAAACCTAGCTGAAGAGTTGAGCAGTACATCATCCAGTGACACCTCACAGTTCCCTTGAGGATCTGAATTAAAATAAGCTGTGGGGACTGGTTCCGCAAGTGCCATACGTGCATCTGACTCACACAGCATTGTCCCTGGAAAAACAGGATTTAAAAAATTAAAATACAATCAAAAGCTACAGTAAAATCAGCTTCCACTGCTGTAGCTATCTGTCCAAGGCAATCCCAAAGCAGGCGTGACTCAAGACTGCTGTATTTGCATGAAACACGGTAAATTCTAGCAGCGGACGCAGCGCACTCCGCATCGCGCTCGGTTCATTTGCAAAACCTGGTCAGCGGCAGATGATGCATCCATTCCCACATCCAAAAATGAGCGTGACAATTACAGCTTTGGAAGAGCGCTGAGAGCCTAACAATTTAAATTTTATACTCCTTTTGCCCCAAAATGTTCCTGCTCAGCTCTCGGACACCCCCCTCCCCCCGCCAAAACCCACCACCGCAGGGCTCCGGGCCCAGCCTTACAACGCATTGCCTCCGCCTCTGTGCAGCCTCTCCTCCCGCAGCCGCGCCGGACGACGACGATGTGTAATATCCTTTATTTTTAAACTAGCGCCCAGGAGGCAGATCTGGAGCATCTTATGTCATGTGGTGCCTGCCTCGCAATTGGAAGCGGCTCGTCACCCCACACCGCCGCCTCTTAAGGAAGCTCTGGCCCCGCGCCTGCCCACCAGCCTCCGAGAGCCTTGGGGTGCTCCTCGCGGGACACAGCCCCGGCAGACCCCAGAGATTTCACCTGTTCTCATAAAAATCAGCGCTTTTGCAGCTGCTGTGTTTTCGGCAGCGCCTACGCCGCTCTCAGTACTTTGTCTTTAGGGGATTTTGCCACCTAAACAAAGTGTTTTCTAACGCTGAAAGCAACATTGGGTTTATTTAAGGTTTACATTCGTCAAAAAGCCTTTGACACTTACGACTTGACAGACTGAGCTTTAATTGTTTCACGGAATTTCTAACTGATTGGAGATGAATCTCATTATCCTTAATCTTTTCAAAAAGTGGATTTTAGCATGCTGGCTTGTACCTGCATTAGACAGACACAATTTAAAGCAGGCAATGTGAAGAGCATGTTTGTCTGGATGACGACAGACAGGAGCAAAAGGAAAGAGCCCTTTTATCTAATGAACCCAACACAGCCGAGCTGCAGCCTTGTGCCTCTGATGGGTGGGGAGAGCCATGCCCAGCCACAATTCAGAGCAGGCAGACCTGCCTCCAGCCCAGGAAAGCACCCCCCACCTTCCGCTTCCTCATCTACGCAAGGACACGTCGCTGCTCACACCATGCTCTGCTGCAGGCGACAATTCACAATGCAAAAATAGTTGAATTCACAAGCAGCTGAGAAAGGGATGTCTCCAAAAACCCCATCTCTGAAGCTCCAAAAAAAGCAGTAGGCATAGCCCAACACTCCATTTGAGGCTAAAACACCAGAGCAATTTATTCTGGGTTGGTTGGGGTTGTTTTGGGGTTTTTTTGTTTTTGTTTTGTTTTTTTTGTTTGTTTTTTGTTTGTTTGTTTTTTTGGTTTTTTTTAATAAGACAGTTACAAGAAACAGGGCATTATCTCTACAGAGCAGCCCAGCGCTAGGAGCAGCTGCCTAGACCTGTGAAACCTGGGTTTAGCTCCCTCCCCAGCCTGGAGGAACTCGAACCCACATCTAGGAGGGCATGCCGGTTACCAGACTGCACGGTGTCTGCTGGAGGCATCACCGCCTCCTCTTGCTCAAGGAGAGACCCAGGCATGAGGCCAAGAGGAACGTACCGTAGAAGCCATCATCAGGCCTGACCCCCTTTCATACACTGTGCCCACTTTCCTTCCCAGCGCCCCACAACACAGAGTTTAAGGCTCCCCTGTGTCCCTTAAGGAAGCTTTTCTCTCTGCACTAATTACAGCCTTTCTCTTGCCATCTGCTCTTGAACACAGCAAGAAAGTTTCAAGGGAAAGGGCGGAGGTGACCTCACCCCAGCTATCGCACAGCAAAGCCTTGCAAGCGGCAGAGGTTGGTTGGAAACACGCTGGGCAAAGAAAGGCAGAAGTCTCGTCTCCCAGACGAGCGTTTCGGCTGCTAGGCTGCGTGTTTGTGCCTTAACCCTGGTCACTCAAGAGGAAAAAGCACTTCACAGTGGAGACATTGTGCATGTGCTCTTCACCAAGACCCCTGTATAGGAAGAAACCCTGACAGCAGGGTCTCTTGCTGATGGGTGTTTGGTTCCCAAGTGTGGGCACACCAGATACGGCACAAAGATCACAGACACGAGGCTGCACAACTTAGGTCCAGGGAGACACTGAAGGACATCGCTGTCACTATCACATCCAGCGGGATGGGTTCTTCAAGAATCTAGATGTTAATGCCACAGGACCCTCGCCACATGGCCCTCACCACCTGGAGAGCAGCAGCACCTCCCTGCGCAAGCAGCAGCAGAACTTTTGGAGTGCCCAAGTACACCTGCGCCATGAAACAGAAAGCTGAAGTGCAACCTGGTTGTGCAAGTTTCCTTGTGAACACAGGCCATAGGAATCCCGAGTCAGTCATGCATTTTATATAACAAATATAGGTTAGAAACAAAACTTTGCCAATATATGTACTCTCACTAGCTCTGCTAAGCCCTGCAGCTTGCCCCGTCCTCCTCTGGTGCTCAGTTACAAGCACAGCTATGCTACACAAGCCACTGGAAAACACACACACGCTCAGCAGAGCCAGGCTTAACGCTGGCGGTAGCTCACCGGGCGTGAATGGGATCAGGAATGATCCTCTCCTGCCCCATGCTGCTGCCAGAGGAGTTAACACACTGTGATGCACCGCAGATGTTCAGGAACATGAAGAACACACACCCAAACAAAAACCTGCTGAAAGAAACCTCCCTTTTAATTAAGCCTGTGTGACAACTTAAGTCATTTAAATACAAAGCGTCTTCTGCTCTGAGGGAGCGCTGTGTCCTAGGAGAACTGGAAGTTGGCAAACAACTTCATTGAAACCGCTGCGGAGCTTCACTGACAAAACAAAATAAAAAAGTTTGACTACCTGCGAACTCGTGACAGCCAACGGGACAGGAGCAAAGGTTTCGTTTCTAATAGGCTCTGAACACGCCTTTACTTAAAACACAGATAGAGCTTCAAAAACATCAGTTCAAATTCAAATTACTGCGTATGTTCATCAGCCATTTTGACATTTTCCAGCACAGCCCACTTGGCTTCCTGTTGCCAATTTCTTTTCTTTTTACTAGTAAAGAACCACATCTGATCCGGTCCAGTTTTCACGGCGCAGATCAGCTTTAGGAGATTGCCACATTATCTCACTGCCTTCCCACATTTCCACCAAAACTGAAACTTGGCCTTTTTGTTCCTTTTGTTTAGAGATTTATTGAGGAAACGGAAGCTGAGCAACCCACTCTTCCTCTTTTAGATAAATTCCATTTTTAAAAGGGCAGCGATAAAGACTTCCTAAGCACTAAAGGTTTTTTCCTGGCCAGGGGTCAGCATACGGCTGTGCTGGGAAATTACGCGATGCCCTCCTGATGCAGGAGCAGAGAGAACATGCGGAAAAATAACCCCAACCCCTGCGAGGGTGATACCACGCCAAAGATCTTGAATGAACGACAGGACTGCTGGCAGATGCCTGACTCCACCGCAGCGCCTTCGGAGCTGAATTTGGCTGAACAAAGCTGCGCACAGACCAGGGCTTTGCCGGCCAGACCCCGGGCTTGCCCGCGCCGAGGAGGGCACCGGCGTGGGCTGGCACCAGAGGCATCGGTTCCTCAGCAGTTCCTCAGCCGCGCAGACCACCGCATGACTCGTTATTCTAAGTCTTACACAGATTGGTGGGGAATTCACCTAAAATACCCAGGTGTCCTGGGGGAGCGACTCACCAGGAGGCTGGTTTAAGTTCCTCTTTCTCGCACGGGTGTTCGCTTTATCGCGCCACCTGCGCTCGCTCGCCTGCAGGTGGGAAACCCCCTCGCGCGGAGAGCGTGGACGCGCAGGGCTGTATCTTCAGACGCGTTGCCCGCGTTTCTGCCGCCCTCCACGGCGCCCAAGACTTTCTCTCCGCTCGAAGCCCAGCCAGGCTCGGCGCCGGCGGTGCCGGAGCATCCTGGGATGCTCACGTCACCTCACGTTATTTCGTGGTCTGTGTCACCAGGACGGGTGACAGCCGCCCACGGGGAAGGGACGGGCCTTCTCCTCGGGTCACCCGTGCAGCCGCAGCCCACGGCGCCGCCACCCTGACAGGACGGGTCAGCTCCCAAAGGACCGTGGGTTTATTTCACCAAAAACCCGAAGTATTTGGGCTCTCTTAGCCACACCACCCCACTCGTGGAGGGGGCACCAAGGGAAGCTGGCTCGGCAGCCGCTGGAAAGACTGATTTCACAGGGAAAGCCCACCCAAGACGGCTGGGCTCAGCCCCGCGTTCAACACCCACACCGACCACGGAGCCCCCCACTCGGGACACCCGGAGGCTCACGAGGGCTGGGGCCCGCGGAGCTGCGGCCCCCGGCGCCGCCCTCTCGTGACGCCCTGTCACGACCCGCGTGGGTGACAGCCGCTTTCCCGCCCCGCGAAGGAACCGACGAACCGAATCCGCTCCCACCACGCGCGGGAAGAGCGGGACGACGCGCGTGGGGCCGCCCCGCGCGCACGCGCCGTTACCTCAGGAGCCAGCGGGCGCGCGGCAACACCCTCCCCCCTCCCCCCGACGCCACGCGGAGCCCTTTAGAGCGCTCCAGAAAGGGCGGGGCCTTCCCCTCCGCCCCGCCCATTCCTCCCCTCGAAAGACCCGCGCGGCCGCGCCATTGGGCGAGGCGGCTGTCGGGCGGCGGCGAGGCCACGCCCCCTCCCCGCGGCCGGGGTCACCCGCGGTCGTTGCCCCGCCGCGGCCGGAAGCGCGGCCGGCCCCGGGCAGCCGCCGCCGGCGCCGGGCCCAGCGGCGCGGCCCCCCCCCCCCCGGAGCGCTCCGCAGCGCCCGCAGACCCGAGGGCGCCGCCGAGGCGGGGGGAGAGGCGTGAGGCGCCCCCGAGTCCCCCCAAATCCGGGGAGCGCGGCTGCACCCCAGAAAGCCATGAGCAGCTGCAGGCGTGAGGCGAGTCTGCCTGCGGCGCGCTGCGTGCGGCCTTCCCTGCCCGGCACGGAGAGACGCGAGCGAGAGGAAGAGAAACGGTGCGAGGGTCGCTGGCAGCTGAGGTGCTGCAGCAGAGGAGGCGGCTGGCGGAGCACGGCCCCCGAGAAAGCAGCCCCACGCTGTTCTCTGTTCGGCACAAGCAAAGGAAGCGGGCTGGATCCGTGCTGAACACAGGCACAAGCACGGGTGGTTCTGGCCGCGGTGGCGGCAGGAATGCCTTTACCAGCTGTGGTCTGGTGCCAGCTCCACCGCCTCCTGCCCTCCCTGGGTCTTGCTCATTTAAATTGAAGTCCCATGGTGCATTTTTTTAAATTTTTCTTTTCAAAGGTTATGGGCAGGTAGATCATCTAACTGTTCTCAGTTGTTTCTAGGTGATAAAGTTGCAGAAAAGCCAGAATTTTGTTTATCCTGTTAGCAAAACAGCTGGATCCGTGAAATGAGTTTTGCTAGCGCAGACGAAGAATTCCCAAATGTTGGGTTTTTTCCTGCAAATTCTACTATCCCTCCCCTCATAGATATTCCCCACTCGCACAGGGTGGGGAGGGTATGGTTCACACCATTTAGTTGATGAGCAAACCTAAGGAATATGTCATGAGAGAAGCTCCTGCCAGAAGGTCAGAGCCACAGCTGGAGCAGCAGCAGGTCCAAAGGACAGAACAGCATCGAGGATACTGCAGCTGCAAAACAGCAACAGCACAGTGAGACGGTGAGCGCCAAGTCAGGCCCAGGAGCCCTGCACTGTGCTCTCTGCAGGTCCAGGCACCCAAGAGCTCTTGCTTTGTTGGCTCTTTGCCATCTCCTGCAGTCTGACTCTTCCCTTGCAGCTCCCCTGCACTCCCCTCTGTGCCCCAGCTGTCTCATCTGCTCCTCTCTGCAGCCTGTCCAAATCCCTTGGATGGCTCTGTTTCGATTCAGATGGCAAATTTATTCTGAAGAGCAAGGATACAAACGGCATCCGGAAAGTCAGGAAGATCTGTAAACTTAGCAGACCACTAACCCTCTTACTCCAGTCATGCCTTGGTTGTTAGCCAGTACCTGCTGTGCTGACGAGGGGCATGTAATTCTCAGTGAACCAAGAAAAGATTCAGTGTCACAGCCCAAAGGTTAACTGAAGTGGCAGGAGTAACCAGTTCTATTTTTGGCGATGCCCTGAGCCAACAAATTACCTTGGGCAAGCTGCTTTTTTTGTGCTCCCAGCGTCCTTGTCTATCAGCCTGAGGTTGCATCACTGCAAAGGTAGATGCCATGGGGTTTGCAAAACTCCCATCGGTTATGGGACCAAAGGGGACCATGTTACTGGTGAGGGACCAGACAAGAGCAAAGATAAGTGCAGATGGTCCTCAGGCAACTCTGCCACGGAGGAAAGGGACCATTCTTGCTGCTTGCCGGGGATCAGCTTATGCCTTGGTGTAACTATAAGAAACCTTATTATTGATTGGCGATCGCACAGCCCAGCCCTTTGTAAACAAACATGGAGCTGTTAAACTTGAACTAGCGGCTGCACCAGAGTGGCTGCACTTTTTGTCAAGTATCACCTTTGCTGGCTCTTTACTAGCAATTAACTTGAGCAGAGTCCCAGGGTTCTCACTTTCTGAGGCTCCAAGAACAGACTGGCCCAAGAAGCTCCAGGAAATATTAACACAATACAGAATCGCTCACCTGGGGTGAATTTTAGCAATGGCTGGCTAGGCCAGGAAAGACTGGAAAGTCCGTGCAGGTATCAGTTGTTCCAGTCACCAGCTCGTGACTGATCTTACTGAATTTTCATGCCATGACAATTACAACCAGCATGAGTTATGTATACTGGCGTGGCAGGGGGGAGGAAAAAAAGCACTAAATACATGTCTCGGTCCTGCATTTGTTGGCTGCAGGGAGGAGAGAGGGCAGTGAAGAAAAGTATAATAGTATCTGCTGTCTGCATAGACATTTGCAGTCTCTGGGACTTCAAAGGGAATAAAGGCCAGTTTCTCATCTGATGCCAATCAACATAGCTCTGCAGGAGAAGCCATGCCCTGTGGCGTGCTTCCTGCCAAGATCAACATCCAAAGCAAAGCGGTGTACTTTAGAGTAAAGGAGCAGATAAACAAGCATAGTGCCTTGGTGTTTGGCTCTGTAAAGCAGACCTAACAATTGAAATGGCATTGTCTAAATGATCTGCCTGCATTAGAGCGTTAAAATAGATTATCCAAATAAATTATCAAATGCTAGTGTAAAGTTATAATTTTAGTTTGACACGGGCTTGAAGAACTGTCACATCTGCTGCCCTTAGAAAAGGCAGGTCACGAAGCGTGAGAGCCGAGGAAGACTTCTTGGTTACGGAGTCTGACTGGGGACCAAGCTTCCAGAAGATACCAGGCAAATGTGGAACAGTCAAGAAATGCTAAAAAACCTTCCCCTCTGAAGATGGCTTTCCATTATAGAGTCACTCTGAACAATCAAATTTTGACATTACCTTTAAATTGTGCTTGTGACGTAATATTGGGAGAGGGGGAGAGGGCTGCAGGTTAAACAGCCTCGAACTCTGTTGATAACACAGGCTTGACCTCAAAGGGAGGACCAAAAACTCCGCCGAATCCATTTTGTTCCTGTTGGTAAATTTTCTGGTGAGGATACCCAGGTATTGCAGCAAGTTGAAAATGCAGATACGTGCATGATTTCAATAAAACCTCCAGTTAATGATCTGCTTGGATCACTTAGAGTAGAACAGCAGCATCTTGGTTGTCTATGCCTGGGACATTACAGCTTGTTGACTACTGTGGTATAAGTCACCTTTCCCTGAGTGTAGACACTCCTGGAGGTATTTAAAAGACATGTAGGCATGGTGCTTAGTGACGTACTTTAGTGTTGGACTTGGCAGTGTTAGGTTAACAGGTGGACTCTATGATCCTAAGGGTCTTTTCCAGCCTAAATGATTCTGTGATTCCTTCATGTTTCTATCCTGCCCTGATGTTTGTGGGTACTTAACATGCTGCAGCAGAAGACTAAGGTGGAGGAAGATGCCACTGAGGGCAGAGGGGTCCCTCACAAGACAAGAGCAGTAGAATAAGTGCCTTGACAAGGCCCAGAATAAATGCAGACTGGGGCCGTGGTACTTTAGGCTTGTGCATGTCAAATCACCCGACTGTGGTTAGAAACGCCAGCATGCAGACGGCACACTTCTTCCTGTCAGGGGTTAGCTTGTCGGTGGGGCGCAGGCTGGCTGCTGCCGAGAGCTGCGTTCTTCATCGTGGCCACAGGTTTCCTGTGACCTACAGAACATCACTCTGCTTTCTGCTGAAACAGAAGAAATTCCGTTTGCTAGTTCTTTCCTATCTCAAGCAACGAATTGTTGCTTCATACAGCTGTGGACACAGAGAGAGAGTGGAAATAAGTCTCTTCTTCAGCTTAATCATTCCCCATATGGAACAAGTCATATCTGCCCACTTAAATGACCCAAGGCAGTTTACACAACTTTTTGCTTTTATCACCCTTCCCGTCCAGCCCTGGCATTGGATCTGTAAGCTATTCTGGACGAGCATTCCTCCGATAACGCTCACCAATTTCCAGCTCCAGAGTCACTGGGAGCAAGTGACTCAACCCGAGATGTAGTTGCACCTCAGGACATTGACTTGAAAGATAACAGGGTAGGGGGGGCAAGACACTAGTTCAGAAATTTCCACACGAAGCACAGCAAGAGGAGAATGAATGCACTGAGAAAATATGCTGGTAAACATGCAGTCACAAGGAAGAAAGGGAGAGAGAAGAGTCTGTTTTTAGCATAGTCATTTCTAAAACCCAACAGGTCATGTTATCTTTCCCACCAAGGACTTGCAGTATCTTTCTGGTCATGTGAAAGGGTCTACAGCAAATGGGTGTAGGTGTCTCTGGGGAGAAAAAAAAACAAAGCCAAAAAACAAACAAACAAACAAACAAACCCCTACACACAATAAAAAAAAAAAGACACACACACTAAAATCCCGCACCAAATTAAGTTCTAGATTCATATCAGACTCTCCGCTGTCACAAGTCGACATAGCTTCACCAAAGCCAAGGAGTCGTCACCAGAACACACCAGCTGATAACAGACCTTTTTCTGCCTCAGTCTGTAATAACATGACTCTTCTGCACTTTTGATAAATAAAACTGGAGAAAACAGTATTTGCCCTGTCTGTCATAGGCACAAAGACCTTTTTATTTTTTAATACTCATTACAACCCGCACACTAATGGATTTTGAAACAATGCAGTATAGGCAAAGGCTGTTCATTGTTTTACACAACCTGCAAAATACAGTACGTGGCATACGCGTTTGTAAAGCGTGAAAGGCAGTGGAGAATTAGAATGTCAAGCCTATATAATAATTTAGTTTGATGCTAGATATCACCTCTCTTTGGAGGTCTTGCCTATATCCTCTGAACATTAAAGCTAAAACCAAATTGCAATGCTATTTATGCCCACAGGTAATTCCACTTTTGAAAAATAATTTGGTGGAAAGCCATTTGCTCCAAAATGAGGCCCATACAGAAGTTACATGTAGAAGAGTTGTTTCCAGCAGCTCAGAGAAAAACCCCAGTTGCATCTCCGCAACATCAATAAACAAAAGAATTATATCTTTTATCTCACTGGTGTAGGACAAGAACAGCGGGCTTTCTTCCCCGTTCCCAAGCCAAGGGACTTCGTTGCAATGGTGTCACAATGTTTACCAGGCAGACCTAGCCCAAAGCAGAACAAGGCTGTGCCCTGTTGTCCTCCCCCTTTAAACTGTGTTGTAACCAGGGAAGGGACGAATGTGTAACTAGAGTAAGAGATAGCAACACGGAACCATGCCTTATCACTTGATTACACAGAGTCCAGATACCATTCTGTGAGCTGTGACACAATACAAGCAGAGAAGTTGCTGGTGATGGTTGACTGTAGTTGGAGTGCGGTGCAAGACCCATGCACCTGTAATTCAGTCTGAAATGTTAATAATCCACAGGGCTACTTAATATTTTTCTGTGTTTTTTTAAACATAAACTCACTGTAGTAAAAAAGTTACAGAACTTTAAAATGCTCACAGCTGTGAGCGTGTTGAACTTCCCCGTATGAACAAGCTGAACCTTTCTGTTTAATATTCAGGTTCCAAACTTCCATAAGATTTCAACTTTTGGTGCCAGTTCAGGATGGAAGAAGTGACCCGAAACACTGAAAACATTCACAAGGTAGGCAGATAGAAAGGGGTTGTCCTCCCACGGTCTGGTTTTCAGAATAATTCCACCCAGCTTACCTGGTCAGCACTCAGGTTACACTATATCCAGCCGCATGGTCTTTGCTCCCAATTGCTTCTCCGTCCCTCGGGACAGCCAGCTCTGCCTGTATGGCCACTGCAGCACAATTCCCAATGGTGATTTTTTTGTAGAAGAAAATTCTCCCTCATCCGATGGCTCGAGGAAATCACGCTACAGGAGTTGAAGTAGTTATTGCCTCTCGTTGCCCCCCTTTACTTTGGCTACTGCAGTTCACCGTGTCACAGCTCGGACTCACTTTGCTGCTTGTCAAGGCTACAAAGCCAGGCTTTGCATGGAGGTGGCCAAAGCAAAAGCACACGCACCTTTTCTCTTGGTCCTGCTGGGCAGATGGTGGCTTTTGGCAGAGAGTTGGAATGGAAAGGTGAGGACAGACATAGCGGTTCACTACAGGCTGTCCATCAAAACCTTAAAGACTCAGCTACCCCTCCCTTAAATACAGCTGAAGCTGTTTGCTGCCATCCTTCTTCCAGCAGGCCACCGGTACAGAAACCCAACAGCTCTCCCATCCACCTGAGTGCGGAGCCAGGCATCTTAAACAGCAGATCACGCCGCTGTCAGATCCAGCAGGTGGAGAGTGAAGTGCTCAGCCCCGTGGATTTGCTGATGCACAAATGCTTTTTAAATCATTCCAGGCAAAAGCAACTGATACAGCTTAAATCATGTAAATAGCTTGTCTAAATTAGCGTAGCTGATTTTGCCCGAGAGTAATTTCAGTGATCATTTCTCAACATTTACCTCCAAAATGCACAAGAAGATGGTGTGAATTTAGGGCAGTAATCTTTCCACCAGCATATCTGGGAGGCAAACAGCCTTAGTGTAAGCCACAGAAAGAGGAGGTTTGAGCTAGTGACTGGTTTTGCATGGCTGTGGACTGGGCAGTGGTCACACACGCTGCTCTGCCAGGAGAGATTGAGGAAAATAACCCTACCTATTAGAAGGCAACAAACTGATGAAGGTGTGACATCTTCAACCAGAAGTTGTCTGTTGCTAATATTAACTGAAAAAAGAACACCAAAATAGGACTTTTTTGTCAGCATAGCTGCATTCACACAGTGTATTTTTGGAAGCAGTGGTACTAACGGCTTGGAGGTAAGGGTTTCGCATTTGCGGTTTTTTCTGCACTCCCAGAGAACATTGCTGCACTGACTACACGTGGAAATATAAACTAGGTCCTCCTTGGCTTCACCCCTAGCAGGTATCATTGATGATCTCCAGGAGACTCCTGGATTGCTTGTGTCCTGCTGCGCTCTCCCTCCAACAGCTCTCAGGACAGTTGAACTCCCCCATGAGGACGAGGACCTGCAAACACAAGGCTCACCCATCCCCAGATGAGCTCTTTCCTAAAGGCCTGTATCCCCCCACTGCAGCACTCTGGTCATGGGAGCCATCCCACCACATCTCCACGATCCCAACCAGATGGTAGCCTTGTAGCTGCACCCAGGTCTCCAGCTCCTCGTGGTTCTTCCCCGTGCTGCCGGCATGACTGCACGGGTACTTCAGAGAGGCACCCCAGCACGTTGACTCCCTAGACATGGTTTTGGGGATTCCTCTGTGACGGTGAGAATCTCTTCTCCATAAGCACCTCTTTGCTCACATGCAAGTGCTGAAGGTGACAGCGCTTAAGACATTTTGTGATCCCTTCCCATCACATCACCCAGGCCCTTTGCCTGTTGACCCAGTCTGTCACTCCCTCCCAGGCTGCTGGTTACCATCCCTCCCCATCGTTCTTAGTGCCTGTGGGTATGTGGGAAACAGGGGGAGACTCACTTAAACTCACTGCACTAGAAAAGAAGTTCTGCTTTGTACAGAAGTTCCACTGAAACCTTTACGCCACGGCTATTCAGTCACTGAGAGTTTAATTACACAGATGTTGCCTCCATATAAAAGTTGTGTTGACATAAGCTATATTGATTTAGTTATATCAATATGACTATCTTTGATTATGTCCAAGTTGTGGATACATCCTCCTCTAGCTTCTGTGAGCTGAGAGGGCTATAGCTCCTTGCAGGGAGTGGCACAGAAAACCCCACGTATGCTGTTTTTTCCATGACTGTACCCAGTGGTTTTTGCAGAATTTCCAGTCAGCTACGGCCAAACCAAACAGACAACACTCCAGATAAATGCTTAGTCCTTTAATTCAGCTGAAAGGAAATTTCCAGGGTGGGGGGAAGAGAGCGTTTGGGTTTCTAGCTGTGCTAAAAACTTGCTGGGGGAAGACACGAGGTTCAGAGGAGTAACTTCTTCAAAGTCCACGTCCTCAAAACGGCGTGCTGGGAAGCCTTTGCCGGGGACTGTTGTGATGCTTGCTGCCACTCAAAGGAAACAGAAGAAAGGGCAAGGGAAGGGCTGAACAGGCTCACTTCTTTCTCCCATCTTCAGCACTCACCTGTTTGCTTTCAGGTTGGGTAAGGCTGGAAGGAAAGCCATGCTCTGTGTGCTGTCAGGACAGCACAGTGCGTCCTGTAACACTGGAGCAGCAACAGCCCGGATTTAATTTTCCTGCTGAAGAGACGTGTGGGCAGAGGAGGACGTTGCTATGATGCCACTGGGAAATTCCAGCATGGCCTTGGCACAACCACACTCAACAGATTTATCCTCTTAAGCCCAGCCAAAAGCACTGAAGAGGGTTGTTGTGTGACCAGCAGCAAATTCAGAAATGTATTATGCAGAAGACAACACTCCTGGGGCCGTGGTTGGAGCAGGCTCTCACGCAGCGTTATCAATACGCTGCAGGGCTTGAGGGACGCGGCAGCTCCGCGCAGGAAGAGCCATCGCTTCGGTTTGTTTCAAGACCGCTGAAGAAGTTTCCTCAGGAGCAGCGGGTGTGGAGATTTACTCTGTTCTCAAGTGCTTCTCTGGAGCAACAGCCTGCTCGCAAAAATGGAACCTATCCCATCTGCATCACAATTTAAAATCATTGTTAAGTTAAATTTTATTGCTGATATATTACAAGAAAATCCGTTATCGCAGTTTAGACAATCTTCTTAGCTTGCATGGGATGATGCTGTTTATACTTTGGTGGAATGGACACAGAGAGCCACCGGTTCAGGCTCCTTATATTTTGCACCAGATCCACTGGGATCACTCAGCAGTAAAATATAGCACAGACAGTGGGGAACCTGACACAGAAAGCTTTCAGGTAGGAAGGTGCTGTGTGGGTTGGTACCTGTATAAAAATAGGGATTCTCTCCATTAGAAGTGGCTGAACACAAGCAATTTTTTTTAAGAAAAAAAAAAACAAACCCAAAGGCAATTTTTTGTTTTGGTTTGGTGATAATCCTCTGGGAATTTTTTCATTTTTTCAGTAAAACAATTCAAAGGAGTAACTTCATTTAAGGTTTCATTACCAGCAACCAAAACAACAGTATTTTTCACGGATAAACATGTCATTTCAAAGGATCCCACTACCCTTGCAGAGCATTTGCTTCCATCAAAACACTAGTTTTTGTCAAAATCACCCTTTAGCAAAATCAAGTCAAACGGATCCTTTGGGCGGGATTGGATTTTAGCTGGATTCCAGTTTGCTTTGAGGAACGTGCCCTCCTGTGGGTATCTGCTACAGCTGCAGCAAACATGTTCCGCTGCGAGCAAGCTTAGTTTCTCCTCTTTCTTTACCAGCAGCTTTCTCCAATAAGGTTCCTTCCCCCAGAGCCACCCCGATACTGTACAGGCGGAGAGGGATGAGATCTGGCTTATGCAACGGGTTGCAAGAAACAAGGAAAAATTAATTCCAGCGATCAGCTTGACACAAGAGGTGACAGACAGGTCCCTAATTAAAACTAACAGCCCAGTGATTACTCCCCAGGTTCCCAGGAGGGAACTGGCTAACTTCCAAGGTTTGTAGGACTTTATCAAAGGTTGTGTGCTGGGCATTATCCAGCATTTCAGGATATTGCTGGCAGGGTAAGGAAAGACAGGGAACCTCGGCTTTGGGTTTCGTACAATAATTGACGCTTCGGAAAGAAAAAGAGCTGATCTGAATGTGTTTTACATTTCTCTTGCAGAGGTACAGATGCCAGGCAGTGGAGCATCGCGCCCTAAAAACTAGAGTGATAACAGCTCTGCGACAGCATGTTGCAGGTGATACTAAACTGGGAGGGACTGCTGGCACTTCTGAAGGATTTCATTAAGCTCTTGGTAAACTTGAGTGATGACTCAAAATAAACATGATGCAATTCAATATGGCCAAGTGCAAAGTACGGTGCTTAAGCAGGAATAAGTGACCACAGTGTTGCAGGATCAAAAATAACTATGTACGTAGCACTTGTGTAGGAAAGGTCTGGATGTTTCTTACAGAAAAAAAAAAACAGAGGGTTGTTTCATTTAGAAAAGAAGAGGTTGAGAGAAGAAATGAGAACAATCTTCAAACACATCAGCAGGCACTATTAAGAAAAAGATATTAATCTGGTCTCCATTTCCCCTGGTAAAGGTGGATGTTTCTGTGCATTAGATGACTTCTCAGAAACTATTCCATCTCTGTTTTCTATGTTACTGTTTATTAAGCAATGACACCCTCACGTAAAAGTTTATCTTTTTAAATATCCTTGGCTTAAGGGTCTACAACTGATTAAGAGAACGACTTACTTTTCTTTGGAGCTTCTCAAAATCTCACCCGGCATGTCCTTGGTGCTCAGAGACACAGCTCTGTGAATTTTTCCAGTATAACTCTCATAGTAACCTGTCGAAAGCAGGTATACTAACGCCAAATCTGCAGACAGACCAAGTGCTAACCAGCAAGTCCTGTCTCTCCCATTTATATTGCCTCACTCAGTCACTTTCTCTCCGTCTCTCCCTTTTCCTGTAGCTCCTTTCCTGATACATTAGGTAAGAAAACTAATAAGCCTGTGGCGTTTGGAGCTGGCTGTGTTATTGGAGTCTCCATGGGTACAAATTCCACACACTTCCTTGGCTTAGGCTGGGACATACTTTTCAGAAAATGTTACAGAAAAATACATCATAAAAGCTTTTTATTGCATGTCAATAAGGTGATCCTTGAAATCTTGAAATGTCTGATGGGGATTTTTCAAAGCAATTGAAAATCGCACGTGGTGATTCTGCTGGGTTTAACTGGGGGAAAAAAAACCCAACAAAAACCCCACAAATAAAAGTATTCCGTAAAGCTTTATAAAAAATGCTGCTTTCCTTGGCAGCACCTGCCTTCAGAAGCCATAGAGAAGAACTGAGACCGACCTAGAGCAGAGAGTGGTTTTCATTATGCAGCCCTTACTGCCAGAATTAAAATAAACAGGAGAGGACATGGGGAGCGGAGCACCTCCCTCTCCTGTGGTGAGAGCAAGTGTCTTACCCACGTCAGATCTATCAGTCATTTTAAACTTAAGAGAAATGCCTAGGGTATAGGGCTGGGTTAACTCTGCACGGGTCAGGCCAGCTCTGAAGCAGCGAGGTTAATGTGTGTTGGTGGGAGATGTAATTACCCGCAATAAGAGGAAGGACATATCCCCACTTGTTTTGAAAGCTATCCCTCTCTTCATAATTTCTTCTTGAGGAGCAAAACTGTATTTAACCTTAAGCACAAAACCATGACCGGGCTCATCATCATCATCATACCGTTAAGACCCTCTCAGAATTTGAACAATGGAACCATCTTAACTTTCAAATATGTTTAAATTTATCACCTATTACAAATGTGAGGTGAAAACCAGAAAAATCACATTAATAGCAGTGTCAGGGTTTCTTTCACCATCTCTTTCTTAGGGACAGACATAAAACTCAGCCTGCATGAAATGCCAGGAAACAAGAGAATTTGGCTGTTCTTTGCAAAAAGACTGGGACAAGATGGCTCAGCATGAGCTGGGGTTCTTGCAACTACTTAATATTAATTTCCAAGGGAGTTGCTTTAACTACCTGGAAAGGTTTGTATGTGCTGATTTGGTTTTATAGGAATCTGTATCCAGAGGAGCATCCATCTCTGCAAGGGCAGCATTTGTGATGTGCACTACAAAAAGCCTGGTTTTTCCACCAAAATGAAGGAATAAAGGCCGTCCTCATGGATAGATTTTAGTTTGCATGCGGTCAGGACACCTGCCGCTGCCTTGCTGGCGAGGCCAGGCAGTCACATCCAGACTGGAAATGTAAGCCTGAGGCTACAAATCCCCTTCTTCACCCAGCACCATCTTTCGAGTCTCTCCTGGTCACTCAGGGAAGGGATTTCAAGGAAATTCCACCTGAAATCTGCTGAGTTTCCAGCCTGAACTTCTTCCAGGAGGGCAGAGGATGTCCGTGCTGGATAACACCGATTCTCGCCACAGGCATAGCGGGGATGTTCATTTAAGGGGAGAAAGCACAGAGCCAAGGTAGCTGCTGCTTCTGCAATTCTCCTCGTCCAGAGACTATAGTTGAGGCTTCATTTTCTGTCCACCACCAACATAAAACCATGTTACATCTTCCCACCCATAAGCAGGTGCTATGTGGGTTTTCCCCGGTGCAGTATCCCAAAGCCTTGTCATGCTGCACATGTGCAAATATATGTATCTGCGGGGTGGCCGGATTCTGCGCATTTTCCGGCCGAGCACGGGAGCTGGGAGCCATTCCCAAGTTGCTGGCGGATGTCTCCTCTGGAGCTCACCAGGAAACACGTGCAGTGGGTTGACCCTGGCTGGACGCCTGCTGCCCACCAAAGCCGCTCCATCGCTCCCCTCCTCAGCTGGACAGGGGAGAGAAAATATAACGAAAGGCTCATGGGTCGGGATAAGGACAGGGAGAGATCACTCACCAGTTACCATCATGGGCAAAACAGACTAAAATTGGGGAAAATAGTTTCATTTATTGCCAATCAAATCAGAGTAGGGTAATGAGAAATAAAAACTAAATCTTAAAACCCCTTCCCCCCACCCCTCCCTTCTTCCCAGGCTGAACTTCACTCCCAATTTCTCCACCTCCTCCCCTCCAGTGGTGCAGGGGAACGGGGAATGGGGGTTGTGGTCAGTTCATCACACGCTGTCTCTGCCGCTCCTTCCTCCTCAGGGGGAGGACTCCTCACGCTCTTCCCCTGCTCCAGCGTGGGGTCCCTCCCACGGGAGACAGTCCTCCACGAACTGCTCCAGCGTGGGTCCCCCGTGGGGTCACAAGTCCTGCCAGCAAACCTGCTCCAGCGTGGGCTCCTCTCTGGACGGGGCCACAGGTCCTGCCAGGAGCCTGCTCCAACGTGGGCTTCCCATGGGGTCACAGCCTCCTTTGGGCATCCACCTGCTCCGGCGTGGGGTCCTCCACGGGCTGCAGGTGGATCTGCTCCACCGCGTACATCCACGGGCTGCAGGTGGATATCTGCTCCACCGCGTACGTCCATGGGCTGCAGCGGGACAGCCTGCCTCACCATGGTCTTCCCCACGGGCTGCAGGGGAATCTCTGCTCCGGCGCCTGGAGCACCTCCTCCCCCTCCTTCACTGACCTTGGTGTCTGCGGGGTTGTTCCTCTCACACATTCTCACTGCTCTCCCTGACTGCAGTTGTGCAGGTTTTATTTTTTCCCTTCTTAAATTTGTTATCCCAGAGACACTCCCACCGTCGCCGATGGGCTCGGCCTTGACCAGCGGCGGGTCCGTCTCGGAGCCGGCCGGCGTTGGCTCTGTCGGACATGGGGGAAGCTTCTGGCAGCTGCTTACAGAAGCCCCCCTGCAGCCCCCCCCACCAAACCCTTGCCACGCAAACCCAATACAGCACGCTTGCTGCTGCAGCCCTTTGGGGTTCGAGCCCAGCGTTTTGTGGACTTGGCCCGTTCGTGTAATACCTGTGACCGACGCTCCATCAGGAAGCATTGGCTGTTAGACCGATAATTTTGTGTCATGGGACGATGCTGCTGCTTCTGTCCTTATCCATCGCATCCCCCAACCAAACTCCGAGCGCGGCCGGTGCCTCATTTCACCTGCGCTGGGGCGGGAAGTGGGAGCATAAGGATGCTGCAATTCACTTATATTTCTAAAATTTGCACTAAACTAGGACCCCTGGCCCCTGTTTCTCCATCGGCTCCCATCCGGCTCCCCCTCTTTGTCGGCTGTGACCTCACAGCCGGTCGCTATGGAAACGGTTTGATGTCATGGGAAACTGGGAGCTCAGGTAGGGAGAGACCAGCGGCAACTGGGAGAAACCACGAGCCCGCCCGTGTGGGGACCGGATTTATACTGTTGCCTAGGAGCCAACGGGAGCTTTTTAATATTTAATATTAAATATAAATATTTAATAGTGGAAAAATTAACTTTATTTTTTTTTTTTATATCAAAGCACGGAGCTCACAGGTTCGCTGCTCCGTGCCCACCCGTGCCCCGCGTCGCGCACCCGGCCAACCTCCCCTCCTCCCACGCCCCCCCCACCACCCACCCGTGCCCGCACCCTCCCACGGCCCTCCCCCCCGCCCCCCCCACCGCCCCCCCGTGCCCGCACCCTCCCACGGCCCTCCCCCCCGCCCCCTCCCCCTCCCATGCCCCCCCCCACCGCCCCCCCGTGCCCGCACCCTCCCCCGGCCCTCCCCCCCGCCCCCTCCCCCTCCCACGCCCCCCCTCCACCGCCCACCCGTGTCCGCGGCACCCCGCACGGTCCCGCGGAGGCTCCACGCTCCCCCCTCCCCCCCGCCTCACGGCTCCCTCCCCCCCCCGCCGCTGAAGCGCCAAAGCGCGCGCCAACTCTCCGCCCCGCCCCTTCCCCGTCGCCATTGGCCCATCCCCTCCGCGTCCCGCCCCTCCACCGACAGACAGCCGGCGCGCCAATCGCCGGCGGCTCCCCGCGGCGGAGTGGGCGTGGCCGGGCGGTGACGTGCGGGGAGAGGGTAGCAACAGTTGCCTCGAGACCCGGCGGCAGGCGCCATAGTGACCGTAGCCCTGGAGACTGTTACTTGCCAACGGGAGCAACGCGCGGCCCCGGCGGCCGGAGCCCAGCGCGGCCCGCGGCGCCCGGCCGGGAGGGCAGGTGAGCGGGGGCGCGGCGCCCCGCCGGGGGAGGGGGGCAGCGGGCCCGGCCGCGGGGGTCCCGCCCGCTGAGGGGACCGGCCCGCTGAGGGGACCGGCGGCGGGGTGGGGATGGGGGGGGGCGGTGAGGCGCTTGGCGGCCCCCGCGGGGGTCGGTGAGGCGGGGGGCGGACGCGGGGACACCCCCCCGGCCCGGCCCGGCCGCAGGCTGCGCCCCTCGGAACGCTTCCCCCGGCGCCCGCCGCCCCCCGGTGCCGCGCGGGGCTGAGGGCGCTCCCCGCGCCGCCCCCGGGAAGTTGGGAGCGGCGTCGCGGCCGGGCGGAGCGGCCCCCCCCTTCCCCCGCCTCCGGTGCCGCTGCCCGGCGGCCCCGCCCGCAGCCCGGCCGGCCCCGCTCCGCGCCCTGCCCGGGGAGCGGCGACCCGAACCGGCGCGAATCCCAACCGGGGCCGGCGGGGGGGGGGACGGGGACACCCGCATCCCGCCCGCGGGGGCGCGGGCAGCACCTCCCGCCCTCACCGGCTGCCCCCCCCCCCCCCCCCCCGGCTCGGTTTTTTGGTGGTTTTTTTTTTTCCTTTTTAACTCCCCGCTCTGAGCCTCGGGGCTGCTGCGGAGCCCGGCGGGCTCCGGCCCCCGCGCCCGCGGCGGTGCGAGCTGGCAAGTGCCCGGGGAGAGTTGGCGAGAGGGGCCGCAGGGCGGCCAGCCCCTCTGCCTCCTTGTGAAGAAGCATGCGTACCTCCGCTGTTGTCTCCGTTTTCCCCCGGCGCTCCTGCTAGCCTTACTGGGGGTGCGGGGGGGGTGATTTCAACTCCAGCTCATCCCTTTAGTTTGCCAGAGCTCTGAAATCCCAGCCCTTGCTTTCTTGTTGGTCTTAGAAACGAGCGAAAATTGCAATAAGACCTATTTTTAAGCATCTGCCGTCTATTCTTGACTTGGTTTCTCCTGTTTGTTTTGAATAAAGTATGTTGTGAAACAAGACTCATCTCCTGTTAAAGCAGGATTTTGTGTATGTGCCTATTTCAAGCGTGAGTTCCTGCAGTCTGATTAAATCTTTCCATTCTTTGACTTAGATCCTACTCTCAATAGCGAAACCAAAAAAAGACTTTAAAGAAGCAAATCTTACTAATTAAAGCACAAAGTGGAATAAATAATTATTTTTAAAAATTTATTTTATGTTCTTGGGCTTGGAATCTCCTTAACCTGACCATGCTCAGCTTCAGACTCATTTGTTAATCAAGGCCTTATTTGCTTCTGCCCAAACTTTTCAACTCTCCGTCTCTGCTACAAATCATTTGAGAAGAGAGAGTAATTGCTGGCTTAAAAAAAGAAAAAAAAAAAAATCACTCTCAAAGCGTAAGCCTTAAGCTGCTGAAGACTGGGGTTCCTTCTGCGCCTCTGCTGTTTGACTTTTTAGTGTGAGTTCTCTCAAGTTTTATTTTAAAGTTTGACGTCTAGCGGAAGGCAGTCTATGGAAGGGAAGGCATCTCGGAAGGCCCTCTCACGGTCACCTATTTCGAGATGTGTTGAATCAGCCTCTGAAGGTATCTTTCTCTGTTGAGGGAGTCTAGGATGAGCAAAGTTTGACTTCTGAAGTCAGGTGGGGAAAAAACCCCACACCTGTAGGACAAAACTGTGTGTTGGATACCTGACATCGGGACTGGGATGTGGCGGCTCCAACAGTGAAGCTTATTGTTCCATTTTGAAAAATCTTAGTTCATATTTTAAAAAGCCCAATGCATCCAACTGGTTCTTTACCTCTCCGTATTGCTGTCCCGAGGGATGTGAAATTTATTTGAATTTTGTGAGATGTTTTCCGTTTGCCTTTCGGTATGTATAGATGTGGGCACGCTTCGGTTTTTTTGTTTTGAGCCCTTGGAGTCCCACGTTCTCTAAGCTGTTCCCGTACCGGCAAGGTTTGGAAACACTTATCTTTTCAAACAGAGCCTGGGTTCTCAGGTAACTGCAGGATCTTGGCCTTAAGGGTGATAGCGCGCTCAAAAGCAAGCGAGGGGTTGACAACTGGAATTTCTTTGTCGCCCTGCTCGCTTTCTGCAAAACGCGAATAATCCCAGTGCTTTCGGGGATGGTGATAAGAGCATCGGCTGCCGCAGAGGAATGCCAGAGCCAGGTCTGTCAGACTTCACATGGGGCTCCCACAGACAGTCCCTGCTTTGCATTTCCCTGCTGTGCCATTTGCATCTCATGAATTCCTCTCATAGTACCGTGTCCCTGTCCTGGGGCCCTGCGTGCCAGCTCGGTTTGCTGTGGACGGGTCGGAGCGAGTGCGAAATCCCAGCGCTGCGGTACAGCGATCGGAGGGGGTGTAAGATGTGTAGGCAACTTGCTGGGTGCTGTGGCCATGGCCCAGTGCAGCAAATCCTCCCTTAGCATCAGATCTACCCTCTCAAAGAGCATTTTGTAGGTTTGACGTATAAATTTGTAGGTTTGGCATATAAATGGAGGCCCATCTTCATCAAGGGACTTAGCACCCCGTGTCCTGTTGAGTTCCCCGCAGCAGGGGTGGGAGGGAGGGAAGGGGTCGCCCGTTTCAAGACTTAAGTCTGAGTGCAGTCTAGAGAGAGTAGCTGTTAAATCATGTGCTGTGTACGTGAAGGGACAATAAAAATACGCTTTCTGTATATTTTTGCATGTGTAAATCTGCAGTGGTAATTTAAGGCCGTAATCGTTGAGGACGTGAGCAGCCAGTGCCACTCACATCGTGTGTCCTGGCTGTCTGGTGGGGTAAATTCTCCAGCTGAGAGTGTTCATTGCCACTAAAAGTCACCCCAGTACTTGTTACCCTCTTCTGTGACAACTTCTTCAGGGCTGCCGTAAATGCAAAGCCTCAGTCAGTGGTTCATAACCGTAGCTCCTCCTAGCTCGATCGCAGTTAAATAGATGGCTCCAGTCATTGTCTTTAAATAGTCTCATGCTTGTAACACCTCAGAGCATTGACAGCTGTTATGTTTAATCACAACATGTTTTCACTTTTAATACGGGGCTATAAACATAGCTGTTTTAACGTATTCTAGCATATTTTCCTCGTTCAGTTTTAGCACTCCAGAGCTAAAAGCGGCGTGCAGGGTCACAGTGCAGGGCGGGCAGTGCTGATTCAACAGGCGTTATCTTACCACTCGGCTTCTCAGTCAAAGTTTCTGCTGGAGGCTGCCGAGTTATATTTAAACCAAGTTTTCCCCTCTTTCCCTCCCTTGAAACAAATGCCAGTGCAGTTAATGTCTGGACACCCACCAGCTGGAGCAGAGCGCTGCCCGGACCAGCGTGCCAGGGCTTGCCGTGGGTGCTGCGGAGAGGAGCGCCTAACCTCCCGTGTCAGCGCACGCAGCTCGGTGATCCGGGATTATGTTTCTGATATTTGAAACATATGCAAGGTTTCTTTCTGTAATCTGCACTTTGCGACTCGGTATTTTGTCTTATTTGGACTGGCAGTTCTTTATTCCTGTGTTCAAACATTCACAAATCCACCTTATTGTCTAAGAATGTGCTGGCTTTCTCATGTTAGGCTGTTTCCATCTAAGTAGCATATGAACTAATTATGCCATAAATACATAAATAGACAACAAATCATTTCTTCAGCGCAAGCCGTGTAGCCATTAATACACAGAACAAAGAGGAATCTTTTCATACGGGGCACTTACAGAAGATCACTCTTCTTAATGCAGAAAGCATGGAGGAAATTATTTCAGGGCACATCAGTACACAAACTGTTTCCAGTTAGCAGGGGAAAGGGAAAAAAAAAAACAAACCCAAAATCAAACCCACCTCCAGCTTTGGGTCATGTTCTTATGGAAGATGGCTATGTCTGCATTTCACCCAGCTAAAACAGAAGGACTAGAAAAGTTTCAATTTCCGTAATTCAACTGACTTGTCTATACGTAGCTACATATTGTTTGAACGTGTGATTTCATGTCAACGAATGTGAAAATCTTCCTCTTCCGATGATAGTCCTGCTTATTAGGACGCTGGGGGGTCAGGCAGTATCTATCTAGCATTAAATTTACAAGGATAATTTTAAATTGCAATAGAAGCAAGAGTCTTCCCAAACAGAACTCTATGAACTGTTTTGTTTTGTTGATCTGGTATTACACAGGAGTTATGAGCTGTAGAAATGCCAAATGAAGGCATCTGAAAAGTAATTTAAAGGCAAATTTAAAGCTTGCTTTTTTCCTAAGTTAGATTTCTATTAAGAAATTAATAATTTCTTTTTCTGAGCTTAATAAATGCTGAAGAAGTCTCAGCATAGTACAAACGTGTCGTAGCAATGAAGCTTTGAAAGAGATTAGCAAGTGAATATTGCAGTTGCTTTCAAAGAGACAGGAGTCGCAGAATGCTGTGCTGATGATTTCATATAAAGCAAATGCAAAAAAAAACCAACCCTGGATTCTTTGTTTTCTTGTCCAAAATCAATACTCTGCTGAAGGAAATCTTCAGTGTCTCTAGCAAGAAGCTGACAGAAGAAATAATTGCATTGACTGCAGCGATATTCCTCACCACTGCATCGTTTAGTTCATTGATGCATACTATGACCGTCCAGTCTCCACAGATCATTCTTTTTCTGTTTGAGGTGGTTCTTCTCTGGCTTTATGTGCGGGAGTGTCTGAATGTGCATGAGGACAAACAACAGCAGGTACCTGTGTGTATGCTATGATGAAGACCAGCAGTTTGAGACACGTCCCTGTCTTCTGTGGCAGAGTGGCTTCATGCTCAGACTTCTTCAGGGCACCTCTAGTTTTCAAAGTCTCTAGTCCTTACAAAGAAAATGCAGAACACAACCAGAGACAAAGCAAAAGCAGGAGGCAAGAAGTTTTCTGTGGATGCCACCATCTCCAAGGTGTGTGTAGCAGCGTCCCTCCATGGAGATCAGCACCTGCTCTGCACGAGTTGCCCGTCACATCTCTTGGGGCAGCCCAAGCTGAGCTGACGAAAGCACTTTTCTGTTGCTTGCTGCATATATACAGTCAATTTTGCTACCGTAGCTACGTGGTGCTGAAGGGGTGTGATTCCTTTCTGCGCCCTTGCCAGCTGATGCTGTTCTGCTGTGAGAAATTCACAGTGTCGGTCAGGGTTTCCAAAGCGTTGCCTGTTGAGCTCCCTCATAGGAAAGGACTTGGGTTGTACTGTGGTACGCGGCAGCAAGCTGCAGGGTTTGGGGCAGGGAGCATGCAGGAGCAGCCGGAGACCTGCCTCCAGTCCTGCTGCTTCCTCTCTTAGCCATCAAGCGGCTCCTGGTGTTGTACGCAGATGGAGGTGTTTGCATGTGAAATTATATTTTCCCCATCCCTTCTAGAGAAGAGGTTCATGGCTGCATTGACTCTTCTCCCATACAGTTTTGGACTACACAGTTTGCCTTTCCCATCAGGAGCCGAACCCGTGCTCGTACGCGCCAGCGGACACGGGCTGCAAACCCGTGCACATCTCCTTGGCAGGCATGTTATGGACGAGTGAATCCTTGTGAAGTCCACGTGGCATGAGTGAGTTTGGGTGTGAAGAAAGATGGGTCTGCCTCCATAGCTGAGCTTTGTAAGTGCCCGACGCATTTGGAAGCGCTAGGATGAAATCAATGCTGAATCTATGTGGTGATGCACCAGTTATTCAGGAGTTTGGGTTTACGTGGTTGGTGGCTCTTCGAGGTTAATGCAAGGCAGAGGGCCCTCCTGAACTATGCTCGTAATTAAGGATGCTCCTTCTTTGGGAGAAGTCATTAGCCAAGACCGACAAGAAACATCAGGGGAAGAAGAGAAAAAGGAAGAGGCACGGGTGGGATGATTATAAGCAAACAAACAACCTAAGCATGATAAGCAATTTCCTTAGCTGCCACCTTGTCAGTCATTGTGAGACTATTCTTTAGTATCAGCTTAAGATCCTATTGCCATCATGACAACCCTGGAACTATTCTGGATAATTTCTGGCTTAACACACAGCTGATCCAATATTCACCTTCTTTTGGGAATTATTAGTTATTCTATTTCTTCTCATCCCTGGTGGAGGGTATCTGGGATGCCGGGAGTTCAGTGGGTTTTAGAAAAAGGAATCTCGTGCTGACAGGTAATACCCCTACCTGTGCTAGATAAGGCAACATTTTAGGAGGAACTTAAATCTTCATGTTTACAAGCATAATTGGGAGTGTAAATAAAATTCGGATGTTGCCTGTTAGCCCACAGATAGCCAGCTTTGGGCAGAGGGGGTCACCAGTTTCGTGTGCTTCGTTAGCAGTGTGTGTGTGTGTGTGTGTGAATGGTGGGGTACCAGGCTGGGGAACTGTCAGACCTTGGTATGACCATCATGAAATTGCAGAGCAACTGCCTATAAAGATCCTGTTCTGCTGGTCTGTCTTGAGTAGCAAATATACTGTGGTTTATGAGTCTGAGTTACACTAGCCTGCCTTTGTGTAGCTGAGCAGGTAGACAGTGGGACACTTTACAACGGCTTTTTTTTTTTTCCTTATAACAGTGCTACAGCGATTAGAGGAACTGGGGCACTGAGCGATTAATTTTTACTATTATCGTGTATAGACGCCCAGTAGCCCTACACCGCGATGCGGTGACGGCCTGAATGCAACGCTGGTTGAAGTTATTCTAGTCGCTTGATTTGGAAAGCTTGTTTACGGTGGATGCCTATGTCTTCTAGAACGGCATTGTCCAGGTGATCTGAGCACGTTGCATCTGATGATGGCTTTTGCACAAAGGATTTCCCATGTTTTGTTGCTTGCAGGACTGGATGCTGACATAGGGGAGCTCCAATCAGCTCATGTGAAAAGGCCTTTTTCTTTCTTTCTTTTCCCTGCTTGGCTTTCTCCAAGATCTGATCCTGAGTTGAACCGCTGCTTGATGATGTGTGGGTTGGATTAGTGCTTCTCGTGACTAGGACGGGTTCAGAGGGCTTTACTGGCTGGTAATGGACAATTTCACAATTAGACAATTTCTAAGTATCCTTTATTCAGTGTATAAATGAGGCTGTGGGACTGGCTAGCAAGGCACAGGGCCAGTAACTCCAAATGCAAATGGCATTCCTCTCCCCATTGCCTCATGGCCGTGGTGGCAGAGGGTTTCACCAGTGTTCAAAGACAGAACTGAGTCTCCACCTGGATAAAGCAGGGCTTTGCCGAGAAGGGTGGAGAAGGCAGCCTGTCCTTACCAAGCGGTGTATCGCTGCCTCCCGTGAGCGAGTGTGCCTGTCCTTCACTGCTCGGCCAAAGCTTTCCCGTCTGCTGCAACCGAGGCCAGCGCTGGAGAGGGGAAGCAAAAGGAGGCATCTGGAGGTGTGTGTGGTTAGGTGGACAAATGGCCTGTCTCCACGTGGCTAGGGGATGCTCATGGGAAATGAGGCTGACGGACGGATTCTGCACAGCGCTGGATATTCCAGTTGGCTCTGATGGACCTGAGGCCTTTCTGGGAAGCAGGCAGTAGTCTCGTATTTTCTCTTACCCGGACTCTGTTCTTCTTTGGGCAGTAAAGCGAATTTGTGCATAGCCTCTGATAAGATTAAGCTTGCAGAAAGCTGGGAGGAAGCAAGTTCTGAGATAAGACCAACCTCTCAGTGTTGTAGGTACACTGTTTGTCAGTGTTGTCACCTCGCTGGTCTGTGCAAGGATATCTTTCCCTTCTTTCTCCTCCCCTGAGCTGTCTTGGATGGTACAGTCAAAAAAACAACTTGAAATCCATCTCTGGGCTGTGAAACGTGGGGGTATATGTGAATAAGTGCACATGCACTAGTTCTGTCTAATTTATCTTCAGTCCTTGCATTTAAACAAAATATTTTATGTGCTGTTTAAACCCTCATCCCCTTGCCCCCAAAAGAAGATGAAATGCAGATCTTTTCAAATATTCATGACCTTAAATGACCAATCATGAGAGGAAATTTTTCTTTAATAGGTACAGATAATAAGAGAAATAATGGCTTCTGGTCACCAAGCTAATCTTCAGAGCTTCCTTCTTCCTAGCAAATATTTATTCTTCTTAATATGATAGATGTGCACCATTGTTCAGAAGACTTGCACCCTCCAGGAAAGTGAAATATCCCTCACCCAGGTCCTAAAACCCTTGAAGAAACTGGGGCTTGCCTGCAGGCTACCTGTCCTCCGCAGTTGTTTGGGCTCAGAATGCAGATTTTTCCATATTAATTACCTTCCCCCAAACCATAAATACAAAATTCACCCTTCATGTTTTAGGCACCAGCTCTGTTACATTCACCTGCTGATGCTGACAACCTGCAGCACTCCGACTTGAGCTGGGCATTGCACAAGCAAAGGCTGTTCCCACTTCGTCTGGCTTTGGAGATCTGCTGGTGTCAGTGTTTTGCTTTAGGAATAGCATTTATTATGGCAGTTTCCATAAGATTGCTCCCAACACCGTGATCAGATAATATTCACCAGATAGGAGCCACTGGCAGGCAGGAAGCACTTAGATGGTTAGAGCTGCTGCTTGCTGGGGTAATAAATGGACTTATTTAAATTTCAGAGCATTGTCTTCTATGCTGCAACCATTAGAGATAATTCTGTAAGGTAAGGAGTTGTAAGCCAGATCATTCATGTTTCAAATTATACTAGAGCAGCAAAAGTGCTTTTTTATTCTTACCACTGCTGTTTTCCACATTTTCATTCTTCCCAATCTGGATGCTGCTCAGAACTTAAAAATCTTTTTAAAAAAACAACACAAAAAACCAAATAAAGAACCCAACTTGGTTTTAGATAAAAAATGCAGTCGACATTTCTATAACATTTAATAAAGTGTGTTCCTGGAGTTTTACCTGGCTACTGAAATTTTGAGTCATTTCATTATTTAATCTTTCTTGAGGTAGAGGCACTGAGGAGAAATAGCTTCTTTCAGACTTACTATCTAATATCAGTTAAAAACCATGAATGTTTGAGCTGTTACAGTGCCAGGAGGCTCCAACATACCCTGATAATCCGTTATCCTTGGGGCAGTACAGCAGCGTAGTGGGGCCGGTCTGTGCCCCAAAGTCCTCACAGTGGTTTCATGGGAGAGGCAGAGCGAAGATTGTCTTACGACAAGGATGGGGGTTAATTATTTTGTGCTGGCAACGTGTTTTATCCGTCACAGAAACCTCCTCTGCAGTCCCCATCCAAGACATTCCAGTGTGGTGCCTCATCAGCTGCTGCTGCGTCATCCCCGTACTGTTGGGAAGGGCTGTCGCCACAGCCTTTCGTTACTAGGGAAGAGCCTGATGTGCCTTCAAATAAAGGCTCTTTAGGCTATTTAAGATATATAACCCTTTTGGAGATCAACTTCACTGAGAGCAAACACCCTCCTGTGCCTTCACAGAGGAAACCCATGACGTGCGAGCTGTCGTGTTGGTGCTTAATAAACAAACTACAAACGCCTAATTTTTAGAGTTGATTTTTGCGAGTCAGGATTCTGATTCTTAACACGGCGTGAGGACAGAGCATACACAAGTATGGTCCAGGCACTGCCTTTCTGTTTATTCCACTGTATCTGTTGTCATGGTGGATTACAGCAGAGCTGGGTAGTGGATTGCAGGATAAGTCTCTCCTAAATACAAACTGTGGACTGGGTACTTTTCTGCATCTTTTTCATGGATGCAATCACTCAAAAACATGATCCGCCTTATTGTAATGCTCAGGAATTTTTAAGTCTCCTACTGTTGCCCTGTAGGGAAATGTGCTTTGTCTTTAGCTCCACAGGTACCATGCAAGCTCTGTCTTCATATCTCATTTGTAAAAAGCACTAATCATTACTTCCTTGATGGCGACTGAAAGGAGACACTTTACTATCAAAGCATCTGAGGGTGTGTCTGTCACAATAAAATCTCTCTGTGTGTTTATGCAGGCCCTGGGGCTATATCTATATCGCAGATATAGCTATATATGCATGTGTATTTTATTTTTATATATATATATATATACACGCACATACATACATAGATTAAAAAAACCCTGTATACATACATATATCTACATTATGATAGAGCGTAGTTCCAAGAGTACACCATGCTGAAGGATATTTATTTCACATTTTTGGCACACCCCCTTGCCTCCGGACCCAGTCCTCGCTGGGGTTTCCATGCCACCTTAGAGTCTCCTGTGGGACTGTGCTCTGAGGCATAAATTAGTCTCTGATCTAGCAAGTCCCGTCTTCTTCTGATCCAGAATCCACATCTATTGGTACTTCTGAGTCTGGTTGGGAAACCCTGCTTTATTTGCTCTGTGCTTTCACTTCCATTTTCCGTTAGGGAAAAACTAAATACCTGCCTTTTTTCCAGGAGCCAGAAAGATGAGATGGGTAGACTTGTAAGGTGCTTGGAAATCCTCAGGTGATTGCTGCTTTACTCACTGATCAAAATCCCATATGCACGTTTTTAGATGGTGTCATCGTTGAAGGTCTTTTCCAACCTAAATGATTATCGCTCTGCTTCGTGCCCTCTTGGAATACTTCGTGCAGACACACTTGCTTTTTACCTCTGGACACTGAGAACAGGGATGCGTGCTGCACGGCTCTGGCTGCTCTGTGTCCTCTTAAGAGAAGCACTCAATGCAGTTGCTGGCTTCTTTTTGCTCCCCTGGATGTGCATGGGAATTTCAATGGAAATCGGTGGATTTTCCTCCCCCAGTTTGCTCTTCCCTTCTTCAGAGGGCTGGCAGTCTTGCAGGATGCTAGCTGGTGAAGATGCAGAAACCATGTTCAGAGGCACGTTTTGGTCCTAAAAAATTGAGAGAGGGAAAACAACCACCCAACCCCTGGAGAAGTTATTTCATTAGAGAAATGCTTTTGGGGAAAAGAGTGATTGAGGGATTTCTTGCTGAAGTAACTCCAATATCATTCTTCAGGCTGTTTCACAATCTGAGTGAATGCACATGTAGAGTGCTCTCAAAAAGTGAGTTTTGGAACAAAAATATTTGGGAAGATGAACTGTAGATGAGCTAAACTCTGTTGTTCCATGTTGCTCTATTTGCAGCACCCGATGAGAAATACGGGGTAATTTCAGTGACACTCCCTCTCTTTGCACATTTCAAGAGACAGTTTGTGTCGTGGATTGAATTTTTCCAGCTGTGTTCAAACCTCGTGTCCTTAAAACTCAAGCTTTTTTCTTAAATGCCACCACATAACTAAATTAATACATCATACATTGCAATTCGTATTCCCGTTCCCCAAAGAATTACTTAATACTTTGGTGATGAGTCTCTTCTTAGTCTATCATTAAGGAATTTTTGTGATAGCTTTCGTTTTGGCAGCTACTTGGTTGAATTTACATCCTGATGTTGGACAACAAAATGTTCTACAGTGAACATTTTGAATGTGTCTCCTGATGTCTAACTGCTTTCTTCATATACGATGGTTGAATTACATGATTAGCCAGAAAATTATGCAATATTTCTGCTGGAGAAAAGTAAATTGTCTATGGTTTAATTTCTTCTTTACACTTCTGGCTTCTAGCCATCCTAGGCTAATAGTGAATTGAAAGTTGGTGAGAACCGATGGCCTGTGGCCTCCATGCAATACGTTTTATACCTTTTCCTCTATGAGGTTTATGAAAATTTTACTAATTTTCTTGCATCAGTAAGTTAAGATAAGGGTTCAGCCACTGTCTGTTCCCTGGAAGTACATTTTTTCCCCAAATCAGCAGTAGCATATGCCGATCAGTTGAAGAAGGTGTGCAATAATATGGTCCAGTAACGTAATAACAGAGGATTTTAATTTTAAAAGTCTGCCCCCTTCTCCGCCCTGCAGAAATTATACTCAGCTGGGTACAGCGGGTTGACTGCGTTATTGCTCTGAGACAACAGTGTGTTGAAAATCTGGTTTGGAAGGTAAACCAACCTCTGTGCTGATGCCGTTTTATGAGTTTATAACAACAGTGGGTGTTTTCCCACTGCAGAAGCACAGACAACGTTCTCCCTTGGACACACGTGTGCGCACACTCGCGGGACTGGAAATCAAGGCTGCAAACGCAATTTTTTTAAATTTCTTTTTTTCTTTTTTCCTTTTTGCAAATGGCTTCTGGCATCACTGCTGTAACTGCCTCTTTCCTACAGACAACAGTGTCTCTTGTGCACTTTAATATAAACTGCCTGTAGTACTTCTTTGTGTCTATTTCTTGACTTGTATCTTTGAAAGATCCCTCTGTAGCTTCATGTCAGTGTTAGAGGGTGAGCTAGCTGACTTTTTTGGCATATAGTGATTGTGGGAGGAAAAAAAAACCTCTTACGTGAATGATCAGCTGAACAATGTGCATTATTTCTGCTGGAGTGCTTTTTGCCTGAGCAACATAAGTGCAGATGCAGAGGAGATGATGGTGTTTTCTTTTTTCCCCTCCCTCTGTGGAAAGTAGAAATTCTCCACTAAGAAAACTGATGTTGGACTTGATTTTTAAAAACTAATGTTAATGTATTGATTGTATATACTCCTCTGACCTAGACCACTGAACTAAACCCATTCACTTTTGATTTACAACATAACATGCTAAATAAGAACAGAAGCTGACCCTTCTGTTCTGGAAGATTGAACTGGAAATTCAGGATTAACAAAACCTACTTTTTTGCCTTTGAAACAGGCAGATGGGATCATTTAACATATCATTTGCTAAAGTTTATTTTGACTGAAGTCTGATGTCAAGTAGCATCCCAAGCAAATATTTAAGAATAAAATACCATATTGCTGACTTGCAACTCTGTTGCCGTTGGTTTAAACTAACTATGGTTATAAAATCACTTGTATTGGCAAAGGTTCTGTTAGCAGAACAGTAGTTGTTTGCATATAGTATTTTAAACCAGTTGTGTTTTCTGCTGTTACGTTAATGGAAAGCATGTTTTGACATCTTCCCCTTAGCTCCCTGACTAAACTGTCTGGATTTGGGATTCCATCTGGCTGCACTGAAGAAACTCTTCCCTCTATTCCCCACCCGAATCTCTTCTCAGTAAATAAAGGAGTCACTGAAAAGGTTAATTGTTTTTTAAGAGAGCAAATAATTCTGCTTTTAAAATTGGCAGTGCAATGGTCTTTACTGGCTACCTGCTGAACTGAGGCTCTCCAGAGGTATTGGAAGCTTTTTCTAAAATGCTTTGAGTTGTTTGAAGCACGTTTGGCTCATAAATGCCTACAGATCATAGCCCCTGAGAGACCTGTGAGTCAGGGAGTAGGAAAGGGTCGAGTATGGATGTTGTAGAAACCCCAGTCCCAATACTTCAAGTAACAGAATAAACTGATGTTTCTTTTGAGAGTGCCAAAACCCATCCATAATTAATGCTCCTCGACCTGTCCTCTCTCCCCTTCATAAATGCCTTTTTTTCCTTCTTTGTCTATTTGGGAAAGAATGCTGCAAACAGGGGATTTACCCTATGGAATGGTGAGACTAGTGTTAGCTTGTACCTTCTGGCTTTCTTTTTAAACACAGGTTTATGCAATTCAGTCAATGAAGGGAAAATTAAGAGAAAGCAGTAATGGGTCAATAGCTAAACAATTCATAATTTAAAAAGAAAAAAAAAAGAAGTGAATCCCCAATACCACTGGAAGATAGGAATGCTGACTGATTCCTCTGATGCTTTTGAAGCTGCACAGTTCAGACAGGAGAATCAGTTTGAGGTGGTTTAATCAAGCCACCTGTGCAATCTCTCTCATGGAAAAAATCCATTGAAAGCTTCACAGCCCACATAGAGGAGCAGGGTCTTGGCTCTTAATGTCTCAGACTGATCTCCCTCTGCTTCATATAATGACAAATCTTCATTGTTCTTTGCAGCAGAATAAGGGGGAAAAGTTGCTGCTGACGGCTCAGAGCAATTCAGTGTTTCTTGCACTGTGCTTTTTGCAAACACCAGAATGGGTCGATGCTTCAGGCAATTCTGGCGGTATTCAGCTGGGGCTCCTGGAGGCACGGGTGTCGGGGTGCTAGAGCTCAGACAAGATCCTCGCATCTCCTTAGTTGTTCCAGAAAGAAAATAGCTATTCCTGGGTTTTGCAGCTTTGATACAAAAGTCTCAAGTCAGCTGTAGTGTCACTGTGAGGGAGGTTGACCTTGCTTATAACAATAACAAGTTTTGTTAATCCTTGCACTGTTAATTAGGCTCTTTGTGTGAATTTGCCAACATCTGGGTGGCCAAGGGAGTTCCACCTTCCTCTAGGAACCTGGCAGAAGAGGCCTGATTCCTCCCCCACCACTGCCATCTCATTCATGTGATTTAAGAATTAAAATCTGTGCATCTGACTGATGAGGGACCGAGAGCGTGCAGGTCATCGTGGTGAGCTGAACACAAGAGCGCACTGCGTGCCATTTTGGTGATGGAGTGGCACGGGAGAGACCCTCCGCCCCGTCTGGGGTGTCTCTCGCCATCTAAACTCTGCCTGAGCGAAAGACTGTGGCAGGCTGTTGCCATTTCAAATATCTACGAAGAAAAGAATAAGCAGGTGTCCCAACCGCTGAGCCTAGTGGTCGCTCGCTTTATTTGTCAAGTCAATTCTCTGTCCGCTGCAATCACCCAGGAGAAGACGGTGATGCTTAGGACACTGCTTCTCACTCTGCCTTTTCTGCTTCTTTGTAAAATGCTCTATCCCATAAAATGTGCTCTGTTACAAAATACTTCTCGACTGCTAGAGTTTTCCTAGAAAACTTTCCTCCTTGCTCTAATGGTGCTGCGCTTTTCTGCTGGTATTTGGTTTGCTGATTATTTGGCCTTAGGAGGGTAGTTACTTTGTTCTCAGCAGCTGATGGCTTTCCTTTCTAAAGGAGGCAGATTTGTTTCTTCCATCCCTGAAAAATTTAGATACTATTGATAGCTTAAAAATATTATTTTGCAGAGTAACTACGTGCTTGCGTTAGTCTGCAGATGAATGCTCTTCCATATTTCCACCTGCAAATTACAAAACTGCTACATGAAGTTTACTGTTACAAAGCTTTAGGGACTCCAATTTAGTTTTCATTCAATCAATTTATTTTGCGGAGGAAAATTTATTTCAAATCTGCCAGTCCTTTTAATAGGTATGTTTCAGAAATGAAACGATGTCTGATTCTTGTTCGAAATGTCCTGTGAGATTAGTGTTTGAAAAAAACAAACAAAACAAAAAACACAATTATTGCTTCTCTTAATTGTGAAATGGGCAGAGTCATTGTGTATGAAGAGATTTGTTTTAATTTTAAAAGGTTTTGTCATCCTCAGCTGTAGCCCACTATTGTTGCTTACCAGTGCAGCCCCAACCCAGGAAATGTCTCCTAATTTGAAAAACAAACATTTTCTGGCTGGCCTGTATTAGAGAAAACATTTAGCCTGAAAACTTGAATTGAGATGGTGACATAAATCAATAGGATGCTCTCAGTTGAGGCAAGTACTAATTTCTTTGTTTGGAGTGTGGCAATGTGAGGTGTGATGCAGAGTGGTGCCCTTCTAGTCCCTGATCCGATGCACACGTAGAGGAGTGTGTAAAGATGTAAAGCAAAGCGTGCCTGGCCTTCCCATTGCCTGGTGTCTTGGCTGAACATTGCCATTGCTTGTCAGCTCGTGTTTTGACTGCAGTGGAGCCTTCTGCATCTGAAGAGTGGGTCTGATACCAGGACCTTCTAGTGCCAGGACCTGCTCAGTATCTGGACTCCTTCCCAGGCTCTAGAGGTGTGTGGATGCTCCTCAACGCTCCAGCTCCTGGTCTTCCTGCTGTTGCTCAGTTTGCAATTGGAGGCATTCTTAGCATTCCTTCCAGTCTGCATCGTAGCTACACAACACCTAATTACACTTCTCCACAACAGCTAGCCGGCAAATTAACATTATAATGGATCTTAAGGTTTTGTAATTATTCAAAAATGTCACTGGGCTAGAAGAGTGCTGGGCTCTGCCTGTCAGCAGCCTTTCCTCCCAGGGCAGCAGTGTGCAGCCACTTCCTTCTCCTGCCTTTGGAGTCTTCCTGGTGGTGAAAAATTTGTTGTCCTGAGGCCTTATAGTCCTTAGCAGCACCTTCCTCCTCCGTTGTGAAGGATTGTTCTGATAATTACCTTGGATTCAGGAGTGTCCCCAAAGTTTGGGACCAGGCTCTCAAGGACAGCTGAATATGTCACTGAATTTCTTTGTTGCGCTGAAGTATCCTTGCCATCTCTAAACACCGGCAGCTGCTGCTTCCTTTTGTCCTGTCAAAATTTTGATTTTTGTTTCTTCGGGCAAAAAGTCTACTGAAATTGCTGGAAGAGTTGCCTTTGGTAAAGGTGGAGATGCTGCTTGCAGAACTGGCTCACCGGAGGGAGGGGAGCAGAAAGCCTTGCACGCTGTGCAGTCTCTCAAATCCTACCATAGCTTGCCCTTGGGCAGGGCAACTGCATCCTGTCTGCTGTCTGTCTCCTCTGCTTTACAGCTTTGTGACCTGTCCTGGCAAAACCGGGGCTTTATTATCCCAGGAGAGCCACCACCTCCGAAGGGACGCCTCTCACCGTTGAAGGCCTGGGTGCAACAGGAGCGGTGGGGATGTCTGCGTTCCTTCACTCCAGGCACTAAACTTAAATGAGGATTTTAGACTCCCTGCCTAGGCGGCACAGAGGCACTCCAGAGGTTGGCTCAGAGTAGCTGCATCTCCTGGTATACCAAAAATGAGGGCTTCATCCCCTAATGAGGGTGCTTTTGGGGTAGGTGTCTAATGTTGGGTGCTGGAAATAGGATGCATCCCATAGCACGTGCATCAAGAGCATCCTGTAGCTAAACTGGGTATATTCAACCCTTATACGGCTTTAACTCTGTTTCCAGCTTGGTGTAGCCAGCGTTTGCTTTTGGGAAAAGATCCGTCTGCTATGAATTGAGGTTGCTGCCTTTTTGTAGAAAGGGGGGAAGGAATGAAATAATAGTTAATACTTAATGCATATGAGCAGCAATGCTGCTCAGGTTGCCTAGCAGCCAGTTAGACAAGCAAGAGAATAAAAAGGGCTGTCTGAGTGAATGTGTTTGGAGCTGGTTTCTCGGTTTGCGGGTGGAATCTGACCCATGCAGTCCGTTTTTTTGGGAGGGGGAGGAGATGGTGGAATTTACCACTAATGGATATTTTAGCTCTGTCAGATCATCTCTATCCAATCCCCCACCCCCATCTGTTTTTCCTTTTCAGTTTTTCAAATGTAACTTGGAAAGCTTTAGCCAAAGGGAGGTGTTAAAGTTTTGTATGGTTTCTGGAGATGGAACGTGCAAAAAAAAAATCTCTCAAAGCGACTTTTTCCTTCTATTTAGCACTGTATCTCTAGCAGTCTGGAGATCATTAGCATTTCACAGTCTCTTCAATACATTGCTCAGCACATGCAATAAATGCTGTACAGACTGGAAATAGCTCCTGCAGTCACACTTAACGCTTCTGACATTGCTGTCATTCTTGCAAGAAGTGGATGTACCTTTCATTTTCTGGAAAGCAAAAGTAAAAAGATACTTTGAAAGAAAAGAGGGGCTTGAGCTGTCGCATGATTGCAAATAAACTGTCCCCTCTCCTGTGAGGCCAGAAATTCCCCAAAGTATAAGGTTGGATTTAAAAACCACTAGGAGATAAAAATAAGGAAGGCTGACTGTTGAAAGAGTGACTTTCTGAAATACTTTTTACTTTTTCAGTCGAAGTTGGAAAGCTCGAAACCCGTTTTCTTGTCAGGCATAGCTCTGTGGGAGTAGCAGGGCTCCAGCAACTGAAATCCTAAAACCCCCCACTAGCATCCTCACTTGAGATGAGAGGTGTCAGCTCTCAATTTTAATGTGTTTTTCCTCATCCCAGCGGTAACTTTTTAGCATATTAAAGCAGGAATGAGGGCGCTTAGCAGAAAGGAATGGAATGAGAAGAATATTGGACTTAATTTGCCCATCTTAATAAGGACTAAGAAGAGTGGCTCTTTCAGGGTAGCTAGCCTCTCTTACACTCTGAAGTGAGTTGATGGGCCTTGGGCCAATGCCAGCAGAGATACCACTCTAGTAATTCTGGTGGAAGGACCAAGGAGCAAGGGGGTCTAGACAGCGAGTTTTGGCTTCCCTCACAGGCTGCCATTTGGGTGAGACCACAGGTATCAAGAGGTTGGTCATGTTCATCTATGCTGCTTCTGCTGTCATGGCAGAGATGTTCCTCTTAGCTAGAATTCTCTCTTGAAGTCCTTTACTTGGCCAAATGTTGCAATGTTAAAGCATCTTTTAACCGTATTTCACACAACTTAGAGATTTCAGTGCTGAAGTCCACCATAAGGCAATAGGTAGGATGGGCAAGGATATTGTTAAGTAAAGGAGCTTATTTGGATTTTGCTTTTTCCTGTACTGAGTACAAATGCTACCAGATCACCTCAAATAGCTGCAAATGGTGTGTATTTTATCCTTTTGCTGGGCAGATTCTTCAAGTTATGACACTTCTTAATTTTCAGTTGTCATTTTTAAGTTGCCAAGCTACGCCAGACTCTTGGCTGTCTTGCATGAGTGTCTGCTCTCTGTTGAATGCCGCTCTGAACATCACAAGAAAAAGATCCCCTGCCTCCTTCAGAAATGTTCCTGGGCCTCCCGTCCTCATGCAAGAGGCATGCGAGTCCCTGCGAGGAGGTAAATGCAATTGAATGCTAGAAGACCAGGGAGTAGTTTGGGCGCTGAGGTCAGCAATAGTTTTAAAAAAAAAAAAAATCCTTAAATAAAGAACAGATTATTTTTTTTTAAATACCTTACCTTTAAAAGTGCCCAGTACTATGACTTCTTATTTTTTACCCAGTGGCTGAGTGATTTGTGCTTTTCATGACATCTGCCTCAGAGCAGTGAACGCCTTGCTGCAATTCGGTTGCAGTGCCCTGGCGGACTGTGCCATTAGTAGATAAATGCCAGAGAAATGGGCTGCAGAGGAAGCGCTAAAAGCACCGCACTTGGAAATCAGCAACTTCAGTAATAAGCTGTATCGTTAATCACTGTGAAGGTGAACTGATGTGCTGCCAATGCCTAAGCTCAGATTTAAAAGTTGGAGGGACAAATTCTGCCCAAATTCTGCTCCTATTGAATTTGGGAGCCTGTGACAGCAGCATGTGGCCTTAATGATGATTAGCAAGCACAGCAGAACTTTTATGTTTTAGGTCGCACTGCTCTGCCCAGGACAATGATCTGTTTCCACCAGCCCAGCAAAAGCCTATCCCTATTCTTTATTTCCACAGAGAGCAAGCTCTCCCTTAAAATCCTCTGAGTGTTTATATATCTTCACTTTATGATTAGTTGTCACAATTTTTAATGTAAAAAATGCCAAGTAGAGAGCTTAAATTAGTTTCCCGTGTTCACGGAACTAGAAGAAAACGTCTTTCTGGTGAGTTTCTCCTCTTCATCAAATCAGAGGACACTCAAAAACCACACACGCCCTCTCCTGAAAGCTTATTTCCCAGCCAGATGACCATTCCCTGGACGTGTAGATACTACCGAGAAAAGCAAACCTGTTTTAAGTAAGCTTAAATCCTGCTTTAAAGGCATCTACAATTCTGCTGGGAAACTTCTAGGAATCTAGAAACAGGTGGAAAAAAAGAAAAAAAAATTGAAAGGGTACTTGCTCAGGGACTTGAGTCTTTGCAGGTAGCTCTGGTTCCCTGGGCAGCGAGCTGGGGCCACGGGGCTTTGGGTAATGACTAGTTACTCTGCTTCCAGAAGAGGTTAGCTCCTTAATAAACAAGGAGTAAAGAATAATATAATAGTAAAGAATTATTAAAGGATAAACAAATAAACAAGGATTTCAAAACAAAAGAAAAAAAATAAAGAGGTTCCTTTTCTGGGTGTCTGCTTTGAAGAACACTGTCTGGCCTGTTAATCCGTTTATTCTGAACTAACAAATAAAATAAAATAAAACCAAAACAAAGCACCAAACCCCACAGCCGCCCCCCCCCCCCCCCCCCCGTAGTTACTATAGCAAAGAAATTATTTGTCAGTCCTCCCGGGCTTCTGAAAATACCCGCTGGCATATTTGGTGTGCGTTCGCGGCGGGGCGGGGAGCAGGGATGGGGATGTTTGGTTTGGGAAGCGCTCCCCGCGTCGCCCAGCAACGCGCCCTGGACACGGGAGGGGACCGCGTCGCCCCTGGCAACCGCTGTTGCTCCCCAAACAGCGTGGGCCCCGCATCCTCCCCGGCATCCTCCCCGGCATCGGCCTCTTCCAACGCCTCCGCTGCGCTTCGTGTGGGCTTGGGCGCGTCGGCTGTGCCGTGCGGGGCTCCCCGGAACCCCTCAAAGCAGAATTACAGCTAAAGACACCCCCCCCCCCCCCGTTAGTTTATGATTCAAAAGGACTTAAATCTTCCCACTTGGCTCAATAGACTCTAAGCACAATCCTGATCTGTCAGCACAGCGCCGGAGGATGAGCTTTTAAAACTGCAGCTTTGCCTTGCCGCTTACTGAATGGATTAAAAAAAAAAAAAAAAAGAAATGTTTTCTGGGTGTTATCTGAACCCCTCTCTGGCCAGACTACAGACAGAAAGTTCAGTGGGCTGAGCTGTCTGTCGGAAAACACCCACTCATGTCTCCAGGCCAAAAATACTGCCCGCAGGAATTTGTTGCCTGGATAAAAGATATAACTCAGTTAATTCTAGTTTGGTAACAGTCAATTCTCTTCCTCTGGGAGAGTGTGAACTGTTAGAGGAGCGTGCAGTTGTCCCGAGCCTTTATCTTCTGTTTATGTAGAATACGGTCTGTCCTATTAGTGTCCTCACCAAAAATACAGCAGTGCCTTTCTCCAAGTGCAGAATATTTAAATACATATTCCCAAACAGTGTTTCTAGGGCATCTACAGCAGCCTTCTCATTCCCTTGCCCTTCCAGGAAGAATTGCCTGTCTCTGGATAGTTTGTGACTTCAGTTTGGGGTCTTGTTTAGTCCCAGAGTCTGCAGTATCAGTCACCAATAGCTGTATGAACCTTAAATTTCCCAGGGGAAAAAACCCAGCTCATTCCCCCTCTTCACTGGTAGCAGTGCACTGGTCTGGAAAGCAATTGCTTCTGTCCCATTACTTGCTGAAACATGCACTGAGTACTGCGACGGAACAGTTGAATAATAACTGTGAGTTTAGTTTTGGGACACACACCCCCCCACCACCCCGAGCCAGCCTGGGACTGATGAGCTCACTTGCAAATGCACTTGGGCAATGCAGGTTTTGAGCTTGGGGCAATTTTACTGCTTGTGTAGAAGCCAAATCCTCAACAAGCAAATCCCAAACTCTCGTGAGAAAAGTTTGCACACCCCCACGAGGATGTTTCGGTGTGGCACCGTCACGTAAAGGGCGAGGCCTCATTTTCTGTGAGTGCAGGAGCAGAGCCCAGACCTCGGTGGTGGTTCCTCCCCAGTAACACCAGTCCCTGGCCAGGGCAGTGCTCCTCAGGAGCGTGCCGAGTTAGCACAGCCTGGAAGAGCATCTCTTGTGCAGGTGGAAGGATGGTGGAGTCAGAACTCATGCAGATGTTTGAGAGAGACAAAGAAACTTGCCCTTAGTGTCAGGAGAAAGCAAACAAGACCTCCTCCTCCTCCTCCTCCTCCTCCTCCTCACGCCTGCCCAGGCGCTACCTGCCCTTTAGAGGGAAAAGCGACCACTTCTTGTTTCTCTCCTTGCTCCAACTCTCCTTTCTGGCTTCTCAAACTACCCAATACAAACCCACGGCAACACTAACACTCGTGACCACTTGTTTATCCCCTCGTGCCACGTTTCAGTCCACTCCATGGTGGAATCTCTCCCCGAGACCTCTGGTGCACTGACTCAGCTGCTGCTGTAAAATCTGAGATGAAGCTGTCTGTTCTCTGAATGGCCACAGTTTATGTTTGTGGCTTGTTCTGCTTAACTTTGTTAAGTACCACAATGCTTGTGAATGGTGCTATATAAATAAATAACAATATGCTGGACTCTGTTGGCAGCGGTTACTTCTGTATTTGCTGTTCACCGGATAGGCATGATGGAAACAGCTGCTGCTGCCGCCCCACATCTAAATGAAATACTGCAGCAAATCTCCTACTTCACACTTAAATTGTTGAAAGGCTGGCTAGCCTTAGGACCATTGAGAGGATTGTCTAGTCTAAACAATTAAAAAGTGATGGCTGATGAACATACAGGTTTAAATTAAGGTGGTCTCTTGGAATTAATTTAAAATAAGTGACATATTCAATTGTTTTCTGCCATAAGACAAGCTATAAAAGCCGGTCTTGCAAAAACGCAGTTGAATACCAAGGTTTGCAGTTCCTTGTTCCAAAATGAGCCCAGTTCAGCTGGGGGAGGATTAGTTGTGCTCGGGTACCTGGGATCGTCCTGGGAGCATGCAGGAGCGGAGCTCCAGACTGCAGGGTCAAGTAACCAGGTGTTCTGGTTTGGTTGACGACTGAAACTTTAAGATTTGACCTAGAAAGGCACCTTTGAAATGCTTTTGTGCCAGATTTTTGCTTGACACCCCGTTGAATCACAGCCCTGGGAAACCCCTCCAGTGCACATATTAAAAATATGGGAAAATTTTTAATTCGAGCCCAGAACTTGTGCTTGCTTTCACCAGACAGCACCAATGCGTATCTTGCAGCCGGTATCTGAAAGGCCTGGACGTGGAGTACAGTGTAGTGTGTGACTCTTAATTCCTCCTTCCAGATGTGAAAGCTTCCTTACTGCTCAGCAGATACCAAGACAGGTTTTTTTGGGTAGCATTATTGGCTACCATTGTAGCAAAACTTTTCAGAAGTCAAGATTTCACTAGTTAATAGTAAGGAAACGAAGAAGTTTCAGGCATTTGTTGACAAGGTTGTGCTAGGCTAAAAATCTGGAAGCTGTTGGACTTTTTAAGAGCAAACAGTTGGGACTCGTGCAGGTAAGTCTGTGGGAGACGGAGGGTGAAAGGCAGCACGGCAGTAAATAGGCTGTACGCTGGCCCCTGCGTTTCTGAGCACCAGAAGCGATGCATTCAAGTCTGCAGGAATCCAGTCCTGGCTTTTGACACTTGGAGAGTGTTTGTATTATTAACCCAGAAAGAAAATAGGACAGGTTTTTGTGTGGGACTGAGGTTCGCAACGTTACTTTGCCCATGTTGAGGTCTGAGATCTGTGCACATGGGATTTGTCCACAGGCTGCTGCCAGCAACATTAAACCATCGCGGCTTCTCCTATTCAGTCTCAGCAGGCTCTTAAGGAAACTCCAAATTATACGGCCAGCACAGATACATTCCTCGCTCTCTTCTGCCTCTCTGAAAGTTACTTTTAAAGAAACAGCAAAGATTAGTGAACTGCTGTTACACAACAATTAGGTGTCTGTGTGGATGTATATCTATTACTTGACTTGATTCCATGAAATCTGATTAAAGATTGAGTGTATATTTGTATTTTGGTGTATTATTAACTATTGCTAATAAAAGCCGTTTCCAAATTTGTATTTTTCCATGAGGACCAGGTTTCTGAAGAAAAAAAAACAAAACAAAACAAAAAAAACCAGCTATACTGCCTGCTGCCCTTGAAACGTGTGTTTTGGGTTTATCTGTGTTTCCAGGTAACTAGAGCTCTTAGACAAGCAGTGTTTGCTTCTGTTTTAAATTAATTTAACCTAATCAGGGGAAGGCTCTGGTGCCTTCTTTGTTTATAACATTCTGAAGCAATGTAATAAGCAACCTTTCCAGAATCGGCTTATTATCAAGTTCCTTGTCATGTTTGCTTCCCCCTTGCATCCCCTCCACTTACCACCACTTACTAAAAGGCTAAAGGTTATGACATGCAATTCAGGACAATCTTTAGATGTCAAGTGCCAGCTCCTGTTAGCCTGGAAGAGCTCGCTTTCAGCTGCGATGGAGATGGGGGCATGTTCGCACTGCTCAGAGTACAGACATGGCCCAAACCTCTCCCCCATCCTCTGCTGGAAGGGGATGCTGCTTTAGGAGGGGGTGGTTGCAAAAAGCAAATGCTGCTCCAGCCCCCGGGAAGCGAACGGTACACGAGTGCTTGTTGCTGCTCGTGGGGATGCAGGCACCATCCCGCAGCGCCCCGGGCTCTGTGAGGTGGCTCGGTGTCGCATGGCTGCAGGTGTTACGGACTCTCCTCGGCGTGGGATGAGGGGGTTTGGTGCGGAGGCCAAGGTTTTGATGGGCCAAGACTCTGTCCAGTCCTAACCTGCTCCCATGTTTCCTGGCTCCCTCTGAAAGCCAGAATAGCAGGCTCTTCTTCCAAGGCTTTTAGAGCAGTTAAAAAAACAGGAAATACTGTAGCTCTCCTAAGTCAAGCTAGTATCATCATTGCCAGTTGTACAACATTTTGGACAAGGATTAAGTTCAGGTGCTAAAGCAGCCAGACTTCCATTGAGCTGCGCCCGCTGCTAACAGCAGTGTTGGGAGCTTTGTTCTCTGAGCATCGCTTGTATGGTCTGAAGGAAAAGATAACTCCTAAATGGGGGTGCTGGTAGAGCAGGTTCTTTTTGGCTCAGCTGTCTGAAAGCAAAGAGTTTCTTTTGGTTTCGCAGATGGGTGAGCTGGAATCATGTTTTTCCAAACAGGGTGCAAAGGTGGGGTCATACTTGGCCGTTGGTCTCGTTTCAGAGCCACGTGCTGGCCATCTGCAAGTGCCTGCTCGTGTGCTCCTCCGGCTTCTGAGTTTTATGGGCAATGGAAAAAAAAAAAAATTACTATTTTCCTGATTGGAATTTCAGTGGAACGCCTGTTGTTTCTTGGAGATATCATGCTTTGGAGACATGCACAGCGGGGATAAAGGATGCATGTGGAGGCAGGAGGCAAGCTGGCTTTGATACAAGTATTTGCCTTAGTTCTGCTCTAAGGTGGTATAATTCACTCGATTGCGTTTTTCAGTCACATAACATAAAAAACTTTCCTCTTCCAAAGAACGAAACACCTCCTCTCTGTGTGCTGGTTAAAACACAACTAATGCCTTTTCAGGGCAAATTATTAAATACAGACTAAGCCAAAAATGTTGAATGAAATGGAAAATATTTAAGAAGGTTTTCTTCAGTAAAATAAATGTGGCATAGAGTGTGGTGGATCAAGTTGATGGATAGCGTGCATCTGCTAGAAAAGAAAGTCAAAATCTGCTATTCCCTGCATTCCTTTTATTATTTTCAGTCACTTTTGAGAGCATTGAGGATTCTCAGTAGTGAATCTGTAAAATGTAAAAACCATAGTTCCTTTTTCTGTAGTCAGGGGAGAAAATACCGCTTAGAGCCCATATAGAATGTGGTGGTTAAATAGCATTTTTATTTCTTCTGAATTCAGTTATTGCTGTTCTGCTTTTCCTATTTATCTAAGCTCCAAGCTAACTAAACCTAAATAAAAGTTCCAGAAACCAAATAAGTATTTTTATATGTAAGCCTTCCTTTCAAAGTATGCAAAAAATGCACAAAACCAAACAAAAGAAAAGGCAAAAACTTGGGTTTGAATTTTGATCCTGACAGGTCAATGTTATGGATGAGAAAGAATTCAGTTTTTTTAATTAAACTAAAACCTTCCCATTATTTTCAGTAAAATACCAGATATCAGGAGATTTCTGTAAAAAATTCATAGCTGTATCATGAACTGATATATGGAAATGTGACCGTACGTGATTCCCTGGTTATTTTACCCCCCGGTCAGCCCAAGATCCGTTGAACAGAAAGAAAACTTGGAACACAAACTGTGCACAGCTGAGCATCCTGCCTGTTGGGTATGCTAAATCTCATTAATGAAAAGGCAGGCATAATTATAGCAGGTTCACCTGGAAAACTAAACTTTTTCCGCCTTTATATCTTAATTTGAAATGAAAGCCATGAAGTATATCCTTCAGTCATCAAAAATCTGATTTACTATTGATTCCTGTACTTCAGGGCAGTCATTTTCCTGGTGGATTTTTATGCCCCACAATTGAATCCCCTTTGAGAAGAAGTTGTTAAGCCCATTTACAAATGGCAAATGGAGGGAATTACTTACCCAATAGAGGTAATAACACCCACCAAGGTTAACTTGGAAGCTTAAATACAAGTAGCTGTGAGAAACTCTGTCCCAGAGGTAGAATAATTGACTGTTCTTTTAAAAACAACAACAAAAAAAAACATCGAAGACATTTTCCTTTCCCTCATTTATCTCCCAGTGTTATATTCTATTTCAAAGGTTCTGCCAGAAAAAAAGGATGTAATAAAGGAATTTTAAAAGTTTAAATAAGATCAAAGGATGACCAAGTAAGCTTTGAAAAGCAAATGAAATAAAATCGTTCATGATTTGTCTTCAAATGAGCAAGTGATTCACTGAAACAGTAGCAATGTTAGTATTTTGAAAGCAACACTAGCATGATTGTATGATTATTCTGGATTTAAAAAAGCGTTCACTGGTTGCTGGTGTGGGGTGCCAATGTTTTACATTTTCACCTTAAAAAATTAAATATCTGTGAATACAAGACCTAAATACCCCACAAGAGCCAAGACTGTGCCAGTCCCGGCCCTGATTTATGTAAGGCTGCTCTTAAAAAGTAAAAATAAGGGGCGGGGAGGGGGGGTGGGTGTTATATTGACTTCAAATGGTGACATTTTCTTCTAGTATAAAAACACCAAGTAGGTCGGCCTGCAATTACAACAGAAGCGACCCTGGGCCCGGGGAAGGCAGGGACTTAATCCTGTTTTATTTGAAGTCTTGGAGCTGCCTGGGGTGGCTGCTGGTGCTCAGCTCGCCCTGCGCTTGCATGGCCCGTGGAGCGAGGACCAGAGCACCAGAAAAATGAACCACATATTCCCCTGGGGCAGACTCCCTGCTCTGGCTCTAATCCGCAGCAGTTATTAGACTTTTGAGGTCTCGGCTTTTAGCTCCAAAACGTTTTTGTTTGAGTGTTCAGAAGCTGATAGTTTATACTAAAACATTCTGTGGAAAAATACTTGCAGTTCCTCCTCAGCCCCTGGATGGCAGAGCTTGTGGGCTGCAGCACAGACCGAGCACCCAGGGGCACCCTTCTCACTACTGGGGGCTCTCGCATCAGCCCCCCTCCTTTCCCGAGCTCTTTTTGGGAGCTTGGGAACTAGTGCAGAGGATGCTGCTGCTTTTCCTCCTCAGCACTCGAAGGCGACTCACAGGAGAAAGCTGTGTGATATCCTTCTGCTGCCCCCTCCTTTTCTCCCCCCTCTCGCTGCAAACTTGAATGTGAAAAATATTTTGAAATGCTCCTCTTATCTCTGTTTTCTCAGCATTTTGGAGCTGGTTTAGGCAGGAGAGATTAACAAAGGCAAGGCTATTTACATGAAGGAAACGTGGCTTATGAATGAAATGGTGACAATCGGCGTTTTTATCAACCCTCAAGGCTTATAATATTCCTACTTGTCTTTCTCAAATGCATTCAGACTTTGGCAGCCCTCTGAGACCAGTGCTCGAAAAATACCTTACCTAGGGGAGTATTGTGGCTTTTTTAGGAGTGGGAAAATTGAAGCACAGGGAAGGGGAAGCATTCTGTTCAAGGTCACAGAGCAAGCTGGTGGCAGAACCAGAAATAGCACCCAGAAGTTATTAGTTTTTTCTGTATTTCCTTTCCTGTCAGCGCTGTTTGCCTGGATACCGAGATAGCTGTGTGTAAACAGAAGGTTTCCAGAGCGCAGCAGCCTTGTTATCTGCCTGATTCATTCAGTGATGATGCAACTTGGAATCCAGATTTCTGCAATGCCTTCCACAGTTGTGATGCTGCATGTGACATCACCAGCCGCATTGAGCAACCAGAGTTTTAAATTTGTCTCTACCTGAAACGCCAGTGTCTGACTAAGGCCCTTCTCACTGCAGTTTTATTCCTTATGCATGGTCAGGTCCCGTCTGCTCATTCCCCTGGCAAAAATAATTGATTTGTCTTTTTGCTCTTCTTAACCCGGTAAGGAGCCCTGGAGCTGAGAAAGTCAACTGTGGATGCCGATCCTCTTTGTGACCCACCAGCGGCTTTGTTGACTACTAATTAGGTTCTCAGTTTGTGCAACCTCCCTAGTACGAGGGGGGCTGCCAAGCTGTCAGGCTTTCACCAGCTGTCAGAAGCCACGAGACACCTTTTAATAGCTTCTGTCGGTCAATTCTGCTACAAGAGAGCTACAGCGTTCTCCCCCTGCCAGGAGTGGGAAGCAAGCATGGCTGGGATGAATCTCTCTTTCTTAGACCAGATCTAAGAGGAAGGCAGCAAGTCTTAGATCTTTGGGAAACCGAAGGGCTCGCTTTTGAGCCATCGAGTCTCTGTTAGGATGATCGAGGACACTGTAAAACTTCTTCCCCTGTAGGAGGTGAAAAATGAGATCGAAGGAGAGCAGCGAGTCCTTTCATGGGCATTTGCTTTAGGGATGTGGCAGAACTGCCAAAAAGCTGCACAAGCAGACGGCCGAGCTCCAGCAGCCGATGTTCATTAAGGAGCTACAAGAGCGTTCCTTACTTCACACGCACAACTCCCAAGAAGAGGGAAGAGCAAGACTTCGGATGCCGCGTTTCCTCTCCCCCTTGAAAGCCGATGCTTTATTCATCCTCTCAAGCCTTGGCTCCGATGCCGGCTCACTTGGTAGCTGTGCTCCCAGGATGCCGGCAGAGCTTTGTAGCACCTTGCAATGGTTTCTCAGAGCGTAGGAATTCTGTTTATGTTGTCAGCTTTTCATCAGTGCAAATTAATTTTAGCAGATGGCGCACACGTATCTGTCTCTCCGATTCGCAGAAAGCGCAGGATGGCTTTAATGGAAAATGAATTATTCTTTATCCAGGATGTTTCACTGATAAACAGAATAATAAGAAGTCCTGTACGTGTGCCTTGGTCGTCCAGTACTTTTGTGTCTGTCTACTTTGTCTGCAAGTACCAGCTGCTGATCTCATCGGGGTCTTTGTGTCTGGCTTGGTTGTCATCATTAACAGAGCTTGCATTTTGTAACAAATCTGAAAATAATGTTGATGATTTATTTTGGCAGCGGACAATTAATCTTCCACCCTGCCTGCCTCTCTCTGGTCTTTTTTGGTCTCTGAGGGAAACCAGAGGACAAAATTTATCAGCAGAAATCAGTAGGTGGTAATTTTGAGATAGCATCGCTTCTGAGTGTCCTCTTCTGATTATAACTACACTTGAAAAGAGACCTTTCAGTAGACCTGAAATGCCGAGACCTGACCCTGCCAGAACCATTCTCAAATAGATCATTAAAATATATTTGGCAACTTACCCAACTTTCTTCTGTAACCTCACCCCACTATATTTTTCCACTCGCAAAACCCTAGAAAGCTGTGAACCGGAGCCCGGGGCACAAATGGTAGACAATAAAACACCCTTGCAAAAGTTAGGGGAATACGTATGCTAAAAGTGACCCCTCTCTTCTGCCTGAGCATCTTCACGTGAGCTTTGTAAACCTGCCTCCTTTGCCAACAGTGCTGGCCAAACGTTTAGTTGCCAATAATTTGGGGCTGGGACAGGCGGGAGGCTATTTCGTGAATTTACTGTATTATTTTCATGATCCTACAGCACTATTGCAAGTGGTATCTTCTGACAAAGAGGTTTTGGCTAAAAGCCCTGCAGGGACAGTGATGGGGAGAAGCAGGGTCTGCCTTTATGTAGTGGAGCTGCAGGGGATGGGGTTGTGCACGTCTGCTGCGGACAGACTTGCGGGCTACAAAGGGACACTGATGGTGATAAATAGTGCTTAAATTTCTTTACCTTGTTTCTGGATCATTAAATTAATCTGGTAGGTGTATTTGGAGCAGTGACTATGTGGGTTCTGTATCTCCTCTTTCTCCTGGATGCAGAAAGATGTGAAAGAGAAAATTACTTGCAAGCTGTGGGGTTTCAGGGAAGTTGGGAGAGTAATTGGTGTAATTTGTTAATGGGTAGCATGGGAATATGGGGTCAGCACTGACTGGAAAAAAATCTTAAAAACCTGTTTTGTGAAGAATCTAAATATTTGGGCTTTTTTTCAGTGGATGAAGAAGAATAAACAGGTAACTTTTGTAACTTCACCTCCCCCTTGCATTTCTTTTTACCACAAAGAGCTATAAAATGAGCAGAGTCCAGTGTCCCTCAGTTTCTCATTGTTCCTTTTGCCTCTTAACTTGCACAAAGTTGAGGAAAAAGTTTAAATATTGGATGGAGAAGGGAAATAGGAAAGTTTTCACGCAGTTATTTGGAGGCTACATTATGGTCAGCAACGAGGCTGAGAAAGGAGAAATGACACTGCTCAAAATCTGGATGTTTCAGAATATTTTGGTTTTGAAGTGACAGCAGAAATCCTCTTAAAATAGGTTTTTAAACAGGAATATTCACAAGAAACTGAGAAAAAAAGGCTCTCTCACCCCCCATATTACATCAAAACCCCCCAAATTATATTGTCTGCTCTCAGGAAGCACCATCGCAGCAACCTTTGGTGTCCATCAGGCGGCTGGGCTCTAACATGCCCCATGCCCTGCAGGGGACAGACATGGGGTGCCGGGATGGTGCGTGAGCGAGCGAGGAGACCTGGGGGGTGAAGGAGAGCCTGTGCTGCAGGGCAGGCGCTCAGCCCTGCTCTCGTGCCGCCTCTCCATCCCCAGGACGTTCCTGCGCGGCCCTTGGGATGCTTCCCAAGGTGGCTGAGCGATGCTGGGTGAGTGCCAGGACAGGGGGACTGGGGTGACTTGAAGATACTGAGGGCATCAGCCCTGGAGGGTGGCAGCGTGGGAGCAGGGCTGGAGGGCGACGGCATGGCTGTGCTTGGGGACCTCGGTGAGGCTGATGGGGTTTTGGGGCACGGGCACGGATGGGAGAGTGGAAGTGGTTCTTTGTGGGGGTGGTTTGGGGCTTTTAAAATGATGGCCAATCACTGTTCTGCTATTCATGTTTGCTTATCGGTTGTGATTATGAACCCAAACTGACCACCCCACTTTCCAAATGAAAGCATTAGCTAAGCTCCAGCCATGTACTTAGATTTGATTAAATATTTTTTTGCAGTGTTAAACATGATAAGGCAGAGGGGGAGAAAAAATAATTCTTAAAATATGCTCTTACTCTTCCAGATCTGAAGTTGTCCTCACTATGACACAATAATTTTCCAACACTACTTTTCGGTTATATTTAGAAGTGCATTTTCTGTTCCTTCCCTCTCCTTTCTGTGGAACAATTGTGCAACTTTCTTTTTTCTTAATATAATACTGTATTAAAATTAGCTCCAAGACTAAAAAGAGTCCTCTGTGTAGGAAGGTAGCCACCTTCCTTCCCAGCACTTCCCCTGGATCTTCCACTGGGATTTTCTTCCTGTTAGATGCGGGTTCCTCGGGCGTTTGCTGCGGTGTGTAGCTGTGCTTTCCCTGGCTGATCTCCCTCTGCTCTCCCCAGCAGTGAGCATGCAGAGTTCAGAGGGTGGATCAGACTCAGCAGCTTCTGTGGCACTTCACACTTCTGCATCAGTGCAAGCTCCGGTAGTGCAGCCAGTGCCAGCGTCTCAGCAGGTAACGTATGCACAGCTGGGAATGCCGTTTCCATGGAGAAGAGACCAGTTTTACTGGCAGATGTATTTTAATCCAGGGTTTTTATATGGGGGAGAGGATTTTTAATCGGGTCGTTGAGGTAGTGGGGAGAACCTGTTCCTGGACTTTGTGTTGATAAAGGCCATAGATATTTCATGTGTTAGCCCTGCAAATACGCAAGATTTAAAACATGGGATTTTTTAACTTAGCTACCCGAGGAAGTAATTTCATGCCAGTTTGGTGTTTGCTTCAGTATAATATCCTGTTGTCGTTATTTGGTGTGTCAATAAAAGCAGGAGAAGATGAAACTGTCCTTAAAGGCACCTCTGCAAATAGGGTACCGAGCTCAACAGAGGAGAGGTGGAGGGAGCGCTAGTGCAGGGAGAGGGTGGAGGAGCCACATGCCAGTCTCTTCCTTTGGTAGGTGGATCCTGACATTTTAAGTTGGAGAGGGGGGATTCGTGATTCATATACATGAATACGATGCACTTTGGAGGTCTCCTGATAGGAGAGAAATTATAACTTCAGCTGATGAATGGAAACTACCTAATGCAAAATGGTTAAGTAAAACTGGTTCCTTTTTTTGCCATTTGGGGAACCATCAAAACAAGTTTCTGTCACAGGAAGCTGGAGGGATAAGAGGATGGGTGGGTATAACTTAGCTACACCCTTCTCCAACTCCCAAGTGAGCAGAAGTAGCTGCCATTGGATGCTGATGAAAAGGAACAATTGAAAAATGTGAATTGGTGGGAGCATTTGATTCATCAGGAGACGTGGACATTCAGATTGTGTCATTTGGTGCGTGGCTGGCCAGTTCTCTGTCATCTTTCAGCCTTCCCATCTTCAATTTCACTGGGTGACGTTTCTCGTTCGTATTGTAATGATGCGGATATCGCCGATCAGTAGTGTCAAGGATCTTAGGGATCGTCAGTCATTCGTGTGAATTTGACTGTGACAGCATATTAAAGAAGTTTAGAAAACCTGTTGGCTTTGGAATATGAAATTACCCATCCAGCCTTTGCCAGTGCTGTCATCATGACACGGAGTATGGAATGGAACCCCATGGATTAAGGAAGACCCAGAGGATCGTGGAAGATTGCTGAAGAGGAGGAGCATCCAGATCCTTCCCTTCTCACCAGCAGCACAAGGAAAATACTAGGAATGAGCTACTGTCAGCATGACTGGTGTGAGGCTGCAGCCTTTGGTGGTGTTGATCACTGGTCTACCTTTCAGTGTGAGAGAAGGCTGTATGAACAGGATGGCCTCATCTTACAGGTTGGGGATGATTCATTTTTTTGGTTGGAAGGTAGTAGGAGCAACCGGACAGGTGGTGACAAATTACACAAGCAGCTGAGCTGGGCAGCTGTGCCAAAGGAGGAGATGTGTCATTTGGTAAAAACAATGACAGAGAGTGGGTGGAGAAAGGAACAGATCTTTCTGAGACTTTGATGTAGGTAGCATTGCCAAGACCTGACTTGAAAAAGGGCTTTTAGTGTTCCCATTGTGCACTCCTTACAGCCTCTTCTGGAGAGAAAATGGACTAAGTGATGGGTGGCATAAGTGTAAGTGTTTTTATCACTAGCTCAGCTGCAAGATCTTCAACATATCCAGACATACTGAAGGTCAGCCTGGGGGCTGGTGATGCAGAGGGTGCCTAGAAATCTGGGCAGTTATCATATTCCTATAATTCTGCTAGAACAGAATTTCTGGCTGGTTACAAAGGGCATGTTGGGGGCGTGTCAGAGGGCTAAAAATCATAAATATATACATATTAGGTAGCCAGTAATTGTCAAGGTCTCTTCTAAGGTTCATGTGGGATTGTTTTGCAGCTTTTTGTTTGGTTGGCCCAATCTGCTGGGTATTTTTAAAGCCTCAAGCCACGGAGGATGACTGTCTCCTTGGAGAAGGCTCGCATCAGTTTAAAAGGCCATACTGATATTTTTCTTGAATGTTTCTTTTCTTACTCTCATGCTGGTACCCAGGCTCTGTTCCCACGGGCATCACTGGATCATTTCTTTCCATCCACCACATCCCCATGCTTGTTTTGCTGGATCTGCAAGGTGCTTAGCACTGTGTCCAACCTCAAACTGAATGCTGAGCATAACACAGAGAGCAGGGGGATGATGGAAACGACAGTGGATAGGTAGAGGACAGAGTGACAACCGCAAGGCGACACAAAGCGTTTCTGTGCCCTTGGTAGCACTGAAGGGAGATGCAGAACCATCTGAGCTTTGTTGCTGATAGAAACCATAAGGGCTGTGGCACCTTGGAGAGTGCGATTTCATGTCATAGGAGGCAGAGCGTGGTTTGGTATGGCAGCCGTAAGAGAAGAAGCTTTGCAGCCCTAGGAGGAAAATGTGAATGTGTGGGGAGTGGTTCTTGTTTAGCTGCAACTGAACCTCATGTTGAACTCCTCTCATCAATCAACTGTTTGCTGTTATTTGCTTGCGTGGAGACTTAAAGATGGTACATGTCAGAAAACGTGGATTCAGTTCTCTGCTTTGCCCAGGTTTAGGGTACTGAGTTCTGGCTGGTGTCCGGTGCAGATTGCATTGGAAGGATGGGAACCACAGGGACACTAAGTAAGGGGTACTGCTGCCTCTGGAGTAGGAGGCAAGCTTTCCATGAAAGTTTGAAAAAGAATACCTAACTCACCTGTGTTACAGACTGAAAGTAAGTGTATGTTACTCTATCTTCTTCTTTCAGAGGGTTTTGGTCCAAGCAGCAGGCTCCGCTCCCAAAGGAGCGCAGATGCAGCAAATCTCTGTTCCCAGAGTTCAGCAGGTTCCACAACAGGTAATACCTCCGGGGTGAGACACCACGCAGGGACCCCCGTGTCAACAGGACCCCACGTCCCACACGACATTTGAAACCGTGCCAGATAGCTGCTTAGAAAAATCCATGCTCTTAATTAAAGCGTTGTGTGCAATTAGAGAGCTGGAGATTACTGAGAGAGCAGCTTTCTCCATCTCTCTCTTCCTTTCTTAGTCTGATGGCAAAAGAAACTCCTAAGATATTTAAAGTTTAGAAAGAACCTTTCCTGTAGCAGTTGTCTTTCGTACATTTGAAGATTTGATGGATGCTTTTAATTGCCATTTAAAAGCAGTCCTCTTCTGTAAAGATTTTTTTAGAGGCAAAGTGTTTGGGATATTTTTTAATTACACAAATAAATATACTGACTACATGTGGCTTCCTAGAAAGGTTAGGTGATGGAGAGCCATGCAAGTGCTTTTATTTATCTGAACTTTGCCTTTCGCAGTCCTTGTTTCCTAAGAAACCAGGCATATGTGGTGCTGCTTCATGTGGACAGTGAGTCTGACTTTCTTGACTTTTTCCTCTAGCAATTTTTTGTTTGGTTGCTCAGTTGCAGAAAAAAAAACCAACTTGACAGAGGGCAACTACATCCTTCCCAGACCAATGAAAAAGGGGGCTGGGGTGCAGATGAATGCTGCCAACCTCCTCTGTGAAGGAAAGGCTGCAGCATGATCTCACCCTTATTAGTCAGCGGAGAACCAGCCCTGAGACATGTGTGCAGAGGAAACTCAGCTCCATTGTTTCCACTGCTCATGGAGCAAATATTTATTTATTTTGATTTGACCTTTTAAAATAAATACGTCCTTTGGGATTCCTAAGCATGTGGGGTTTTGTTTTTCTTTTTCTTTTAAAAGAAAGCCTAAATGTCAAGGTAAGGTTGAAAGTCATTTAAGGATGTAATATGCAATTTCTCCCGCTGTTCCTAGGCAATAACATATCCATAACTCGAGTTTATGATGCTTGTTTCAGGTGCAATCCGTGCAGCACGTATATCCATCCCAGGTCCAGTATGTGGAAGGAGGAGAAGCTGTTTATACCAATGGAACCATGTAAGAGTCTCTTGTTGGCTGTAGCAGAGCCCCCTCTTCCCCTCCCAGCTGGGTTGAGCCCTTTGGTCCTCCCTGGCTCCTTCCAGCCAGCGCTGCTGCTGGCACTGCCTGCTGTTAAAAGGAGGAAGAGGAGGAACTGTTTCACATGCTGCGTTGTGTGCGCGTGGGTGGTTCCAGCCAGACTCCAGCCTTGGGGGAGGTGTTGTCCTCATGGAGGGACCAGTCTCCAGGGAATCCTGCTACATAAAAGGGTCCGATATTTTCCTCTGCCCACCCCATTGTGTGGTGAGGTGGGGCACCTTTAGGAACCAGAGCAAAACAGCTAGAGGAAGAAAGGGGTTTTGTAAGGTTTCCTCTTTCTCCTCTCTGCTGTGCCCCCCGCTTTGGGCCTGCTGCCCCTGCTGCCCTCTGGGATGCTCTCAGCCTTCGGTCCCGAGGTTGCCTGCAGTGGCTGCAGAGCGACTCCTGGGCTGTGCTCTCGCTGTGGCTGTGGGCCTTTGCTCCGGGGCTGTCACAGGACTGATTAACATTGTCAGGAGTGACTTTTACAGCACAGGGTTCAATTTCAGTGGAGCAAATCCCACCGACAATGGAGACGAGTTTTTTTAAAAGATGGTCCAGATTGCAGAAACTGTTGTCCATGAGATTAGCTCTGCAAGCTCCTCTCCACCCGAGGTGTGCTCCACCTCCTGACCCTATTGTTCCTTTGACAGACGAGCCACCTACTCCTACAACACCGAAGCTCAGATTTACGCCCCCAGCAGCGCAGCATCCTATTTCGAACCGCAGGGAGGTGGAGCTCAGGTGACTACAGCGGCATCCTCTCCTACAGCCATTCCCTCTCACAACATGGTGGGCATCACCATGGACATTGGGGGAAGTCCGATCCTCTCCGGCTCGGGAGCCTATCTCATTCATGGGGGGATGGAAAACACTAGACATTCTCTGTCACATACTTCACGCTCCTCTCCAGCAACGGTATGTAGCCCTGCAGATGTTGCAGCTCGGGGGCCAGGAATTATTCCAAGGGAACTGAAAAGCCGTCAGAAAATAAAACGTCCTGTCATTATCACTGTGTATATGTCTGTATAACATGCCATGCAAATGCAAGCGAGAGAATAGACACTGGTGTGCTACAGATATTTTTCAACAGGAGTTTGGGATGTCTCTGTTGCTGGTGGGCAGAGGCTTGTCAAACTTTCTGAGTGGATCACTGAAATTATGCAGTGTGGAGATAAGAGAAAATTCTCAGGGGTTTTGGATTTTTTTTCCCTGAGCAAAATGTTTTTGCTTTCCAATTCAAAAGAATTGTCTGTATTTACATTTTCTAATAAGTATAACATCCAAAACGGGGCTTGGCTTACCCAAAATAAAGAAATATATAAATATATTTTTAATTATGAAGAGACCTGAAAAATCCATTATTAACACAGTCAATAGTTAGCACATAAGGTATGCCAAGCTGATCATGCCAAATGCACAGTGATTGAAAAGCTTTTGTATATATCTCCTACACCATTGTGTATTCTGTCCATGCCATGTGTTACAGAAAATGTATTTTAGGGATAATACTGATCAAACAGAAATGTTTTAAAGCTCTGAATTTTTTTAATCATGTCCCTCCAACTATCACTGGAGGTGCCAGGTTGCTAGAAGCACAGCTGTACAGCTGTGTGGGACTCAGGGGGATACAACTATTAACCCAACCCAGGCTTTCTGCAGCCAGAAGCTACCAGGGCTTTTGTCTGAGAATCCACCAGCCCTTAGCAGCAGCTGTGGCCAGGAGTGGGTTGGAGCTCTGCTCACCTTCCTTTCCAGGCTGGCTTATGTGTGTTTATACGTTTGTATGTAAGCATAATTACAAATGTAGGTGTAATTCAGTGTATGTGGCCAGATTTTAAAATGTGAACAGCACCACCCAGGGAGAAAAACAGGAGTCGTTGGCTACTGACAACTCGTGAAAATCTGGCCGGTTAGGTTGTACTTTCTTTTTCCACAGCTTTAGAATACAGACTTCACATTGTTTTGAATCTTTGTGCCTTGAAAGGTTGCCTTTGATCCTGGAGTAAATGTGCTCCGCCTTAAGTAGAAGTAGCTATCTGTGGGGAAAAGTCCTTAGCTTTGGGTGGAAGAGAAAATGACAGATGTGTCTGAATTAGCTGGGATTCATTTCTTGTGTGAGAACTGTGTGTGTGTGTATTTTAACTGTTCCTTGTTAAAAACTAGTATTGGACCATCCTCTGATTTTTGCTCAAGCTTGTTATTTTGAAGGAAGTAGCTGCTGATCTTGTCACCTGCGTGGGATGGCATCTCGCAAAGCTGCACAACGTTACTCTTGGTTTTTGGTTTGGGGTTTTGTTGTTTGGTTGGTTTTTGTTTTTGTTTTGTTTTTTTTTTAAATTTCCATGGTGATGGGCACAATGTAAAAAGCACGAGTAGAGTATGCGTCAATAGAGATGTCCCATGAACAGATTTAATTTGTAGCTGTCTATCACATGGGATAAAGCTGTTCAGGAAAAAAGAATTTAGGAAGTGACCTTTATGAAAATGCATCTGAAATAAACTCACTCTGTTGCATGTAGGAATGAACTTTCAGAAGGTATTTTAACACAAAATGTCTGTGACTCCTGCGGAAGGGCTCAAGAGGGACAAACAGTGATGCTTGTCTGGAAGACAGTATAGGGACGTGTCTTTGTATGGCTTTCAGTTCTTTCAGCACAGACCAAAGTTGGAGGGGGACAGAGGGAGCCATGATAACTGCTTTCAATTTCACATAATAATGCATGAACTGAGAGCGGAAGGCTTAAGGAGAGCAATGACTAAATCAAATCAACAGGCAGGAACATTATTTTTCATTGCAGTGCCTTGCTTAAACAGAGAATAAGAAAGGCTGGTGTTAAAGGGGCCAGAGAGGCTGTAGTCCTGGAAAATACATTTGGGGCAGGATTAAGAGCTTTGTAGAGAGAAAGAAAAGTGCAGTTCATGCAGATGTAGACAAGGAAGCCGTAGTGTTTGCATGGGGCCTTGGGGGTGTAGTGCAAAGGGGATGGATGTCAAAGTGGCCAGCAATGTGAGGGCCTGGCAACGTGAGAGGCAGCTGCAAGGAAAGGGGAAGCGAGAGGGCCTGGAGGGTGTTGAATGCTTGAGGCAGAGCCGACACTGAGACCTCGAAAGCAAGTAGAGTATTTTCAGAGGAGACTGGGAACAAGGTAGGGCTTCAGAATTAGCAATGGTGTAAGAGCTGCCTCAGGAGGTTGAGGGATGTTTGGTGAAGACTTTATATACGCTAAAATAAAATCTTCAAATATTTAAAGAAACCCATCTTTCGTATCTGCTGAAATAATGATGTTCTGCTCCATCAAATGGGCTGAAACAGCACATGAAGCAGTCCCATTCAATGTCTGTGCCAATAGAGCACTATTAATCTTCATTTAAATTAGGCGATACCAGGAGAGGAAATCCTTGAGACCTCCCATAAGTGGGTCCTCAGAGCTCCTCACCTTCATGCAGGGCCGTTTAAGAGATTTTAGTCTTTCCCCTGTAATATTTTTTTCTGCAGATGCAAGGTGTCCATTCGTATGGGACGCTTACCAAAATGTCGAAAGGACAGGCAGTGTTTCTGTGCTTGCGTAAGAGGTGTTGCTCAACTGGCACTGCGCAGCTCCTTGAAGGGAGGAAGGAAATGGGGTCTCCCTCTAACACCAACTCATTTCCTGAAGGCTGCATCAGCAATGTCTTTGGTTCCTCATGGTACATCATGGTGTGCTGGATGGTTTTCTCAAAAAACCACTGACACATAGTCTTAGACTGACCCTTTTTTGAATTCACTGATAACTTCTTGAGAAGTGCCACAGTGATGGCACTTTTGGATGGAAACCCAGGGACATGTGCTGGAGGTACTTGGACAGAGTATCACGTTCAGACATGGATATGGCACAGACTGTGTCTTTGGTTGTTGAGTGTTACTTCAGAAATTAGATCTGATTTGTTCTGTTCTCCCGCCTTTCTGACAGAGCTTGTTTTGTAAATGGCTGGTTTTATCCCAACCTTTACCTTCACCATGCTATGAGTCAGTGCAAACTGGAGTACAGGGAGCTAGCTAGCTGTGAAGGAGGCCATTGACAGATCATTGTCCAGATGCTTTGTGCGTGTGCCTACAGATGAGTGCATGACCATGCATGTTAAATGAGGACTGATGCTAGAGAGAGCTGCTGACTGCAAGTTTTACTGCCTGATGTGTGCTGCCTTGTCCTGCCTGCACTAACAGGTCACAGATAACAGGGTTTTGAGAACCTCTACTGGAGAGAAACAGCAGGTTCTCTCCTTCCAGTCCCTTAATGTGGGGATTTTTTTGGTTTGGTTTTTTTTTTCTTCCTCACTTGCAAAAAGCTTGCACTCAGGAGCACTAGAGCTCTGGGACCAGCAGCCATCTGCTAAGTAGTTTGCCAGAGATTGCCAAGGGAGCTCCAGTAGCAGAAAGGAGAAGACAAGCAGGGTCCAGGAGAGGGTCTGGGCGTAAGGCAGCAGCCATAGCTGGGCTGCGTGTAGGACAGAAGCTAGACAAAGGGAAGCAAAGGGGCTCTTCAGGGGCCAGAATGCCTCACCATGACTCCGCTTGCAGAAGCTCTGAGATCAATGGAAATGAGCACAAGTAGCATCAAGATGTGCCAGCCTGTCTTTGTGGGAAGAAGCTCACTTAACTGAAACCTCTCTTCTTCTTTCAGAGTCCCTTTGCAGTTGTCTTCAGTAGTAAAGAGCTCTTACCCATTCCAGCTTATGCATTCTGTGTGTCAACCCTCCTTGTGCCTGTTTTATTTAGTTGCCATTAGTTTTTTGTCAAAATGTTAAGAAGTAATAATAAACGAAGTCATTACTTTTAGTTTTCCTTGAAAAATCTAGGTAAAACAAACCTTCTCTGTAGCAAATCTCCTTTGACCTGCTGCAGCATATCTGTCTGGTGTTTTGGTCTAGGCGTGAAGGGGAAAGGAGAAGGAAAACTGCTCCTCTTTTATAAATGGGCAATGCATATAGTGAAAGATCAAAGGCTCCCTGATCTCGCTCTTTCACCCTATAATAGGGATTCTTGCTGTGGTGGTAGTTTGCATGCCATACCGTAACATCTCTGCAGCTTCATCCTATAAGGACTGTGCCTCACCTGTTTGCCTCTTTTTCACCAGCCTGTTGATGTAAAGCATTAATCATTCAAACATTAATAAAGAAATAATAATCCTGGCTGTTGCTAACTATCTGATTTCCTTTCTTTTTCTTTTTTCCTTTTTTTTTCCCCTGTGCACATTTTCTTTAGCTTGAAATGGCGATTGAAAACCTACAAAAAAATGAAGGGATTACATCACACAAAAGCAGTTTGCTCAACAGCCATGTAAGTTACAATTGGAATTTACAAGCTTTTTCCTGCTTTGGTAGGGCCGTTATTTGTAGCCCTTTGGTGTATTCAACAGCACGAGCCACTCCATGCAGCCTGTGATTCAGCTGTGCTGCCCAAAGCAGCCCATTCCCAAGAAACAAGAATCTGCAAGAAATGCCATGATGTTAATGTTTGTTTATGAGATGCTCTGGATTCTGTTAACTGCCTCTACCCTGTGTTTATTTATTTCATCTGCCTTGTAATGGAAATTGCTGGCAATTAGATAAACACATTTGAGGAAGTTCTTTCCTTTCACTGGAACTGAAAGATGGCTGGAAAATAACTTGCAATTCTACAGCAATAACTTGGCATGAATCATGACAGATATCCCTTAGAGAGCGTGTACCAAAAGCCTATTCCTGCGATGCCTTTATTGCCTCTTTCTGTGCCTCAGGAAGACCTTTACTGTTACAGTGTTATGCTAAATCCATTTGCTAGACCTCTCTCTTCTCACTATGCCAACAATTTCCCTGCTTTGTGTGAAGTTCCCACTATTCTACTGGGCCTTCTGCATCATGGTTTATGGCTCCCTTGCAGTAATGCTTCACAGTGAGCACATGCTTGTGTGAGATTTGAAGGGTCTAATTCAAGTCCTGTTGAAGTCATTGGACTTACCTTGACTTCATCGTGTTTTGGATTAGGCTGAAGCATGTTCTGCACTGATAAATCAAAGTGCACAAAGTGCTGCTTCTTTATTCTAACAGATTTCCTTTTGCTTTGTATTTGGGGGCAGATCTGTTGTCATTCTCAGGTCCTGCAAAAAAAATCTTTGCCCTCTTCACCCTAGAGAAATAGCCTGAGAAAATGAAAGGAACATTAAACCTTACAGTCTGATTCTCTTAAGCTGGTGTCGAACTCCGAGCCAGGTCTCCTGGATGAGCTCGATCCTTATTTCAGCTTCTAGAAGTTGAAGGTTCCTTGTTGGGGAAACACAAACCTGCAGAATCAGGCTGGTAGTTCCTGTTCTGAGCATCTCTGTGCATCCTCCCTGTCCCAGGCTGTGGCTGTGCTCCCAGACCCGTGCTGTGCCCCGAGTGTCATGCAGATTTGTCTAAGGATAATGTTGCTCTGCAGAATTTTTCTTGATTGACCCAGTGCAGAAGGGGACAGAGCAGAGCAGGACGGGGTGGGTCATGGTGTGGTATTGAAGGAGGTTTGAAACAAGGCAGGAAAACGGCAGAGGAAAGAAAGCAAAGATAGAAAAGAGATTTCATCTGACCGCAGGCTGTGCAGGATGGAGTTGGGGCCCGATCCAGCCTCTGATCAGCTCTTCCCTGCCCTTGTCTTGCAGGGTAGAAGTAAGGAACTTAATGTCTCTCTTCTCAAGTCAGGGTTCATTGTTTGGCATAAGGCTTAAGTTCTCTTACAAATTCTAAAGCAAATGAACTACTTCCTGAGCATTTGTGTACACATCAGCTCTCCCCTCGTCCCTGCTGAAGATGTCGGTCTGGGCACAAGCAACATGCTGCCCTAGGCAGCTCCAGCGCTGGGGTGGGTAATTCCCTCTGTCAAGGCGCAGAGCCTGAGCCAAGGAAACTTGTGGGGCCCTTGCTGCCCCAGGAACCTCCAGTGTCCTAGCTCTGCCTCCCAGAGCGTGGAGCAATGTCTGCAGACATGCAGGAATAATGAGGAGGTGATGGTACAAGCAGTGCCTGTGGGAAACATAGCACGTTGCAGAGCCAGATCAGGCCATCTCATTCCAGAGCTGGAGGAAGGCTGGTGCCGCTTCCCAGGGAGGCTGCGCAGCCTCTGCCTGGAGAGGTTCTCAGGACTTGACTGACTGAGCCATTCGACTGGACTGGGGGACCTAATCTCCCTTGGAAGTGAGCCCTGGTCTGAGTAGGAGGCTGGACTGGAATCATAGAATCATCATCAAATGGTTTGGGTTGGAAGGGAGCTTTGAAAGTCACCTAGTCCAACCCCCCTGCCATGAGCAGGGACATCCTCCACTAGATCAGGTTGCTCAGAGCCCCGTCCAACCTGCCCTGGAATGTTTCCAGGGATGGGGCATCTCCCACCTGGAGAACAGAGACTGCCAGAGGTTGCTCCCAACCGCAGTGTATGGGCAGCCCGATGAGCGTGCAGCACTGAACCTCTCTGCACGCCTTCCCTGGCACGTACATTTCTGCTATCCACAAGGTTGCAGTTCCCACCTCTTTATGTTAAAACCAAAACAAAAAAACAGACAGAGATTAGCTATCCCAAATGCTTGTGTGACTGACACACGATATTGACAGGCTTGCGCATGAGAACCAGAAAGTGAAGCAGCAGGTGACTGATTTGTCAAGGCTGAAAGCAAAATATGAGCTTGACAAAAGCTGGTAGCCGAGGAGGTTGTGAGATGATGCTAATTGCACTATTAGTTGTGACTTAATTGCTTTTAGTCTTACGGTTGCAGAGTTTTTTATTAAGTGTTCTGTCCCTCATTTTAAATTTCACATTTTGCAAATCTGTAAGTTCTTGGGATAACGGTTTGTTTTGTTGCCGTCAGCAGATGTTTCATGCCAGGAAGCTTTGTTTTTTTTAAAAAAAAAACAAACCCAAAACTAAAGGTACCTCAGTCAAGAGGGAATTTTTTATGTAATGCTGTTTAAACAAAGTCAATGTGAAATGGAGCCACACTTGATAACTTAATTTTGTTTCAAAAACTCTCTGAAAGCTTATTCAAGTGCACTTGAAACATCAAATTTGGAAGCCTAAGCTAATGTTAATACCCCAGTGACACATGATGTTTCTAATGAAATCATGTCAATCTATTACTGTTACTGAAAAAGCTCTGCTCGCAAGTGTACTCCAGAGTCGCTGGGTCAGAGGATTACTTCTTTGCCAGTTATGAGCTTGCAGATGATGCAAAGAAATTGGAGAAAAATAACTACCATTTTTGTGCACGAGTGCCTAAACCTAAGCATGCAAGGAAGTACGTGGATGCTATAACCTGCCTGTGGCCCTGTGGCTCCTAGATATCCATAGCACTCATAGGAGTAGGGGGAAAATGTTTTTTTTCCTCACTGCCTAAAAAACAAAAAACAAACCCAAATAAACCCCCCAAAAACCATCAGACTTCTTCCCTGTGGGTGAAGGTGCTGATGGAGCTTTCCCACTGAGGCAAAGGTCTAACCCCCGAATGGTGTTTAGGTGGAAACACCTAAAACGAGACTGAACAGAAAAGCAGAAAAACTGTTAAAGGGAATAATTCTCCCTTGGCCGGGGGAGGAATGTAATGACCTAATGAAGGATGAATCTCCTGCTTGTGGAGAAAAGTGGGCGATGCTGGAGCTTGTGTTCATCACACATGATGGCTCGGGACTTAACGATGCAAGGGACCAGAGCTGACAGCACTCGTTCTAGAAAGAGACTTTTCAAGACAATGCATAGGTTTTGATGAAACTTTAATTGCAAAAGATTGGTGGGGTTGAGCAGGGAGCTCCTGGTGCGAGGGAAGCGTTTCTCCCCGTCGCTGAGCTCAGCAGCACACGGGTGGTCCAGGATCAGTCCTAACTCTGAGCTGGACTGAGCAGGGACTTACGAACCAGCTCTTCTTAGTCTCAGATAAAACACCTTAAATATGAACCACAAATGTGTGTCCTCATTGGTTTCCTTTTCATAGAAGTGCCCGCAAGAAAACCTCTCCAAACCTGGCCCTTCAGAAAAAAAGGTTTTTTCTTTTCTCAGACAGCCCCATGTATCGCTTTTTCCATCCTTAAAGAGCCATCCTTCAATCGAACAAGGACGAGGTTTTTGCTAAAGATTATTTTTTTTTAATCAAAACAAACAGTCAATAGAAATAAAGTTAAAGTAGAAATGAAATGGAAATGTTCCCCTGTAGTGCCGATAACAAACAAAGCAGCATACGGCTGCCTAGTGATTTTATTGGAACCTGATCGTAGTATAAACAGAAATGAAACTGTACAATATCTTGTCATTGTCACAACGGAGCAAAATTCAAAAAGTAAACAGAATAAAGGCTACAAATGGAAGTAATCTTTAATGTTCTCATTTTAAGTGCCCGGACTGTTATTACTAATGCAGGAAGAGCAAAAATCATGTTTTGAAAATTATATTCTGACAGATTTCTTTTTTAAGCTCTTTTGTGCACTTTGTGATAGATTTCTAATTCAATAGTGGGAGTTCATATTGTGAAACTCTGTAATGTTTAAAGGAATATAAAAAGACACTTGCAGAAAAAGAAAGCAGGAAGATGAAGGGAATATTCTAGAAATATCTGACATTAGACTAAAAATGTCCAGGATCAAATTTAAATGAGAGGGTTTTACCTATATCTGAATTTCCCATAGTAACATGCAACTTTTATTTTTTTTTTAAGGCTTGGGATTAGAACAGGTTTAGAAAATAAACAGCTGATAAAATAAATGGTTAAAAAAACCCAAACCTTTTTAATCATTAATCTTTTAAATACAGGGGATGGGCCAAAATTAGCACAGATGTGGACTGCTTATAAACCGAGCTCCTGCTGGTCTTTTATGTCAGAAACACTGGGGTCCACTTTTGTTCGAGATGGCTTACTGGGTGGGGGAGGCTCAGAGCCACAGAACAGCTTTTTGGGGCTTCCCAGGGATGTCTCTTCTGCGGCTGAGAGCATGAAGGGATGCGGATCATTAGCAAACACCACCTCTTAGGACTGCAGGGTTTGGAGGTTAGAAAGGTCTTTGTCTGTGTAATAACACATCAAAGAGTGTCTTAGGTGATGTGTAACTGGAGGGAGGTGGGAAGGTGACAAGCAGCTCTGTGAAAAGCGGGACAGAGGGGAAAATGGCCAAGAGGTTTTTCTTCTTCCAGCTGTGGCAGCCCTTGGTCTGCTAAAAAGGCCACCAAAACTGATGGATCCAGTCATTTGAACTTGTGGTTGCTTTGGATCAAACCCAACTAATGAATGAAATAGTTTTAACTGTACAGCTTTGGATTCAGCTTATTTTATGTAGCAGAAGTTTAAATTTGGATATGTGAATGATAACCACAGAACATACATTCATAGGTGCTGAAAAGCCTTTGTGTGAGAGCAAAGTTGGATATGAAATACATAAACTAGAAATAACTCAATGGAGTGATGTGTCAGAGATGTCATTGCACATTTCAGGTTGTATTTTCACGAGAGTTATTGATATAAAACTCGAGTACAGTGGTGAACTGGGACCCAAAGTTTCACCAAGAGAAAATGGTAGAAAAGAGCCAGATCCTGCAGTACGAGTGGAGAGGACTTAAGCATAGGCCAGCTTGTACATCCATGTGCATGGTTAAATCCCGCTGATTTCTAGACTAAGTTTGTGCTTAATTACAATATGTGCTTGAACTATTTGTGGTAAGGAGATGATGTGACTAATATTTTGGCATCCATAACCTGAGTCTGTTTTGCCACTGATCTGGTGCGAATGCAGCCGCATCTGGTGGAGCTGTGCCTCCTGTGCATGTGGGGATGGAGGTCTGGATGGAGAGGGAAGCCTTGAAAATGTTAATCCCAAATGTCCGTAATGACAATGAAAGGGCTCTTTCCGAAGCTATTGATTTTAGTCCATTTGTATGTCCAGTTCCTTCAAAAATTCACTTAATATAACACTTTATTGATGCTGAAGTAATTTAGCCAATTAAAGGAGACTGGGGTTTTTGTCTTTTTTCATTTTAATTCCTATGCTGACATTGTGTGCCGGGCCTGCCCTTTCAGACCGGCTAGGTATAGATAATTTATATCTAATTGCAAACTTTAATCAACAGAAATGTCAGAAGAAGTTCAGACGGTAAATTTTAAAAAATAGATGGAACCCCACAGATTTTTAAGGTTGCTTTGGTGACCATTAATTTTATTGTTAAGTGAACAGTTGCAGACGTGCCAATCTTCAAATTAATAAAGACTTTGCAGCATATTTTGTTCCCCTAAAATTTATTCCTCTTACGCAGTATCTTAACATCTTTATTCTTGGAAAACGTGAGTTCTTACAGCTTTATTTTGGCTCTGCAGGAATTAATCCGAATCCGAGGTGGACACTGAAATAGCAGGCGGACTATGTTTTAATGCTCTTGCAAAATCTGACAGCATTTTTATTGGGTTATTAGCTTTGGGCTGGGGGTCCTTTTACTTTTATAAAAATGCAACCGGCATGAGTTACATAAATTTACTTATATAAATTAACTCCCCAGCATTAAGTTCTCTTGAACTCTTAATGTCAGGTGCTCTCTCCTGACATTTAAGCATTGACATTGTCCTGTGCAGTCCATTCCAGCCCTCTTTAGACTTTCATGTGTTCCTTATTTATTTATGTTTTCCATACATAAAGCTCCAGTGGTTGTTGGACAACTACGAGACGGCGGAAGGCGTCAGCCTTCCCAGGAGCTCTCTCTACAACCATTACTTGCGGCACTGCCAGGACCACAAACTGGATCCAGTGAATGCCGCTTCCTTCGGAAAACTGATCCGGTCGGTGTTCATGGGGCTGAGGACTCGCCGCTTGGGAACCAGGTTGGTATGAATCGACATTTAAAAAAAAAAACAAAACAAAAGCTCCTGCAACTTCTCTCACGCGTACTGAGAACCTAGCGAGCGTCGTTTAGCAAGGACAGGTCTTCCGAGATCTACAGAAACAACCAGCCATGACCTTGCGGGGAAAAAAAATTGCTGCTCTGAGGTACAGAAGTAATTTCCGTGTGTTGTGAGGCAAAGCTGCTTTCTCACCGTGAATCAGCGGTGTGAGAGGCTTGACAATACAGTTAATTTCCGACACGCTCCAGGTCTCTGGTGACAGTGCCTTGTCCAGCCACACAGTGGAATTTGGTCTGTCCCTTTCCTAAGGAGTCTAAGAATATTTTATTTGAACCTAGGCTTCTTCTCATTCCATTACTGTCTCAAAAAGATGAAGTAACTTGTCTGCACGATTGCTGCTGTCAGCTGCAGACCCAGAATTCTGGTGCAGTGAAACGGTTTCTTCCTTTGGGTTCAGTACAGTTCCTCCATCACGAATGAGAACAGAACCTATGCCCACATCTTTGGTGCGGACAAGCTGTACAGATGTAAATGGCTTATTTCTTAAATTCCCAAGGCGGCAGGCTGAATCTTGTGACAGAATTTTTTCTTTTAAAACATCAAAGTTCCATGTGATGTTACAACAAAAGCATAACATAAGAAAGTATACTTGCTGTAATTACATACGTGTCCTTCAAGGGAGCATCTAGAGTAGCTGCACAGCTTGCTCAGCTGAGTTTGCATTTTATCCCCACTTCTAATTTAAAAAAAAGTAGCTAATACACTAAAGAAACAGTGATTGCTCTGATTGTGTAAGATTTTATCATAAAATTCAAGCTTAGATATTTGGGCTTCTAAACGAGAACAAAACCAGATGTGTCCTGGGCATTCCACAGCTGGAATGTGGAGGCAACAGTTGTAGGAAGAGCAGGGGAGAGTTTGGATTTCTGTAGATTGGTTCAACTGCAAGAGCTCTGAAAGAATTTCTTTGGAGCAGATAAATTCTTTAATCCCATCAAGGATTAAAGAAAAAACAAAGCAGCAAAAAAACCTCTTATAAATGCAAATGTGCAGGCTGGGAGGGATATAGTAAACCTCAATAAATATGGAAATAGCTGTCCACCATTATTTTCTTATTCATTCATTTAGATTATAAATGCAGCTGTTACTTAATTTGCAGGCACTTAAAATCACTTAACACATGGCCGACGCGTACTTTAACCCCGAGCGCTCGGTGTGTGTAAAACCCCTTTGGTACAGTGCAAAAGACTGAACGATTCAACTGTCCCCTTGAAAAGAGAAGATACCCCCAACAAGGAAGAAAGGGTTAATTCTTTGACAAACATTCCTCTCTTAAATTTCTCTATGTAATTTTCTAATGGGAAGCACCACTGGATTTAAGGTGCCTCCAGACCCTGTCATAGTGACACAGAAAATGAATTTTAAACAACCCCAGTAAGAGGGCTCTGGAGGCCCTGGTGCTGCTCCCTTGGCTCGGTCTCCTCTCCCAGGGAGGACTCAGCTCGAGCGTTGTTAGCAACAAATTGGCTAAAGCCAAGTTGGACATACTGTCATCATGTATCCATGGCTGCATAATTGTCCTTCTCGCTCCCAAAAGCAGATGCTTGGGGATTGAAAAATTCCAGTTTGGTGGAAAAACTTTAGCTGACACATCTGTCTAATGTGATGGAAAGGCATTCACCTAAGGAGCACCACAGCAGCTTTACTGACCAGCAAAGGAAAAAGAATTACAGCCTCTTCTGCTTGCAAAAATCTTTCAGTTTTTACAAAACTACAAAAATAAGCAACTCCAAGACCAAAGCCACATCAAAGCCTGTTGCCATTGCTGTGAAAGTGCTGGCAACAGAAAGACATTTTTGTTATCATAGTTGACTATTCAGTCAGGCTTGTTTTATTCAAGTCTAGATAAAGATGGAAGTTTGTTTTTATGGAAAAAACAAATCCTTAAGCCCTAATCAAACAGCAAAGTGCCCCCTGAGGTCTTTCTGTCATTCTGTTTAATAACATTTTGTATTGTAACACTTGTCTCTTCTTCTCCAGTTACCATGGGTTACTTGGAACAAACCTTGCTTGGTTTTAAATGTGGAAGTCGCTGAACTTTGCGACATGTGGTTTTAAATTTTATGGGGGATGATGGCATTCATTAGTTCATTAGTTCAGCCGTTCAAATAGCGCTTGGCAGCAAACCGACATGTGCTGTAAGAACTAGGGTGTATTGTCAAAACAAGCCTAAGAGTAAATTGCAGGGCTACGATGTCCCTTCCATTGAGTAGCTTACACTGAGCAATTTCAACACTGATACTTCCAGGGGAAACTCCAAATATCATTATTACGGGATCCGTCTAAAACCAGAGTCTCCGCTGAACCGTTTGCAGGAGGACACCCAGTACATGGCAATGAGGCAGCAGCCCATCCATCAGAAGCAAAGGTAGGTGCTCCCAGCGTCTTGGAGCTTGCTAGCGGTGCCCCCGTTGCTGCCACGGGCAAGGATCCTTCCCCAAAGAAAGCTGCAGACCCCGTGTTGGGTGTTGGCTTGGCTTGGGAGCAAAGGGAGTGTGTTGGGACTGTTCAAAGCCAAGTGTTGCTGAAGTGCCAGAGCTGAGCTGTGGAGGAGGGGGCTGCAAGTCACTGGCTGCTCTGAGCAGGGGGAAGGTCCAAAAACAATTCTGGGAGATGCCCCATCCCTGGAAACATTCCAGGGCAGGTTGGGTGGGGCTCTGAGCAAGCTGATCTAGTGGAAGATGTCCCTGCTTATGGCTGGGGGTTTGGACTAGATGGCCTTTAAAGGTCCTTTCCAAGCCAAACTAGTCTGTGATTCTATGAAACAGCATTTATCTGCCTATTCTGTTTGCCAGTGGCTTGATTCAGCCCGCTGCTACAGAGAATGCCACCGTATGTGTCGCTTTTCACTGCCTCCCTCTGAGCGAACTGTTCTAGGACCTCAGCTATGGAGTTGTTCTGCCAAATCAGTGTAAAGGACTTGGGGGCTTGTGTTGTGCTTGGGTGGGTTTTGGTTTTTGTTTGGGTTTTTTTTTTGTGCCACAGTGCAAGTTAAATAGTGCTGTGGTTAGTCTTGTGTCTGAGTAATTTTGAATATAAAACACAATGTGCAAAGGAATTTGGAATTGTCTCCTGGAAGCACAGACGCTTCTGATTCTTGCTGGAGTGAAGAAGGAGCAGAAGAATTTATTTCTTCAGCTCCCAAACAGAAAGTAAATGCGAAAGTCAGCTCCCGAGACTGAGAGTCTGCACTCTGGCACCCACTCCAGCTCTGCTTCTCATTTTCTTGTTTTTGTGGTGTCACTTTGGGCAAACTTCTTAACTGCTTTAATTCTGTCTTGAGGAGTGCTTTTCAAAAGGAGGTTCTCATTTTCCCCCTCCACTTGAGTAGATGATATAAATGGTCAGCCCTCAAAATGCTGGCCTTGAATGTTAACCTCATGTATTACATGATGAATGCAAAAGTCTGCATGACTGTGCTGCAAATAACGTATAAGTGTTTGCTCATGCCTGTGTAAATCCCAAGCCACGCTCTAAATTTAGGTATAGACCAGTGCAGAAGATGGATGGCATGGCAGAGAGTGGGTCCAATAGTAACCCGCACACTACACCGGAGCAATCGGTTGCTGCTCAAAGTCAACACCATCAGCAATTCATAGGTGAGGAGACTGCTTTAATGTGTTAGATCTCTCACGTCTAGGCTTATAACTTTAAGAGGAAGGAAGGTCTTGTCCAGCAAGCCCCATCTGTTCTGCATTTGTTTGCTTTTCTAATAAATCTATTATATATCTATTATATAATATAATTCTATGATATAATTATCTATTACATTGTATCTATTATATATAAATCTATATATAATATATAGTATATATTTAAATAAGCTCTTGTAACATCACACTTGCTAAGTTTATTTGTTATCTCCCGTATCCACAGGAAGGCTTTTTCCTTGTACCCTCAGGTCTGTTGGTTCCCTCTAAGTATGTTTTTAATCCATCTGGTTTTATCCAAATTGGATGGAAGGAGCGAAGGTCCTGAAGAGCCTTGCTAAGACAGGCAGCTGGAGGGAGAAGAGCGATTCTCTTCATTGCAAAGGCTGCAATATGTATCTGATGCAGACGATCCATATGGACCTCCTCCTTGGGAGACAAGCTCTCTGGCTTTGCTGGTCATGGATCTACGTGTCTCCATCGTCTCCAGCAGAGAGACCAAATCCTGGCCAGCTCTGAGCCTTCTCTGAAGTACAATTGCTCCTGATACGCCTGCTGCCCAATTATATTTTCCATTGTACTCTCAAAATACCAGAGAGACATTTTTCGGCCTTCAGCGAAAATCTAATGGGAAGCGCAGTAGATGAGGCCAATGTATTCTTGTTTCTTTTATTACAGAGAGAAAGAAAAGATTTTGCTTTCCACACTGAATAAAATGGGCTGCGGTTGTTCGCTTTTTGCCCAGTATAGCAGCATGAACTGGGAAAGCACTAGATTATGAGCCTCTTTTCTCCTGTTTCGTCCGCAGTTGAAACATGAAAGATAGCCACCAGTGACAGCAGCACCTTGCACTCATCGGTAGTCCTGCGTAACAGAGCGCTCCTAACTCTCACCATTTTTCCCAATCTTTTTTTTTCCCTAGATGTAACCCATGTCTTTCCTGAGTTCCCAGCCCCTGATCTAGGTAACGTCCTCTTACAAGAAGGGATCACCATGAATGATGTGAAAACTCTGCAGCTTCTTTACAGGCGACACTGCGAGGTGATTATTTGGAATATTTTTAATTGATTTATTAATTGATGTGGGACATAATTCATGTGCTCATCTCATATCCTGCTCTTGGGAAAAGCTAGAATGTAATAGGGAATGCTTGATTTGCTAGGTATTACAACTGAAATATTGCACTTTATGTTATTTTTTCATTGTGTGACCTGTTTTATGTTATGTTGATTATTAAAACAATGCCCTTTCTGTTATTTATCTTGTAAATTATTTAATCTAAATGGCAGCACATGAAATTTATGCTTACACTGTGTGACAAGATGCTAGCAGGGCAGCTAATGAGTTGTGTTCTTTGTTGTTAGGCGACTTTGGATGTTGTAATGAATCTTCAATTTCATTATATTGAGAAACTGTGGCAATCCTTCTGGAGTCCTAAAACACCATCTAGTGATGGCTCTGCTGCCCTGCCGTCCAGGTACACTGCTGTGCTTTGATTATTTCTGAATGATCCATTTCTTGGTGGTAATTTATCTTTTAAAAATGCATGAAGTATTTTCAGCTTCATTAGGCATTTTGAGTGCTTTGTAGGACTTGAAAGTATTTACTTCCCTGCAGAATCGTTACAAGGAGTGTCAGAAGTGTTTAATATCGTAATGACCGCACAAAGGTCAGACCTCTGAGGAAAGCATCTGCTCTGATTATGTACATCTCTGTGCCTTATACCTCCCGTAACAAGTGCTAATCCAAAACGCAGAGAGCGTTTGGATGATGAGAACAGGATGATGCTTTCGTAAATGGCCAGCGGGAGCAGGCAGTAACGATTTCACGTCATTAGGTATCAGTCTCAAGTGACATCTCAGACTCTGAGGTTTTAGTGACATCTAGACTGACTCACTTCTTTGGATGGCTATCCAAATCTTTAAGTGCCTCGTGTTTTGAGGCAGATAATGGCAAATGAAGCTGCTCTGATCTTTGTACTCCTGCCTGGCTTGTTGTTACTGCCTTTTCTTCATCCTTTACGCGTTGGTGATCTGCTGCCAAGAGACAGGGGAATGGAAATAAGTGAAAATAGAGAAAAGTGAAAAGGTGAAGGTTTCTTGTTAAAATGTTTATTAAAAGTCTGTACTGTCCACTTCTACAGATTATATAAGGACTTCTGATACTGACATTTTCTATTCAGAAGAAAAATGGTAAAAATTTGAGTAGTAAGCAAATAGCCCATAATAATCTGTAGAATATGGCCCTGTTGTCCTCAGTAGATGTTACCCAATGAATGAATGTTTTCACACAAAGAATCACTGTAGCTTTGTTTGATTGTTTAAAAATCTCTTTATCTTAAGGGTATATCTCCAAAGCAAATTGCAACACCGCAGAGAGAGCCACGCTAGGTACAAAATAGGCTCACTGGATACTGGAGACAGCATTTCTGCAGGGCTCTGTCTAAACTAGTGTATCTTGCTAAGGCTGTGTGCTCAATACCTCTCCATACCACTGCTAATAATCCAGATAGGTAAATAAAGCACTCCCTCCCCCTGCTTTATTTATATACAAATATAAAACCAAAATATTATCAAAGTGGCAAACTGTTGAAAGCATGATAAAATGCAGAATATGGTTCCACTTAACAGAAAGTTCAGGTACTTGATGGCCCGTTTCTCCATGTGAGTGTTCAAGGAGTATGCCTGTGGAGTTCATTTACAAAAACCACTCAGGCAGAGACTATAAGTACCTCTTTATACTATGTTCAAGGCTTGGCTTTAATGGTTTTGATGTAATGCATGGGGAAAGTCCCTTGCAAGTTCCCAGTTCCCACCGTAGTGTTTAGCAGCTCTGCGCTGATGCTCTGGCAGTGCATTAAGGCTTCAATTTTCTCTGCTTGCAGTTTAACCAAATCTCTTATGCCTTAATCATGCAGAAAAAGTTTCCATACATCTATAAAGTGAAAATAATGCAAGCTTGATTGACCTCATTCAGTTAAGAGACAATATGCTCTGTTCTTATCAAAACACCAAATCTTTTTCCTTCTGAAAACATTCAGCATTTAAAGGTGTTAAACACCTCAAAACCATTTGTAGGCTCCGTCAATACCAGCTAATCTGCTCAAAAAACATTCGCTGCAAACATTTTGTCCCCACTGCTACAGCTGAGGAGGTTTAGAGCAGAGGAGAGAGGTGTGAAGGTTTTGGAAATAGCTGGGTCTGTAAGGAGGCACCAGCTAAGCCTTTGCTTGCTGAAATGACTGTAGTGAAGTACAATTCCCTTGTACACGTGAACATGAGTGTGTGAACGGCAGCTCAGGCTAAAGATGGAAGAAGCAAAGGCCAGGCACTGGGAGATACGGATTTGAGGGAAGACTGTGGTCAGAGCTCTGACCCCATGGACAGAGAGGCGCTTGCAGAGCCGGCAAAGACGTGTACAAATGATCAAACATTTCCTTTTGAAAGAAACCTGAATAGCTTTTTTCTGCTGAAAACCCAGTTAGAAATCGAGAGGAAGGGTGAATGCAAACCTGCTGCTAACGCTGCCTCCCTCCTCATCCTCCCACAGCGATGAAGAACACGAAGGGACCCTCCCAAAAGATAAGCTGATCACTCTGTGCAAATACGAACCCATCCTCAAATGGATGAGAAACTGCGATCACATCTTGTACCAGGCCCTGGTGGAGATTCTCATCCCAGACGTGCTCAGACCAGTGCCCAGTGAGTATCCGGCGGCGTGGTCGGGAGCACACAGGTGGTCCCAACTCCTGCTCAGCTCCTGCTCCTCGCTGGGCTGAGTCACGGGATGTTGTGTCTGACAAACAGCGATCCATGACTCACTCGGTCTGGCTACCACTTGCCACAAAGATTTCCATCATAAAAGCTGACTTAGAGGTTTTTGGTTTGAACACAAGCTAAAATATTATGGCAACAGCAATATTTCTCCTGCAGCGTTGCGCTGTGTCAACGGTACTTTGTGACCCCTGGAAATTCCCATGCTTTTTAAAATTTGGTTTATTGCATATCAGATCTCCTGACGTTGGCTAGGAGTCAAGGTAAAAGCATAAGCTTAATGCACAATTAAGCACGGCTAATCCTTGTGAGGTGTTTCCTTGGAGATCGTATCTTTGTTTATGTAGAACCATCCTGTCCCCTCCTGCATCTCCCGGAAATTTGGGGTCAACTTTCGTTCAGGTGATTAGTGATGGGCTATTGAGGGTTTTCTCTCTGATTTGGCTCCTCAGTGAAGCACGTGTGTCAGTCTCCCCAGGGCCTCTACTACAGCTCAGATTGGGCTGAGCAGTACCAGAAAGCCACATGCCTCTGAGCTGCTGTTGTCAATCTCCATGCTGGGGCACATGTGTGTCTTTAAAGAGCATATTTCAACATTTGGAAAATGCTCAGAAGGACCATGAATAAGAAAAGGATATGAAAGAATAAGAGAATAAGAATAAGAGTATATTATAAGAATAAGAAAAGCTTGAGTAACAACATCAGAGAATAAGAAGAAAAGTTTGAGTGCATCTCAGGACCCAGCTGATTTCCTTGATGCTAAATTAAGATCACAGCTAACCAGACCAGAGGCTGTGCTTTCCACAGCAGTTCTCAGCTAGAAAGTAGTGTCCCAACATGATATGGAGCAGCTTTTCTAACTCTGCAGACTTCTTTGCAGGCACACTTACACAAGCGATTCGTAATTTTGCCAAGAGTTTGGAAGGGTGGCTGATGAACGCAATGAGTGAATTTCCCCCCGAGGTTGTCCAGACCAAGGTAAGCAGAGGGAGCACGGTGCAGGTCAGGGGTAGGAACTGAGTGCATGTGTGCACGTTGCAGTTTTCCACAGTGATTGGAAATCACTGCTGGGGTTTGGCCACGGTTTGGCCACTCCAGACTAGCACGATGTAATGAATAATCATGAACCAAAACCAGCAGGGAGTGGGAGGACAGGTAGGGCAATTCCTTTGTACCAGAGGCTGATGGTGCTCTGTCCATTGAGCCATTCCCATGTCCTGAAATTGCAGATAAGCTTTCTGGAAGAAAATCTCTGCATGGGATGAAGCTGTCCTACTAGGAAGTGCAGGACATCTCATGGACTGAATGGCATTGCAGAGATTGAACCTAAGGCTCCTACTCCCCCTCTCCTAAAGCCATGGATTCTTGCAGCCTGTTCTCACCTGGCTGGTCTCTGCTGGAGGCAGAGTGTGAAAACCTGTTAGTTTAAAGAAAAGAAATGCAGAGGCTGGTTTGCAAGATGCAATAGGTGCTGCAAAAGTGCTGCTCTGGAGCGCTCGTGTATGCTTTGGACAGCAGCATGGGTGGGACTGTGCAGGTTATCCCAGCTGATGGGCACTATGTGCTTGAGCTCAGCATTGAAGAGTTTGGCTTCCAGCACCATGGCCTCCTGCTCACAGTGCCCTGCGTGCTGTGTTGCAGGTCGGGGTAGTGAGTGCCTTTGCGCAGACGTTACGGAGATACACATCGCTGAACCACCTGGCTCAGGCCGCCCGTGCGGTGCTGCAGAACACTTCCCAGATAAACCAGATGCTCAGCGATCTCAATCGGGTCGACTTCACCAATGTGCAGGTAACTTATGGTATCTTTTCCTCGGTCGTGTTGTCTAGAACTGGGACTCTTTAAGGAGGTTGTCTGCTGGTAACCAGCATCTTATTTCCAATACTAAAAAGCAATTAAATGAACAATTTAACAGTTTTGGTGTTACTTTTCCAGGTAAGTCTGCCATCTCACTGTGAGTAGTGGAGAAGGTACTAAGGAACTTCTGTAAGAAGTAGTGCTACCAACAATAATATAGTTCTAATAATAATATTGTACTGTGGTCAGGACAGATCAGAGGAGACGATTCAGAGCTGGTTTGGAGTCCTTGTCTACTAGAAATGAAATTGAATTCCTAGGTTGGGATGGACCAACCGTGCAGGCTTGGCATGAGTAACTGTCAGCTCTTCTTCCTGAGCAGGAGCAAGCCTCGTGGGTGTGCCAGTGCGAGGAAGGCATGGTACAGAAGCTGGAGCAGGATTTCAAGCTCACTCTGCAGCAGCAGAGTTCTCTGGACCAGTGGGCTAGTTGGCTGGATAATGTTGTTACTCAAGTCCTGAAGCATCACGAGGGCAGTCCCAGCTTCCCCAAGGCAGCCAGACAGTTCCTGTTGAAATGGTCTTTCTATAGGTACATTTTCTTTCTCATTTTGGAGATATTTCTGCATCGGGCTTAGGGCATGTAAATAGCTCCTTGAAAAGCCAAAGCCGAGTTCTTTACTCCCATGCAACTCTGGTTAACTGTTGCTCTGTGCGTGTTCTTGGTACAGAAGGGAGTGTTGTGTCTCCTGTATCCTTTCAGGATGGGGATAGGATACTCCATCGACTAATTTCTAAAGTGCTTTGATACTCTTGGGGTAGAGGTAGAAACAGAGCACTGTGTCCCACAGTCCCTTCAGGGTCAAGAATTCACATCAGCCATGATGCAAGTATAAAACACAACCCAAATATTTTGTTTCCCGGCCATTTTCCAGCTCCATGGTGATCCGTGACCTCACCTTGCGCAGTGCTGCCAGCTTTGGTTCCTTCCACCTGATTCGCCTGCTCTATGATGAATACATGTTTTATCTGGTAGAACATCGTGTTGCCCAGGCAACAGGGGAGACGCCAATTGCTGTGATGGGAGAGGTGAGAATTGTTAATTCCCTAGAAACAAACCCAAATAAGCAGCGCTTTAAGAGGTTGGAACACGAGTGGTTCACAAACTGCACTGTGTCCTGAACATGTTTTTATAACCATCTTTGCCAAAGGATTTATCAAGTTTTTTGAGTGCCTGGTACAAGAATCCGGCTCCTTGAGCATCTTCCATCCTGGCTCGCTAATACCTGAGCTGGTGGGTTTTGGGGCAGTTGAGCATCAGCTGGGCTTTGGAGGCCTGGAGGAGGGAGGAAAAGGATCTCCCCACATCTCTCCATAACCTGTGGGTACCAGCCCTCACTTTGGGGTTCCCGCCAGGGCAAAGTCCCATCAAAAAAACTAAACCAAGGAAAAGAAAAGGTCCAAAAGTTACTTTCCCTGCAACTTTCAGTGGTACTGTTCACTGAACTTGTTCAGGCCTCTGCAAGCTCCAGAGTTACATGCACAGTCAGCCACTCTCTGGTTTTGACTTGAAGAGGAATGATGGGTTGTTTGTGTTGTGTGGAGGGGATCGGGGTTTTTTTAACAAATCAGACAGTAAATCTGGTGCCTGGCTTGCAGGCAAGTCCTGTCCTGCCTAGCTGAAGCCACTTCGAATTTTTCCCTCTGAAAAATGCCCGGATTTGAAAGGCCCCGATCAACTTGTGACAGCAATATAGAAACTACTGTTAGATTAAAACTGATCTCGTTTGCTCCTTGAAGCTCCTGTTTTCTTCCTTCCATGGAGCTCATGTAGGGGAGCCAGACAGACAATCGCGTGCCTTTCGCTTTCCCTCCCCCTCCCATTAGGCCCATGCTGTTGCCCCAAGTCAGCAGCGCTGCGAGTTCCCACTATTCCCTGCAAAACCTCTGTCTTTATTGATATTAAAGGAACATGAAAGGCAGAGAGTGGCTTCCAGCAAAACCTAGCTGTGGGAGGCTTTCATCCTTCAGGTTTTGCCTTTCCTTCTTTAAACTCTTGCAATATTTCTGTTGTCCAGGAGGAGGCTGATTCTTCCCGGCAAAAGGGGACGAATCGTGTCCTCCCATTTCCATTGCTCGCTTTATAACTCCTGCTCTCCTCAGTTCCTTCTGCTGCCCAACTTTGCATGACTTTTCAACATTATTGTTGTAGCAGTTTAGTGTTTCAGACCTTGTCACAGAGGCAGACAACACATTTCCAGAACCCAATATATCCCCAGCTCTCTGGTTACACTTGGCACCGTGGCCTTGTAAGCCAAAGCACTTTCCTGACATGAATACAAAGGCTTTGCACAGAGTTGCACAGAGGTGGAGTGATGGTAGAGTCCCAGGAGAAGTGAACAGCTGGCACATTTGAGCAGCCGCCCGACAGATGTAGAGGGCCGGAGAAAAGGCACCATCCTTCGGTCTGTGACACCACTTGGTCATGACTTGGGAGACACAAAAATTTCTCCCTTCGTTCCAGAGCTCGATCCTGCCCCGGGTTGTTGTGTGGTGTTTGCCTAGAGGTTTAAATGCCAGCGGCAGACTTTTCCCCAAAATATGGAGAACAGGTCTTGCAAGGAGCGGCTGAGGGAGCTGGGGGGGTTTAGCCTGGAGAAGAGGAGGCTGAGGGGAGACCTTATCGCTCTCTGCAACTACCTGAAAGGAGGTTGTGGCGAGGTGGGGGTTGGTCTCTTCTCCCACGTAACTAGCGATAGGACGAGAGGAAACGGCCTCAAGTTGTGCCAGGGAAGGTTTAGATTGACATGATGAAAAGAAAGAGTGGTCAGGCATATGACAGGCTGCCCTGAGAGGTGGTGGAGTCACCATCCCTGGGGGCGTTCAAAAACCGTGTAGACGTGGCACTTGGGGACATGGTTTAGGGGACATGGTAGTGTTGGGTTGACAGTTGGACTTGATGATCCTAGAGGTCTTTTCCACCCTTAATGATTCTACGATTCTATGATATGTGGTTGGTTTTGCTTTCTGCTCTTTGCTGCCGGCGCTGCTGATGCTTGTGGTTTCTCCGGAGCACTTAGGCTGCGTGTTAGAATTGCTTGGAAATAGATGCCAACTTGCAGGTCTAGTCTCCATAAGCCTCACTTACCTTGTAATTCCTTTTTCTTTCAGTTTGGCGACCTCACATCCCTGTCTCCAACACTGCTGGACAAAGGTACCTCCTCTCCCTGAAGGGAAGTCCTGCTGGGTCAGGGTTGAATCACTGTGGGAGGGGGAACCTCGTGCTGGCTCCTCCACCCTGCTCTGTTGGGAAAAAGGACCTCTTCCCCTCCAGTCGCCATTCTCATGCTGAGACCTGTCCTTTGCAGATGAGATTAGTGACCTGGGCAGCGAGGTGCACACAGGCTCCCGGAGCATGGGGGAGCCGCTGGTGAAACGGGAACGCAGCGACCCTGGCCACTCGCTTCAGGAGATCTGAAACGGGGACTCGGCTTTTCTCCAGTTGGATGAAGACATCCGGAGCCAGGTTTGATGGTCGCAAGCCTGAGTCTCCCCATATCTGCGTTATTAGTGCCTCTTAGTTTCTCTTTATGTTTACTTGTGTTTGAGGATGGGCTCTGGGGGTGAGCCCGGGAGGGCGGTGGGATGGGGCTGGTTTGTCCACCTGCTTTCCTCCGGCATGACTGCTGGCTGGACGGCGAAGGTCCAAAGTCTGCTACCGAGTGATGGAAGCCTCCATGGTCAGCAGCCGATCGGACGTCCCTGGCTGGGAGAGGCTGTCCTCTCCAGCCTGAGCGAGGCGGGCAAACAACGCTTTCTCTTTCAGGGAAGGTGGTTTGGGTTTCTTCCCCACTGCTCAGACTTCACTGTGATACAAACTTGAACCAATCAGTGCCCAAGAGGAAGGAAAAATACCTGACCCTTCTCCTCCAGCCTTTCAAGACAAGCTGTCCTGGCTCTGACTTTGCCAAATCATTCGTGCCAGGGAGCACAGGACAGTTCGTCTCTCTTGTACCTGCCTGGGGAGAGGGCTCCAGGCTGCACATCCATATGGTCCCAGCGGAGTGGTGCACGGGCACGCTTTGGGACTGACACGTGCTCGCTCTGGGACCGACACGTGCTCGCTCTGGGACTACGGACAAGTGTTCCCACCTGCTCCCGTGTCTCCCCAGCTGGGTTTTTTCATTGCTGATCCACGAATGCTCCTGGGACACTGTCAGGCCAACTCAAGATACCAAAGGACTCTGAGGAAGCGGCAGCTGGTCGCAAAGCGTATTCGTTGCCCCCTGCGCTCTGATGCCCGTGGGCAATTGCCCGGGCAATCCCCATCCTCACCAGGATACCCAGGCAGAGGGGAACTGGTCCTGCGTCCTGGGTTTTGTAAAATTCTTGCTTGATGCCCTGCTAAAATGTTGAAGGTAGGGTGCAGTTGCCCGCGGGGCTGCGTCCGGAGCATGGGTGAGGGTGTGCGACTGCAGTGCCTTAGGGTGGGCCGGTGTGCCCGCTTCCCCCCCGCTCTGGGCCAGCCGGTGCAGCAGTGCCTGTTGCTCAGACTCTGATAAAATAAAACAGCCCGTCCCATGTAGCAGCGAGGGGCTCTCACGGGCCCAGGGTATGCTCAACACTACGGTGGCGTTTCCTCTTGCTGTATCGCTTCGCCTTCTCCTGCAGGGTCGTTGCGGTGGCGGCTCCCACGGGGCTGAGCTGGGGGAGCTTCTGCCCCAGCGGGGTTTTATTCTCCCTTTCCGTATCCTGTGGGTCTGGGTTGACGTGGAGTACAGGGCAGAGGCATGGGGGGGAATCTGTCATCAAGCCAAACTGCAAAAACAAAGCCCTGGGGCAAATCTTTCTGTGAATAAAGGCCGCGTCATAAATAGCTTTTATTATTATTATTTCTAATGATACAGTATTTGATGTGAGCTTTTCCAGGGGCCTCGTGTACATTTGCATATCAGAGTATATTCTATCCAAATATATTATTTACTCATTCCGAATGGTACTAAGGTAGCTGTGACACTTGAAAAAATATTGCTAATGGAAAGTAAAAAGAAAGTGTGTGTAGTGGCACATCTTTCCGTCTTACTGTCCCGTGCTGTTGTCTGTCAGGGTGATGTTTGTCTGTAAATGTCTCATATCAAAGTAGCAGGAGACAAGTGAGAAAGCTGGATTTATTTGTAAATAACGACAAGGAATACTCCCTGGGTCAGAGTCCGCACTTCAGATCCTGCCGACGAGATAAGATGGTCTAAAAAAACAACTGAGCAACCAAGTCCTAAACTCCCCTGCTCCCACCGAGTGTGATATTAACTTCAGCTGGCGCATTGGCTCTTCTTTGCAGCCGCTACCGACCGAACCCAGCCACCTTCTGCTTACCACGGATGTGCAAATGAGATGCTCTGGAGCTCTGCAGCACTGTGCAAGGAGTCTGGATAACCACCTAAACCCGATATGCACAAAATTCCCAGCTAAACCTGAATAGCAATAAACATATATCAAATGCTCAGGCCTGTACAATAATTGTTGTGGTCCCATTTCTTCTTTAATCACTGAAAGGAGATGTCAGGCAGATGCTGCAGCCTTGCAGCGTTGCGGGGAGATGCAGGATCTGCCCACTGCAGTTTAATTAAAGCACTTTTGGCCGGGGATCCGGTGTCTGCAGGGAGGCAGGTTCACCACAAAACAGCAGCTGGTTTCTAGGGGTAATATGCTTGTTACACCAGAGTTCACGGAGGAGAGAAGAGGCTGAAAGATCAGGCTGCTGCTAAGCACAGGGCCGCAAGAAGCATTTTCTAATTACGCTTCCAGACTAATTGTGGAGGATGGGAGCAATGAGACAGGGATGTGACGAGTGACAGATCATTCCTGCTCTCACCCCTCAGGAAGGGGAAGGTTTAGCCTCAGCCTCTCTCCCTCTGCATCCTTCTTGCTCGCTTCACTCCCCCTCTGGATTATGGCTGGACCAGCCTGAACCTCTTCCTTCAGGTACTGAGTCTCAGGACTGGAACAAGGGGCTCATTTTCCCCTGGCTCCCTGGGGAGCTGAGCAGCACCTCCCAACCCTGAGCGTACCCAGCTGCAAGTGGAAAGCAAAGCACAGCTCAAAATGCTCCCATTAAAACGCACGCACCGCCCAGGTTCGGCTTGCTGCTGGCTCCGTCGCCCCTCCTAGATGGGCAAATCCCTGCAGAGATCTTGGCACGAGCGTTGCTGCGGGGCTGGGCTCCAGGCTGGGGAGCTGCCAGGCCTGGCTATGGGACCCCAGCAAAGGACAGGGGAAGCTGGGCTGCCTGCGCAGCCCCTTGCTGCCTGCCTGGGACCGGCAGTGCCCGCGCATGGGCAAAGGCTGGTTTGCAGCAGCATCAAGTGTGTCCTTCCAGTTGAGAGACAACATAAATGGGCGGGGGGGGGGGGGGGGGGGGAGTTCAGCCCTGTAGTGTCCTGCCATCCATTGCAAATTCAGGTGATTTGTGTCCTCGTTGTCACCTGCCACCAAGTGCCACCACCCTTCAGGGACCATGGCTGTTCCCAGCTCCCCTGCCAGGCAGGCCACCTCTCTCATCCCAGGACTTTCTCCTCCACCCACCGTCTCACTGCCACGCAGTTCCCAACCAGCAGAGAAAGCCAGGAGGTGGTAGGGGGGTGACACCAAGTGCACCAACCCCAGGGAAACCAGGGGAGCGTGACACCCCAGAAGGGGTTTGGCGTTGCCGGTCCCCGTGACTCATCCCAGAAGGATGAGCTTTGAGCTGGACAGTGCGGCACAGCCCGGGGATTCATCGGCAGCAGCCCTGCATGGCTGGGGCAAGGTGTTTGGGCAGGGGAGTCTGCAGAGCTGCAGCCGGGGACCAGCCTGCCCGTGTGGGAGATGCTGCCGGTCTGGTGACAGCTTGTTTTGAGAGCTCAGGGTGGACGCGTGACGAGCCCTTGGCCGGTCCTTGTGGCCACAGGGCGCAGAGCACCATCAGCTAAACCCCGTGCCTGGACAGATGGGCTGAGGGTCAGCCGGGTCAGGCTCCCCGGATCGACCCCTCCAGGTGGCAGCTCCGATTCTTGGCCACCTCCGCGGCCCGCTGTGCCCTGGCATCGCCCCCGGCCTGGCACAGCCACCCTGCCTGCCCAAGCCCCCCCGCTGCTCTGACAGCCGTGTCCCCATCCCCACGCTGCCCTCCCACTGCTGCCCAGTGGCGGGGGCGTCAAGCAACAGGGATGATTTTCATCCTGGGCCTCCTTCCCCATCTCATACTGAAGCTATGGGCCGTCCTGCCTCGCTGCGTCACCCCCTCCCAGGGGACCCATGCCCTTCCCTGGGCTTCACCCCATTCTTGGGGCTCTTCTGCTCCCTCTCATTGGGGTGGGGAGATATTTCTGCAAGAAGAAAGACCTTTGCCTGTCACTCTGGCAGCACCAGGAGCCCAAACAGTGCCCTGGACTGAACCGTCCTTCTGCCTCCTTGTGACCGCTACTGTCCCTGCGCAAGACAGAAAAACTGAGGCACAGACCGAGATGCCTCATGGCAGCAGTTCACCGCCCTGCTGGGCACCACTGGGTACCACTGGGTACCAGTGCCTCTGCCCCTCCTCTGCCTGCCTGGCCTGGCTCAGCAGTCGTGGCTGCTCCTGGGGCTCAGGTGGGGCCGTTTAACCTGCAGATAGGTTTCACCTGGAGCCTGGTGGGTCTCAGTGGGGGCAGGTCCATAACCGCCTGCTGGGGCTCTTTCTGGGTCGCTGCTCTTATAAACCAGCAGCCTGGTTGTTCTCAAGGGCTTTTTCTTTCTTCTTTTCCTTTCTTTTCACTTTGTCTTTTAGGAGCCTTAGTTTGGAGGAGGGGAGGGTTGGGGCCTGCTGCCTGCAGGTCTCTAGAATGTAGTGCCAGCACTTTCTACCCTTCCCAGTGCTGCCAAGCAGGTAAGGGCACAGCAACGAGCTGCCTCTGCTCCCCCATCCCTGGGCTGGGGGCTGCAGCCCAGAGCAGGGCTCTGCCCTGGGGCTGGCTGTGGTCAGGAAGCATCCTAGCACTGTGCTTCTCCTCTGTAATGTCCCAGATGAAGGATAATGTCATCACGTAGCTCTGGGGTGGCCTTAGGGCTTGGTTCCCAGCCCAGCTGCAGCACCCCTCTGCTGGTGCAAAGAAATTCCTTCCCGGCGCTGCATTTCCTTCCACCACAGAGCCGCTCACTTGCCCTGCTCAGCCAGGAGGACTTCTTGAAGAGCTTCCATGGGTATGTGGCTGCTGGGATGTATGTGGGGGCTGAGCCCTGGTCTTGCCTTGTGTTTGTCCCCAAGAGAATGTGTTCCTTGTCTGGGATGGATTTGGGTTCATGGTCTAGCACTGGTGCTCCCAGCACCAGGAGGCTTGCAGGGTGAAGGCTGGCATTGCTCCCCTGTAGTCAGGGCAAAGCTGATAGCCCTGGGTTTCCCTGGTGTCTCTGCCATCTGCACCGTTGCAGCTGAGACCAGGCAGTGCTGTGCATCCCAAAGGCTACCGACTCATGCCTGTGTCTCTGTCGCTCTGCCAGGAGCTTCTGTGACATGAGCGAGTATTTGGGGGCTGATCTGTTGGACTGCAACTACTCCATCCCCGACCCACAGCTGGTCCAGAGGATTGTCTCCCAGGTAGAGTTCTACCTCTCTGATGAGAACCTGGCCAAGGATGCTTTCCTCCTGAAACATGTCCAGAAGAACAAGATGGGCTTCGTCAGCATCAAACTGCTGACATCCTTTAAGAAGGTAGGCAGCCCACGGCACTGGCCAGCCGGGGTGGGAGACGGCCTTCAGGTGGAGGATGTCTGGCTGTGCTCTGGTTGTCTCTGATGGGGTGTATGGGGAGGTCCAGGCTCTGCTCAGGCTGTCTGTGTCCCAGCAAAGCGCTGGTGGTGCAGAGCTGGGCTCTGCTTTCTGCCTTTGATGTGCTGCAGCAGCTCTCCAACCAGGGAGGGTGGCTGGGGAAGCAGTGAATGGTCCTTAAACAGCCCTCAGGGCTGGATTCACTTCTCCTGCCTGTGGTCCCCCCAGGCTGCTTTGGGAGAGATCATCCCTTAACCAAAAAACTGTATGGAAGTGCTGGTGGCATGAGGCACAGGGAAGCTGCAGCTTGTTGCTAAGATCCAGGGGGCACTTGGGGACCTTCTCCTGCAGACCTGAACGTGCTCATGTGAAAGGAGGGTGCTGCCTTGCCATGACTTCAGGCTGATGGGGTTGCAGCCTGCGTGGATGATGGGTTTAGGGTGGTCCCTGCCTGGGGAGACTCACGGGGATGCAGTGGCCCTCTTTCTCCCACAGGTGAAATACCTGACACGTGACTGGCGGCTCACGCTCTACGCCCTGCAGTTCTCGGAGCTGCTGGAAGTGAACAAGGAGGGCACTAAAGTGAGGCGGCGGGTCCCCGTCCCTGAGTCTCTGCTGAGCATCCCCCCCAGCAAACTGCTGCTGGCCTGGGAGCTGCTGCCCCAGGAGCAGGATGTGCTGCTGCCGCTCCAGAAGAATTTCATCGAGACCATCACGAGGATGTTCAGCCCCTTCGGCGCCATTGCATCCATCCGCATCCTGCGGCCGGGCCGCAAGCTGCCCTCGGATGTGCGGAAATACACATCACGCTTCCCCGAGCTGCTGAGCAAGTGCTGTGCGCTGGTGGAGTACGAAAGCCTGGAGAGCGCCCGCAGGGCCTTTGAGAACCTCGGCCGCCAAAGCCACCCGGGTGGCGAGAGCATCAGGGTGGTCCGGCTCTGTGGGAAGGGCTCCAAGAAGAAAGCTGGGGCTGAGAGGGAGGTGGCGGAGGAGCGGGGGGACCAGCCGGGTTGGAAGGCGCAGGCGGCAGCCATGACCTTCCCTTACGGCATCGGGGACTCCCTGCTCTGCAGCTCTCCAGAGTCAGACGGTGCCCCGGCATCACTGTCCCTCCTGCTGAACAAGGACCACTCGGCACCCACCTGGCCATGCAGCGACTTCAAGCCTGGCGACATTGGCAACACCTTCACTGGATCGCTCCTCACCAGCAAAGTCTTCCCCCCGCTCGGGACGGGCTTGGGCACCGATGGCTGCTATGGTCTCTGCTCCAGCACTGAAAGGCCCCGCGGCTGCGGCTGGGGGAGTGGGGCGGGTGCCTGGTCACCCTGGCGCAGCAGCCACTGTCTGGATGCCGAACCTCCTCCCCACAATTCCCTGGCAGCAAAGCAGGTGCCTGAGCCCTTCGGCCTGTGGCAGGGGGTGCTTCGCATGCCCCACGGCCCTGACGGCACCAAGGGCTTCTGCAGCAGCATCGGGAGAGGAGAGCTTGTCCTCCGGCACTGAGGCTCCTTTGGGTTTGGGTTTGGGGATTTTTCTTTGATTTCTTTTTCTCCTCTTGAGCAGAATAACTCTCGGTGGCCCCCGAGAGCTGCAGGTGGTGGTGGTGCTGGTGCAGATGCTGCAGGGGACAGGAGTTCTGGGGCGAGGACGATGCTCGGGGCGGGTCAGCGTGCGAGGCGAGACGCCGAGCAGCAGCGTCACCGGGAGCTGCGCCGTGCGGTGCTGATGCCAAGGGGACTGCGCCTGTGCAGGCTCCAGAGGGGCTCCCACCGCCCCAGCGGCGTCCCTGGGACTGCCCCAAGGAAGGGGCTTATCCCCTCCGCCTGCCGGTGCCGGGGGGCTGCTCTGACGGGACCTCACCCTGCACCTTCTGCAAGCCCGACCCGCAAAGCTGAGGCGCCTGCCCCAAGTCGCCGTTGGCTGCATTGGCCCCAGCTTGTGGAGCTCGCATGGCAAATGGGCAATAAAGAGGGATGAAGCTTCCAGGCACTTTCTGGCTGGTGCGGTCTTTTTTTTTTTTTTAAATTATTTCCCCCACTGCCTTCCTGGTCTTGCAGCTGCCCACGGTGGAGGCAGAGAAGGGGAGGAGGGTCCCTGCCTGGCCTGCAGCTCCCTGCCTCGCCATTCTTGGCGTGATTTGGGGTTCCTTTGCTGCGGCACTGAGGCAAAGCCGGGCTCCGGAGCTGAGCACAGCGGGACCCGAGGAAGGGCGTGATTGTCTGGACTGGCTTTGAAGGGCTTTGCCCCGAGGCCTGTCCCTGCTGGAGGGGACGCTGGCCGTGCTCAAGACGAAGGCCTCGCAGCCCTTGTTGGGCTGTGTCTGTCCCCTCCGCGGCCCCCAATGTCCGTCCTTGTCCCAGGGGCTCCGTGCTGCTTTCTGCGCGGGGCCGTGTCTGTGAGTCCTGCGGGGAGCCGTCTGTCGTGGCTCCCCCGCCAAAGGGCTGCTTCCCCTGGGGAAGGGGACAGGGGAGTCCCGTCCCCTCGCCGTCATGGCCTGCCCCGTGGGCAGGGACTCGGCCCTGGGGGTGGCTCGGTGCCCTTCGGGGCTCGCTGCCTGTTGTTTGGGGCTCAGCGGGGCTTTTGCACCTCTTGGGTGCTGTTTCCCGGTGCCCCCTGCGCTCCCTCCCCCTCGCACCCGGGCACAGAGGAGTTCTGCGGAAACAGCCTTTAATGGAAGAAAATCAGAAGAGAAAAGGTACCATCAAAACTACTCTATTCCTACCCCCACCTCCCCCCAAAATACCCCACCCCTGCTCCCCCACTCCCCCATCCCCACCTCATCCCTGCCCTGGCTCTAATCCCCCCCTGCCACCCCCGTGCTGCCCGCCAGAGCCCTGCGCTTGCTGGGTGCCTGCGGCAAGCTGCTCGTCCCGCGTTTCTTGCCCCGCTCCTGTGCCTTGGCAGGCTGGGGCCCTGGCAGCTCCATCCCCGCATCCCCCCACGGCTCCTGGAGCCCCAGCCCCATGCTCAAGACAAATTCCTCGAGGCTCAGGATGGCGTCGGCGGTCTCCGGGACGCTGTAGTCGGGGCTGAGCAGCTCCTCAGGCAGAGCGAGCAAGGCCAAGTCGCAGTGGGGGATGCCTGCGCTGGTGTCACCGGGGTCCCCAGGCACGGGGCCGCTGCTGGGACCATCCTCCGCTGAGTCCAGGGAGCATCCAAAGAGCCTTAGGGCATCTGGGAGAGGCACCTCGGGCAGCGCAAGGTGGGCTGCTGGGTCCCCGTGTCCTTGGTGGTGGGGGGCAGCAGAGGGGCTGGTGGGGCTGTGGGTGCCCGGGGGGATGTTGCTGCCCGGGGGTGCCCCCGCGGGGGTGTCCCTGCAGGAGATGTTGATCTGTGCAAACTGGCCCTGAATGTCCTCGTAGCCAGGGCTGGATGTGGGCAGCGGTGGAGGGGCCGGGGCCACTGCTCTGCCCTGATGGTTGTCGGCTGTGACCGCTTGCGGTTGGCCCTGGGGGGTGCGTGGGGCTGCCCAGGCCGGGGAGGTCCCGCAGCCCCCGGGGCCCCAGAGGGCAGCACCCGGCAGAGCAGCGGCACCGTGGGCGAGCGTGGCGCTGGCCGGTGGAGGCAGGGTGGTGCTTGTCCATGCGACGTGGAAGACTCGCGGGTCGAAGAAGCAGCCGCATGGAGCCCTCTGCAGCCCTGTGGGGGTGAGTGGGAGCCGTGCTGGGCCGCGGGGACCCTCCAGGGGCACCCGCCGAGCCGGCCCCCGTTGCCGACGGGCCCCGGCTCTGCACCAGGCACGTGGGGAGCTTGTGGCCGGAGCGCTCCCCAGCCAAGCCGTGAGATGCTGTGCCGGCGGGATGGGGTTGGAAATTGGGGAGGAGGTTGGCTTCTAGGAGGTGAAATGGGAGAGAAGGATGGCCCCAGTTATTTGGGGAATTCTCTGTGAATGGGATTTGGAGGGCACACGTCAGGCAGGCGAGGGCAGGGCTGCTCGCCCAGGCTTGCTGAAGCCCTGTGCCACATGTGCCGGGGGGCCGGGGGTGGCGGTGGGGATGCTGAAGGTGCCCGTGGGTCGGGGATGCTGAAGGTGCCGGGGTGCCCGAGCAGAGAGGGGTGCCGTACCTGGTGGTGGTGCCTGGGGGGCGTGGGGTGCCACCCCCAGGGGGGGTGCCCAGGCTGCGGGGAAGGGCTGCTCCTGCCCGGGCAGTCGGCACAGGTTGCCTGAGCCTGAAAGAGAGACAGGAGCGATGGGCGGCGCTGAGCTCCGCTCTTGCCCCCATGAGCGAGCGGTCCCCGGGCTGCAGGGCTGGGCTCGGTCCCTACCTCGCGGGCAGAAGGTTTCGGGGAGCACAACAGGCTGGAGGAGCCAAGGTGCCGGGGGGGCGCGGGGGCCACGTGGTGGGAGCCAGAGCGGTGGCCGCGCCATGGTCCGTTCTGGCTGCTGGCTGCTAAGGACTCTTTGGGGTCTCCCAGGACGGAATGTGGTGGCTGGCCGTGTTCCGCCACAGCCCAAGAGCCTCCGCAGCTCCTCCTGGGCAGGGAAAGGGTTAAGGGGGGCCACGGTGCCCCTGGCCCCCGCACGTGAGGCGTCTCTCAGGGGCTGTGGGTGCAAGTGCCTTTGGCTTGAAATGGTATTTTTCAGGGGGAAAAAAGAACAAGTGGATTGAGCCGAGGTGTACGGGGACCAAGGTGCACCTGCAGCTTCCTTGTGCCACACGGCAAATGCATTTGGGACTATTGCCTGTGCCTCTGCATGCTGCATTGACTGGAGTGACAAGGAGATAGGAAAAAGGACCTCAAGGCCACGAGGGAAGCTCATGCAGTGTCACTCACTGGCATGCTTTCCCCCAGCACTCCCTCAAGTAGTGCTGTCAGGTTTTTTAGTCTCCTGATAGGGAAACAAGCAACTCTGGATCCCCCCCTCGGAGGGGCCATGCCTTCCCCGGGTGTGTAACAACCAGGAGGAGAGAGTACCCGCCGCTGCATGCTCCAAAATAGGACTGGATTCTGCACAACATCCGGTGATGAGATGCTGGGGCTGTTTGTGCTCTATAGGACCCCAGGGATTGGGTTAGTACATCCTTTCCTCGTATATGGAGGATTTGGCACTACCAAGGACATCCTGGTAGGAACAGAGGCCTCTCGCTCCTGCTATGTGAACAGTGTGTGGTGTGGGGGAGTTGGGACAACTCCTGCCGTGAGCTGGAGGCCAAAGATCTCTCCTGGCCTGTATCCTGTTAATTAAACAGATTGCTCTCTTTTAGCAAGGCACCTCTGGCTGGAAGATTGTGTAAGGCCATCTGCTGTGTAACTTGTGGCAGGGACTGATGCTGGGAGCGTGAAGGCAACCGCGCTTCTAAAAACATAAAACTTTATTTCATTTTGGAGCGCAGCTGAGCAAACCCGCTCCTCGACACACACCGTCCTAATGCCTCCTCTTGACTCGATGCCATGGAAAAGGGCCTCATCAGCCCTACCTGTAGGAATTTGCCTTGTGTTTAGGCAGGAAGGTGAAACTGGTAGGTACGGGTCCCAGAAGCATCTCACTGGAAGAAAGAAAGAAAAGAACAAAATAAGGAGAGGTTTGTGTTCAGTACAACAGAGCCACCGGTACTGAGCTGTTGCATGGCCCTGTGGCTCTACAGCGATGGTGACTGCAGTCAGATGTGTCAAACCAAGCCTTTACCCTCCTGAAAATTTAGAGCTGCTGCACAAAACCACCTCTGGTGCTGAGCTTTATCCCCGAACCACAGTGCTGGAGGGATGCAGCCTCCAGATAGGGGCAATGTCACTCTCGCTGGGGAGTCACCGAAAGTCAATGCCAAAATGGGTTCCTAAGTCTGCTGACCTGATTATCAGCCTCACGGCTGGCAATGACTTGCCTAATATCAACACGAGCCTCTGAAAAGCTCCTCCCCACTTCTTGCCGTGCTTGTGCAGAGCCAAAACCCTGTTAGCGCCAAAAAGTATTAAGGTCAGATCCTAGGATGATGTAAGCCAGTTCTATTGCGATCAGATTTATCCTAGCTTAAGACTTCAACTATTTCACACTTTGGAACACATGTATTTTCAGTGCAGAGTAATTTTCTTTATAGTCAAAGAGGCTTAACTTATTTTCTGGATGCTGGTTCAATACAGCATCACTAAAACTTTCCATAAGACATGTCAGAGAGAGTATCCCAGCAGGACAGAGAACTGCAGAGCAAGAGCCTCAATCTACAGCACAGAAACAGAGTGTGCTTAGAGAACCCTGCTTCTGGATAGAGTCTCCTTAAAATGATCTTTAAAGAATAAGCCTCAATTGCTTTAAAATTCTGCGTTCTTATGGCTATAAATATCTATTACATGGCACTGTAAAGACCTCAGGTTACACAGCTTCGTGCAGCCTAATGCGGGCAGGTTCCGCTTGAAAAATGGCATTTAAAAATTCTGATCAAAACTTGATGTACTTGTAACATGGTTTTAGGCAGCTGTTCACAGTACTAACAAAACGGCTGAGGATTAGCAAAACCAGAGAAGGCTGTAGCCATGCTCTATTTTTGCTAATCTCTCTTTCCATGAGATGGGAAATAGCAGCTGGCTGCTCCAGCTCTCGTTTTAGCTGGCTTTGAGCTTGCAAAGTCATTTCAAGCCAGTGCCCTTGGACTCAGGTGTGGGGAAAAACATTTACTGCACTTTGTTGCATGAACTCAGAGATCAGATAATGAGAAATGGGGAAAATGCTCAGCTCTCCTAACTTGGGGATGGGGACTGCCTTCCTGCTTGATGTCTGTATGGGCCTGGCGGGGTGGGACTGTCCGGGCAGAGCACGGAGGGATCCGATGCCGAAAGCCTGAGATGTCCTGTCGTTGCGCTCTGCTCCGTTGGCTCCTACGACTGTCCTGGGATGAACAGCGTGTCATGAGAGAGGTCAGCTATTCTAGATTTGCAGCGGGTACTGGATGACCTGCTGAAGCAGATACAGGGGATCGAGAGAGCTCTTTATGGCAACTTCAAGCTCAGTTAAAACCTCAAAGTGAAGCACTGGTTAACCCTTGCTGCTTTCTTACAACCTCTTAGACTGATGGGAAAGAGTCATCACCCCCTCTTTGGAGGATGCATGCAAGCACAGTGACTTTGTGGGGCTCTGCAATGTCCCTTCCTAGCAATTTAAATGAAATTCAATGCTTTATTACCTTATTTTAATCCAATCGTCCACATTTTGGCTCGCCATCAGCGTCTCCAGATAGTCTCTCCCCATGTAGTAAGGCGGCCGCTCGTTAATTTTCTGAGGTAGGTGTTCCAGTAAGCCAACTGGAATATACCTGCAGTGAAATGTAATGGCAGTGTACGCTATTGCTCAAATGGCACAGGCATGCTGTGTTAAAGATCCTCTCAGCTGGGGAGAATTACCTGCACAGGAACGAGAGCCATTCCAGCAAGAACTTCCTTGTCTTCTCCACTCCCTGAGTATCCGATCCCCAGTGCTCAAGGCCGTAGTTGGTGAAGTCTTTGAGGATATCAAATCTCTCGCTGGAGGAGATATCCCAGTGTCTCTGCTCCTTAATTTCAGTGAAAAGCCAAGGTTTGATGAGTGCCCCTCTGTAGCCAAAAAATATGTGCATTGTTATTCCCATGACTGATGCTTCTGAAGATGTCAACTAATTTAAGAGACTTTCCAGCACTTATTTGCAAGCCAATGCTGCTTTTGTTTTTTCAATTTCAGCAGGAATCTGCTGTAAGTTCCCACAGATGCAAACTGATTTTATCAACTTTCAAAGAGTAGTTTCACCGAGAGGAAACTTCTCGTGTTGTGGGCTTGTTTAAGTATTTTTTTAATTCCTTTTTTCACTCTTGCACCAATAGAGCTCAGAAGCAAAGGGAAAACACAGGCACTTGCCTTGCAATCATAATTCCCGAAACACCCATCTGCATGGCTCGATTAGCATCTTCGTAAGACAAAATATCACCATTTCCTGTCCAGAAGGAAGGGAGAAGCCAGAGGTCAAAGTGATACACGAGGGCAAGTCAAAATGAGTTAATCCAGGCATGGGATAAAATTCAAAATGGACACAGGGTCCAAGAGCCAGATTGTCCAAAGAGGCTGTGGAGCTCCTGTTTAGAGACTCCCAGGGATGTTTCTGATTAACACTCCCCTTACAAGGAAAAGGGAAGCTTTCTCCTCTCCTCTTCTCCACTCCCAACTCCTACCCTTAAGGTTCAGCTGGGACTGTCTGTGCCATGGTGCCCAAGGCAGAAAGCACCTGCTAAAACCCAAGTGTTTTGCGTCCCGCCTGTCCCTTCCCCTACTGCTCCACTCAGCGCTCGTCACGCCTGGCCCCCAGCACACGGGGCAGACCTGGGCTGCGCAAGAGCTGCTAGTAACTCACTACATAGCGTCAGCAGCAGCAGTAGGGATACTCCAACCTTTCCCCCAGGCTAAATGTCCTTGGGAGCCTGTTTTTTTTCTTTTTTTAAAAGATATTTCAAATCAAACACGCGGTACTTTCAGTCCACATGACAAACCAAAAGAAACACCTACCAAAAAGAGGCATGGGGCTTGCTATTTTAGCACATTCTGCTATGTAGTCCCAGTCAGCACCCCTCGTGTACCGCTGCTCCCTGGATCGGCCGTGAAGCTGGGGAAGAAAGCCACAGGGAGACCTCACCGAATGCCCTGGAGGAGGCAGGGCAGGACAGGAGCACTGGAGGAAGGTGCTTCAGCAAAGGCAATGACACCAGGCTGGGGTAAGGGATCCCTCTGGATCTACAGCCCAGCCAGTTGCTAACAGACCAGGCTGAGGAAGTGGTTAGCAAAGCTGAGAAAGGGCTGGATGCTTTCTGAGGAATGTTTTGGCTATTTGCAAGCCAGAGAAGGAAGTGACTGTTCACAGTGAAAGCGAATATCCACTGTGGGCACGAACTACTCATCCCCATGCAAATGAGATGGTCCCATCGCTTCCCCAGCCCTGCTATAATGAGGCTTATTTGGCTGAAACCTTTGTTCCAGAGCACTGCAGGAGCCATCTCCCTTTGTAATGGATACAAGGCTCAGGGGCACTGAGGAAAATGCTCTCTGCATCTGAATTTTTCTCTGTTATTAGCAGAAAACACTAAAAGGTAGCATGCAGCTGGTCAAAGGTGTTTGAAAGAGCTGCTCAGCTGTGGGGAAGGGTAAGGTCACCCCCACATCATGCCCTAGGCTGACATGCAAGCAGAGTTCCCCAGGCACCAGCCAACAATCTAATGCCACAGCAAGTATCCCTGTACCGTGACCATGGATGCTCCCCACTCCCGGATCTTCGGGATTATCTTATGAGCCATGTTAATCTTTTCTTGCACTCCTGTCCGTATCTTCACAGTCAGTGGGACGTCCAGGACCTGCAGAAATGGGAGAGTGAGGCCAGGCTGAGGCAGGAGTCAGCTCCATCGGCTCATCTCCCATTACTGGCAGGTGATCTGACTCACCGAGTTCATCCCACGGACAATCTGTTCAAACTTGTTGGACCGAGTCATCAGAGCACAGCCTCCTCCCTGGGGGACAAAAAGTGGCACAGTCAAGCCTTTCTGCCTTCTTGTAGAGCGAAGAACCTCCGTGGAGCTGCTCAACAGCAGCCCTCTGCTCAGGGAATGCAGGTAAGACTTGGAGCATCTCCAGACTTGGAGAAAGGGGACTCTTCAACAAAAAAAAAAAAAAACCCACAGCCCTTTTCCCTTTTCCCTTCTGCGTGCTGACAGGCAGAGACCACTAACCATTCCCTGCTCTTTGAACAGCTTATTTGTCTTCTCGCTGAAGTCTAGTGCCCGTAAATGAACTGGGAGCTCTGGATCAGACTGGCAGGAGCAGATCAGGCAGCAGGGGATGAGGCAAAAGACAATCATCCATTGAAGAAAGCAAAACATGCTGCAGAACGTCTTCTTACCTTCTTGTAGACCAGGTCAATGGGACACCCAACATTGATGTCTACAAAGTCCACTTCAATTGTCTGGTTCAGGAGCTCTGCACATTTGGTCATCGTGTCCGGAAACGCTCCCTCCAGCTACCAAAGGGGGACAGGTTGCATGAGTTCAAGAAGCAGCTTTTCTCCTCAGAAATGAGTTATCATTTGCTTGGTTATCAAGATGATAGGACCCACCTGCACCCCAAAAATATCTTCGGTATGATGGCGTTTGAGGAGAGCCCACTCGGAAGACTGGCCCTGAAGCAGGTTTGTGCAGACAGCCATCTCTCCACAGGTGACGTCTGCCCCGAAGCGCTTGCATATCCTTCGGAAAGGGAGGTTACCACACTGAAAGAGACAACAGAGAGATGGTTTGTCAGGAGATTTGCTCTGTTCCAAATGTGGCAATGGCAAATTCTGACAAAAGGAGAGAATCATCTACCTACCGTGGTCAGTGGAGCCAAGTAGAGCTTGCCTTGGATTTCCAACTGGAAAACAACAAGGATGGAGGAGCATGTTAGCAGAGCTGAACCAGCAGTGGTTGAACAGGGAGATATTCCAGTTATCAATTTTATCATTTGCCTTGGGTAAAACTCAGTGGGAAACCCAGAAAATCACCAGTTTTGTTCAAGAACCTCAACTACTCCAAGAGAATGTATCTTTTGGATAAAAGAACCGGAAACTTGAACTGCTCAATTTGTTTTCACTGCTCAGCTTAGAGAAAACTCAAAGCAATGACAGATATTAGAGGGACGCAAAACTGGCTAATGGATGCAAGGATGGGGGTGATGAGGAGGAGAGGAAGGAGGCAACACTCTCACCCCAGGAGAGCACTGTGCAGTACACACAAACCAACTAGCCCCAGCCTCGGCTCTCCTTACAGATCATCTCCACCCTCACTGACAACTCAGCCCCTGCTCTCCTTCACGTGCAAGGGCCTGCAGTTTGTCTTGGTTCTCACCCCTCCAAGGACAACACCACGGCCCCAAGAGCTCACCTTCCTGCATCCTTCCCCTCACGACAGTAACGCAGTCCCCAGGCAACTCTGTCCTCTGCCTGCCTCTCACCCAGCTGAGAGGTCTCTTCTGTCTTCCCAAGCACAATTTCAACCACTTGACAGGTACACAAGAGACGACAGCCCTTGACCAAACTCTCACCTTCTTCTTCTCACATGATCGCAGCTTTATCATGTCTTCATCTGTCACCGGGCCCACTGTTTTGACAGAGGAAGCTTCCTCGCCACCTGTGGGGCCAGGACTCTGCAAGACGTCCGGTTTGGGATCTTCTGGCTCCAGTAGCACAGGACATTCAGGGCTGTCTGCCCTGCCCTCCTGGGTTGTTGTGCAGTTGGACATCTCTTGCTCCTCTGTAGAACACCCCGTGGCTTTGCCTCCCTTCCCACTACCACCGTGGGGCTTGGCCAGACCACGGAGGTACTCGTCAGCCTTCTTGAAGATAAACTTCCTCTTGCGCAGCTGGTGCTGGAGGTCCTTGGAGAGATTGTTCCTCACCAGCGACTTCCCTTCCCACTGCTTGGCCAGGTCCGTGTTGACGATGTTCTGGTAGCCGTTCCCAAGGTGGGCCTGGGCAAAGCGACAGGTGACGCCGTAAATGCACTTGCCGAAGGTTTCGAAGAGCACGCAGCTGCGCCCCAGGTCGGCCGGCTTCGCGGCCATGTACTCGCCGATGTCGTGAAGGAAGCGGCACCGTGGGCCAAAATAGCACTTCCCCGCACACCCCTTAAAATAATAAAAAGAAGGTTAAAACCTCTGCCCTCTGCTTGCCTGCCTGGGCATGCCTGTACCTTCCAGCCCAAGTGAGGCGACCCTGGGTCTATCCCAACCCAGACAGGGGCCAGAACTGCTCTGAGCACCCATCACTCCCCAGGCGACATCAGGTGCCCCGTGAAACACTTCCGGGAAGCTGACTGCTGGAATGTGCCCCAGAACGGCAGTGACATACGCACTTGAGGGGACATTTTAGCGTTACTGCTTCAGGGAAGCTGACACTTTACTTGTCCCGCTCAGCTCATCCCACTTTACCCTTTCCCAGCCAGCCAATGGAGGCGGTTTTGCCAGCACAGCCCCCTGCTACGCTCTCCCTGCTGGGAGTTTGCCCTGGTGCGGCTCTATCTTCGATGTGCCTTCCTAGACTTAAAATAAACACAGCCCTTGAGCAGGAAGGGCCCACCAGGGTCCCAAATTCCCTGCCCCAGAGCAGCACAGAGTACGGCCCTCGCGCCTACCTGCGTTACCGACGGGCACAGCCTGCTCTGCTCATAGTGGTTGGGTTTCATACATGGCCTGCTCTTGTTCTGTCCCCGGGCCCGTTTCCGCTCTGTGGGCTCCTTCTCCTCTGCTCCAGCATCTTCTCGGCTTTCCCCGTCCTGACCGAAGTCCTCTGACCTCACCCGTTTGGCGGGGGGCTCGCTCTGGCAGCTACCAACCTCCTCCTTCTTCTCCTTGACCTCCTCCTCCTCCTCGCCCCCATCACCCGGCTGGCTGCCGGGCTCGCCCCTGGCCCGCAGGTATGCATGGAACTGCTCCTTGGAGGCGAGGAACCTGCGGGGAGACAGCACGGTGTGACCTCAGTGACAGTGGGGAGCGGGAGGGGTGCCTGGGGAGATGGGGGAGACGGGGCTGCCTGCGGGGAGGGGGGGGCTGCCGGGGTACAGCGGAGCCGGGCACGGGACTGGGCACCTACTGGGGGGTTAGGGAGGGGCTGGGCACCTACTGGGGGGAGCTGGGCACACACCAGGGTGTTATGGGGGGAGACTATGGAGGTGCCAGGCACATATTGGGGGGAGTATGGGGGGGCCGGGCACGTACTGGGGGATTATGGGGGGCAGAGCATGTACCGGGGGGGGTATGGACAGGCCGGGCACGTACCGGGGGTTATGGGGGGGGGGGTTACGGGGGTGCAGAGCACGTACCGGGGGGGTTATGGGGGGGCCGGGCCCGTGCCGGGGGGCTATGGGGGGCAGGGGCGGGGCGGGGCGGCCTCGGGCCCGCACTCACCGGGCGCGGACCGGCGCCACCCCCGCAGCCACGGCCGCCGCCGCCGCCATGCTGCCGCACGCGGCGATGACGCGAGAGGCGGGGCCGGGACCACGTGACGGGGGCGCGAGTCCGGCGGGGCGGGTATAAAAGGCCCCGCTGAGGCAAGGCCGCCTCACAGCGGCGGGCGGGTGGGCTGCGGGAGGGTCTTCTTTGTGTCGGGCTGTGCGAGGGGTCTGTCTGCTGGGCAACTGTCTGCTGGTACCTGCAGCCCCCCGTGTCGGGGGTCCCCGAGTGGGAAGAGGAGGCTGGTGTGCCTCTCTTGCACCCAGGAGAGGTGTCAGCCTTTCTTGTGGCCCTTCAGGGCTTCTCTCTATTTTAGGGCATCCTCCTGGGTGGCATCCTGTGAGGGACCCAGGGTTAACAGGGATGAACACCAGCTGCTGTCTGAGGGCTCGCTCCGGAGTAGGAGCAGGGCTAGTCATGGGACAGGAAAAAGCCACCTATTGGCGTTTGTCGCATGACTTCTGAGGGGTTCCCTGGTTCTGGGGTGAGGGGCTGGCTCTTCTGCCTTTTCAGAGCTGTCGGCTGGAGAAGATGGAGCTCTCTGCAGAGATGTAGGGAGCTTGGTGTGGGCTTTCTGTATGTTTGGGGTTTTTATTGAAGCAGTAAAAGCAAGGCCTGGTTGCTAGGTGCTCAGCCTAAACTGAGGGGATGAGCTATCTCCTGTTGCACAGAGCTGTAAATCTGCCTTGGAGCTGTCCCACGGGCAGAATTTTGTTGCGGCTTCTCCGGCAACAGGATTTTCCATATTGCCCTTTGGAAACATTTTTAAGCCTAACCCAGCTGAGGTGCAGGAGGGCTTTGTCTTTCCACTGCTGATGGCCCATGGGAAGAACCGGTCTGTGCTCCTCACAGCAGGCTGTGTGCTGCGGTGCCGTCCTCCTGCCGTGGACAGACTGCAGGATGGATGGAGGGGCCATGAGACAAGGCCACCTTGTCTCTGGGGTCTGGGGTTGTCCTCTGACGTGGGCTGTAGCTAACACAAAGCTAACTCCAGATCTGAGGTCCTGCCACACATTCCTGATGGTTGCATTAATGAGGCTGTCCTGCTAATGCAGCGAGCGAGGGCTGGTGCTCCTGAGACTGGCTGGAGCACAAAGTCTGCCCTTGCATTTGGTCCGTGGGTGAAAGCTCAGGCTGAAAAACAAACTGAGATGTGAAGTGTGGGGTGTTCGGTGTGAGACAGCACACGCTGACCTCTACTCCTTCCTCTGTAGCTGCCACATCTTCTCCATGTGTTTGGGATGCTCATTACAGCCTTTCCTGGTCCATAGTCCATGCCCGTGCCTTGTCTGTGATCCTCTGAGCCCCTGTGCCTGGTGCACGTGGGCCTCGAGCAAGAAAGATCTTGTAGCGAGGGGGCTTGGTGTCTCATGGGGTAACGTGTTCAGAGCTCTCCTGGATGAGGTTTCCTGTCCAGTTTAGGCTTGCATCCCTTCCTTTGCAGTTGTGCTCCGTAATCTGCACAGTCTTGTTGATTGACTCAATGCTTGGCCTGGGCTACCGAGAGGGTGTGAAATAGCCATGAAGTCCAAATGAAGAAAGACCCATGCTCCATCATCTTTCCTGTCCCCCGCCCTGCACTGAACCTGAGTGCTTTGCCAAGCCCTTTTATCCGAATTAAAAATTGCCTGTTTCCATGCGCCCAGGAAAGCAGGCTGGAGTGCGGTTTCAGCCCTGCATTGTGGTGCAGGTACCAATACGAGGAGGCAGAAGGTAACCTGAGTTTTGCCTTTAGGGGTTGCTAGAAGCTGGTGAAGAGCAGCCGTGCTTGCGGCGTTGGGGAATTACCACAGCGTGAGTTTGTTTGTGGACATGTAAGAGTTGTGTGTGCACGTGGGACAGAGGTAAGACTGCACGTGGGACTTTAATTTCACTGTTTTCCTGTTTTCTGTTGCCTTAGTGCAGTTCTCTCCAGATGCTCCATAAGAAATGTCTTTTGAGAGGAGCTGGGAGCCTGGTAGGGTGCTTTTGCTATTGCCAAGGGTGGGCAGGTTGCACGATCCAGCCAGGCTGCTGTGAGAAGAGCTTTTGGCTGATTGGGTGTTAATTAGTTTTGGAGTGAAATATGAGGAATGCAAAATACTATTTTAAGCTTCAGCTTGGCTGAGGGAAGGAAGGAAGGAAGGAAATGAGGCCCTGGGGATTAATGAAATGATTTCACTGATGTTTTTGTGGGGCAATAAGCCTGAAGTCAGAGTGCTTTTGACTTGCTGTACTCAGCTGAGGTCACAGACTTTCGCATCTAATCCCTTCTCAGGGCACTGGCTCGGCAATTTTATGAGGCTGAGCCTTGGGCAAGCTTCCCAGCAGACCCTGACAAAGGGTCTGAGAGTGGAGCACAAAGCCCCCGGGATTGTCAGCTGTGCCACAGCCTCTTGGGCACCGAATCAGAGCCAGCTGCAGTCTGTGTGTCGTGCATCCGCACAGCTGCTGCTGCCCGATGTGGTGGGGGCTTAGCCACACGCAGCCGAGCGGCTTGATGTTCACCCGTGGTTACTAGAAGATGTATACGAAGGAAGGCAGGGGAATCTCTGCTAGGTACGGAGAGGTGCTGCTCTTGTTGGCTGCTTTAGCTTTTTCACCCCTTGCTGTAATCAGGTCATACTGAGGTTGGAAGTGGGGCCAGGGGAGTGAGGAGCTGTGAAGCCTGCATTGCGGCTGCCTGAGCTGGATGGCTTTCTTGGGTGAATATAGTGCTTGGATCGCTAGAGCTGTCACTTCAACATCCTTCAGCACTAAAGCAACCTTGAAGAAAATCGATACCCAAGAGCTCACTGGGAAAGGCCAAGTCAGGAAAAAAGGAAAGGCTGATTACAGGAAAGTGTGATATATACACGGGGAGAGCTAAGTCAGAAAGAGTTCAGCTACTTCAATGTCCAAGTTAAACAAGACACATGTATTAATGAAAATACCCCTTACACGGGCTCTGGCACAAAAGTCGGATGTGTCAAGCCCCTGGTTCTGGCTACTACACCCAGGCGTTAGCTGAAAAATGAGGTTCTGTAGCAGCCCCAAGAGGTCATCTCCACAGCTGCAGCAGGGTGAGAGTGGGGATAGAAATTTGGGCTGGTCACATTTGTTTGGATGCCTTTCATAGCAGTGCAGTAATGCTCTGACAACCTTTGCTGGTTAATTGTGTAAATGGGCAAATGCCACAGAAGGCAGGTGTGAGATTTTCCGCTGATGTATGGCCAGAGTAGCTAGAGCTGGAAGTGAACCATCGGGTCCTATCCATCTTCTGGTCAAAGCAAAATCCATTCCTCATGTCTATTGTCTACTCTTTTATCCGGTCTTGTTTTTAAAGCCCTGTGCAACAGCACTTCCAGCCTTCTGCAAAGGAGACTATTCCCATTGCTCATAAATCTACTATCAGGAAGCTGTTTCCAAGATTAAAGCTTAAATGTTTCCCCTCTCTAGTTTCATGCCCCAGCTCCCAATTCCCTCTCTGCTGTAATCACCATGTCTCAGTTTCCTCCCAGCAGCTGGCAGTTCATGTGGACACATGCTGGGGTCTCCATACCCCACACCAAGACCCCAAAAACCTCCATGCCATGTCTGCCCTGAGAAGACTTCTGGTGGGACACTTTGGAAATGGGGTGTGCTGCTCAAATGCTTGTGAATGGCTGAGCCAGGCTTTGGGCAGGCAATTGTGTAATGGTGTTTAGAAAAATATGTCTTGCCATAGTTCCCTCTTGGCTAGTTTAAGAGCTGTTCAGAGCGTTGACTTAGCGTTTGGCCCATGGATGAAGTAGTTAAAGGTCATTATCTGGGCAAGGTCTGTGTGGTTTTGGGACAAGCTGGTCATCCACTGCAAGTGGACTGGAGTTCAGGGTCCGTTGTGAATATCGTACCACCTATGGCAGGAACAATTGCTCCTGAAACTGCGACAGTAAACCATGGTGGCGAGCCATTGGATCTGCAAAATCTACGTGATGTGTGGGCAGAGATTTCTAATGGAGGAGGGAGCGAGGGAAGGAAAGACACAGGACATCTGGACTCATGTGGGAGTGGTGGGAGCGAGGGAGGAGTGTGGGATCCTGACTCTCTTGGCTGTGGCACTCAGCCCTTCATTAGTAAAGCTTGGAGGAGACCCCAAGTCTTTTCATCAGACCCTAAAATAAGACTAAGCCAAGGCAGCAGTCACGGGAGAGGCTGATTTCTTGGCAGAGGCCGCTGTGCGTGACGGAAGAGGCAGGATGTGGCTTTCCCCAGCACCCCTGGGCACAAGAGCGGGGGAAGGCCCCCGTTCTCCCATTCTGGGAGCTCTGGGGGGCTTTTCACACCAGCCTTTGATGTCCCTCCCAGCCTTTATCGTCCTCAACTCTGCCGTTCCCAGGGCCATTTTGGGGCAGCTCCTTGGGTTGGTGGGGGGAGATGCTCCTGAGGGGGACCCTTCTCTTCTTACCTCCCCTGAGGTCACCCCATCACTTTTCCATGCAGGTTGGCAAATCCCCCGTGGCTCCATCCTCTGTTGGGACTTCAGGGGAATTGAGGAACTCGACAAGAAAGGTGCTTACCTTCAGCTGCCCTCTTCTAATGCCCTGTACCACCAGATAAAATCTTTTGTATGGCTTTTTTTTTTATTTTTACATGAAAAAGCAACACTGAGATTTCCTCCTGACATTTAACTCATCAGTAAGTGACAAACCGAATAAACATTCCTGTTTCACTGGGACAAAGGCTCCAAGATCCTGCTGTGACTAAAGTTTTTCATCATTTCCGAAGTGAAATGTTTCAGTTTAAAAAAATAAGAAAAGAAGAACAACTAAAAATGACACATTTCAATGTTTTTCTAATTATTTTCTCCATTTTGGCTGAAGCTATTAGTCAAATTTGGCCCCATTTCACAAATAGTTTTGGAACCTTCCAAAACTTCTATTTTGGTGATTTTTCCCGTTATTGGTGAATAATAGTTTGATCTCTGCCCTGCTCACCAGCACAGTGTGTGTTCCCATTCACCCCTAGGAGGTTTCCTTTCAGGTTTGCTGCTGGGACCTGCTTTGGCACCCCAGCACCGTGACTCCTGCAGCTCCCTGGCTGCACAGCCGCCTGCCTCCCCCAGGCAGACTGGGGCTGCCTCTACCCTTTCCCACGCTGGATGTATGTCGAAATGCATATGTGTGTGCATGTTGGGCTCAGGCCATAAGACTCGCTCAACTGTGCAACTCTTTCTTACATGTGGATGGAGCCTCGGTGCCACACGGTGATGGAGCAGGATCTTTTTCGCAAGACCGATCCCATGCTATCCAAAGCAGTTGCACCCAATGATATGTCTGGGCTGAACCTCTGTGCCAAGTTCCTCCCAGTCGCTGGCACAACTTGTTGGATTCCAGGTGAGCAAGGTGAGCAATGTTTTTCTCCCCAAAACCTGGCTGCTATGAGCATGTTGCCTCTGCAGCTCAGCAGCAGTCCTGGAGATGAGCTGGGGAGCTTGCAAACTGAGGAATGGCGAACAAACTGGGATTGTCGCTGTTGCCTCTGTCCTCATGCCTGCTCTGCCTGCATGAGTCAGAGAGGAACAACATCTGTTGATTTTTAGGGTCACAGATGGCTTTGTTTAGCTTGTTAATCGTGATAGCATGGCCTGTGAGTGACACATGACTGCTTTCAGCAGTGGGTACTGAGGCTTAGAAACAAAAGGCTAAAGCATGTTCTTCTGTTGATCAGGTTTGGACCCTACCTCCCCTCAGCCGTGGTTCGCTCCACGCAGTGGCCCAGGGAACTGCCCTGCTCAAGGATGGATGTTGCTCCAGGGCTAGTGGAGAGGTGGCAGAGCATCGTCCCTCTCCTCGCGCTTGTGCACTGCTCAGCCTCAGGAGGAGGGCTCTGTAGCACCGCCTAAAAGCACAGTGCTTTTCAGAGCTCCCTTATGTTGAATTTTGGAGCCAGGTGTTTCTTAGCATCCTTTTGTACCCTTTAGTTCACCTTTTTTCCTGAGGCACCTGAATGAAGGGCCTGCTTTGAATTGCCCCTCTCCTGATCCCTTCTACATATGAGTTGGTTGTTGAGCCTGTAACTGTGGGAGAAGCAGATACCGCTAAAGGTAAGGAAGGTGGGTCACTCATGCCATTTCCTTCATTCACTCAGTCCTCTTCAGCATCCTGCTGGAAATATAGATTTACAAGTAAAAAAAATGCAATTTCATTTAGTTTTGGAAAAATAAAATCTCAGTGCTGGTTTTATCCAAAGCCCTTCCTAGCATCTGATTTTCTGCAGACTAGGGTAGATGTATTTTTTCTTCCTCCTCCTGACTAAAAGGTAGAGAGGACTGATGCAATGTCATCTAAACCTGGAGCAGCCTATGCTGCAGCAGCTGATGAGGTTTTGCAAAATTAGAACCATCCCCAGTTTTACCTTGTCTCTTGGTATGATGGTGTGCCAGTTTTTCATCCTGTCTTTGTTCCGGAAGACTTGCCATATGCCTTAAAAAATGAGTATTGGAGGCAGATGCCCTTGCCTGCCTTGAGTGAGAGATACTCCTGTGTGTGTCAAGGACCTTGCTCAGCTGAAGGGGGTTCTCCTTTGTCTTAAGGGATTTGTAGCCAGATGGTTTAATTTCTGTGCCCTGCATAGCTGTACCACTCCAGGCTGCTCTGAGGTGCCTTGGAGGGATCACACTAGCACAGTGACTGCAGCGTTCCTGTGCCGGTCGCTTGCATTCAGCTCAACTGCAGAGCATGTGCTTGGCCAGTATCGCTGTAACTCAAAGGCTAGCTCAGCGCTTTCGTGAAAAAGAGGCAGCTGTCCCTATACTGTGGGCAAGGTCCCATGCAAATGAGTGGGAAAAGAGGCAAAGGAACAGGCTGTATTGTCCCCAGAAAATTTTATTGCTTTTGAGTTGGAAAGATGTCACTTCACTCTTCCTTCTTACAGCACAAGGGAGAGAGAGTGAACGAGCTTTGGTATAGCAGTCCTAATAAATATCATACGTGAGCTTTAGGGTGCTTATACAGGACAAACCATCCCTTCTGGCTTTTTGCTGCACTCGAACAGCTGCTGGCAGCTCTGCTCATGCTGTTGGAGGATGAAGGAATAGCAGCACTGAGAGCAGCCATTGGCTTTTTTCAAGTAGACCTTGGCAATCCCTGGGATGTGAAAAGTCCAGAAGAAAGCAAATGGGCTTTGGCTGGGGTCTTGGATCCTGAACGTGAGCTGCGCTACCAGAACTCACTGTACTGGTGGGGAAGTGAGGAGATTGCAATGTTTGCAATGAGCATTGACACTCCCCTTCCTGAACTGGAGAACTTCCTGCCCATTTGTTTCTCTCCCTCTACCCCCGTATCCCTTCTCAGCAGGGACTAATACACTTGCTTTCCAGGCTGGCTTAGTACTGACACAAGATTGCATCTGCCTATATCGGTATGCATGCTCTCTCCCCCTGCAGCCTTCCCCCTGCTAACAACAGTTGAGTCCCTTGGCTAATTTCAGCAGTGTTTGGCAGAGAGGAGATGTCTCAAAAGCACTGAATTCCTGCAGGTTTCATAGAGGCGGGTGGTTTGGTTTAGTACCCAAATTTGTGCCCCCTCTAAGGGAGGTCTCGGGCAGTTGGCCAGCTGGCAGAGTGGGAGCTCAGTGGCCAGTCGGCACATACAGCTCCAAAGCCAGCTGCAGCGTACTCAGTTCCTGCCCAGCAAGGTGGGGAGCAGATATAGGGTGATGGGGGGCACTGCAGGGAAGAGTAGGGGATATCTGGGGTGAGTGAGTATGTTGGAAGGGTGTATGCATTTGTGAGATCTGGCATTACTGCAGCACAGGGGTTATAACGGGTATGGGAAGGAGCTGTGATTACTGATGTGTGAGGGAGCTGTAGGACATGAGTCCATAAGGGCTTCTCCCACTCCCAGTACAGCCCCTGCTTAGCAAAGCAGTAGAGGACAGGTTCTGTGTTAAAATGTGCAAAAGGCTTTATGAAAACCCTAAGAATATAACCTTGCTTTAAATAAATCTCCGACAGCCAACCTAAAGTGAGTCAGGGAATAGGTAGCCAGAGCCTGTTCCTGCTGGTTTTGACCTACAAGGCAGGATTGCTAACGCAAGCACTCAAGCAATGCAAGTCTGTCCAGCTGCAAAACTGCTATTCCAAAGAGTCATTCAGTTTTAAGAACAAGTAAAGCTTTTTCCAGAGCTTTAATTTAAGGAATGGGGTGCCCTTTCCTGGTTAAAGGTAGGATCATGGTCCCCTAAGCACTATTGAAAAGCTCAATCCATTTCTCCCCAAAAAAGCTCCGTGTTTCCCCCTCCTTTCTCCTGCCCCAGGAGGTGTTCTGCACCAGGCAGCATTTGCTGAACTTGGCTCCGGAGAGTCTGTCTCCCTGCAGCTGCTTTTTCTGCTGCATCTCTGCAAATCATCAATATTCATGTGTTTCATTGGCAGAGCCTCTAAAGGGCTCTGGAAATCCAGAGTGGTATCCACTGCTGGAAAAGTCTTTGCTGTGTGGGGTTAGGGAGCACGGGCTGTGTGTTTGCCACGAGAGGGGGTTATGAGCCTGCGAGAGCCCAGGAGGAGTGGGTGCTGAGGGTGCTATGCCTCAGGGCAGGGTGCCCTGACAGGTCCTGGCTGGAATGGTCATCATCCTCCAGCCGCACCGAGCAGCTTCGGTGTGTGCTTCAGCCTGCCAGGGCCACCCTGGTGTGCCGTCTTGCCACGGGGACAGGTTGCAGAAGGCGCCTTTATCTTGTTCTGAGACTTTGCTGCAGCTTCATCCCATTTTCCCTGCAAAGGATGGGATGACAGTGGATTAAAATGTGATAAGGACTGATAAGGGCTGGTGGATGGTTAAGTGGGATGGTGTTTTAGCAGTTCTGGCACCTGCCACAAGGCAAATGGTGAGACAGAACCACGTTTGGCAGGGAGGAGCTCAGTCCTTCTTGTTTGCCTGCAGGGTCTTGCTCCCGCATGACCTAGTGTGGGAGAGCTAAAGCAGAAGGTGATTTCCCCGACTGTGATATGAGTAAGGAATGCTTCGTGCACTCTCCCTCCTCCTCTAGTCTGGTTAAGCATCACTTTCCCTGAACGTGTTTTCCCGTGAGCTGCCTCCATTGCCCCGTACTGTTCTCTCCTTTGCACTGATGCAACTATTTGTGTGATTGCAGAAAACCAGTTTGAGGAACTTATCTGGCTGATCCTATTTATTTTTTCCCCCTTTCCCTGGACAGGAATATTTCCTTTGCAGGTGTTGCTTGAGCATGTTGCGTTCTGGGGTCTGAGCTAATCTACCTGCAGCCAATAGAACTGAAACTAAATTATCCTAGCGTATTCTCTTATACCTTTCTCTGCTGTAATATAAAAAGCCCTAATTTCTCCTGCCAGGTGATCTCCAAGTTGTTGAGGTGGGTATAGGTCCAAGGAGCTTAGAGAAGTTGTTTGGTTGCAGCTTGAATACTGAATGGGAATTGAGAGGCCTGGGGTTTATTGTGATGTTTTCTGGGCTTTTTCTGTCGCTTTCTTCCACTATTTTGCAGCCTTCATGCCCGCATGCAAAGACTAAAATGCTTGAGCAAGGGCTTGGACGCTTGAATATCTTCCTGGGTGGGATATTCTCTCCTACCATCAGAGAAGGCGAAATGGAGAACGTAGAATAGGACGCTAATTAGGAAACCCTCTTCTTTCTTTGAGGGGGAAAATACTTAACACTTGTGGACTCAAAATTTTGGACTCAGTTTTGCGATTTCGTGTGATCTACACCTGTTATGTGCCTTTGTAAGCCCAAAGATCTTTCAGCCAACAAACCACCTTAAAGCAAGGGCTAGTCCAGGGAGGACTATCAATGGGATCAAAAACCAGCCTAGCCCATGAAGTTCTCATTCTGCCACAGTTCTCATTTAAACCTCCTATTTCTGCCCCGAGGCCGCTGCCGATGGCCCCAATTCAGCATTAAGTGTTTGGAGGCTACATGGTGAACTGAAACTGGTTCAGAAGAAAAAGAAACCTGCTGCCAGACAGGGATTATTAGCCCGGACAGTGCCCAGCCCTGGTCACCAGGCAGGCTCGCGGGCAGTTGTACCGAGCAGGGAGCACAGGCGTGAGATGTTCCATCAGGTGTGAAGAACCCGTAGAGGCTTTTTAAGTACTCGTAGTGGAACAGGAATTGGGTGTCCTTGGTTTTATTCAAAGTCTGTTTTTCCTTCCTCTGTGCTGCAGCCTCTGTGTTCTTTTGGCTCCTGTGTTTTATTTAATTTGCTCATGCTCCAGAGCCTATGTTGCCTCCAACAATGTCCTACTCTGTGGCCCTGCAGTTCCTGCCACAACAAGGCCCTGGTCTCATTTTGGATGTCAAGATACTAATTTGATATTTGCTCTCCCCACTCCATGGCCTTCTGCTCAGGATTTGAAGCCTTGGGAACAGTACAGGTTCTGGGTCTGTGGAGTCAGGCTGGGTACATGCTGTGCAGTTGCAGCATTTGCAGCTGAATTCTTCGGTGAAGTATCCTTTATGGTCTGTCTGTCTGCACAGAGGTAAGTAATAGTCCCCAGTCCCCATCCATCAAACATAATTAGGTCCATTTCCTAACGAACCTTTGGACTGCTCAGGTAGGAGCTGAGTGGAAGACAGAACGCTTTGTCAATGGGCATCGCTTCCAGGAAAGAGAAGAACCAACAGCCTCTTCCACGGTGCTGAGGCTGGCTCCAGGGCAGGCTGCAAAATCCCACTTGCTGGACCAACAAACACCAGGATCCCAAATATCTGCTCAAAAAGGAGAAAAGACCCAGGTGATGAAAACCTTAGGAGTCAGGATGAAATCAGGTACTCCCCGATGCTTTGTGCTCTTCTGTGCCAATGTGCTCAGTGTTGTGGTCCTGACCCAGTGACCTGGATTCCTGCCTCTCCCTCCCATAAACTGGGAGATCCTGGGCAAATCTCATTATGTTTTTCCCTGAAGTGGCTATGGTTTATTTTTCCTGAGAAAGGATTTGTTTTTTAGGAGATAGTCAAAATAGAATCTGAATCTGTTCCAGAGAGGGTGTTGGTTGGATGAGTGTCTCTATTTGTTGTATTAGTTTTTGTTGGTTTTTACATTGTTGGTGCATCCATTAGGCCACATACCAAGGAAAATGTGGAGGGGAGGGGTTAGGCTAAAGCAACTGTCTTGTGAAAAGTCCATTAATCTCCATTTATACAAGGAAATTTTTTCCCAAAGGTCACAATTAAAACATGTTCCAGTTGACCTGGTAAGTTGTCCTCCACTCTCTGATTTAGTACCTTGAAAAAATGTCCTGAATTTGACTTTTCCTGCAATTTAGGGTTTGGTGAGGTGTTTTTTTTTACATTCAAGATCTTGAAACATCTCGGAGGGTGACAATTGTGTCCCCTCATGACTGGACATGTGGTAGCTAGGTACTAGCTAGGGTCCCTGTGCATTCTCCACGTGTGTTTCAGGTCCCGTGTCTTTCAGCTCTTGTTCATCACCATCATCTCCTGGCCAAGGCTCGTACCCTAATGCACATACTATGTTATCATTGAGCAGGTCCATACAGGCTCTGTGGAATATACCCTTTTTGGAATAAAGTTTTTACTGCACTGCATGGAAGCCAAAGTGAATTGTTTTTTGCTGGTTTAGCTTGCTGAAATGGTTTGGCACAGGATGTGATGAGTGCGTGGGCCAGGGCGGATGTCCAGCCGAGAGGGCAGGGCTGGGGCAGCCAGCAGTTGCACTGGTTTAGGCTTCCATGGAATCGATGCTGGCGCTGCTCAGGTTTGAGCACCCTGCTTTGACCTACCTCAAGAACAAATCAATGCCACACGTGGTATAGGAACCAAAGAGTCCTGGTCCTCCAGGTGTTGCTTTTTTCTCAGGACAAGTTATTAGTGAGCCTGACTTTCTCATTTGGCTTTGCTGTCTTGGGACTCTGGCTGGCAAGCATAATTAATAAGGGCCAGGGTTTGTAATTCCTGGCACAGAAACAGCATTAATGGATTTGTTCAGTTCCTTTTTATCAGCCTTTCCAGCCTGCCTCTTATCTCATTACTTTGGGGAGGGCTGAAATGGGATTAAAAGAACGTGAAGGCCTGATAAATGGAGATAGAAACCTAAGAGCTGAGGCAGATCAATACAGGTCCATCATGAAGTCTTGCGGAGAGCTTGCAGGGCTGACTAATTGAATGGACCCAAGCCCCAGGGAACGAGGCTGCTGTGGGATGGTGCAGGAGCTCAGGGACCCCAGAGGAATGTGTCACAGCAGTCATGAAACCTGTTGGGCTGTGTGAAAGCGGAGCACATGTGAAGGCATCTGGCACTTTTCTTCCTGCAAATCAATCCTGTGCTTCTGTTCTCCTGACTCAGCAGTTTGCTGTAGTGCTGATTAGCATCTTGGCTGGATGAAACTTTCCCAGGCTTCACAGCACTGCGAAGAGTTGCTGCTGCCTCCTGCATCTAAAGAAGCCACTTACGTTATTTGTGCTCTTCTCCCCCCAGAGGTGAACTGTGATATGTGGAACATATTAGTCACTCTCTGGACTTGGGATCTGGAGGAAAGAGAGGCAAATGGACTACTGCTGTTTGGTATGGGGATAAGGATGCAGAGTTTGGAAAATTCTCCAAGCCATCTGACGCACCTGAGGTTGCCAAGGGAGTGGAAAACAGGTCTTGTGGGAGCAGACCTGGAGCAATACCATGAAAGTGACCTTTATCCTGAACACTGGGCAAGCTGGTGCCTCCTTATGCATCGTTCTTATTTCTTATCCTCATAGGCTGAAGGGGAGCGTGTGCTTATGGTGGGGTTTGTAGGCAGCCTTGTTGTCTTGCTGGAGGTAAGGAGCAAGTCTCCCTGTTCAGCACATGTTGTGGTTTTGGGAATTTTGCTTCAGCAGCCTGGTTCTAGCATGGCCATTGACACAAAGACTGGCTTGTCCTCTGTGAGCAGGAGAGGGCCGTAGGGTCCTTTCTCTGTAGGACTGCTCTCTGCCTTGCTTTGCCTGGGTTCGTGAGGCTCATAGCCTGTAGGAAGGTGGGGAAGGGGAATTTCTGTCCTTCCCCCATGCCCGCTGGGATCAGCGTGGTGAATACTTTGTGGTGGATGTGGACACTGACTAATTTCATGTGATAGTGCTGCATTCCAGCTGAGCTTTGACACAAACCCAAGCCAGGAGTCAAGACCCAGCTTCTCAGATTGGCACCTGGAGCATAGCCCTTGTGCCAGTCTTCCTTTAAACCTGTTCTTTCACTTCCACTTGGAAGCTCTGAAAAACATCCCAGGACTCTCCTGAGGACCCTCTTTTTGATGCCAGCTCTGCCATCCCTTACTCATTTCTTCACACACTTTCTCAGGCTTCTGCTTCCCGTGCATCTCCAGCAAGAACCTGGGAAGAGCTTTCTCTTCACCTCGCATTGGTCGCAGATCTTTGCTCAGTCTCTTTCTCCTCCCTGCTGTCTTTCCCTTCCCCTGATTCCCTCCTTTATTTTGCCTTTGCTTATTTTGAATACAAAGCTCCTCCATCACAGTGTTTATAGTTTGTAAAGCCTTGGGCCCATTGCTTATTCTCCTTTTTATATCCTTACTTAACCGCCTTAGCTCCCTGTGCCCTTTCTCTGCTTCCAAAGTATCCAGGATGAATCACAGTCCCTGTCCCCAGCTGCCTGCCGCATAGTTCCCATATCCCAGGAACCCAGTTCCCAGACACTGCAGCAGTTCAGTCACAAAGCCCTCCTCTTTCTCATCCCTTAAAATTGCTTTCTCTGGAGCCAGCAGCAGACGTCTTTGCCTCTCTTGTGAGCCTCCCAAGCTCGGAGCAGCCTTGAGCAAGATCTCTCTCATGTACATGATGCCCAGGACGTACCCAGTGCGGGCTGGATGGATGGTGCGGGCATCCCCACCTGCTTCGGAAGCTGCCGAGTCAGTGCTGGCTGGCATGTGCTGGCACTGGGCTTATCTCCCTGGCCCCAAGTAAATGTCATCAGCTTTCCTCATATCCACCTCTCCATATCAGCTTTTGTCATGGTTTCCCTTCGTCTCTTCCCAAAATAGGCTGGTCTGCTCTAAAGCACAAATGCCCCGGTTCCCATCTTTGCAAGGGTGTGGTGAGGAACGAGTGTTGGCTGCATCCCAGCTCCATTCCCCTCCAAGAGCTCCTGGACTGAGGGTTATTTCTGGGGGTTTTTTGTTTGGGTTTTTTTTTTTTTTTTGTGAACTGAATCTTCAAGTCACATTTTGTGTCCAAACAAGCAAAGTGAAGCCGATGTTCGTGTGCCAGTGGGGACGGAAGCAAGTGTGCAGTGAACAGCAGACAAGTGGGACAAAGATGTGGGATGCTTTGGTCTGAGCCTGGTGTTGGGAAGACAGACCCACGTCCTTGAGTCAGGGCTTGCGGAGAGGAGGGGCAGGAGACTTGCGTGGTTAGCCCGTCAGAGCCGTACCGGAGCAGGGCTGGAGCTGTAAGGAGCCAGGGATGCAACATGTGCCAAGCTTACTCTGTGGAGCAGGAGTGAGGCCAGCCAAAGGGCAGGGAGCACAGAGCGTGCAAACGGTGAGGCGGTGGCCAGGGTGGGAAGCCAAGGGGGTGGCTCGCCGCAGCGAAGCCCTCCTTGATCAGGGCACTGCGCTGGGACCCGAGCAAGTCCCGGTGGATGGGAACAGCTCTGCTCTTGCTCTGGGTGGCCTCTGGATGAGAAAGCATCCCTGGCACCAAGGTAGAGTGTGGGCAGAGTGAGCTCAGGCCCATTTGCTCCTCTCCAGAGAGGTACACCCTGAGTTTAAATTTCCTGACTGCCACACTTTTCTTGCATGGAGCTTGGGTCCTCCTTCCCTTCCCCAAGCAACAGCATCTGAACTGAAATAATTCTGCAGATGGAGATCAGGACACTGTGTCACTCAAAGTCCTTCCCGTTGGGCCGGTCGCTCCGGTAGGAACCTGGAACTCAAAGCAGCCTGCAGTGTAGGTGAAGGCTGCAAAGCCAGCGGCGCACGGCCGCTCACTGGCTCTGGATGCTTTTCCTTGGTGGAAGCGTTCTCATGCACATCAGAGCCCACTGCCACTGCCTTTGCTCACCTCTGTTGAAGGGGACAGCTTGCTCCCCTGTCCTGTCCTCCAGAGACACAAGGTCCAGCTCGTCCCATGCCTGTGCATGAGGAGCGGGGACAGCAGCCGGCAGGAAAAGCGAGCCAGGCCAGCTCAAAATAGACTGCTTGTCGGAGTTTTCCATGAGACCTTTGAGACTCCTTATCTCCCTGCTGCCATTCTGGCGCAGGATGAGTTGCAGATGGAGCAGCTTCCATGAGCGACATTGCCTCGGTCACCCCAACGCTTCCTGCTGCCTGGGCAGGACATGAGGCCGTTGTCCCATGGGATAATGGCTGCTGCAGGGTGCACAGCGGTCTCTTGTTTAGCAGGACTAATTGGGTGGAAGTGAAACCTGCCTAGTATCACGAGGACATGGGATATGGAGAATTCTGGTTTTGGTGACAGCAGCTTTAGCAGAGGTTGGACGTGCAGATTTGGTAAGCTGTTAAAAAGATGCCAGCATTTGAAGGGTGGTCTTGTACCTCCCCTGCTGTAATATCTGCCCTGCTTTCAGCAATGCAAAAGGCAGCAGGGGCAGCCCAAGCCTCCCTAAGGTCTGTGATCCTCCTTCTCTGTAAAAATAAGTATATTCCTGTTAGGAAGCAGGCAGAGCTGCTTGATGGGAGGTTGGTCCTGCTTGCCAGGCTCCTCCCGCATGAACCGTCATGGGTTCGTGGTTCTGTGCTCAGGTGTCACCAAGCTGTAGGCTTGTTTGTAGCCCTGGGGAAGGTTTGGCAGTGTGACCTCCTGGTGCTTTCCACAAGTGCTTTCCTGACCCTGTAAGGATTTTCTTGTTGCCTTAATGAGACATCTGGGGGCAATTAGTTTTCTGTTTTATGACATGCCTGGCTTTTCTCATTGAACGTGGCATGGTGGGGCTATGCTGGTTCTCCAGCCACATCTGGGAAGAAGGGAGGGAAGGCAGGAGGTGCTGAGTCAAGCTTTGCATCCATCCTTCTCCTTCCTGGTGCTCATTGCTGCTCTGTGCCTTGTGCGCCTGTACAGAGTGCAGGTCCAGGCGTAATCCCGCACGAGCTCTGATGCACAGCGATGCAGGATCAGTCCTGCCATGACCTGTTGCTCTCATGCAAGTCCTGAGATTAAGGTTGAGCCTGCTTCCCACCCACAGTATCCTGAAGTTTCCTAGAGTAAGAGATTACAGAGAGGATTAGATATAAACCTTTGCTGCTGCAGTAAATCATGTTTTTCACTGCTGCCAACTATGCAGAGAAGAGAGACAGTGTAGACTGGTGTATCCCATGGACCATGGCAGTATTGCTGACCCCAATTATTTCCAAGTGATAAATCACCACCTGTCCCTGGTCTATCATAAACTACTACATTGTATTGAAAACCAAGTAGGTTAAAGAGGAAATAACGAGTATCCTTTTTCATTGCTTTTTAGTTCTAGGGCTTTTGGGGTGATGTTTCTGAGGTTTTTCTCTATGACCCCAAGAGTGTATAAACTTCACTTAGAGGTGTGTGATCACTCTAGGAACTGAGGCTTTGACATTGGCACTAAAAATCATGAGAACTATGGCACGCCTGTAAGGGCTTCCGTCACCAGCAGGGACCAGCTAAAGGGCACCCTCCATCATGGGGCTTGACTGATTACTTTGGAGACAGTTGCCGTAACTTTTATGTTACAGAGAGGGGAAACTGAGGCACGGAAGAGTGATGTTCCTTACTGCTGGAATTGAGGATTTCTGGGCCTTCATGTGATGTTTGGCCTATAAGGTCTCACTACCCTGACCAGTAGCTATGCTGGAGAGGATGCTGGCGGTTCCTGATGCAGATGCTGGATTTGTAGCAAAGCTGAGCCCGTACTCGGTGCTAGGAAGAACCAAAAGGAGAAGCTGATGCTGGGCAGCTACTTAATTTTGATTTCTGAGAATGAGGTTCATTTTAGACAAGTTCTGATGATCCATCCCTTTACTAGACCAACACATGTGCAGACCTGCAGAAAACACTCTAAGAAATCTATTAGAAATCCTGCATGGAGGAGAAGGCCATTGAGCAGTTCCACTGGGAAGGACAGGACTTTTTTGCCCTTTATTTTCCCCTTGTAGTTCACATAATCAGCTAATGGTTTTTGCTGACAGATATTTATCAGCCTGAACATGCTTTCCCTGGTCTTGGGAAAATAGAAATCTTTACTCCTGGCTCCAATAAAAAAATCAGCCCAATATCCCTGAACGAGCAAGTCTGAATATCAATCCTTCTCTTGGCATCTCAGTTCTGGGAGTCGTTAAGAGGAGAATGGCAAAAGCAGAGAGCAAAGCCACCCAAGGTTAGAAACAGGCCTGACTATTATTATTAATTTTTTTTCAGCCAGAAATTTCATATGTTTAATGAGCTGAGGGGCATAGCATGCTAGCAGCTATCCCCAGGGCTGGAAGCAAAGCTGCTCCAGCACAGCTCACTGCAACGTGTGAAACGGCCCCGTTCTGGCGTGGGAGAGGATTTGTGGAGCAAGGACCTGGGAGTGCAATGTGGCACTGGTGCTGCCGTGTCCCCACAAGCTGTTGCCAGGACCTGGCTCCAGCACCCCTCGCTCTGTTGCCCATCAGAAGTCATTTCACTGAAGAAAAAGGGGCTCAGCACCCTGTTAGTGACTGATTGCTCTTCCTCTGTGTGTGTCCCTCCCTATCTACAGAGCTAATCCTCCTCTCCTTTATACCCCGCTTACCACCCTGTATTGATTTACTCCTTTCTTACACCAGTTTAGGATGTTGAAATCTGCTTTCAGCCCTGTCTGCAGCAAGTGAAAATCGACAGAGGCACCTCTGTTTGGATTAACCAAGTCTGGCTTCACAAAAATATCTGTTAAGCACAGCTCAGCAAAGCAAAACATCCAAGATACGTTAGATTGTGATGTTAGATTTATTATCAAGGAAACAGCCCGTAACTTGTGAGATGCTGCTCTCCATCATAAATGCAGTTAGCCATTCTTTCTAGCGCTAATGAGAATGAAGATTGATGTCCTCGCCCCTCCGCTCTGGTCTCTGGTGGTGCCAGCAAAGGCTAGGGTCTTCCCTTTTTTTCTTCTCGAAGCAATTCACAGTTCTGAAAATTACTGAAGTGAAATTTTACAATGAGTGCCTGCTGGTTTGTGACTTTTGTACATCTAGGGAGTCCGAACAGGTTTGTAAAAGCTCTCTTGTTCTCTGTATACATGAATGTACGTGTGTGTGCATATATATATTTATATTTTATATATATGTGCATATGTGTGTGTGTAGATTAAAAGGAAATCAGCTCCTATTCTGTTGCGCAGGACTGGGATCTGCACATTCTCTTTTGAGTATTTCATGCCAGATATTAGCTGTGACTTATATTTTGAATAAAAAGTTTAATTAAATTGGTGTTTGTGAGCTGCTGGGGGGCTTTGGCCACTATCTTGCTCAGGAAATAAAATGACCTCATTTGTGAGAGTTGCAGGGTAAAGGAAACCAGTTTCCATCCCTGTTGGGTAGTGAGGAATATGTGGAAGAAGGTAGCATTCCCGATGGAGAAGGAGGTTAGGCCAGTTTAACCAGGAGGAGGTAGCTCCAAAGCTCCTGGATGCCACTTTTCAGCGGGGATCAGAGGGATGCCCTAGACCACGTACTGACCAGCACAAGGTTTTGCAGACACCCCCAGTGCACTGAGGGACTTTGACCCTGGTGCAGTGGTTCAGTTTACAGGAGGAAGACATCTCATACACAGCCTCAGTGCAGCAGTAGGACCTTTTTCATGGCTAATGTAATCCAAACCATAACGAAGCCAACAGAGGAAGAGAACTGTTGTGTTTTCAGCCAGCTCAGAGGCATTTGCCCAGGCGCTGGACTGAGTCTGGCCATTGCAGAGTCTCGTGAGCTGTGCGATGCTTGCCAATCCTCTGCCTGTTTGCAGATCTGTCTGCTTCCCTTTGTGCATTCTCATTGCCTGTTGCCTAAAACATAACATGCTTCATTTGTTTCTGTCCAGGCACGAGGCTTCAGGATGCGAGAAGATTTGAGGAAAGATTTATCCCTGCTGATTGGAAGTGGGAGAAAGTTTTCCAGTCCCAGATATCCTCACCACCATCAGAGCCGGACTGAGAGGTACATCACTGTCACAGTGCTGCTGAAGGTTGCCTCTCATGCTGTTGCAAAAATCATTGACCTCAGGTGAGAGCCCTATGACCCTGATCTGGGAACAGGTAGGAATGACTGGAACCAAGAAGGATCTCCCTGGAGATGATGATAGTCCTACAGTAACGCCCAGGTCATCACTGCACTGTGTTTGCTGTTAAGGATGGACAGTTGTAGCCGGACAGATAGCTCTAAGGCAGGCGTTTCTGTCCTAGCAATGAAACTGGGTCCTCAGTGTAGGGTAAATCAGAGAATCTCCCCTGGAACTAAGTTTTGGCAATTTACACCTGCAGAGGATCTCCGCTGTTGTCCTGGGAGATGGTAGAAATGATGCAGACCCTTGCAGTCCTGCTCTGCAGTGATTGCAACCTGGCTGTAAGAAAGAAACAGTCCCAGCAGCACTTCCACTTACCCAGCGTTTGTCTCTCACAGATCTCTGTGCCTTTTGCACTGGCTTGGGAGCATTAGTAACTGGGAAACCTTTAGTGATGCGTTATTCAAAACACACTGGCTTTCACTGTGGGGTTTCAATTGTGGTTTCTAGGGTTGGGCTGAGATTACTGCATTTAAATTCAAGGCAGATTTCATTCATTCACAGGGAATGAATGTTAGATCCTTGCTTCCCTGCTAGGAAATAAGCCCTGGCCAAACAGGTCTGCACAGAGGCCCTGGCCCCAGGTCACCTGGCTGTTCTTGCGCTGCTCAGATAACAGTTCTGCCCCTCAGCTGGGCGGCCACGTGCTCCAGAAACCTGCTGAGACGTTGACACGTTGCATTCACAATAACTTCTGGAGGTGGGAGGACAGAAGACTGGTGAGGGAACCCAGAGCTAAGGAGAGGTTTGTCCCTTGTGCAAGTAGCCTCCGATTTTGGCAGGGTGATGAAGGTCCATCCCTCAACAGAAGGAACCACCACAAAGTCCGCTCCCCGTCCCTGGGGTCTACATGACAAACGTGAGGCTCTCGTGGATAAATGTTTGGACTCAGGGCCCACCGAGCAATCTAATCCTGACCTTGGTTTATTGTTTAAACTGCTGCGGCCTTGACGTATGGTAGAGGCTGAGCAAACCTCAGATCTGGTTTCAACTGAAACAGGAACCTCTGCACAGCCATTGACACCAGATGGTCTCAGCTGGGTTGAAGTCCAAGTGGATGAGAAAAAGCAGTATAAAATCTGTCATGTAGACGTGGCCTTAGAGTATTCTAAAGGGAGCAAGGGAACATCAGTGCTTGAGCTGCTTAAAATCAGACTGGACTGACTTTTGGGAAACTCGTAGAGCAAAACCCTGCTACTGTGGCCATGGGATTTGCTGTTTGACAGCGATGCAGGGTGGCCTTCCCCCACTTGCTTTACAGCCACTCCAGTATAGGATCCAGGAGAGCTGATGTTGGCTCCTGACTTTGACAAACACACCAGTAGGTCTGTGCCCTCTCGATCCTTATCTTTCCTGACGAGAGGAGAAGGTGGACTCATCTTTCACCGGGGGTGTGTGCAGCACCTTGCACACTGTGGCTTTGAGCTCAGTTGGGACGATCATGCCATAAAATGAAAGCAGGGTATGGGAGTGTCCCTGGGCAGGACAGGGCACAGGCAAGGATGTCTCTGGGTGCTGGGCTGCCTGGAATCCCATTGCCGCAGGGCTGCAAGGCAGGAGCAGGGAAGTGGCCATGGGGCTGGAGATGACAGAGCGCTGAGACCCTGCTGCTCCTGCCCGATCCCTCTAAGCAGCAGCCCCAGGCAGCAGTAGGTCCGGAAACCCCATTCGTGACACCGATTAGCAAGGCTCTGAGCTGTTGTAATAGGACAGGCCCCTTGCCTGCAAGCCTTGGTGGTGATTTCTGCTTTGGTTTCTATTAACAAATCTCTGCGGTTATGTGCTCATGCTGCGCAGTGAGGGGCGGAATGTTCAAAGCCAAGATAAATAGTCTTGGGGTCTGGCCGGGGCTCTAGGAAAACAGATAGTGCAGTGAGTAATTTGGTTAATACGTTCAGACACAACCATTAGCCTGTCAGTGCTTCCTGTGAGGAAGGCTCAGCCAGAGAAAGCTGGACTGCAGTGGGTTAGGCACAACCAGCGTGGCTCTGCAAAGCCACCGTGCTGCGGTGCAAGGGCTGGCCTGGCACTGGGACGGCCACGTGTCCCTGTGCTCTGTCCTGGAGCCAGCTGTGGTGGGGATAGGAATGCAAAATCTCTGCCTTGTCTTTGCTCCCAGGAACACGGATGATTCACAGTGGCCTGGCATATCATGGAAGACAGAGGCTGTGCCCGTCCCTCTTCCCAGCTTCCCACTTGCCTGCGCAGGAGAGCAGCCTCGGCCACTGGAAACCAGTGAGCGGGATGGGAGAGGTTTGTCCCACGCAGGGCTGCAATTGGGTCCCCTTTACCTGCAATGATTCATCTTTGGCTGTGGGGGGTCTGGATCAGGCTTGTTCAGTGCATTGGTATCTGCAAGACGGGATGGGGAGGCGGTGAGCCCAGACCTCTCGCAGCCTCCAGCAGGCATTCAAACCCTTTGCGGGGTTCTGCTTGGTGATGGGTGTTGTTTTTCCCATTGTGGCATTAATATTCCTCCCTCCTGCTTCATTCCCAGGTGTGCCAAGGTGTATTTACACTACCCTGGCTACCTATGTAGGTACCAGAGTGGGTGTGAGCAGAGTCTACAGCTGAGAGTATTCATAGCCCTTGGCCAAAGAAGACCTGGAGCAGTTCTGGAGGTCTGGCGTTGTGGGACTCCACTCTGCGCACAAGTCCTGCGTTAAAGGTCCCAGGAAGGTGGCTGTTTTCTGTGTCCTTGTGCCCAGGCATTCTGCAAGGCTGTATCTTTTAGTGTGGGTCTGAGAGAGCAACAGCTTTGTCAATCTTTGGAGCAAGAGCTTGTGATGAGCAAGAAAGCCGGATAATCTGCCATCACCTTGAGAAGCAGTGCTGAAGTGCTCAGCTCCTTTGATTGTCTCCTTTTGGCAGAGGAGAGGGAATAATCCCAGAAACCACAGGCTTCTCTGAGAACCTAAATTAGAGTCCATCCATTACAGCACATTTTCATTACTTATTTATGCTTTTTCTTCTCTTAGCAAACTTCTTCAGCTGTCCTAGTCTGTCCTGTTGACACCACAAGAATGAAAGGAGGGAAACCTCGCAGGCAGAAGACTCTCCTGCCTGCTGGGTCCCTCGCTCCCCCTTAACTGGATTCAGGAAGCAAGAGCAGGTGGGTGCCTGCCAGCAGCCAGCGTGGTAAGATTGGGTTCTTGGCAGTCTTTTGCAATGGCAACTGATTTTGAGCGTGCTAAGACTAGCCCCTTCGACCCCGATTCCATAAAAACCAGCCAGCTTCAGCAATGAAAGAGCTGCAGCTAACGGGAAGAGCAACTCACCCTGCAGGCACCCGAATGGTTCAGCTCTGAACCTCCCAGCCCCTGGCATACTGTCATCTCTCTGTCCATCAGCAGCTCCAAAACCTGTATGCTGTGCTGCATCGCTACCTCGTGTAAGGTTTATCGCGTGCCAAAGGATGCCTTTTGCTTGTAGAGCGATGTGCCAGCTACAGCCGTATGCAATGCAGCCTTGTTGGGTCTCTTTCTATAAGGTCCAACGCGCAGGTGTGTTTTTGCAGCCTTGCAGGCTACCAGCGCTCAGAGCCACACATTGGGGAGCTCGGCTGTGTGTGCTGGAGGCCTGCTGGGCTACGGAGAGCACGGAGTCCAGCTTCAAAACACGCAGAGGGAAGTCTCCAGCTGGGAAAAGACAAACTCACTCTGTTGAATGTTTTAGGTCCAATTCCCCAGCTAGTGTGAGCAAACAAGCGTCTGCTCACTTTAATCCCCGTCTGTACTAAGCAAGGATGTTGCCGTGCATTGTCCAAATAGGGTTTTTGCAAAGGAAGGGAAGTAAAACCCAAGATAAATCTATCACTAATGGTAAATCATTTGAGAAAGCTAAACAGCAATCCACGAGCTGCAGTGAGATTTGGGGAGTGTCTCCCAGCTGCAGGCTCAGGAGAACCCTCAGCTGCACCGTTACCGCATCTTGCCCGTACACGGCATCTCCGAGGTGGCCAAATACCAACTGCTGCGGATCTGTGAGCAGCCAGGTCCTACCCGCGCTGCGGGCTTCCCCCAGCTGCACCCAGGGCTTTGCTTCTGCCCTTCTCGTCCGCACAGGCTGGAGGCTCTGCGAGCACTTGCAGTCCCTGAGCCCTCTCTCAGCATCCAGACTGTCACGCTCCAGGGTGGCTGCCAAAAGGGATGGAGAACAGAAGTAAAAAGGTAGTCTGGCTCATCACAAACTGTAAGTAGCCAAGCCACCACCTGTGACGGATCACGGACTTGTGTAAGACCCATCTCCATAGAGATTAAACCGCGCTGCCACTCCAGAGGATCAGCAGGAGAGCTCTGCCGATGGCAGGGCGCGTGAGGATAAGAGGAAGTTTTGCTCGTGCTGCCTGCCAAGTCTAATCGGGATCTTTCCACACCAGCTCCTATCTGTTGGCGTCTCTCTGGGAGCAGACAGACCTGTTCTTCCTCTTGTGCCCCAGGGAGCAAGAAACATTTCACGAGTCTCCTACACTGATTTTAGAGTAAAGCAAACCTGGTTCAGTGAGTTCCAGTCCCCTGAAGAGGAGGTTGGGAGCAGCTCGGTGCTCACCTGGAGCTCACAGAAGGGCTGTAGCACCGCTAGACTTGGTTGCCTGCACTCGAAGCAGTGGGATGCAGCTGCCCTCACATCTCTAGTCCAGCCTGGTGGTCCCTTATTTTTCACCCGCTGAGCTTGTCTGGGGCTGCAGCAGGTTTTCTAGCTGCAAAGCACAGTAAATCACAGGCCCAGCGAGTCTGCCTCCCAGCTGCATGGAGAGGGCTCTAAGTCCAGGGTCACTTAGCTGCTACACGGTAGCTCCAGAGAAGTGATCTGTGGATTAAATTTCCAGGAACTCAGTTCTGAGCCACCAATTCACCCAATTAAAAATAAACACGGAGTTATAGATGGGCTGTGCTCAGTCACAGCTGATTTTTATCGACCCCGGCTGGGCGTTGGGATGGAAAGAGCGCTCAGTTGGAGTCACTCTCTTTCCATTCCCAATCCATGTTGCCTCAGGAGGATTTGGGAAGCAGAAAGTTCGAGTCGGGGTCTCTGTGAAATTCTGGCTGCTCTGAGATTTTCCCACATGCTCATTAGACATACAGCTCGTTCAAGTTTATTTCCAGAGGTTTTAAGGGCTGAAAGGCTCGTTGTATCAGTCTGGTGTGATACCTGGTTTCTGCGGGAGCTTGAACCTGTGGCATGCAAAGCAGACAGGCGCTAAGCACTGTGGTGTTTAATGACTGGGTGAGGAGACTCTTTTCTGTCCCGATTTAGAAGTTGCAGGAGCCAGCAGAAAGGCAGAGCCACCATGGAGCTCAGGGGAGGGACGCCTGCCCTCTGCTGCATCCCTTATGGATGCTTTTTAGCTGAGGTGTCGGTCTGTGCAGTCGGAGCCATGAGATGCTACCGCAACAGAGCTGGGCCGCGCTGGCAGCTCCCAGGGCGCAGCGCCCCGGCCCCCCCGAGGCCCCTCACCGCGGTGGGAACAGCGGGGTTATCGGAACGGGGTGGCTCCTCTCTAAGATGGAAATTTCTCCTCTGGCCAGAGGCAGCAATCTTGGCTTGCATCCCTGCTCCCTGTCACTGAGCCTCGCCACCTTCCAGCGTTCACTTTGTTCACAAAGAGCCTCAGATAAGCTTCTTGGCAGGGGTGCTCTGTTCTGCTGTGGCATTAGCATCGCTCAAGACAGGTTTGCTGTTTTTTTTTTTTTTTTAATTTAACCTCTTGTATCCCTTAGAAGATGCAGCTTGGACACAGACCCTGGGGCTGGGGCAGCAAGACGAGCCTCTGCATCAGTGGGAAGCATCAGCATCACCACAGGGGTTGGTTTCCTCTGACTGCCGTCACAGACTGAGGAGATGTCATCCTCCTTGGGTGAGCAACATGGAGGTAATAGCAGTGCTCACCCGTGGGCTGAGCCCCGTGCCGGGAGCGCCTGGTGAGACCCGGTGAGTAGGAGGAACTTTCTGCCTGGTGAAAACGGGCTTTGAACCCCTTCCAGTCAGAGCCACGGGAAATCTTGCCATGGTTATGATCATGTGTGCCTGAGGTTGGGTCTGTGAAATGCCTAAGGAATGGTTGCAACTCGGGGAACATTTTTCTTCACTGAGCTGGAGTATTTTATGTGGAGATGTGTTTCTCCATGAGTTTTTTTGGTTTTCTTTTTTGCCAGTCTGAAAAACCACCTTAACCCCCCTGCTCACACTCTTGAAACAAGTGGTTGGTGATTTGGGGGAGCCAGTCTAAGGCATCTCATAAAGCACCTTGTGGGATGCTGTGGTCCCTAACCAAAAGCATGGCCCTGGAGCCCTGCAGTGTGCCCTGATCCACAGGAAAGGTCTGGCTGGCAGCCGACGTGCTGCCCTCCCCTGCCACTCAGCCTCATTTATCTTCATTACTTGGGCTGTTTACGCAAGCAAGAATTGGCCAGAGGCGCCCGGCACCGCTGCATGCCAAGGGAGGAAGCAGGCACCAGCACAAGTCCTTGTGGCTGGCACCCAATTGCCTGTACGCTCTCTTTCGAGAACAAAAGGCCAGGATGCGGCCTCCATGGCCCAGAGCAAGGGGTGGCTCTGGCTCCTCGTATGGCTTGTGCCAGGGGTCCTGGCAAGGGGACCCACTGCCTCATGCTCTGTGCTGGTGGCCCAAGGGCATCACGCCAGCAGAGATGCTCAGGCACCTCCACACGAAGTCCCTGGGAGCAGAGCTCCTGCATACCTTTGCTCTTGAGAGTGCTGTCCTTGGGTTTAGTCCTCACTTAATCCTTTATGGTGTGGGAGCTGCTGCTGAGCTTGTGGTTGAAGAGAGATGTCCTACAAACAAAGCAGTATCTCCCCTCGTTGCTGAGCTAGCACAGCCTCTGGTGCCTTCCCACTTTGCTTCTCTTATTCAAGGAGCTCCTAGAAATCTCAGCTCACCCCATGACCCCGCTGCAGAGAGAGGGTCATCCTCCCTGTCCATGGGGCTGGAGGGGCCTGGGGCTCCCCGGGGCAGAGCCAGGGTTTAGCACCCCTGGCTGGGCTGTGCTTGCCTGGAGAGCTGCCGCCTGGCCGCGGGGGCTGCTCACCAACCTCGAGTGGGTTTCTGAGTTCAGGGTTGGTGATCAGGTGAGTGCCAAGCTGCTGACAGCCAGCTGCCACTAGAAAGAGAGTACACGCAATTTTCCAGAGCGTTTGATGGGGTTTCTGTGTAAATAAAAGCATTTTTTTTTCTGCTCCAGCAAACAACATTTGATGTAAAATTGCCTGTGGGAAAACCACTTGCTGCGGTTCTGAAGAAAGGAATGAACGAGATGGTCCAGGGATGGTGTCATCTCAAAAGCTTCTCTAAGCCAGTGGCTGTGAAGAGAAGCCTAGACATGGCAAAACCTCTTTGACTCCTGCCTCGAGGTAGGCAAGTCCCCCCCGCCAGCAGCTTCCTGTGGTGGGCGACTGTGCCAGCGGCGCACCCGGTGCCAAGAGGATGTGCGAGACAGAGCACGCTTTGTGTCACGTCTGGCCCGGGCTTGCCTGGCGAGAAGAAACACAGCAGAAATGTGCTGGGGTCTGACGTGTCGCCTCACCGGTGGTGCTGGCCCTTTGGCCCATCCTGGGACTTGATGAGGAGCCCTGGTGGAGTCTCAGGACTGATGCCGGTGGGTCCTTCCGCTGTTTTGATTTCTTCCAGCTTTGTGTCTCAGCACCTCCGCTCTGACGGTGGTCCTCTCCTGTCCTGTCCGTACATTGTGCAGGGGAGAAGGTCGTACCCCATCACAGAAGTGGGGAAGCAGGAGGTGATAGCAGTGCCAGGGGTGGTTGCAGGTTCGGTCAGCGTGCCTAGATGCCTTCAAGGTACTTTGCTTCTGGCTCCTTCCAAAGCCACGGAGGTTGCCCACTCATGGCAAGATTGCCGGCAGAGTCACTTGGGGACAACTGACTTTTCTTACACCTACTTTCCAGGTGACAGGAAACAAAAGAACCCAAGATATTTAAAAGCAGGAAGCCAGATTCTGTAAACTGTCTAAAAATGTATCCTCCGGAGATGAGATTTCGCTCTGGCCTCAAGCCCAAAGGAACGATCAGTGCTAATGAAAGCGACAGAGCGAGGAAGGGATGGTGGCAGGGGAGCGGGCTGTCCTGCCCGAGCATCCTCACTGCATCCCCCTGCCTGGGACACCCCAGACCGGACAGGCACAGAGAGCCTTTGGGTCTCACCGTGCCTCGGGTTGAGGCTGCTGCCTGTGAGTCGGGATGAAATCATTTTAACTCGATAACCCTGCACATTTTTGGCTTATAGCCGCAGGGAGCCAGTAAGTGCTACGGGAGGGAACAAAATTCATAGAAGAGAAACAACTACCTGCTGCTTTACAGCTGCTGGTGGCACTTGGGACACGAAAATCTCTGAGGTGTCTGGGGAGTCCAGGGCTTTCGTGGCAGGAGCCCTCGCTTTCAGGCCTTGCCTTACTCGAACCCTTTTACAAACCACCTCTAATTGCCGCTGCTGGTGCCCTCTCAACTGGGTTTGGTAGCTGGGAATTGCAGGAATTATGAGCTCTGCTGGTTTATTTCCCAAATGTTGTTTCTTTGAGACTGACACATAATCAATGAAACCAAAACCTTGGGGTGGCTTATCATGTGTAGTTGCTTTCTGTGCCTCATCTCTAGGCTCCTCATCCGCACTCCAAGCCTGCCTCGCTCACATGCTGGCTGTCTCTGGGTGATTTGTAACATCTCTGCAATGTAAACAGCTCATAAAAAAAAAGCATTATTCCATGATTGATCTCTGCCAGCTCTTTGGTAACTCCTGTTGGACTCAAAGCCATCTGACTGGGTGCTGGTCAGTCTTCAGAGGCGTGCTGAGCAGCTCAGCAATGCATGGGCTATCGGCCAGGAAGGGCATCTCCTGGAGCAAAGAAGATGTGGCTGGAGGGGAACGAGAAGTGGGATTTGGGAACGTCTTCCCTTAAAACACAACTGGTGTGACTTCTAGGCAAACCATCCTCATCTCCCATGACAGGCCTTGGGGCAAATACCCCTTACCGAGGTGGCTGCCAGGAGCGAGGCAAAGCCTGTCATCAGCGCTTTGGACAGAGAACAGATCCCAGAGACCATGGGCTGAGCAGCCGGGAAGCCCAGACAAGTGGTCTCCTGAGGCAGGCACTCACAGACATCCTCTCCCTTGTGACTGGCTCTTCCTGCCTTGTTGATCTTATTTAAATCCCAAAAAAAGCCCTGGGAAAAATAATACCCCCAATCACTGGCTGCTGAAGTAGGAAAACCAAAGAGCTCCTGGGATCCAGGGGAAGGGCGTGAAGGCAGCAGGGACCTGTCTCACTGTTTCAGCTCTGTGGCCTGGAGTGGGGTGGTGGGTGAGCTCGCTTCCAAAATGGCAGAGGCAAGCAAGGAGAGTTTAGCAGGACAGGATGGAGAGCAGAGCTGCTGCCGGTGGCCTTTTTCAGCCTCCCACCTACTCTGTGCCTGAGCACGGCTGCAGGACAAGGGGGTGATGCTGCTTCCAGGTGCGGGTGTTCTAAGAGTTCTAAGTAATTTGCAATTAGCAGTGGGGAAACACTTTAAAAAACTGGCAGTCCTGGGAAGGGGAAAGAAGAGAGAGGACTGAAGAGGTGGGCTTTGCCCTCCCCAGTAATAATATTTATTAGCCCAGACGCAAACTCCAGGGACAGTCCATCTCCAGGCAGTACAGGGCAGCGAACACTCCAGGACAGGCAGGCTCAGACCACACTTGCAGCCTGGCAGAGGGAATAAATCCTTTTTGATTTTGACCAATGTAATCCCAGCACACGCAACGTCTGGGCTCCTGCAAACTTGTCCAGAAAAATAGCCAAGAGACACAGCCGAGGCTGCTGGAGAGCCTGGCTCTGCCAGGGAAGCTGATGCTCCTCTCCTGGCACACGATGGCGCGTGGATGTCTTGATGCCACGCCACCCACCCCGGCGTCCGCATGCCCCTAACTTTCATAAATCTGCTGAAAAACCTCAGATTAGTTTTTTATCTGAAGAGGTGGGGGCAAGAATTGACTAGGATGAGGGTGTGCGTAGCAGCAGTGTAAAACCTCCGAATACAGCTGCTTTTCAACAGGAGATCCCCAAATGCTTATCAAAGCACCTGATTTTGAAAATGAAATTTTTTAGTTACCGTCTTTATTCTCACTTATTGAGTTTTGGAAGAGATCAACTGACTTCTAGATTTCCCCCACCCCCCAAAATGAAAAGGCTTCTTTTTTTTTGTTTTTTTTTTTCAATCAAGCCTTGAAAGCACAGAGGAAGAAAATGCAAATGTTTTCATCCACAGTTTTTTGTGGATGAAGTTTTTCTTCCCTTGCCGCTGACTTCGGCAGCCCTGAATTCAGCTCACTCTAAAACCTGGGTCTTATTTAAAAAGCTTAGATGGGAACTCTTTTGAAAATCAGTCTAGTACTTACAGACTTTTCTTTGATTTCTCAGGAGTAAAGCCAAGTCAGCTTGCTGCAGGGAAGGAAGACAACTCAGGATGAGCTTGTGTCTCTGGACTTTTATTTTTTTTGATGCCTCAAGATGCTGCACACACTCAAAAAGGTGAGTTTTGACGCTGCCCAAATGCTTGATCCAGCATAAACATGTTTGGTTTTTATAGGTAGCAAGGAGCAAGCATAGGAGCAATGCCCCTGCCGGTCTGTACAAACCCATTAATTGCTGGGATGCAGCTGGCTGTTAATTCACAACTAAAAGGTGCAGCATAGCCGAACCGTTCCCTTTGACAGCGCGTGTAAACACCACAGTGCTCCCAGTTTTCTCATCCAGCGTCTCATCCAGAGGGGAACGTGCGCCAAGTTGGCTGGGGGCGGCCCTCACCCTCCTTCTCTCCTATTTTCCATTTCCCTGGACCTAGTGTCATGTTAATTTTTGTGCTCCCAAGGTTTGTCTTGGCAGGTGGCTCAGAGAGCAGGGGGGCCCAGAAGCTGAGCAAAGTGATTCTTTATGTAAACGAGCACTGATTATAATTATGCTGCTATAATTACTGCTAAGCAAATAAACAATAAAGGGCAGCAACATCCCGGAGGCATGAGGGGCTTATGCAACCTCTGAGAAACCCCAGGAGCGGATCATGTGCGTCCCGCTCCAGGGCTCACGGAGGCGGGGGACAGACTCAGAGCAAATGCTTAATTTTGTGGCATCCTGCTCCGGGCAAGCTGGGGTGACATGGGAGCAGCCTGGTGAGATGGGGAATTGGGAAAGCAAAGCATCTCCGTGTATTTTACACAATGAGGACACCCTTCCACTAGGCAAAAGTCCTCCTTGCTCCCTTTCTGGGCTATTTGGATCCAAGCGGATCTGCCTGGGGATCTCCGAGCCTGCTGGCGGAGCAGGCAGTGAGTTTCTCATCCCATGAAAACCAGCCAAGCAGCGAGCCACCTCTGCCCTTCCCCTGCGAGGTTCCTGCGGATGGTCTGGCAGCATTACCCACAGTGGCTCTGGGAAGGCAGAGGGATGTGGGACAGGATCTGGCCTCTCGCCTGCAGCCTGCATGTAGCCCGGTGTGGGAGCAGCCCAGCCTGTCGCCCACCCAAGCCTCCCCTCCAGCGGCATGCCCTTGCTGACAAAGGCCAGACCTTCATACCTTAGAGAGAGACACAGCTTACGCACTCATTTACTCTTAATAGAGTAAGTATTGGCTATCTCACGCCTGGCACTCTGTTGGCACTTGAGCTTCATCCCTGATTTTATTTGTGTGCTTTAAATGTGGGCAGCGCCCACCAAAGCCACATTTCGGGAGTGACTGTAGTGAACGTAAAACAATTCCCTTCTCCAGAGACATCCCCCATGAGCTTTTCTGATGCCCCTGTGTCACGGTGGGGGTTAACGCCAAGTCCAGGCAGGACTTGTGGACCCGGGTGTTGGGGGATAGGAGTCATGGAAGGGCAGGCGCAGAGGTCTGGCTCTAGCTGACCCCAGGATGCTGAGGTAGGGAAGGGATCTTCTGGGAGAGATCCGGGGAGCCAAAGGCAGCTGGCTGATGACTGGGGACAGGGAGGGGGTTTGGGGCTGAGCTGGGGAGGGCAGGGAGCCCCCTGAGCTGCCGGAGGGGGATGTGACCCCGAGGAGGGGGATGTGGCAGGGCTTGCTGGAGATGTTGCTCTTCTGTCTTCCTAAACCCATTTTTTCCATTCAGGCTGGGACAACGCTGTGCCAGAGGCCAAGAGAAAGGCTGGAGCAAAGCCGGGGCATGCTGGCTGCGGTGGGACAGCTTGGGTGCAGGTACTGCCGCAAGAAAACACATTGGGGCCAGGCTGTCTATGAGGGAATGCACAGAGGAACCCATGGAAGGGAAAGGGCCTTTGTACAGAATTAATATACCGCATGGCTTTACCTCAAAGCAGCTAGGCTTTTGCCTAGCAAAGCTGTTTTATCTCCGTAACGACTGGGAGCCTTCCTCCAGGTTTATACGCAGCCAGCTAGTGCCCGTTTACACCAGAGCAAATGTTCATCTTTAGCCTAAGTCGCCCCTCTCTACCTCTGCAGTCTCCCCTGCCTGCAAGGGTGCTTATAGAGCTCTATCTTGCCTCCTCGCTCCTTGGTTTCCCAGGCTAAAAAGGCCAGCTCCCATAGTCCTTGCCTGCAAGCTGGACACTCTATTTCTTTTGATTCCCAGTTCCTCTTCATCCATCCCAATTTCCCCTTATTTTTCTTGAGCATGAGTGACCACAACTATTCCCCCCGAGCCTTCCCAAGGACTCAGTCCCAGCTCTCCTACTGCTCTTTTCTCCCGAGCAAGTCTGTACCTGCCGCAGCCTACAATCCTCCCGGCCTGCACACCTGCCTCCATCGGCATGTGGGGCCAGCAGCTGGAGATGGGAAGCAGCCGGCCCTGCGGTGCTGTGCAAGAGCAGGGTGTGAGCACTAAACCCTGCCCGTGACGTGTCAGCGGAGCTGGGAACATCTAACTTGGCCCTGAGTGACAGTCCAGTGCTCTGAGCTGCTGTTACACCTCCATTCACTGCCTGCTGTGATTGCTTCCAGCCTTGGAATAACATTTCAGATGCAGCTGTTTGGTGGAAAATAGTTTTTTCCTCCTGGATTGCTGTGAATGGGCCACATCGTAATTAAAAGCCAGTGAGTTGTGGGTACTGGAATTAGCACAGGCGTTTGCAGCCTGGCGGGCTGCTCATCGGCTGGAGGCACGGCATTCGCACGAGGCTTCTGCTCTGCTTTGTTTCACATGGCTTTCTGTAATAAAATCAGACTTCTAGTGCTAGCAAATCATCTGCTGCTTCCTAAAGGTCTGCAGGGGCATTAACTCCCTGTTTAACCCTCTGCAAAACCCCTGCCGTAGTCCCAGATGGTTTTGTGGTGGAGGGTTTGAGTCTTTCAGCTCTGTAGCTAAAGGAGTTCTGGCTTTCACAGATCAGCGTAGCTCCAGACCCCCAGGGAGATGCTCAAGCAGGAGGAGGTTTGAGCCCTGGGAAGGGAAAAAGAGAAAAGCATCAACAGGGAGAAAACATCTCCCTCCATCCCCTCTCCCGACCAGCTTTTCTGCGCTGCTGAGACTCTCTGCTCCTCTCCAGGGTTCCCCCCGACTTTGCTGCTGCTGAGCCGTCTCCGAGTGACAACGGTGAGCGGATTAATTAATCTGCCTGTCAGCCCTTGGCAGCAAGAAGCTCTGCCATGCCAGCTCTAATTAAACCGAACAAAACCTACCTTTATCTCCAAACCTCGCTGCAGGCTGGGATAAGGCAGGAGGCCACTGGGAGCTTAACTCGGGCAGCTTCATCGCACCCAAGAGCCTGGCACCCACCCCTGCTTCTCGCTGTGCACGGAGGAGCTGGGGAACATGTATCCCCCGATGGCTGTGCCGCCCTGAAAGGCAGGTCAGGAAGGGGAAAGGTGTGGGCTGGGGTGCTCCAGCCCCTCCGATGACACCGGGTTTCATGAGGGCTGTCAGCCCTCTGCAGATTTGATGCTGAATGTCTTGCCCATGTCTTTTGCCCAAGGGGGGGGGGTTCCACTTCAGCCTCCCATCATTCTAGCAAACCCTCGGATGGGCTCCAGGCATCGTTTATCGCAGGACCACTCATGGTCTGTTGGAAGGGTCCTGGGTGAAACCTGGTACCTGTTGATGCTCCAAACAGCTGGAAAGCAATATTTAAATCAGAAACAGATGTAAAAAAAAAGAAAATGGGGAGAGGAGACAACCCACTGGGAGGGCACGTGTCATGTGGGGTGCAGCTGCTCGGAGCCTGGCGCCGGTGAGGGGTGGCCCCCAGCCCTGGAGCTGCCTGCGCTGGGGGTGACCCTGCCTGTCCGTGCCCTGGGCTGCCAGCCCTGGTTTCCCTGCGGCACAGCCTCTGGCTGTGGGGAGTTGCTCGCCTCGCATTTCTGTTTCTCCTGGCAGAGGACGACTGATCTTACTTAGCTGAGGAGGGCTGATAAGAGCATTATCTGGAGGTATGGCCAGGATGAAGCAGTGGTTTGCAAGGCAATAGCCTTCTCCCGGTTCCCTAACAACGGGGAAAGGCAAGGCTAAGCCTGGGTGGGTGTTATACAAATCCATGTATACACGGGCCATCAGCTGGTGTTTTACCTGGGTGAGCATTGTTCACAATACGTGCTGGTGGTCCTGTCCTTCTAGGTTTTTTTTTTCTAGCTACATAGTTTGGGGAACTTTAATTGCTCTATGATTAAATGACTTTTAATTTCCCTCTCGTCAAATGTAATCCCATTTGCTCCTTCTTCTTTTCCTTTCTTTCTTTTTCTTTCCCCCTCCTGGAAATTAAATTAACATTCCATCTAATTACTCAGCCACTTCTCTAATTGCTGAGGGGACTGTGGTTGTTGTACTCATTTAATTAATTGAGACCCATAATGTTTAATGCAGAAGAGGATTTATTGGCTGTGGAGCTGGTGTGCAGGGCTCATCTGGCACAAGCAGAGTGCTCCGCAGAAAGGGAGGTAGATGCTAGCCCAGAGGGCTAGGAAAGGCTGGATCTAAAATCCCTTTTTCGGAGTATAAATATGGCAAATAGCTTTCCCTGCTGGTTCAGTCACTTTTCTGGGTGCATCCTTTTTAATGGTATTTTAAAAGACATCATGTCCAGAGGTCTTCCTACAGCCCACAGAGATTTGCCCTCTGAAGGTGACCCTTGGGATGCTCGTCTGTCCCTGCTACAGCATCAGCAATCCCTGAGGGCTGCTGACCATCTCCAGGCATCAGCAGTGATGGCTAAAAGCCGAGAAGCAGGAGCAGGACGGACTTGTCCGTGTGCCAGGAGCGGGAAGCAGAGGGCTGGCTGCACGTTGGGGTTCGTGGGCCCTGGGGGAAGACTCGGCAAGGAACAGAGGCACATTCAGGAAGGGAGATAACAAGCTTCTGCTGTGTTTGTCCTGGGGGTGGGTTGCTTTGGCTGTGGTCTGCGCAGGGGATTTAAGCAAATCCATTGTATTTTGCATTGCTGTTGACTAGGAGCACTCGTGCAGCCTGCTCCTGTGTCTCGGCTAAGGGCGGGCAGGATCTCCCAGCATTGCATTTATGCTTGAGGGTTTTTTAAATGCCTGCAACTCAGCTGCTAGAGACCTGCCTCAAGTCACTGCCTGTGTCTCCCCTCTAGCCCTTGTTTCAGGGCTGACCCCCACCACTACTCTGCGCATCACAGCCGGGACATGGCTGAGTTCCGCTCAAAGGCTGGGTTATTCCTCCGTCCCAATGCACAAGGTCCTTCTCTGTGACTGCTTCGCATCTCTCTGGGGCAAAACCTGCCTCTGTCTGTGCAGTGCAAGGCTGATGCTGCCATATATCACCGTAATATCAGCACTTAACCCGCCCCCCCCCCCCCCCCCCCCAAGCCAGCCAACTGATCCGAATGTTTTATTTGCAGACCTGCCAGGCATCTGTAAATTCCAGGCATCCCCATTTCCGTGGCAGGGGATTTTATAAGAGGCAGAACAGCTTTGAAGTGAACCCCCTCTGCCCCAGCAGCTCTCCCAGCGCTGGCAGCAGAGTCAGAAGCCTGACTGTGCAGGCAGCTCCAGCTGCAAACCCTCAGCCGGAGCTGGAGTCACACAGCGGTCCGTAATGCGGGATGGCCGCACGCTGAGACCTGTTACGCACCTTTTTAAAGGATTATACCCAGCTGGAATGTAAAGGGGAGTGAGGACTGAGCAGCGCTCCTGGGCTGAGCCCTCCTGGGCACAGCCACCAGCACCCAGGGACAGGTGAGTCCTTCACATGCTGCTTTGCCAGGAGGAATTAAAACAATTCCCCAACACTTTCTCAGTGCTGGAACAGAGGATGTGGCTGGAGCGTGGATGTGGCCTGACAAGCTGCTAGGGCTGAGCCACAAGGATCCTCACGAGGATCTGTAGTAAGGACACAGATGGATGTTGAACCTTTCTGGACCTGCAGCTCCCAATCTGAGCTCCCCAAACTCACCGTGACACTTTGCTCTAAGCCCGAGCTGGGCTGAGGGTGGTACCGAGGTGACTGCCTGCACAAGGGATGTTGCCCAGGTACTTGGTGAAAGCAATTCTGCGGCAGAAGCATTGGGTGGAGGGATGCAACTCTTTGATCTGCACCACGTCAGGACCCGAACGTTGGAGCATGTTTCTGTGATGCTCTGGCCTTCCTGACCTGCGTGAGACAGTCCTGCACGGTGCCGGCTCCAGACCGAGCTCCCTCCCTCCTGTCACCAGCCACACACCAGCACTGGGGCTCCTGATCACTGTTGCCAGTGAGCGGGACCTCTCCCCAGTCTTTGATTCTCAAAAAAATGTGACTTTCCCTGAAGTAACCTGGCTGTCTCTTTCTATGTCTGTCTAAATGGTCAGTCAAGAGCTGGCAGCAGCTCCCTGCTTTGGCGTTCGGCAAAAGCACGGTTTCTTTACAAGCAAGTACAAAGCAACAGCTTTGGTATGAGATTTCTTTGCAAGGAGATGACAATCCCGGAGCAACTCCTTGCATTTTCTGTAATGGAGCCCTTCTCTCTAGCATTTGTCTCATAGTCAATGACCGGGCTGTCTGATCAGGACTTGGGATATTTCTATGCAGACTGGAGGAAACATGACCCAATCCACCTCCTGGGGTGGTTCGGCTGTCTTGGGAGAGGCTCAGGCTTGGGGCTGCTCTTTGAGATGTTTCACGTTACACTCGTGAGAGCAATACTAATGCACTCTTCCTTGGAGGGCACGTGTCATGGAGATTAGGCTATTGTGTTCGACAGCGTTGAGGGCATTAGATAAATCCTCCTGCGAGAGCGTCCGCTCCCCTGCTTTCCCTGGGCAGTGCCGGGACAATGTCCTTATGCTGCTCCCTGTGCCGCCGGCACTGATCCTGTTGCAGACTGAATTCTGGTTGACGGTGGTCGACTTGCAGCCCCCAAGCCCGTGACTGCAAATGGGTCTACGAGGCTGAGGTCTGCTGCTCAAAGCTCCCAAAGGGATATCCTGCTGGGAGCAGAGGCTGCTGGCATTTGAAGGGATATTACCGAAAGCCGTTCCTCTCCCCTGGACACGCCTGCAGGTCACAGACCTGTCCTCTCTCCCTCTGGTTTGCTGTGGTTCCAGCACCAGGGATGAAGCTGGAAGACCAGATCCCTAGTGTCCCTGTGGCTGTGGGCAGCCAGTGGCAGAACAAGGACCATTCCTGGTGAGGGACCTCCTGCAAGGAGCCCACGTGCAGCTGGACCATTTCTTGTGGCATCCTAAGAGCTCAGCTCCCTGTCAGTGTGTCGGCTGCTGAACCTCTGAGCATCCCTGCTCTGCTAGGGTGGGCGATGAAATGAGTTTACTTGCCGTACTTGGTACCCTGAGGTGTGCCGGCTGGTCAGGTCAGCATTCCAGACGACAGCGCGCTCTTCCAGAGCCAGGCACCTCCAGCTGCTAGCAGTTATTTTGGAAGAGACCTCAGGAAGGTCTCTCTGTATCCCAAGGATTACACTCCTTGTGCATCAGCATTCATCCCTTTCCCTTCCCAGCCAAATACTGCTCTAAGAACGAGTATCGCTTGCCTCTGAGAAAATGAAGGCGATTTGACTGCAGGGCTTAAATCTGGTGTAGAGTGTACTAGGATCTGATTGCTGATGGGGAACATCTGGTCTGTAACCTTCACGCCTGAGGAGGTGTGAAACAACTCTTTGGAGATAGCTCCACAGCAGGCAGGATGCTTTACAGTGGCTCATTATTGCTCCGGAGCAGAGCCCTGGGCAAGGTCCCAGAGACCTTTGGGGATTGCTGGGGGCTGGGCGCTGTGGCTCGGCGGCTGTCGCAGTGGTCCAAATTCAGGTGGAGGTGGGAGAAGTGCAGGTGTCTGGGACAGCCCTGCTGCCAGGCGCCGAGACGGACCCCACGGGAGCACCAGTGATGTTACAGCACTTCTTGCTTCACTTCTCAACAACCCTGCTCAGCCCCTGAGGAGTGACCGCATGGCTTGTGTCCCCCAGTAGCTCCATACCCCGGTCCCTTCCAAGCATCCCATCTGGACCATGTTACAAGGGGAAAGTGAGGGATACGTCGCAGAGTCCATGCTGCTGGAAATAGCATATGTTCCTCTGCCTGCCCGTCGCTGCCCAGCCCGTGGCTGCAACTCCCTTTTGGGGACTTGGTTTATTACAGCTTTGACTTTTAATCTGTTAATAATCTGATGTGTTGCTCAAAGAAAGGAGATGGATATGGAACAAGGCAAAGCCACCGCTCTTCTGCTGCACAGCATGTGCCCAAAGCTCAGCCCATGCAAGAGAAAAAGGGGCTCATAAAAATATGATTAGATTTACTCTGCCTCATTTCAAACCAGAGCATGCTCGTAATTCACGGTGACAGAGGAGGGTTCAACAGGCGGAGACCCCACTGATAGACATTTCAGTAACCACTTTCAATTAGGAATTTCTTGGCAGGTTCCCAACTTTGTGTCAAACTCTTCTGGGCTGCGTTTTGGCCGGGTCAACTTCATATGTGTAATTGAGTCCCTGCTGAGCAGCAAGGTGGGAGGGTTGCCTTTGCTCGTGGGGAAGATGGAGGACTGTCCCTGATAGCCTGCGAAGGAGGAGCATTTTATACCCAGCATAGAAAACTGCCTTCTAACTGAATTTTTCCATTAAAAAAAAAAAAAAAAAAAAAAAGGTTTTTTGGAAATCACTGGATTTGAGTTTAAAAGAAAATAGATTCTCAAGGTGTATGCCAAACAAAAAAATAGGATTAATCCAAGGTGTCCCTCTCCCACCTCTCCAGGCCAGTATCCAAGATCCAGCCATCCTGAAGCTGGTGCAGCCAGGGTGAGACGGCTCGAGTGCAGGGACTCACGCAACCACCGCATCCGTGCCGTCTCTCCCGGCACTGTGGGAGGACTGGACAGCCCGTGCCCGTGCTCCCCCAGCTCTTACTCCCGGCAGACTGGGATGTGGCCGAGCTGGAGCAGGCTCTCGCCTTAGCTCGGCTTCAGCATCCGCTAAAAAATTTTAAAGCCTGTTTTATGGCAGGCAGATCTGGCCTGGAGCCTTTTTCCCTCCCTGGAGATTTCAATGAGAAAGTCATTATTTTGCTGATTTTTGTTGACGCTCTGTGTAAGAGTTGCCATGGCTCTCGCCCGGCACACCTCTCCTGGCCGGGAAGTCGGGGGACTGGCACTGGGAAGGCGCAAGGCTCGGCTGCTGCCAGGGCCATACGGGGACATGGCTGTGCCCAGGGACCTACCGGGGTGCGGGCATCTCCGCAGCCCTGGCCGGTGCCCTGCACCGTGGGCGAGACCAGTGCCCCTGCATTCCTGTTTCACCCCTCTCTTGCTGTGATGCATTTTGCCGTTTCCCGAGCCGTTCCACATCATTTTGCCACAAGCCCCACGTTTTTCTATATCTTTTCCCAGACAGGACTCTGGGTATCCTGAGCATGCTGAAGTTTCATGGCCCATTAGGACAAGGGAATGACATGCCCATCAGCCAGGTTCACCGCTCCGGGCTGCCGAGCGGCGGGGAGTGAATTACAAGCAGGCTCGGAGCTGGGCTGCACCCTCCGATGAGGATGGGATTACTCGGGATGCAGCCGGTGAGGAAGAGCAGGGGATGCAGTTCTCCCAGAGATGCTGGGATGCTGGGACCCCAATCTCTGGTTGCTGCCGCTCTGTGGCTGCCTGTCCCGGGGCGCCAAAGCTGCAGAGCCGAGGTGGGTGTTTGCTGCACTCAGAGGGACTGTTGTCCTCGTACAGGGTCTGTGGCCCATGGAGGCAGCCCCTAAACTCCCCTCTGCCCTTGGCACCACTCAGCACCCTCCTTAATGAATTTTGCAGACGACACAGCCATTTTTGATGAAAAACATCTCACAAAAAGCCAATGAACGGTCACCAAGCAACACTGCAGCCTCTTCTAATGATATTTTCTTTGTGGTTTTGGTTTGGAATATCATTCTCTTAAAGGAAGAAAGAAGCCCCCTCTTGGCCTGAAATGATTTGAGTTTATCCCTTCATTTTCTTGCATTCCTAAATGCTCAGCTCCGGCACCTAGGGCTCAGTAGGAGTTTTAGATTGGCCATAGCAGGGCTAGGATGCTGACCTCTTTACCTGCTTCCTTCCTACCATCTTCTGCACTGTCCTTGCTTGTGCCACCGCTGATGCATCCGCATTCTCAATTCCTTTGCCACGTGGCGTTTGGGTTTTACAAGGGGGCAATGCCCGGCTCATCTCGCGTGTGGCTGTTTGCAGCGAGCACAGGGGAACCGCTGCTGTCAGCAAGAAGGATTTGTCCCATCTCGAGCTGGGACATGGCATTCGAGTTCACCAGCATTTTCACCAGGTGTCATCTTGCAGTCACATCCTCCAAGGAAGGTGCTTTATCCAGCACGATATATAGGAGCCAGCCCCAGGCACGTTCCCTCCCTGGACCGTTCCAGCTCCTTCTAGTATGGTTGTATTTTATCTGTGGAGCTCTGTAAGGATTTTGTTCCGTCATCCTGGAATTTTTATGACTCCTTTGTGTGTATATAATGCAATTGCCCTGGAACAGAGAGAAATTAATCATTGTTCCTTTGTTAGTTTTCAGGAATTTTTAATGTCTATGTTTTTGTTCATCTGTCATGTCCAAATGTGGGGTCTATGGGCTATTTGACATTTAAAATGACTTAATTGCTTAGATTTTCCCCCTCAGTGTTTATGGCCACTTGTTCGTAGTAGATTTTGAGTGTGACATTATGTACCATGTATCTTCTGGCTGGTTCCAATTTTTCACTCCATCCCAGTAGTTCACAACACCTCCTCTTGCTATAGATCATGTCTCTGGACTCTGTCACCTCCCAACAGGTCGATGGGCAAGCGAGGCTGCAAGAGGTAGGCTAGAGTAACATCAACCTGCAGCACATCCCTCCCTCTGTCGAATGATGTGGGAATCCAGGGCCTTTAACAGCTCTTTTAAGATTTCTGCATAAGGAAGATATCTGAGATGCCGTTGCACAGTGCCCAGTACCTGTTCTCCGGCCAGGCCGTAGAAGCCACGTAGGATCAGGACGAGGTGCCCATGGTATCTGGTGGCAGCTGGTTTTGGCCCCAAGCCTGGGAGCAGGCTCGCTCAGCAGCTCTCCTCTGCCAAATCTCTTGGTTTTGGGGATTGCTGCCTCTTTCATAAGCCTTCACCCTTTCCAGCGGGCAGACCGGCCGGGTGCTGCTCCTGTCCGCGCCTCCTGCATAAAGGACCGCTCTGGGTGACCCTGCTCGGGGCATCCCAGGTCTGCACTGGGAAGGTGCACGGCACGGGGGCAGGCATTGCCCTTTGGGGCTCTGAACTGTCCCTGGATTGCCTGGGTCACCGTAGGCAGGTTGCTTCACCACAGCAAGCCTTCATCTCCATTGGGCCACCGCACCAGGGCCACCTTTGTTCAGGAGGGACTTGAGGTGCTTGCACACCTTCCAGAGGATGCGCAGTGGGATGGGAGGCCAAGTGCGTGTTGCAGATGAAGTCTGGCTTCATCTCCCCATGGAGACAAGGTAGAGCTCAACCTCGCCTGCTCCCCGTCTGCCCAGAGCAGGACTGCTCCGTGCACCCTCACGCCTTGCAGCCAAAAGGCCCTTGTAAAACATCTTGTATTTTGACAGCCTGCTGCTGTGAGGCCAGAGCTGGATGGTTGCACAGCCATTTCCCTGTGCCCATTAGCTGCCCCCTGTTCACACAGCTCAAAGGCAGCACTGCAAGCTTTTGAGTCCATGCTGTTACAGGCAACAGTTTTATTAGCAAAATAAATGTCCTTGTCCCGACACATCCCTGTGAGATGCGCCCTCTTTTTGCACCTGCAAGCAGGAGGTTCTGCAATCTCCAGGTTCTGCTCACAGAGTCAGCCTGCAAGACATCAGCTTGGTTTAAACCCTGGTGGATCAAGGGGAGCTTGACTGGTCAAGAAGAGGCAGCCAAGCCAAATACAAGCAACTTCCAAACCTCCTCCACGAGCCAGAGATTCCCAGTTACACTCTGGATTTCACTGCCTCTTGATTTTAGGCAGAAGGTGCTGGTACCAACCCCGTCAGATACAGCAGGGTGCAGTGTGGGGACAGGCAGACGCTGGCTGCAGGGACACCCAGACAGACTGACATTTGGGCTCTTAGCAAATACTGCAGGATAGATGGAAGCTACATATCACTTACCATATTACACACGTCATTAGGAAAATGTTAGCTCAAACAAAAGATGCAAATTGTACCAGGCTGTGCTTCCTGAGCGCTCTGCAAAGCCTTTGCAACATCATGTGCTTTTGCTGTGGTTCTGTAATGGCTTTGACGCTTTCTTGGGCACGTTTTCTCCTGCTCCATTGAGTCTGTTTTGCATTAAATTGTTTGTTTAGCAGCTACTGGGTTTTTGGCAGGATGGCTGTTGCCTTCTGCGGGTTGCAGAGCAGGAGGGTGTCGTGCAATGCTGCTTTGCAGAGCAGCCAGGCGTGTCAAGGTGGAGCCTCCTCATTTCAGAGAGAAGAGCAACAGCACCCATCGCCGTTGCTCACCCCACCCGTCCCACCGTCGCCCACCTGTGGGCTCGGGCTAGGCAGTCTTTGTGGCAGGGGCACTTCTGCAGCTCCCATGGGACCGTGGGGAGCTGGGGCAACCATGGGCCAGGCTCCGTAGACCACTCCTGGGAAGGTATCCTGATGGGGCAAGGTCACCCAGATCCCAGACCCCCAGTGAAACCCTCCAGACCCGACGTGCGCTAAAGAAAACAGTCCCAGCATATTAATACTTGCAAAAACAAACACTAGGAAGACAGAAGAAATGAGCCACCCATTAAGGGAGTGCTAAGCCTCTCCTCTCCAGACCTCCGATCCCTCCCTTTCCTATGGCCATTGCCTCCCTGACTAGCCCATGCCATGAGCAGCCTCTGCAAATGTCTTCAGGTGTGCCCTAGCAGGTCTGTCCCAGCATGGCTTGCTTTTGAAGGGGCACCTACACCCCTCCCAAAGCCAGCTTCGCCTCTTTTTCATGGTCTCTTCAGCATCTCCAGCACTCACATTGCAACGCAACATCCTGATCTGCTTGGGTGGGAGAGCGCGGAGAGGAGCCACCACCAAGGGAGACATGGCACGGCCATGGGAGATGCTGCAGGATCAGCAGCTCAACGTGCCTCCTGGGGACTTGCAAGGGTTCTCACCTCTCCTTCTCAGCACTTCTCAATTTTTTTTTTTTGGTTTGTTTTTTTTTCTTTTTAATTTCAGGAGAGGCCAGCAACTGATTTTAGGTGGTACCTGAGCCCAACAAGTACAATCAGACTAACATTGCAGCCCGTGGCAGCTGAAAGAGGTTAGCCCCAGCACACACGTTAGTGTTGTGTTCCTCCATGCTTAGGAAGAGGAGGCAACGCAAACGAGGTGTATTCAGCCCACTCGCTGTTGGAGCATTCGTGGGGCTGGGTCCTGCAGAGAGACGCATCTGAAGGTGTGCGATTCGCCGTGGGACTGGCATGGCAGGTCCCGACCAACAGCAGCGGTGGCTGGGGAGGGAATGAAGGAAATCCTGACACCCCATGGTAGAGAAAGCAGCCGGCGAGCAGCGCAAAAAGCCATGCACCGTAGCCCATGCTTCGTCCTAAGGTAACACTTCGCCAGAGTTTCCTGCTGAACTGCGTATTTTGGGGATGGTGTGGTGGTGAAAGTCAGAAGGGACACCTGGAGGTGACGGATCCAAACCCCCGTGCAGGGCAGGACCTCGCTTAGGTTGCTCAGGGCCTTAACCTGAGGAGTTTTGACCATCTCCAGGATTGCCCAGGCTCTCCAGGAACCAGCTGGGAAGGGCTGATGGAGGAGAGGCTGAGTAAGGGCTCCAGCGGCTCCAGCGGCTGCCTGGTCCCTAAGAGACACCTGGGGATGGAGGAAGCCCAGGTCCGAGGATGCCTGCCCGCAGCTCTGCCTGCTGCTGAGGACAAAGGACCTGCTCCCCGAGGTCCAAGCAGGCAGGAGTCGGGGGCTTCAGCCCCTCCACGCAGGAGCCTGACGGGTGAAAGCCAATGCTGAGCATATCCCAAACACGAGCCACTGGCACAGCGCTGCCAGGACTCGGGGTGCGGATGTGATGGGGAGCACCAGGAGGCTATCTCCATCCCAGTTTGCATCTGCATGTTTAAGGGTGTTTAAAGGGTACTTAACGGTGTTTAGGTATATTTAAGAGCTCACCCTTCTCCCTGGGACTAGAACAGGCAAGGGAGCCTGCATACGAGATGCTCCACCAGCAGGGTGGCCCCAAAGCTGCCCTGAGGTGGGTGGCACGGCTGGAGCCGGAGGGGACCCACAGTCTCCCTGCCTGCCACCCTGGGGTGCTCCTGGGTGCCACCGTTTGGGATTTGCTGCTGAGGAGGAGTTGCTGCATGCAGTGAGTTGTGAGCGTTCTCAGCTGCTGGCGGGCGGTGTGTGAGCCACCCTTTGCTCACCGGGCTGCACTGGGGATGAGGCACTACACTGACGTGCGCCTGCCCCGTGTCCTGCTCGGACACCCCTGGCGCTGGTGCCATCGGGCAGCATCCTGAGCTGCGGAGATGAAGGCCTTTGTGCAACAGTTTCCCTCCAGCTCCGCACTGGAGATGCATGGGGAGGCCTGAAAATGCCTTCGAGTCCCAGTCCTGCAAGAGGGGTCCCAGAGATGCACAGCTGGATGAAAGCAGACACATCTGGGTTGTATCCCCCACTCAGCTCCGGCCCCACTGCTGTGGCTGGGCTCCTTCCTCCCCGCCCCGCTCTGTCCCCCCCGCTGCAGCCAGAGGACTTTTGGAGGCAGAGACGGGCTCTCCTCCTCTCATATATACAGAGCCACCCCTGCAGCCCCAGATGTCGGGGATGGCCAGAGGATTTCTGTGGTGCCGTTTCACCCCATTTTTGAGATGATTATTTTTTTCCTTTTGGTTGACTAAATCCAAAGACAGCTAATGTGCTCGCAGCCCTCCCTCCCTGCTTGTTGCCCAGAGCACCAGCACTGCTCAACATGCCAGTCTCCTCCTCGAGCAGCGGGCAGAGCCGGCGGGTCCGATATGGGCCAGGTCCGGCCCCAAAACTGTCCCAAGGGATGGGGGTGGATGTTCCTCCTGCTCCGGTCTGGGTCAGACCTGCCACCCCCAGCACGGGACCCACCGTCCCCAGCAGACAGTGGCAGTTTAGCTTGGCTTTTATCTGTCCCCAAACCCAAGCAAGTGCCCCCCATCCAAGCTGCCTCCCCACCTGCCGCTCAGTTAGCTTTACTTTTTGTTTTCTTCCTGGTGCTTTTCCACAAATAGCTGTATAAACAGGATTTCTCTTGCAGTTTTCCAATTGGAACTATTCTATTTTGGGTTCTTTGTTTGTTTGTTTGTTCTGTGAAATTTGTAATGGTTTCTGGGAAAACTGAAACCTTTCCAGCCTGCAGCGAGGTGCCTGGGGTGCCCCAGCTGGGACACACGTGCCTGCCTCCTCCGGCACCCCAGCCAGCTCACGCCGCCTGCCCCGACCTGCACCCCTCTGACTTACACAACAGCAAACAGAAAACACGGATCACATTTCTTCCAAAACCTGCCCCAAAACAAACCCGATGCCACTTTGGGGGAGCTGGAGGAAGGGAGGGTTTAAACGAAACATTTCTGTGTGATGGAAAGAAATTATCAAGCCAAGCTTTGCAGCGATGTCTGCACCTATTGCGAGTTTCCCACATCAGAAAGCTTCGCTCAACTCTAAATCTGGGACTACAACATCGGCTGGTGCTTGCAAAGAGGCTACAACAAGAGCACAGAGAGGTAGGGGCTGTTAACTCTGAAGACTAATGACATCAGGGCAAAGAGCAGCAAGAACTGTCTTGTTTCTAACCAAGCCCACAAGAAGGAGTGATGATATTTCCCATTTCTTTTGGTAAACTAAAGTGCCTTTCTGTGGTTATCCCCGAGGTGACTGCTGTTACCCACCTGCAAGGAGCCAGGGGAGTGATAGGGATACTTAAATGATCCCGCCAGCCCTGGGGTGAGGCTATGGGGATAAATGAGGCTGGGGAAATGTTTTTCCCATTAGGAGACAACTGACAAGTGGAAGAGAAATGGGGGGGTGGGGGGTGGGGGATGCCCCTGGCTCCTCTTGAGCGTCCCCACAAGGCGCCGAGGTGCACAAGCATCAGCTGTGGGTGCTGCCACGGCCCTTCCCACCACGGGGTTCGGTCCCCTCGCAGACAGGGCCACCACAGGGAAGCCAGAACAACCCCTCTGATCGTGGCTCGGCTGAGGGACAGCAGCGCTTCGAGCGTGCAGAGTCCCAGATTTGCCTTAAATTAAAAGTTGTTTCTTGTGGGATTTAAATTCCTTGACATCACTCTCTATATAGCTGACCTGGATTTATTTATTATTAGAAATAACTTCTCCCAACTTTGCCATATTAGAGCATCACCGCAGCTGGGGCCGGCGACAAGAGCTTGGAGCTGGGGTGTTCGCCACCTCCATCCCTCATTGTCCCTCATTGTCCCCAACCCTGTCCGAGCCCTGCACGGCCAGGACAAATTGTAGGGATCTGTTATATGTTTGTGTGCCAAGGCTGGGAAAGACCATCATCTCTGGGCTGCTCCAAGCTGTTTCTTTCTCTTCTGCAAACAAAGAAGTTGCCAGAGAAAAGAAACCTTTGGAATTAGATAAAGTGGTGCAACTGAAAAATAAAACACTTTGCACATGAAGAACATTAGTTTTTAACTGATAAATTGTAATTTAATAAGAATCTTTTGGGGAATGTGATGCGCTCCTGGGATTTTTAGCTTCGACCAACATAAACCACAAAGTTTCAGTTTACCTGAATGCACCCTTTTTTTGATCAGGACTGCAGGCACCTCCAGCAAAGAGGGTGACTCGTCCCGAGAGGCTGGGAGCTGTGGAGCCAGGCTCTTTTCTTTACCCTGCCTAAGCCGGGCTGTTCCCCGGCACGGGGAGAGGGGATTGCGTGTGCAATGTGGGTAAATCCAATCTAACAACTTTGTTCTCACAGAGGAAGTGCAAGAACACCCCTCGTCTGCGAACAACTCATTCCACATGTTCATCAGCCTCTCCCGGCCGGCATCGACCTCCAGCCTGTCCGATGCCTGAGTGGTGATCCTGCCGTGCTCTCGGCGTGTCCTCAGTCTGCGAAGCAGGTACAGGAAGAGCCCTGGTGCCAGGCTAGAGTTTGTTGTGCCACAGAGCTGTTGACAGCCACAGCATGCCCGTGCTGAGACCAGCCGGAGAGGTGACTTAAATGACACCCTCAGTTAACGTGGAAGAGATGCACCCTGCGGCCGGGGGGTTTGGGTACCGCTATGGGGAGGGATGCGCCCTGCGGCCGGGGGGTTTGGGTACCGCTATGGGGAGGGATGCGCCCTGCGGCCGGGGGGTTTGGGTACCGCTGTGGGGAGGGATGCGCCCTGCGGCCGGGGGGGTTGGTACCGCTGCGAGGGGAGATTTGGGCACCGGGACCGGGCTGGTCGCTGTCCGCGACGAGCCCTGCGTGGTCAGTGCCTCCCCGGCGGGTCGGAGCCCCCGGCCCCCACAGCCCCCCGTGGGCCAGGGCTCGGGCACCGGGTCCAGGGGCAGCACCGGGGGGTCCGGGGGCGGGGAACTGGGGGAGCGGGGCGATGCGGGAGGCGGCACCGGGGGGTCCGGGGTGGCGGCACCGGGGGGTCCGGGGCAGCCCCGGGGGGGTCTGGCTGCGGCCGGGCGGGGCGGGGCGGGGCGGGGCCGGGCAGGCCCCATCGGCTCCGCTGCGAGAGGCGGCCGGTGCCTCCTCCTGGGGAGCTGCGGGCGGCAGCGGCACCGGGACGGCACCGGCACCGGCACCGGCACCGGCAGCGGCACCGGAGCGCAACCCGGGGGCGGAGGCGGGCCCGGGCGGGGCGGGGGAACCGGCCGGCTCCAAACCCGCCCCCGCCGCGGGGAGGAGGCGGTGGCCGAGCCCCCCCTCCGAGCCGAGCCGCGCTCCAGCCGCGCCGAGCCGAGCCAGACCCGAGCCGTGCCGAGCCGAGCCGTGCCGAGCCGCTCCGCCGCTCGCCCATGGCGGCCCCCGGCCCCACGCGTGTCCCGGCCCCGGCACGGAGCCGCCGCTGAGCGCCGCGCACCGGCTCCGGCGTCCAGGTAAGCCCCGGGGCGGCCCCCAGCACCTGCCCGGGCCCCATCCTGCCCCTCGCCCGGCGGTGCGGGGCCGGGGGACGGCTCCGAGGGTCCCGGCTGAGCCCCCCTTCCCCCGGGGGGACCCGGCCGAGCGCGGTGCCCGGCCCCGGGCTTCGCCGCTTTTTATTCCCCCCGCCTTGAGCCGCGCCTCCCGTCCCAGCCCGGCGGGGTCGGATGCTGTCACCCCGCAAACGGGGCAGAACCGGGTCCTTTGGGCTTCCTGGGAGGATGCGAGGAGGGGGGAGAAAGCCAGGATCCGGCCCCCGGCCGCCGGGTGTCGGGGCGGCCTTTGCGGCTGCCGAAGGAGTTTGCTTCATACTTGGAGAGCGTCCCGCCACGCAGAAACACAAACACGGCGAGGGACGGCTCAGGGTGCAGCTTGTTCACGGTGGGGGGGGGAAATGCGTCCTGTCTAAATATTAGTTTAAGAAACGGAAGGATCTACGGCTGGGCTCCGTCTGCATCTGCAACCCCGTCACCTTCTCCCGGCTCCAGCCGCCAGCTTTCGGCCGCCGCCGAGCTGTGGTAACCATATCCAGAGCTTTGCAGGGGCTGGGAGGCGAATTTCACCCCGGCGTCGAGGGAGGGAATTTCCCACTCTTGCTGCGGTCCGTACGAAGGCTTTAAAAAAACAACCTAGACCTCGGATGTCTTTATTGCACATATATGGTAGCTTGTAGCCAGCACTGATTTAAATCCTATCATTGCTCTGGGAGCCAATCCACAATTAGGTGCTGGGTTGAGGGCATGGTTTATCACAGCGGGAGAAGGGACTGATGGCTGTCAGAAGTGGCGTGTGAGTCGTGGATGTGTGCTGAAGTCCCAGGTCTGAAGCCAGGATCATCTGTGGATCCCGAATTCAGGCTCCCATGTTTGTGGGTGCTCCTAGATTTAATGGTGGAAGTGGCTGAGATGCTGCGTGACAGAGGGCAGAGAAATCAAGCAGGGAAGGCGGGGGGTCTCTGTGCAAGATTTTAGGAGGCTTGAGCACTTGTTTTGGGCTTTCTAGCTGCTGGTTTTAACTGGGCGTCTGGTTCAGACTGAAATCTACCCGCTGTGGCACCGACTCCAGGTTGCAAAGCAGAGCTAGCGATGCTGTGCCTGAGGAGGGATGCCAGGCTGTCCCTTCTGCTTTGCAATCAGCCTGTGCACGGTTGCAGCTACTTCGCAGCAGGATGCAGCACCAGGGCCAGGCTCCTCCTGGGCTGCACGGCCACGGGATTTGCAAGGGCAAGGGGAGAGCCCAGCACCTTCCAGGCCCTGTGGCATCCAGTCCCTGGGCTGTAAATAAGAGGAGTTGGTCCGGTCTGCTGTGACACAGCCAGCGGGGACATGCAGGACCTGGCACTGCTCTAGTGTCCCTTCTCCCTGGGAGGTGGGCACCCCTGGGTGCCCATGCCGAGGGATGGCTGGGTGGTGCTGGGCGCTGGAGCAGGCCTGGCTGAGGCTGCACTGGGTGCCCTCCCACGGTGCAGATGTGAATCACAGCTCTCTGCTCGGCCATCTCCCTGCTCTCCCAGTGAAACACCCCTCCTAGGGCTGCCGTTGGACTGCTCTCCTAAGGCTGTGCCGGGCTCGGGGGCTCCAGGGCATGTTTTTAAGGTTGATTTCCACCTTTGGGAGACTGCAAGGGAGGATTTAAGATTTGCAATATCCACTTTTTGAGGTCAAGGTACCTTTCATGTGGCCCTAAACACGGCCCAGCCGGTAGTGTGGCCAGAGCAGGCGTCCCCTTGGCTGTCTCCAGCGCAGCGTGCCATGCATGTGCCCCGTGCGTTGGCACTCAGCGCACAGGGCAGGCCGCTTGCTACCCAGGAGAGCCCCACCCTGTGACATGCTGAGCCACGCTGTGCTCACGCAGGGGTGGGCTTGGGGGGGTCACAAAGAGCCGTCAGCAGCCTGTTGATGTCAGCCCCTTCCTACAAGCATCTAGCAGTACCCAGCGGGGCTGAGCCTCGGCGGAGAGGGAGATGCTGAGAGGAGGGAGGGTCCAGGGGCCCTGCGTGGGTGCCTGTTGCAGGAAGTGCAGTAGCGCAGCTCAGGGCTGGTGTGTGTTTTACTGGTGCGGGTTTTTTTCCTCCTGGTGCCGCAGGCAATTTCATTGCTGGTCTAAGCTAAAGCACATGTGCACAATCCCACTTCCAGGACCTTTGCTAAGCCCGGCCGGGGCAGCAGCATGTGGTCCCACTCCGGTGGCTCCCAGGGCTCAGCATGTGTGGGGAGGGGGTGAGAACCCAGATACCAGCCGGCCCCTCTACTCCCACCGTGCCAGGGATCACCTGGCACCCCAAGAGTGCTGCCACAGCAATGCAGCCATGGGGCAGACCCGTCCCTCGGTCAGGGTCAGCCGTCTGCTCTGGCTCCACCGTTAGCTGGTTGGACCGGAGAAATCCCACCCAACCCAGCTTTTTCTGGGATTTGGCCAGTTTGGAGTAGTCTTTCCCCATTAAACTTGGAGGAGAGGAAGAGAAACCCAAACTTGTTCCCTCCTGGTTGTGCCAGGCGTGGTGCAGAGATGCTCTCGTGTGAAGGAGCATCCTGAGAGCATAGGAACAAAGCAACGCCCTCTGCAATCACCCTGGGAAGGGAAATGCCACAAGCAGTTTCATTCTCATTGCTTCTTCGTCACGAAACCCGAAACGGGCTCACTTTGTAACTCAACATCCAAAGAGCTAAATTGAAACAATCTATTTGCCACTGCGCTGTTCTCGAGCAATGACAAAAAAAGCATTTCTTTCCACAGCTGTTCAAAGGCCACGTCGCCAGCATGTCAGTCCCCTAATAAGAAATGTCAGTCACATCAACGCTGGTTTTTGTGAAGTGTTTTGATTTTGATGGAACCTTTTTTTTTTTTTTTTCCCCCCCAGCAGAAAAGGTTTCCTTTGAACTTTGTCCAAACCAAGTGTATAAAGGGATGGATGGTGGCTGCTGGGAGGGAGGCAGGGCAGCCCTGCCCGGCCCTTGCTGGGGGAAGGCAGCGCTCCGAGGGGCCGGCGTCCCCGCACAGCCCTGGCACAGCAGGAGATGTCCCAGGAGGGGAAGTTCTTCCTTCAGCATCACTCCCAGTCTGCAACAATCCAAGGCAGGGGTTGCATTTTTCTCTATTTCAGCAGCTTGTTTTTGCAGCACAGGGACCTGGCTGTGTGCTGCTTGGGGCAGGGCAATAAATCCCATCCGTGAGCTCTCCCGGGTGATGCCTGGTGCTGAGCAAGGAGATCGTCCATGAGCAGGGTCCAGGCTTGTGGGGTTTGCTGTAGCAGGGCTCCAGGCTTTAGGGAGCCCCTCGATTTCATCTTGGCCTGGTTTTTTTCCAGACTGCAGCAGAGGGGTGAGGTGGTTGTAAGCCCACCCCTAGTCCTTCCCAGGGAGAAAAATGTGTCCCCGAAGGAACCAAATGAATGCCAGTTTCAAAGCCTATTTAAGGCAAGCAAATAGGCCAGGAATTTGGGGATGGATACAGCAAGCAGCCGTTATCGGGGCCTCTCAGGGGCTGGGGAGGGCTGGCAGCCCACCACCCCTGATGTCTCCGGGCCATGGCAGCTCCAGGGGCAGCTGGGCTTCAACAAACACCTTTTGATCGAGTCCCAGGAACCCAAAGAACCGCTTCGGTCTCACTCGCGATGGCAGAGCCATTTGCAAAAGCACCAAGCGGTCACATCGCTGACCGGGCCACAGGCTTCTGCATGGCTTGTGGTGGCTTTTTTGCCTTTAATAATGTTGGTTTTGGCTGTGCTCTGATGGAGCTGGCTGGGAGCACGGGGTGTATTTATTGCTGGCTGTTGTTGCTCCCTGACCCTCCTCTATAAAACACCAGGGCCGTTGGACTTGGTGATGGCTGCTGGTGGCTGAGGACCTCTTGGCACCATAGAACAGGACAGAGCCCCCAGTTCTGCTGCCCCGGCGCGGAGCAGAGTCAGCTCATCCCCGTGCCACTGACCACAGGGCTGCAAGCCAAAATCCCGAATCCCTGTGGGGTCCATCCCAGTGCCCGTGGTCCCCGAGCTGCGCTGGGCTACAGCCAGCAGAGCCATGCTGGGAGGAATGGGCAGGGGATGGTCCCAGCAAGGTGCTGGAGCAGCCTGTTGGGTTTTCCCTGGGGTTTTCCCTCTCTGCTGCCTTCCTCATGACAGGCCCTTGTGCAACACAGGGAGACCAAAGCCAGCCAAAACCTTGGGTACGAACCAAAACATCTTCATCCCCTCAAGCAGGTGCTGCATCCCACCCGGGGACACCAGTCCCATCCTTCCAGGGTGTCCCCGAGGAAAGGCTTGCCTCTGACTTAATAGGGCAGCTGCTGTCTTCGTTAAGTGGTGCTGGCTTATTAAGAGCACATTTTTGAGGCTTAGCAGCTCCACGGAGCCGTCTGTGCGGGACGGTGCCAGCAGCGGAGCCGCCACACGTGGCAGGAGGACGCAGGAGGCAGCCGCTGGCAGCAACGCTCGGCCAAGCCCAGCCGGGCTGGGTGCCAGTGACATCGCCCCGCTGCCCCGAACCGGGGGGGACGCGGCTGTTTAGTGCCCCAGGTTGGGGGAGGGAGGCAAAGGAGAGGCTGGAGGGACCCAGCCAGGATTTAGGTGGCACGAGCCCTCCAAGCACGGGTGGAGGGAGGATGCGTAGGCATGAAGGGACGGTGATGTCCGCCTGCCCTGGCAAAGCATCGCTTGTGGTAGGATCTCCGCAGCAGAGGACTGATGGGGAGGAGAGGGGTCTGGCCCCCGGCCTGTCTCCAAGAGCGGGTCTGAGGACGATTGATCCTTTCCATCCCCAAGCACAGGCACAGGAGCTGTGGTGGGACGAGCTGCGCCGGCCACGGGCGATGGAGGAGAGGTGGCATCGGCACACCAGCCCAGGGCTCCCCACTGGGACGGGGACAACGGCAGGGTGTAGGGCTTGGCTGTGCCTGCTGGCTCCGCTCCCACAGGCGGCGAGAGAGGAGATGCACAGCAATCCATCTTCTTGCTGGAGCTCTTCCTCCAGCCGTGCCGTTATCTTCCAGCAGCGCTTTCTTTAATTTCCTGTTGCTCCGAGCAGCGCTGGCGGGTCCCACTGCAGCATCTGGGCTGGGAGAGGTGGAAAACTGGCAGAAAAGGGGCAGATTGTCCCTGCCCACATCGCCCCGCGGTCCTGCCCTCACCTCGCTGCCAGTGTCAGCTCCTCTACAGGAGCACGGGCAGGATTTGGGCGGCCACGCTCCGGTTGCAAATAACATTTTATGGCAGTGCAGAGCACACCACGCTGTCGGCTGGGGGGTGGGAAAAATGCTCCCAATCTCTTATCCACAAGCTCAATCAGATCCAAACTGGAGTCATGGGAGACGGCAGCTGGGCAGAGAAGGGCAGTGTCGCCGCAGCTCTCCTACACACCAATGACCTGGGTGTGATTAGAGGGCTCAGAAGGCAAAACTTTGCTTTTTTTTTTTTTTTTTGGAAGCTGCATGGCTCTTCCATGCGAAGAGCCTCCGGTCCCTGAGGACATCCCAAGCGGGTTTTCCCCACAGCGACAGGAAAGCTCAGGGGACTTGACAATCTGCGTCAGCGTGATGCTGCACCACTGTATCGGCATCTCTGCATGCAAAGGTCCAGGTGACTCTGACCTGCTGCCTTTTGGAGACCCTCCAGCCCTCTTTATCCCAAGCATCTCCCAGTTTTGAACTTCCTCCACCCAAAATCTCCATTCCCAGTCCACTGCTGTTGCTGTCTCAGGAGGAATTTCTCATTTGTTCGCTCTGGAGCAGCGCTAAGTGATTCAATATGTCGGCAGTTGCTGCTGGAGTCGGACAGTAAACGCTAATGGGATATTAGTCTGTGCACTGTCCAAAACCCACTGGAAGGGTTTAGTGCAAATTGGATTTGCAAACCTCTCTTGGGTCTCTCTGCCCTTAGCAAAGCACTGTAATCCTCGGCGGGCGCCTTGACAAGCCGGCTCTTTCTGTGCAAAAAGAAATTAAATATATATAGGGAAAAGAGAAGTGAAGATACGAGGGATTTCCCACTGCCGGGCTGGAGGTAGCATCGGCGTCACCTGCGCTTCTTGGTCGGATGCTGTTGAGGGATGCTGTTGAGGGGTGCAGACGGGTGCTCATCCCTCGCGGGGCACCCGGGGGCTGTAACCCCTCCGTCCTGCCCCCAGCACGGCTCATTTCTGGCTTAACCTGTCCTGCTTGCAGAGGTGCTGAGCTAGTGCAGGATCTGTTTCTCTGGGGATGAGAATGGGTGTTATTAAGGTGGGAGCTGAAGGGACCACACCAGCCCACCAGAGACACGTGGAAAAGCCAGAGGTGACCACTCTGCTCCCTGGAAAAATGCGTGTGCCCTGGAAAAATGGGGAATTAATACATGGAGTCCTTCAAGGGCCGTTGTGCTCCCACGGCACTTTTGCAAAGGGGAAACTGAGGCACACTGCAGCACAGTGACCTCCCCCGCCCCGGGATTTGGGGGGGCAGAGCGTGTCGCGACACCGGCCAAATCCGCAAAGAAGGAAAACCCTGCAAAACAGAGAAGGTGAAAGTGGCCAAAGGTGCTGTGTGGGACGAGGTGGAGCTTTTATGGCAGCCCTCTTGCCCTCCTGCCTCTGTTGTGTTTTTCCCTACTGGATCCCACCGAGGGCTTTTCCTTTCTTGGGAAAAAGGAGATTTTGCCCCCAGCGCAGCCGTGGCAGCTCACAGATACCAGCGGTGTCGAAACCAGCCCAGAGGAAAGCACATCTGGGGCCTGGGCTCCGTCTCGCTGCCAAAATTTAAGCTTTTAACCCTATTTCCCGAGGCACTGGGATTGTTCAAACAAGCCACAGTAATTAGTTTCCTCCGACAAACCACCTCTTTTTGGCATCGCGCGGTTATTTAGCGCGTGGGGGGGCGGTTTGTCACTCCAGAAGAAAAAAAATTTATGTTCAGCCTTCAGGTTTCAGCATGAGTGGGAAATTTTGGGCTGGAGAAATGATGTTGGGTGGTGGATGAGGCTGCTCTTTGCCGGCTCACCAGCACCCATGGGTGCCCGGCGCGGGGGGAGGTCTTGCTTTTTTTTTTTTTTTTGACTGGAGTTATCCCTGATTTCCTGCGAGGTTACAGAAACCATCCTGGATTTGGTGGGATTTCAAATTATATATTTTATTTTCTCTGCCCGTCAGCAAATGGCCATTTTCACGGGGATTTGGCTGCATCAGTGGGGTTTTTTGCAGTTTTTATTCTCGCCTCGTTCCCCATTACACTGTTAGTTCACATTGTGCCACGAGCCACGCTCTCTGCTCCAGCTGATGCACCGAGAGATATGCTCCTGAAGCATTTTCTCATAATTTTATCTCTAATCACTCATCTCTTACTCTCTCATCATAAAGGGCAGCTCTTGCTGCTGCTTAGAACTGATGGAATCAGTTTATAAATGTTTTTGGGTTGCTATAGCCTTGCCGACCTCGGCGAAGCAGTCACACCTCATCAGGGTCAGCAGGGCCATGCAGCCGCCGGGCTGGAGACCGCCACGTGCTGGAAACCACAGCCTGGGGACCACGCCACCCACGTCCAACCAGCTAGGATTTTTAAACACTTTGGCTGATTTTTAGCTCGGAAGAGGAATAGAGATCCCCAAAATATGAGGTTTTCAGTGATTTTTTGCAGAACTGGGGAAGTGAGGGGTGCTGGGGTGCAGGTCTTGGCCAGGTGCCCCCAGATCTCCGTGCAGGCACCACCAGAGTGTCCCTGGGCTGGCCGGGCAGGGTGAATGCTGCAGTGAGTCATGCTGCATTTAAACTGCCTTTTTTTTTTTTTTTAATGCTGATTTATATTGCAGCTGTGTATCTGCCTCCGTAGTGCCCCGGCGAGCGACAGAGAGAGCGGCAAGGAGGGAATCAGCAGGGTGGGAGACAAGGGTAGCCGAGACTGGAGGGAAAGCAGTGTCTTTATTTGTCCTCGCAGGGATCAGCCAAGCCCAGCTGGGACTGAGCTGGCCCCAACGGGGGGACGTGGCAGGACACCGCAACAGAAATCACCGTGCTGCCACGCTCAGGTCTGCGTCTGCAGCGGGATTCCTCCCCGCCGGGTGCCCGCTGCATATCCCCTGTTAATTAATGACATGAAAGCCCACGTGGGACCTCTGGGGAAGGAATCAAAGGCGCTGGCGCTTCCTCCCAGGGCGCGGATGTGTCCCGCGAGGCCGCCTGCCTCCCTGCAGCCCCGTGCCGTGCCGGGGCGCACGCCGGACGGTGAGAGCAGAAATCCCACGGGAGGGACGGGAGATGGTGAGATCGGCCGGCACCATACCGGCATCTGGCTCATGAGGATTCCTTGGAAGAGTCCAGGCCCAAAATGGGTCTGAGTGGGGCTGGCTCTGCTCCAGGGGGGCTGGGGGGAAGGTGAGTGGGTCGTGGCCCTGGGGTTTCTGGTTTGGGGGCACTGGCGTGGAGCGATGCCAGGCGCTGCACAAGGCACTGGCGCTGGGTTTTCCGTCCTGGCAATTCTGGCTTCTGTCCATGCGGTCCAGCAGCCTCGGGGTGGCAGGGTGCTGTCCCCCACCATGCACTTCAAGGTGCCCCTTGGCCATGGCACAAATTGGGATTTTCCTCCCCTGTGCTCCATCCCCTCCTGGAAGAGCTCCCAAATCCCCTCGCTGGCAGCATCTGCTCAGTTCCCACCGGCGCCGTGGGCTCCCCCAGCTAAGGGACACAGGACAGGGCATGTCCTCCTTGGCGTGGGGCTCTGGCAGTGCCATGGGGGCTGCGGGGGGTCCTGTGTCTGCTCACCCCCAGCTCTACGGCCCACGGGGAGGAGATGCCCTTTGGTGAGGCACATTGCCGGAGGTGCCGTGGGACGCAGGATGCATGTATGGCGTGGATGAGTTAACGTACCTGAATTTCCTGCCACCTCCTGGTGCCGTCTCTGGTGCTCAGCCTGGCTGCCTTTGAGCTGGTCTGACTCCCTGAAGTCTGAAACGAGGGGAATGGTGGGAATATGGATGGGGCCAAGAGCGGGGCTGCTCCGTCTGATGGCAACTACTTGGGCTCAGCTCAGCAGGGCTAGAAAGCTGTGCCCCAGCCTTGCGGCTCACATTGAGATGTGGCATCCCAGCTGTGGCAAAGCCATGAAATCTTCCTTCTCCAGCCACAACCCGGAGCATGGCATGGCCATCACCGCCGGCATTGCCTGCAGCACCACGGGGTACACATGCCCCTAGCAAACCCTTCAGCTGTGTCGCACAGGCTTGGTGAGGACTTACTTTTCTTATTATTTTTATCGTGACGGTGGGGGTTGTTGGTTTGGTTTTTCTTTTTTTTTTTTTTTTGTCCAGCTGTTTGGAGAGATGTAAACCAAACCCGCCGTAATTCAGCCCAAATGTAAATGTCATGTTAGCGTGGGAACGGTGCAGCTTGCCACTGTTTGGTGTGTTTGGCTGAGGGGCTCCCTGCGCCACCGGGAATGCTGATGCTCCCCCCACTCAGCCGCGGCCCCTTCTCCCCCTTCGCCATCCCATGGGTCCAGGACCGGCTCCACTGCTGCCGTTTCCTTGCCGGGGGCGAGCTGAGCGGCCGCAGCCAGGAGGGGCTTTGGCAGTCGCCCCCGAAGGCTTTCCCAGAGGAGCCGGGCTGCGGCGGGAGCCCAGGGGCAAGGGTCTGCCTTGTTTGCGGTCGGCCCTTTGGGAGGGGACTGGGGGAAGCTGGGGCTGCGGGAAGAGCTTTGGAGTTTCTCACGTTGGGCTGGTTTTCACTTAGGCAAAGCAGAACCATGTGTCCCACGCTTGGCTCTGGTTTTGCTTACAGGGGAGAGGGGAGAGCTGGGAAGGGGAAGAAGCCAGCACAGGGATGAGCCAACGTTGCGGGGCCGTGGGATGCGCTGTGTCGGTCACTACTTTTGGCACTCAAAGCGCGGGGCTGTGCTGCCGTGCCCGAGTGGGAGGGCTGCTGGCCAGGACGTGGGTGCCGCTGCCCCTCGTCCCCAGCCAAGACGGTGGCACTCCGTGTCCCCGGAGCAACCTCCAGAGCAGAGCTGGAGATGGGGACGTTGTCTTTCTTCCCCTCCTTTATGCACCCACTTGCTGTCAAAAGAGCAGGAAAATCCAACAGTTCAACTCAGATGAGGGTTTGGGGATTTTTCCTTTCAACGCTCCTTATTTTGGGGCCAGTTTTGCCATTTTGGGGCTGGTTTGACCCTGGGCATTGACCATCCTGCTGCAGGCTCTGGTACTCTCGGTGCAGCATCAACCCCGGCCAGGGGTGTCAGACACACGGATGCCCTTTGGGGCGGGTTCAATTCCCCAAAAAGCATGTCAGGAGTTTGCAGTAAGTTTTGGGGAAAGTTGTGTCTAGGCAGTTTCTCCACCAGCCCCGTCCCCTCCAGGACCAGCCAACTGTTCTCCGAGCGGGACCAGGCATCAAGCCGGAGGCTGCTGCCGGAGGAGCGCTTTTCAGCAGCCCCTGGAGCTGCTTCACTGTGAGCCTGGATGGAAATTGTTTAATTCCTGCAGGGTGAGTCATGAGGAGCCGGGATTTCAAAGCAGCTTGGCTCCCATGTAAGGCACTAAAATAAACAGTGTGTGGCAGGTGGAAGCTCTCTCTGATGTCCCGTCGAGGCCTTTGTCTTTCCAAGTGTTTCGTGTTGCCAAAAAAACCTCGGCCACTCTGTGGCCTCATCCATTCTTGCGGCGTGGCTGAGGCCGAGCGCTTGAAAGTAATGAATCAATGCCCGGAAGCATGAATCGACTGAAAATTTATGACACACTTATATTATAATGTCTTTTGGGTTCTCTGCTTTCTGGGCTTTGAAGCATCAGGAGTGAAAGTTTTCACATCTCCTCCTTCCCCCTCCAGCAAGGAGGATTTAGGGTAAGAAGACTAAACCTCTCCTTTTTCCCCCTCATCTCGTGACTCCAGAAGCTGAGGCTTTAAGGAGTCAGTGGATATCGGAAACAAATCCTAAGAGTCTGCTTGAAAAATTAGAAATGGCTTAGAAAAAATTTGCTATGAGAAAAACCAAGAGCATGAAAAATGAGGGAAGTCCGAGAAGCCCAAAATGCTCTGTTTTTGTGAGCGAAGGTGATGTATCTGCGGGAAGGGATTGCTGCTTTTTGATTTAGCAGGAAAAGGCAGCGGAAATGCCGACACGTGGGAGCTGAAGCAAAGAAAAATAGAAATGTGGCTTGATTGATTTGACTTCTTTTTTTTTTTTGCTGAACAGTGAGAGTAATCAAGCCTTGGAAAAGTTTACTTAGGGCTGTGGGGTGGATTTGTTGGATCCCCTTCGAAAATAAAGATGAGAGGCACGAGGAGCTCATGGAAGGTTTTTAGGGAGGATCTGTAGCGGCGGGAGGAGCCAAGATAATCAAGTTGTTCCCTCCAGACTAAGCGATGGGAGTTGCCTGTGCTGCTGTTTGTTGTTTTTCCTTAAGATTTCCAGTTCTTCAGGACATGGAGTAGTTTTCCCTCTGCCTGGAAAGCAGTGAGCCCTGGCAGGAGCTGGTTGCAGCGGGGATGAGAGCGGGGCAGGTGACGGCGGAGGTGGCTGCCGGAGCACAGGCTTCATGCCGGAGCGGTTTTAGTGCTGGGCTCCTGCAAAACGGAGCTGGTTTTGGAGCTGTCTGGCAGCGAAGGGTCTTCTCCTGCAGGACTGAGTTTCCCACTTGGCAGCAGGCATGGCGTGGCTAGACGGTTGTGATCGCATTAATGGATTATCAGGAGAATGCAGGAAAATAGGGAGCTTTTGGGCTGTTCTCCAGAAGAAAAGCTGAGCACAGACTTTGGCCTTTCATCAAGCCAGGGAGGATCCCTGGGTCCCTCCCTGGGATGTAACGTGGCTGCAAGCACCCAGACCCCGCCAGGATCGGCCCAAAAGCCCCCTGGCAGCAAACTCGGGGCACAGCCCCACGGATGGCTGTGGTGTGGCTTCAGTGGATGTATTTTGGGGCTGGAGTAAATGCACAGGCGCAGCCTGCGGCAGAGGGTGACTTGTAAAGCTGCTCCATGGGTTTTGGCTCCCAGAGATCCATGGTAAGAGCCGAGCAGGGTGCCCAGCACAGCCATACTTGCCCATTTGCCCCGCGAAAAGAGGTATTTTTGTGCTGGCAGAGGAGGCTGCGCGAGGATCGGGCATCCTCGGGTGAGACCGCACCTCTCTGCGAGCCGTCCCACCCCTACGCTCCCCATCAGTCCCTTGGCACACCCTTACACCCACGTTTTTGCACCTACAGCTCTTGCAGCACCCCAAAGCCCGGGGTTTGCTGGGTTCCTCCATCCCCTCCAGAAAGAGGGAGCAAAGCTGGAGCAACCTTGTCCACCCCCTGCCTGGCGTTTCGGCTGCCCGCCTTTGCCTTGAAGCCAAACCCCATCCCCACCCATACAACGCTCTCTCCTTTTTACAAAATTGCTTTGAGCAAGAGGGATGAGCCACCAGTGTGGATTTAACAGGCGATTTTCCAGGTCTGGGTGCCAGTCGGGGTACCCTGAGTGGCCAGGCTGCCTCCTGGCCCTGGGGACACAGGACATCCATCCTGCTGTGCTGAGCTCGGAGCTGGCGACACGGGGAGACGGCTGCACCTCTGCATTGTGGAGTAGCCACAATGAGACTGGAGCAAAGAGCAGCAGCAGCCGTGCCCAGCACTGAGTGGTCCAGGCTGGGAAGACCCTGGTGTTTCCTTGCTGGATGCTCGCTGTGCAAGACTTCAACGCATCGACACTCAGCCTCAGACTAGGTAGAAGGAAGGCGTTTTTTCCAATGCGGGTGGTGAATCACCGGCACTGGTTGCCCAGAGAGGTGGGAGATGCCCCGTCCCTGGAAACATTCCAGGGCAGGTTGAACGGGGCTCTGAGCAAGCTGATCTAGTGGAGAATGTCCCTGCTCATGGCTGGGGGGTTGGACTAGGTGACCTCTAAAGGTCCCTTCCGACCCACACCATTCTGTGAGTCTATGATTCTGTGAACACTTGCCCCACCAGATGCTGAGCAATAGTCATAGGCAACTTTTTCACAGCAGCCTGGCATCGCCAGCAAACACCTGAGGTGTGGAGGTTTGGCCCTGGGTCCCTTCCCCGCAGGAGCCCAGCACCACTCAGCATGGCCGGAGCTGTCGTTGGGTCTCGCCGGCTGCCAACTTCACCCATTTCAGCTCCTTGCAAATGCTTTGCACGCTCATGTGCAAACGGCCGCCTCTGGGCAGCTCAGGGTGCATGGCACATCCTGGGGCACGGGCACCTTTGGGTGCAGGTCTGCACCTGGGGAGGTTTAGGGGATGCGGGATGGGGCTGAGCCAGCAGGACTGTACCCGATGTGTCTAAACAGAGCGGTGGGAGAGCCCTGCAGCGACGCCTGCAGCGGTGAGTAGAGGGGAGCACATGTCAAACCTCTTGTGATTATTTATTGTTGCTGGGACTGGGTTTAATATACGTGGAAACCATAAAGATGGGAGGGTGCAGCTTGAACATCATCCCCGGTGAGTCACAGCTGTGTGCGTGCGTGATTCCTGTGTGCGTGTGTGTCTTTTTCCTTTCCCCCCCATCCCAAATTTCAGCTTTCCCTGCAGGTTGGCACATGTGGTCTGTGGCTTTTTAGAGCAAGAGAAACCAAAGGCAAAGCCTGGAATAATTTTTCTTTTTTATTGTTTTGCGCATTGGAGCTGGGGTTTTAGTCTTTTGAAAGGTCACTGGTGAGCGGGTGGAGGCCAAAATTACTGGCTGCTGCAACAGGACGTGCAGCAAGGCTGAAACCACTCTCCTAAAATTTTATGGGCTTGCAATAAGCCAGAGGCCCTTCCTCAGGTGGATGGATCGAGTGTCACAGCCTTGCTCCGTCGCAGCCCTTTCCTCCCCGGTGCAGGACGAAGTGGGCCGAGCTCCTTGGGAGCAGCTCAGGAGGCGAGAGTGAAGGCTGAGCTCTAGGTTGCGTGTGATCCCATTGCTGGTTGTCCACTGCAGTATTCACCTCCCAAAATGCCTGAACATCAGCTCCCAAAAGCTGCTCGTCCTCCCGGACAGCCAACTGCTGCCATCCAACATGTCACTGCAACGGGGTCCCTTCCCCACCTCCAAAACCCGTGCTGTCTGCTTCGCCTGAGGCTGCTCTTTCTTCATGAGTCCTTCATTCCCCAAATTTTGCAAGCTGTCCAAGAACGAACTGTAATTTTCTTGGTCCTTCACCATTTAGCACCTATCCCAGCTGCCTTGCTGGGAACCGTTTGAGGCCAGTGAGCATTTTCAGTGCCTGTTCCCTGCTCCTGCTCTTATCTCAGAGGAGAAACCTGAACTTAATGCACCTAATTATGGCGATGAATGTAGATGCAAATACACCCAGCAGCCCCCGTCGCCCTCCCCGCGCCTGCAGGACAGGGAGATCGGCTTGACCTTGGCTCCGTGGGAAGAGAAGCGGCAGCAGACAGGGATGGCACCGTCCCCCCTCCCGGTGCTCCCGATGCTCCCCACCAGCCGGCTGCAAACTCTCGACCCGACGCACGTTTTGCCGCCGGTGCTTATCGGCGCGGTGTCTCGGCCAGCTCCACCGCTTTGTACCCCGGCGGGATTTCATGATCTTACCTCCTTATATGGTGAAACTATTCTTTTTCTAGCTTGGCATTGTTTATAGCCCAGTTGAAAATATTTAGACTCTGGCTGGGTTCTACAATTATCTTGTAACCTACAGGGCATATAATTACTGTTAGTTAATGCGCAATTATCTGCATCCTGTAAAATAAAGGGTTGCTGGCAATGAGGCAGCGTTCACAGCCCTTCTTGTTGTTTTCTACAATAACAGTAAAAGCGAACCTGTCAAATTCCATTTTAAAATAAACAATTTTCCCCAAGTAAATTCTATTTGGCAAATATTGCTAAACTGGGATTGGTTTTTTTTTTTCCTTCTCTCCTTTTTCTTCCCCCCGTGGAAAATTTATTTAAAAAGGAGAAATGTTTGGAGTTTGCAAGGAGCTGAAATAAAAAAAGGGGCCAGGAGGCGGCTGCAAGTCCGTGCCGCTTTCCACAGCTTGTCTTTGATGGGGATTTAATGGCTGACAGCTCATTGACGGGAGCACGGACCCAATTCCCCGCTGCCCTGCCTGGCTGCAGGGTCAGTTGTAAAATCCCACCAGATCCAATCTGCTTTGGATGGAGAAAATTGAATGGCATAAGGTAAGGGCCCAGCTTGCCTGTGAGGGAAATGCCAGCAGGGTTTCTTTTTATGCTTTGAGAAACTGCTGGGCTGCAACCCTGGATGATCTGCACAGCTGAGGTGCCCGGTCCCACCAGGACCAGTGGGATGGTCCAGCTGCCCTGTTCATTTTTTTCCTGAGATTGATGATTTTGGCTGGTTTTGATGGAGCTGCCGCATCGGTGCGCCGGCGGGGAGGGATTCGGGCTTTGGTTGAGCATCTGGGAGAGAGGATGGCAGGAGCAGACTCGCAGTGCTCCATGCACCTCACCAAAGGACGGGGACATCAAACCACACCGGGGCTCTGCGAGGGAGCGGGGAGGATGATGGAGCCACAGGCTCCTGCTGCTGCTCGCCACATCCCAAGGAGGGGATGCACCGAGCAAAGAGGTGTCACAGGCTGGCATGACGTGCATTTGCCTGTCCTTTACTCGCAGCAGCCCACTGCAATATTAGCCCCCTGGTACAAGGAAACTTGGCTGGAGCAAGGGGAGGTGGATATCCGCCTCCCCAGCTGGGCTGCATGCTGTCGGGGATGGGTTGGCTGAGGACACCGCCTTGTCCCCATTGCCACCACCAGCCCCAAGCCACGCTCGCCCACCGTGGCTGATTTCCCCTTTGCAGCGCGGCCCTGGGCTGCACCTTATCGCCGTGCCTCAGTTTCCCTACTGCAACACTAGACCAGTCTTGGGAGGGCGGAGGGGATGAGATGGAGCCCAGGGGATGCTGGTAGTCCCGTGGGAGATGGTCAGCCAGCCCGAGCCACGGGGACGGGGAAGGGAAGAGCGGGCCACAGGGGAAAGCCGCGTAATAAGGATATTTGTTTTGCCTGTTTTGCAGAGTTTCAATGTTCTGACTTGCTCTAAGATGAAGGTATGGAAGTTTGCAGCCATTGCATCGATGCTCCTCAGTTCCATGTTATCCATTTTAGTTTGTAGAGACATGTTCAACGGAAGCCGGAAATACAGCCCCTTGCCTTCCTCGCCGTCTTCCTCACGGGCATCCTCCTCCTCCTCCTCGCTGCCGGCGGCTCCGCGGAGATCCCCACGGGCCCTGCAACGCCACAGCTCGCTGCTCTCCCAGTGTAAGCTGCTGCGCCTCTGCCCCGGGGCCACTGTCCCTCCCGCACCCACAGGATCCAGCCCCACAACCCCAGCGGGGCACGCTTTTGGCTCGCAAGCAAAGCCCGATGCAGCCCGGCGGGTTTTCCCCCATTTGCTTTTCCCGCCACCCTCTCTTGCTTCTGTGCATCCCCTTTTGAGTGTTTAAAGAGGAGCTTGGGACACAGCGGGGATGGTTTGGGGCGGCGAGCTGGGGGTCCTGCAAAAATGCAGCCGCTGGGTGCCAAACCTTGGTGCAAGCACATCGGCTCTCCACGTAGGGAAACTGCAAACAGCTCATCTTAATGCAAAGAAGCTGCTTTTTTTAGCTCTAAATGGCGCTTTTTTAAATTTTTTTTTTATTTCTGCAGTAGTTTTACAAATGCAAAATGTCAAACAGGAGCTGAAAATGAGGGGGAACGGCTCCGCTCTGCAGGGAGGCAGCAGCTTCCCCTGCAGCGCCGCTCGCCCCTTCACACTGGCAGCGTGCTGAAAATCTCCAGCATGTTTGTTTTGATTCCAAACCAGAACTTCTTTTTGGGTTGAAATTTGGAAATTGATGACAAGTTGTCAAATTATGCTTCCTCCGTCTTTCCTGTGCCTCCCCTGGTGCTGAGCTGGACTAACCCTGGCTTTAGGGTTAGGCCAAAGGGACTTGGACGTTGCCAGTGGCAGCTGGGGACAGTTTGCATGTTGGCTGCTGGCCTAGGGGTCTTGGGGGGACAGCCCTTCCACCCAGGCCATAGGGAAACAGGGCGAAATCAAAGTTATTGGTGTTTCTCCCCAGTCCCATCGTGGCTTTTCTGCGGCATCATGTCTTGGTCAGGATCAGGTGGTTTTTCCACTTTTTTTTTTTTTTTTTTGCACGTCGGGGTGATGCCACCCAGGAGCAGCACTGGCATCTTTAATTCCTGCCGAGATGCTCTTCGCAGGCGCTTCGTCCTTTTGATATCCCAACCGCGGTGCCAGTTTCTGGCCGTGCCAGAGGAGCACGGCTGTCCCGTTCCCCAGCCGCAGCCATCTGGAAATGATGAGCATGGCAGGAGTTAATTGTGGGTTGGTTTTTTTTCCCCCCCAAATAGTTGACTTTTAAGCATGCACTTGATGTTGTGCAGTGGAAGGGGCTGCTTGGGACAGCTCCAGGCAAGGGAGAGCTGGTAGGGCTCAAAAAAGAAAATAAGGCAGAAGAGGGAAAGGTTTGGGGCTTTTTCACCCTGCTGCCTTCCTGCCCTCACAGGCTGGGCATGGCTTGGCCATGGCCCACCCTGGGGCTCCCAAGGCCATGGGGATCTCTGGTCTTGGGGTTTGGGTTTTATAGCCTTCAGGCACCTCGTGGACATCCCAAAGACAGCTTCTGAGAGACGCTGCGGTTCAGCCACACGTTGTCGGGCTGCGGGGCTGAATTTTGCGATTTTTGCAATTGCTACCGGGCTCAGAGGGAGCCAGGAGCCAGCACCAGGGGACAGCCACCACCCCCGGTGGCCTCTGTCCTGGGGGACATCCACCCGGCCAGGGGATCTCCATCCTGGGGGACATCCGCCTGGCATGAGGGACCTCCAACGTGGAGGACAGCCACCAGCCCCAGGAGACCTTCATCCTGGGGGACCTCCACCCGCTCGAAGGGACCTCCATCCTGGGGGACATCCACCTGGCCAGGGGGACCTCCATCCTGGGAGACATCCTCCCACCCCAAGGGTCCTCCATCCACCCATCCAGAGGGTCATCCACCTGCCCCTGGGGACTGCCACCCGCTCCGGGGAACGTTCACCATCCCGGGGAATGTTCACCACCCCGGGAGACACCCGCTAACGTCCGCCCCTTCTGTTGCAGACAGCAGCTTGTTGGAGAGCTACACGGAGGGGGAGATCCGGCAGCTGATCTCGGCGCTGGTGGAGCGCTACAGCCAGGCCATGAACTCGGGCAGCCACGAGCTGCCGCTCTTCCCCCGAGCGGGCAGCCGCAGAAAGCGCGCCCGCGCTCGCCACAAACCCTGCGCCCTGAAGGAGCTGGAGGTGAGCGTCAGCGAGCTGGGCCTGGGCTACGAGTCGGACGAGACGGTGCTTTTCCGCTACTGCAGCGGCACCTGCGAGGCGGCCATCCGGAGCTACGACCTCTCGCTGAAGAGCATGAGGAGCAGGAGGAAGATCAAGAAGGAGAAGGTCCGGGCTCGACCCTGCTGCCGGCCGCTGGCCTACGACGACGACGTCTCCTTCCTGGACGCCTACAACCGCTACTACACCGTCAACGAGCTCTCGGCCAAGGAGTGCGGCTGCGTGTGAAGGGCCGGGGCCCCCCGCGGGAGGAGCGGGTGGGAGAGGCGATGCCCCGGCCCCGAAACCCCGCTGGCCGCCAGGCAGAGGGACCGGGGGCTGCGGCGGGGGGAGAGGGACGGGCCCCAGACCTCTGGCTGGAGGAAGAGAGACTGAGCTGCTGGTGCGTCCCTCGGCGTTACCGTCCCGCTCGCTGCACAGGACTAGAGACATGGCTGTCGGTACCAGCGGAGGCTGCGGTTGTTGGAGCAGTGACAGCCGCTTGCAGCTGTTGTCCCCCCCGGGGGTGGCCCAGGGGTCCCTGTCAGACCCCTCCGAGGGCGACAGTGGGTGTGCAACATGCACAGGTCATATTCTACGCTCAGGGTGCATGGCGTGCGCGGGGTGCATTACCTGTCACACGTACAGGTTGTGTTACTGGCAGAGGGGGTGTTGCAAAGCAGGTGTCCCCCGCACAGGGTGTGCCACACGCAGCAGAGGTGACGGGTGCGGGGTGCGCTGCACGCGCTGGGCGTTACACGTTGGGCGTGCTGCACGTGCCGGTGCGTTGCACAGGCGGCGTGTTTGTGCACAGAGGGTGTCGCTGCATATGACGTGGTGCCGGTGGTGTGTGGTACCGGACAGGGTGTGCTGCACGTACGGGGTGTGTTACGGGGTGTGCTGTATGCACGGTGTGTGTTACGGGGTGCGTTACAGGCACGGGGTGCGTTAAGACGGCTGCGGGTGCCCCGTGCTGCCCCAGGACGGGGGCTGAGCCCTGCGGTCTGTAGCTGCCCTGTGCGGGGGTTTCCCGGGGTTTCGTGGCCGCCGTGCTGGGGTCCCTGCACTGCCAGGGGCAATTCGGCACCCCAAATCCCCATGTTTGGGAGCAGAGATGCACCGACAGTCGTTTGCGCTCAGGGCTCTGGCTCTGCTCCCTGTGCCCGCTTGCGCCCCTTTTGCCATCGCCTCGCTCCCCGCAGCCCCGGGCTTTTCTTCTTAAAACTTGCGATAATCTGAAGTAACTGGATTAACCTCCTGTCCCCCCCCTGCGGACAGCTGGGCTGGAGACCTGCCACCGCCGGGGAGGTGACAGAGCCTCACGAGGCCACCAGCGAAGCCATGGCGCTCGCCGCCCTCCGCCGGGTTTGCAGCGCGGGCAGCATCTGTGGTTCGGCATCCCCTGAAAGCCGGACCAGCTCTCCCGGCCGCAGCACGTGAGTATTGCCCATCGCCTCGGCAGGGCTTGAATCGTGCAGGAGAGGGGACTCAGGCCTGGGGTTTGGCTCTGGTTCACATTTACAGCAGTGTCACTCTTGTTTACTCTGCGGAGAAATAAATGAGACCGCAGACTTTTGCATTCTCTGGGCAGGCTATATTTGTTGCCTGGGATTGATGGGTTTTCTCCCCTTGGCCCTCTTCCCAGAAAAAGCAAATCATAAACAGAAGGAGAATATTGGTGTCATGTCCTGGGCATTAACCAACGTGAGGGAAAATGCTCCGCTTGCCGCCCCCCAGTCGCAATGGTGTCCCAGCTCCTCGGTCCAGCTGAGGAGGGGGGAAAAAAATCCCATGCGCCTCCATCCCAGCGCAGTAGTGATGAGGAGGGCTTGTACAGGTGATCACAGCAGCTGAGGGATGCTGCTGCAGGATTCTGGGGAGCAGGTCGGCATCCCCCGGGACAGGACAGCTCACTTTGGGATGGGAGACAGCTCTTCCCCCTGCATCGCCCATGGGTGAGCAGCAGCACTCCCAACCTCTGCAAAGAGCCAGGCTGGTGGGTTTTTTTCCTTGCTTTTCATCCAAATGCCGCTCTTGGCTGAGCAGAGCCAGGATGTAGTGAAGCAATATAAACACCATCCTTCAGCAGGGCCGGCCGCACACCCAGCGTCCCCAGGAAAGCAGCCTGCGCTCTGTAACACAGAGTTTTCCCCTCGCTGTTGGGAAAGGGAGAAAGGAGCGGTGGGCGCAGGATGCGAAACCCGTCCGTGGGACGTCGCACTCGCTGGCGAACCGGCAAGGGCTGGTGAACCTGCACCCCGGGGATGCAAACGCTGCTGAAACCAGACTAACTTGAGCCATGCTGCAGGTGCACGGAGCTCCCAAAACAGCCTCGCAAGGTGCTGCAGCACCGTGAGGGAGAGTTTGCACCACTGGGTTTGGACGGAAATTTAAAAGATGGGCCACAATAAGCAGCTGGGGGAAGCGCAGTGGGAGCAGGATGGGGACAGCAGTTGAGCAGCTGTCAGCGTGCTCCGCGCCGTGCTCACGGCAGATACGCGGCTCACTCTTGACTTTAAAAAAAAAAAAAACAAAAGCTCCCAAACTTAATAATAATAACTGCACTCTCAAGGGCTTGGGTGCTTTCCAGTCCTCACTACTATAAAACTAAAATTAGTTTTGTTGCAGAAGCCTCTTAAAGAAAAAAAAAAAAAAGGAACTAGAGCAATAAAGCAAGGTAAGGTGTTGCAGAAGCAGTGCAGGACCAGGCACCGTGGGAGGAGGATTTGCAGCAGGGCTTCCCGGAGGTGCCTCCACTTGTGTTACCCTGAGCCCAAGGAGGTGACTGGGGGACGTCAGAGCTGTTGCATTTCCCCAGGCAGCTGTCTGCACCCCGGTTTGGGAAATTTTTTTGCAATATCTAGGGATTTAGGGTGCCTTGATTTGCAGGCACCCAACAGAGTGGGCTGACGGCTTTCCCAGCCCAAGGGGACCCTCCTCTCACCAGGGTCTCGCTAGGAGCAGCAGGGAGCCGAGGGGGCTCAGGAGCAGGCAGAGGGTGCTCGGGCACCCCAGACCCACTCTCCTACTTTCCAGCTGCAAAACACCCCCAGGTGCACCCATGTACAGTGCAAATCCAGCTTGCAACCCCCAAAAAGCCAGGCATGCTGGGGAAAAAAAACCCGATGCAATGCATGTTGCGAACCAACATGAATAGCTTCAATTAATCTTTTTCTTAATCTTTTTCTTCTTTCACCCTGCCAGCAGCTGAGCACCAGCCTGTGCAGAGGTGTAGGGGACGTGCCTGACGTGTGCCGCTGCCGGCTTGGCGGCCAAGCACACTGCGCCTGCTGATTTTTTTAGGGTGCAGCTGGGTTGCAGCTGGAATTTGGAACTGCAAAACTCCCTGACCAGGTCTCGGGGTTAGCTGGGGCATCGTGGCCGTGGCCAAAGGATGGCTTTTGCTTGCATGTCTTCTTTCGTGCGTCTCACTCAGGGCCCGTCTTCTGCATGAAGCTCCTTCAGCTCTGCTGCAGGAGCGTTGCTCAACCCGTGCCGTCCTGCGCCGCTTCGCTGCCGCCTGGGCATGAAAATGTGGTTCCAATAGAAAGGCTGATATTTCCTTAATGCTTTCCATTTCTACAGCCCTCTCTGCTGTAATAGGAGCTGGAGCTGTCCGGAAGAATGTCTACAATGCAGAAAGGGCAAAAAAGGATGGAAAATTCCCTACTCAAAGCTACAGCAAAATCTCATCTGGCTCCTTCCTCATCATCCCATGCATTATTTATTGTTAATAATAATAAACAGTGTGCAACATCTGTCGGGGGTGGGGGGTGTTTTGAGGTTGGGGTTTTTTGCAGCTTGCCTATCTGTTGCTGCAGCTTTGCTGTTTGCAGCGGCATCGCTCCCCGGGAGATGAGGGTGTTTCACAGCGTTTGAAAAATCAGGAGGTTTGGAAACACGAGGAGATGTTTAAACCTATTCTGGTGGTTGTGACAGCGCAAAAGATTGTTATGTTATCCCAGCTCTCCAACAATGACTTATGGGATGTTTCATTGTGTTTTACTATACACATCTATATACGTACGCGCCTGTGTTTGTGTAACGCTGGCCGGTGCAGGAGGCGGCCGAAGCACCGCGGCTCCGGCTCTGGCTCGGATCCACCCGTCACTCGCATCGGTCGGGATCCCATTTGCTGACATGGTCCCGCTCCTGATTTGGTATCTGTGAGGGGGAAGTGGGTCTAACATCATTGTTTCCACTGATGAAAGCACTGGCAAACGGAGTGTTCCTTATTTAAACAGGTCCAGAAACTTGCTGGGAAGAAATCACTTTCCCAATGTATCAAGACAAATTATTTTTTGGCGGTATTCAAAACCTCAGCCTTCTTCCCTTCATAAATAGGGCTACCACATGTTGTCGTTCTTGGTTTAACAAGGCGTAGCCTCAAACTTGAGGCCCAAGAGGAGGGAAAAAAAAGAAAAAAAAAAAAAAAAAAAGGAAAAAAAGGAGACTGTTTCACCATCGGCGGGAGCAGGGTGGGAGCGCATGGTCCAGCCCGCGGCTCCGCTCGGCACCATCCAGATAAACCCATTTCCCTTCCGGTATTGTCGGGTCTGACCGACCATCTGCAGAAGTTGATGCAATGCATCTATATTTTAGATACTCTCTATTTATTCGAAGTAACTTATGTTATTTATTTAGATACCATAGTGTGCCATCTACGTAATGCGTTCCTTCTCTCTCTCTTTCTTTTTTTAATTTTATTTATTGATCCAAATGGTGCCAAGTGCAGTTTACATTTATTACATTTTTACCATTTATTCTGAACGTTGGGGGAAAAAAAAATGCAGTATGATATTATTTTTTTTAAACAAACATAAACTCGGGTGTGATGCTGTTACATACTCACAACAAAGTGAAAATAAAAGGAGGATTATATTGATTTCTCTCTGGGTATCATCTTTCACTGCTGCCTGTGGGTAAGCAATGGCAGAGCGATGTTATGTCCCCAGCCTGGGGATGGGGATGGCCAGGGAAATGGGAAATTTGGCTTTTCTTTTGGGAGAGCAGAAAGGGCCAAAGGATGGCGGGAGCTTGGCTTTATTTTCCAGTTTCCTGCAGAAACCTCCATGCATGCCTGCAAACGGCCCCATTTCTTTCATTTTCATCTGCTGCAAAACTATATTTATGCAAACCAGTGACTTGCGATGTCACCCAAGACCTGGGGTGTTGCTTGCATGGGTCTGGGCTGGTTTAGCCAAAGAAATAATCATCTTTGCCCCCTTCTTGTAGAGGTGCTTCCAATTGGGTTGGCTCAAGGACATGCCAATTCTGGCAAAATCACATTAAAGAAAAAAGAAAAAGAAAATGCAAGGTTTTGATAAGGTCAGCCAGAAAAAAAGTTTCAGTTGCTCATCTGGAAGCAGTGCTGAGGTTAGAAATGTATTTTATTTTACAGGGAAAACATCTCAAAGGCAGTAGCAGGCATTGGCTGGGGTTTTGTTGCTCTTCTTGTTAGGATGATTATGGTGGTTAATATGTTGTTTTGGGCGAAATGGTGCAATTTGAAAGCCTGGCCAAGTTTGGGACACAAACACGTTTCAAAGCTGTGGAAAGTGGAAGCGTTGGCACCAACGCTGCTGCTGCACACGCACCAGTCCCACCCCAGCTCCTTCTCCCTGCTACTGGTTTCCAGTAGCTCCGCAGGGGACAAAAGCGGGTCCATTTTAACCTACATTTATTTACCATAAAGCCCCATTTTAGCACACATTACCCCCATTTAACAGACGTCGATTCCTTTAAACGTGCATTGCCCCCATTTAGCATGTGCTACCCCCCCAGTTACCACACCTTAGCTCCAGTTAATACACATTAACCCCTCATTTAACACACTGAACACACACACACAGATTTACCCCCGATTAACACATATTACCCCATCTTAAGACACATTACCCCCATTTAGCACACATTACGGCGTTTAAGGTGCAGAGCATCAGTGTCCCTGATGCAGGGAAATGCCTGCATCCACATCCTTTCAAAGCACTACCCCCCACCTCAGTCTGTGCAGAAAAATGTGATTTTCTTTTTTTTTTTTCACTGAAAAATAAGCTGAAGCTTTTTAGTGCCCATGAGGAGAGTGGGTACAAGTTCCTGCATGTATTTGCAAAACATCCCATCTCGAGCAAAGGCAGCGAGCCACCCCGCTGCTCTGCCAGGCTTGGCACCGGCCAGCGGGGAACAACGAGGGGAAAAAAAAAAAAAAAAAAAAAAGAAGAAGCTGAAATGCTTTTGAACCACAAAGGTTTATAGTAGTTTTTTGGGAATGGAAAAAAAGGTCTGTTTATATTCCCCCCTCATGCCACCCAGAGGCCTGACAGCCGTGGATGGCTCATGGCCGAGTCAAACATTCACGCTCGAAGCTCCACTTTGTAAATATTTTATGAAGCATCTTTTGAGACTCATAAATCTTCGCGTGTGCGCACGCATGCGTGCATGTGTGTACATGTGCGCACGCGTGCGCTCCAGAAACTAAGAAAAGCTGCAATCCTGCTGCCAGCCTGTCCAAAAAAAAAAAAAAAAGAGAGAAAAAAGAAAAAAGAAAAAAAAAAAAGGACAAACTGAAGTTTTAATGACCAAATTGGAGAGGGCTGCTTGGAAAATCTGACTCCTCCAAGAGCGCAAAAAAAATAGAAAGAAAACAACAGTTGCAGGCAACAGCGTGAAGCCAGGACATGCTGCGGGGCTGGGGCCGGGGATGATTTTGGGTGCAATTTCTTGGAGATGAGGTACATGTTGCCAACTTTCATAGTGTAAATGGGAGATTTTTCACTGGCTGGTGCTTGCTTTAAAGCCCCAGCTTAAAAATCCGAGCTCTCAAATGACATTCCGTATTCATTTATTCATTTTTAAATGGAAAAAGTAACGGGCGGGAAATGGGATGCTGAGCATGCTCAACCCCACCGCTCATTTTGAGCTTCTCAAAATTACTTCCCAGTAAGAAAAACCTTGGGAAAATAACCCCAGCCCAACTTCAACTGAAAAACATGAAATAAAAGTGAAGGCAAGAGTGTGGAGTTTGCAAGTCTTAAAAAAAAAAACCCCAAACCCATATATATGGTGATTTTTCTCCCAATATCTCTGGTAGTACTACCAAAAATGGGAAGCCCAGGAACAACAGTATTCGTTGCTTCAGCTGCTGCTGGGGTTTTGCCACAAGGGAAGGAGGGAGCTCGGCGGTGCCGGACAGCTGTGGGGAAAACAGAGTCTTGATAGTTTCATGTTCCCCCTCCCAGCCTCACCGGACAAAACGAGGAGCAGGGTTCCAAAGCACAGTGGGTATCTGCCTGTGGCTCAGGAAAGCTGGAAATAACTGACTTCACAGGATTGGTTCAGGCACCTTCACACACCCAGAAGGACAAACCTAGTGATGATGGAACTCTGGAGCTTATAAGGCTCCAGCTGCTGTTTTCAGGATTTTGGTGTAGCTGAGCCTTTCCTCTTCCTTTCTCCAAATGCAAAGCTCTGCTGAGCCGGGCTTGGTGAGGATTTGTGTTTCTCCCAAGCTCTGCCTCTCCTCTTGGCTCCCCTCCGGCTCTGGTGTCTCTGCAGAGCAGAAGTCAGACACTACTCCAAAAACTCCATTTTCAACATTATTATCTCCTTGGTTTCCCATGAGGAGTAGCTTCTTTCTCACATTATGGTGAAATACCCCTCTAAAGCTCTCCCTTCTCTGCTTTCTGGACCATCTCTGCCCAAAAACATCACCTGGAACCACTTCAGCCTGCCTCCTACCACCTTTGGGTAAAAAGACAAGAGGTTTGGGGGCAAATGGGGTGTCTTCTCTGCAAGGGTCTGAAGCAGCCCCTCATGCTGGTCTCTCCAGCTGGGTGTGGAGGGGGGGGACCCACTTGGGCAAGGAGGCTGCAAACCCCAGCACCGGTGTTTCGGGAAAAGCTAGTCTGTGACTTCTCAGCACGGTCTCCCAGCCCCGGGCCCCCACAGCACAGCCATCCAGATGTTTCCCTCGATGAAGTCCCCCCTTACAGAGTTTCCCAAGTGCGGTATCAGCTTTCCCATCCCCTAACTAAATCAGCCTGTGTGTGGCTCCACGTTGCCCACAGGCATCCCTTCCCCAGGCCATGGCAGCACCAAGCCACCGCTTAGAGGAGGGGAAGGTTTAATGTGATATTTTTGTCTTGCCAGCCCCACATCCCCTCCTCAAGGACCATGGCTAAAGCCTGGCTGGGTGCAAGCTCCGAACACCCCATGGTCTGCCCAGCCCTGAATGCTTCAGTGGAACTAAAATTCATATTTTGGTCACCCTCTCAAAGGCTGCAGCACAATCTGGGTGATGAAGGTGAGGTCAACATTCATAAATCTGTCCCCTGCATATTTATTTTGCCTTTGCGCCTGCAGCCTTGAAGCCTGGCTGGCCTCGGGGTCAGCAAGACCCCTGCTGCTCTCCCCAGGGCTCACCCAGGTCCCCAAATAGCCCTTGGACCCAGGACAGGGATGAGGCTGGCCTCGACCTGCCAAAATAACCCCAGGCTCAACTGCAAAAGGAGACAGCCGATAACCCTGGTGCTGCCATTCCCCAGTTAGAAGAGTCCAAAAACCTACAGGACTTGTCTCTTTTTACTAGGTGTTAAATGACTCCAGGTCTTGGAATCAAAGGGAATTGGGCTTGGGAGGTTGGCAGGAGAAAACTGGGGATTTCTTGCAGCTGTTTTGCCAAGTGGGTGCTCCCAAAAACGCTCCCCAGCCACAGCTGGAGAGGCTGCAGCAGCAGGAGGCGTTAGCAGGGACGGCTAGATTTTTGATTTTCCCCGTAGTTGAACAAGGGGTTTTCCACAAGGGTAAATAGCCCAAATCTGGGAGAACTGGCCCTCTCTGCATACAAGATGTCTGCTAAATGCATGTGTCAAGCTGCATCCCCATGGTCCCCCATGCCAAGGAGCCCAAGGCTCTTTCAGGTGCTCTCCTGCCATTCAACACTCCCCTTCACGTGTGTTCCAGCCCTCCGTGTCACAGCACACAGCCACCTCAAGGCTGGCCGCTGCGCTAAGGTGCGTGTCGCCTGCCATCTGCCGTGGAAATTGTTCTGCTTTGCAGAAATACTCCTCGATCTGCTTGAGAGAAAACCCTCCCTAGCCTGGGGCTTCGCTTCAGCATTTCCATTGGGGAGGTTTTCAAGTTTGAAAAGGCATTTCTTTCCACTTAAAAACTACCCTGAGTTCCAATCCGGCTCTTCCCTACCCCTCAGCATGTGATTTACATGTTTCAGGTTGATCTCAACTGAAATTTCCAAATGTTTTCAGTGTGACCAGGTGAGTGATCTGCTCAGCCTGGTGGCAGAGCTGAGGGAGGAAGAGGAAAGGTTAAGGAGTATCAGGGAGTGGGAGAGGGAGATGGATTGGTGGGGCAGCACCCTGCCAACCCTGGGGCCAAGGCAGCGGATGGAGGCTCCACAAGAAGCAGAGGATCCCCTACCCTCTTGCCACCAAGCAGGAGGGGACCTAGGAGATGGGGGGGGGATGGAAACAGGACCCTGCTCGGGGAGGCAGGTGAATCCCCTCCCAGCCTCCCTCCCCTTCCCAGCTGCCCTTACACAACAGATCTGGGGCTCTGGAACTTGAGGGCCAGGCAAATGAGGATGTAGGCGAAGGTCCATCCGGGGGGTTGCCTTGGGAGAGTCGGTCAGCCCCACGCATTATAGAATCATAGAATAGAATCATAGAATAAAGGCTGCCTCTGTTAAGAGGAAAAGGAGGGTAATTGTCTAGGCGATTCCCTTCTGAGGGGAACAGAGGGCCCAATATGCCGACCAGACCCATCCCACAGGGAGGTCTGCTGTCTCCCTGGGGCCCAGGTTAGAGATGGTACTAGGAAACACCCTGGTCTGGTACAGCCCTCTGATCACTACCCGCTACTGGTTATGCAGGTGGGCAGTGATGAGGTTGCAGAGAAGTCCAAAAGCGATCAAAAGGGACTTCAGGGCACTGGGGCAATTGGTTGAAGATTGGGAGAGCAGGTAGTGTTTTCCTCAATCCCATTGGTGGCAGGGAAGAATACCAAAAGGAACAGGAGAACTCATGTGGTTAACACGTGGCTCAGAGGCTGGTGCCATCGGTGGAATTTTGGTTTTTTTGATCATGGGGAGGTTTATACAGCACTGGGCCTGCTGGCGGCAGATGGAGTTCAGCTGTCTCAAAGGGGAAAAAGGATTCTCTCATGAGTTGGTGGGGCTTATTGAGAGGGCTTTAAACTAGGTTCATAGGGGGAAGGGGCTACAGCCAGCGGAGAAGGCCCTGGGGGTGCTGGCTGACAGCTGGCTGAACACGAGCCAGCAGTGTGCCCAGGTGGCCAAGAAGGCCAACGGCGTCATGGCTTGTATCGGGAATAGTGTGGCCAGCAGGAGCAGGGCAGGGATCGTGCCCCTGTGCTCGGCACTGGTGAGGCCGCACCTCGAATGCTGTGTTCAGTTTTGGGCCCCTCAGGACAAGAAGGACATGGAGGTGCTGGAGTGTGTCCAGAGAAGGGCAACGGAGCTGGGGAAGGGTCTGGAGAACAAGTGTGATGGGGAGCAGCTGAGGGAGCTGGGGGTGTTTAGCCTGGAGAAGAGGAGGCTGAGGGGAGACCTTATCGCTCTCTGCAACTGCCTGAAAGGAGGTTGTGGTGAGATGGGGGTTGGGCTCTTCTCCCAAGTAAATAGTGACAGGATGAGAGGAAATGGCCTCAAGCTGCGCCAGGGGAGGTTTAGATTGGATATTAGGAAAAATGTCTTTACTGCAAGAGTGGTCAGGCACTGGAACAGGCTGCCCAGAGAGGTGGTGGAGTCACCATCCCTGGGAGTGTTCAAAAAATGTAGACGTGGCACTTGGGGACATGGTTTAGGAGACCTGGGGGTGTTGGGTAGGCAGTTGGACTTGATGATCTTAGAGGTCTTTTCCAACCTTAATGATTCTATGATTCTATAAATTTAATTCTCTTTTGTGCTCCCCTGACAAACCTCTAGCATTTGCTTCCAGTTCAGTCCCTCCCTTTCACCTCTTCCATCAGCCAGCTCCCTTCCCAGCCCTATGCCAGAGGGGCTTTCCCCATCCAGCCTCTTCCCAGCACAATGGTGCAAAACCATTGGTGTTTCCTCATTCCTGGAGTGTGTCATCACCAAAGAGTGGCATTCCCCGAGAGTGCCAGCTCTGATGGGGGTCCATCTGCATGGCAAGGCATCTCAGCCTGGGGTGGTTGGGCAGGCTTCGACTGTGCTTCATGCCTTCCTTGTATAGGCTTTGGAGAGGCTTCTTCTTCCCCCAGATTCTTTTGCAGCTTGGGGATGGCCTAGACCAATGGGTGGGGCAATGTTTTTCCAGTGAAAGGTTCTTAGTGAAGTTTTCTTCTGGGAATTTGTCCTGTTGCTCTTTGAGCTGGTGCAAACCTGTAATTTCAGCTGCTCACACTGCAGCATTGTCTCCTTGCCCCAAGCTCCTCTGCAAACCAACCTGAGTGAGGGTCTAAAGCAGCCTGCTTCATACTGCTGATCTGGGTGGGATCCCCAAACCTCTGCTACTGCCTAACGTTTCATGCTGGATGGAAACATCGCTCACTGGGCAGACTGAGGCAGCTGGAAGGAAGTTTAACCCACAGCCCTTCACAATCTGTGCAGAAGGGAGGGATGTAGAGCAGCAAAGGCTCTGGCTGTGCCAGGCCACATCTTCCTTGCTTGGCTGTGGCAGCAGAGTCGCTGAAAAACACATGCAAAAGAGCCAAACTAATTAAACCTTTTTAATAACATTGCTGCATTGTAATTTGCCACTTAATCTGCTTTGATAACATCTTGCTAGTGTGTTTATTAAGGAGAATTTCAGAGCGGCCAGGGTGCGTTTCCTTCCAGAGGACTGTGGGCAGTCTCAACTCAAATGACAGGGTCAGAGGCTATATAGAAACATGTCTTGAGGGGGATGGATTGAAGCTCCTGTTCAAAAGCATTTGCTTCCCCAGTGTGGGCCTGCAAGGTCGCTCAGAGGAATGAGATCCAAGCTGGAACTGAATTGCCCGTTTATTAAGATGTCTATTTAATGCACAGGGTGATCTCAATAAACATCATCACCAAGTCTCCACTTGCTCTGCACCTGGCAAATGCCACCTTGTATTCTTGGAAACCCTGTTGGCCAAGGAAGCTGCATATCTGCAGTCACCCACTGCTGCAAGAGGCATCTAAACCCCCTGGAGACAGCGGCCCTGCCCCGACGTGGCCCGCACTGCCACACCCCAGCAACTCCCCTTCCCTGCAGTACGTCCCTTCAAAACAGGCTAAAGAAAAATATTTCAGGTGAACTGAACATCTTCATGGGGCTTTACACTGTGGTTTCTTCCTGGGAAGGCTTTTTATGACACTGGCTAAAGCCAAGAGCAAGCTCCTCTTGGCTGCATTCACGCATGCAGTATGGGTCGTCTCTAGCAGCGCCTGGAAATTTGCAATTGGTTTTTCAAACGGAACACCCTTTCCAAGCCTTTCAAAGCAAGATTTTGTGCCCCCACATGCGGTGCTCTATCGCTGCTCTGTTTTGTAATCAGTTTTGCTGGCAATGCCAGCAAAAGGCAGCTCTGGAGGCCAATGCTCAAAGCTGAAGTCTTCCCAGTGGAAGTCTCGAGGTGGAAGGATTTAGCCCAGGGGCAGGCGTCATCCAAATCTAGCAGGAGCAGTGAAACGAGTGACCATCCATCCCAACTCCCCAGTGCCGCCCATTGACAGGAAGAGACTGTTCACAGAGCTCACCTGCAGAATATTATTATCCCTTATCCACATCCATATCAGCTCAGTCAGTAACATTAAAGTCTTAAATATCTCCAGCTGCTCTGAACTGAACTGGCTCTAAAGATGGGAAGAGCACCAGGGTCAGTTGATGAGACCCCAGGAGCTACATGCTAAAGGAGGAAAGATGTGTGTGTCTGCAGGCAGACAAGGCAGAGGCAGAAGCATGGACAATTATTTGGCAACAAAAATTGACGCCTCACAAATTTGCTCTTCTTTGAAGCAGCCAGCAAGCACATGGCTAAGGAAGATATGGCACATCTTTCTACCTGAATTTCCAAAGGGTTCACTAAGGTCCAGCAAGGGCTCTTCAAGGAACTAAGCAGCCTCAGGAAGGTCTCACCTAGACAGGTACTGTTAGGACGACAGGAAAAAGATGGGAGGGATAAAGGTTCAGATTTTAGAGTGAAGGATTTGCTCTTAGGCTTGTGCTGATCAATGTATTCAACCAATGTGCAAAGCAGAAAAAAAAATGAAGGTGGCAAAGGTTGCTAATGAAAATAAGGGACTCACAATGCTAAAGAGAAGGTCTTACTGATGGTCCTTTTTCTGCAGAATGACCGTTGGATGAAATGCATAGGGAATTATTTAGAAATGTTTGCTAAATGCTGCTGGTGGAGAAAACAATCGTATCTCTGTATGCACTGCTGGACTCTGAGCCGATTTTCCTCATGGAAACATCCTGGGGTCAGGACAGACCTTTGAAAAGCTCAGCTCAGGAATCAGTAGCAGTCAGGCAAACAAACTGACTGTCCAGAGATATGGGTAGGAAGCCTGGAAGGGCACAGCTGTGTCCACCGACTCCATGCAGTGAGGCTCCCCAACCTGAAAAGGAAACTATTTCCAGTGATACAACCTGAACGGCAGCAGGAAGCTCAGTAAAGGCCAATTATTCACTGGTTTTTAAACACATCAGCCAATGCCAGAAGCTGCGATGTTCGAAGCACAGAGGAGGAGGTAGCTCATCACGTGCTGGTCCTGAGCATCTCCTTGCCACAGGGTGCTGCAGGCACTAAAACTTACAGTTCTTTCAGGGGCATCCTTGGCACCTCACACCTTACCTGCACCAGTCTGCTGCTGTCAGACCTCTCCTCAAACCCACACTGTCCTGCTAACCTGTCCAAAAAGCAGCCTTGTAAAATAAATTGAGTTGTTTTCTGCCCATTTAGCATCCTGATGCAGCACCCCAAAGCAGTGAGGGAGAGCCCAAGGCAGAGCAAGGGCAGAACTGGGGCTGCGGGGATGGGAGAGAGGAGCACGGCCCATTCCTCCTGCAGCGGCAGGCAGCCTCGTGGTGTGGCCACCCCTTCAAGCCACAGCTTTACACAGTACAAAGTCCTTGAAACAGGTTTATGATAGGTATTGCTATTTCACCTTCCCCTTTTGGCCACTTGCTTTGGCTCTCCGACCTGTGGAGCTGATCCAGAATTGTTTGCAGAGACTGAAGGTGAACTTCTCCAAAGATCAAGCCGCAGCCAGCATAACAAGTTGTTCAGGTAACTAATAGATTAGCAAAAAAACCCAATGTACTACTCTATCTGACAGTCTGTTCTCCAGTAAGACAAAGACATACAAACACTTAATTGCTTCCTTGTCCTTGTTTCCTTCAAAGCTCCTCTTGCCCATCCACTTCCATCAAGTTCAATCATCCCGTGAAATTGCTACCCGCCAGCAAGGACAAGAAGTTTGCAGTGCAGCAGAGAGCTGAGCAAACAGCACTTACACAAACCACTCAGACAGATTGGGCACAACCCGGTACCTGGCCTCCGTTGTCTGCAAGAAGTGACAAGCTCTGCAGACATGCAGGGCCCAGCCAGCCCCCACCACGGGTTTCAACCACTTGCGCCACTGGAAGTAGCGCTGATATCTCTCGGCATCCTCACTCAGCTCCCAGAGGTACCGCGCCAGGTCCCCGGCGTTGGCGAAGTCATCAACATGGATGAAGGAGTCAGGGGGCAAGAAGCGCTCATAATTTTCTCGAGGAGGCCCCAGCACAACAGGGACAGTGCCAGAGGACAAGGCGTTTCTCCAGAGCTTCTCGGTGATGTAGTCTTCATGCTGCGAGTTCTCAAAAGCCAGGTAGAAGTTGTACTGGGACACAGTGGGAAGGAGCCTGTCCCAGGGCAGGGGCAAGTGATGTCGCCCATAGACGTCCACAGCGATGTGTTTCTTCAGCTCCTGGTAGTACTTTACCCGGTGGGAGCCTGCTCTCCAGTTGCTGACTACCCAGGCCACCAGCTTGGTCTTGGGCGGGATGCTGAGGGGCTGGGGCTGGCTGAGAAGCTGCATCTCCCCATAAGGGGTGAAGATGTCCGAGTCTCTCCGGTAAGACATGGTCAGGTTGAAGAGATTGTCCATGGCACCTAAGTTTGGAGAGTGACTTGGGGACTCCAGGTTGAACCAGATCCAGCGCTGGGAGGGGAGTCTGGGGAGCTGGGCCAGCCCCTCCATGTCCCTGCACACATCCCTGTGATGCATAATCATGGCATCAGCCTTTTGGGACCAGCTGCGGTTGACGGTGAAATGGCAGTCCGGGGTGCTGTAGAGCTCTGAGCAGTTTTTGAAGTTAAAGTGGTGCCCAAAGGGCCACTTCCACAGCAGGATGGTCAGCCTGTGTCCACCCTTTGGTGGGGCGCTGGTGTTTCCAGCATGGGCTTTTAGTGCAGAGGGATTGGAATTGTAATGCTCTGGCTCAGAAGTCCGGAACTGACGAAGAGAAGCAAAGAGACAGGAGCTGAAGATGAAGCTGAAGAGCAGGAAGGTGAGGAGTTTCTTGCAGGAGATCTTCCCTTCCATGAGCTCCATGAATGGATCTGCAAACACCAGACAGGACAACGAGTGATGGGAGCACACTGGCCCCAGCAGGGAGGTACGCAGAGGGCCTCAGGGGACAGCGTGAAGACCTGAAGTACATTTCCCTCCAGCCGCCTCTTTGCAGATAGAAAGGTCTCTGGAGTGCGACACACAAGGCACTTCCACACACACTCACCCACCCGGTGTAGGTGCCCTTCCACAGACCCCAGGCTTCCCTCCATCACCCCCCACTGCCGTTCCTCATCAGCCCCTTCTCCCTCCGCCTCATTTCCCAGCAGAGCTGCCCGCAGCCCGTGGTGGGTCCCTCAGGACACGCAGCCATGGGGAAACCTGTGACCACGGGGCCCTGAGCCAGGGCAGAAGCGCCTCAGGCACCGCCGAGAGACGCCAGGGAGTGGCGGGTGCCCCGCCCACCATGCCTGCCAGAAACACCGCCCCCTCCCAGCAGCCTTTGGGCCCAGGAGCCACTCCCCCTCTTCCTCTTCCTGTCATTTCCTCTGTTGTGATTGGCTGGCAGGACCGGCCACGCCTTCTGCTTCACCCAGAAGTACATCAGAGGCAGAAGGCCTTTCCTTTTCCTCCCTGGGGCCCCCATTTTGTTTTGGCTGCCATTTTGTTTTGGCCGCCATTTTAGGACAGGGTGCCGCCATTATATGGTGGGGAGCTGCCCGCTTTTCTAAACATCATACTGCTCTGTGATTGGCTGACAGCCACACTGCGACACCATCGTTTCCATATGTTCTCAGGCAGCCCTGTGACTGGCGGGCAGGACTAGCTACCAGTGGAGCCAGAAGCACATCAGAGAAGGGCTGCCATGTCCTCCCCCATGGGAGAGCGCCACTTCTGACAGTGTCATTCCTCCGCGCGTTCTCAGGCAGCACTGCGATTGGCTGCCCACTTCCTTTGGACCAGGAAGCAGCCCTGTGATTGGCTGCCTGCCTCCTCTGGACCAGGAAGTGCTCATATATAAAAATATATACAGTTATATACTATATATATATATAGTATATGAATGTATATTTTGTCCTTCTATACAATATATAGAAGTATACATCAAGGCATGTACAAATGGCCAACCGTGCCCTGGGGTGCATCAAGCACTGCACTGCAGCCGGTCGAGGGAGGGGATTGTCCCTCTCTGCTCTGCGCTGGGGCGGCCTCGCCTCGAGCGCTGTGGGCAGTTTTGGGCGCCACAGGACATCAAGGATATAAAGCTACTGGAGAGTGTCCAGAGGAGGGCCACAAAGCTGGTGAAGGGTTTAGAGGGGAAGCCGTACGAGGAGCGGCTGAAGTCACTGGGTTTGTTCAGCCTGGAGAAGAGGAGGCTGAGGGCAGAGCTCATGGTGGTCTGCAGCTTCCTCACAAGGGGAGGAGGAGGAGGGGCAGGCGCTGATCTCTTCTCTCTGGTGACCAACGATAGGAGCCGAGGGAATGGCAGGAAGATGTGCCAGGGGAGGGTTAGGTTGGGTATTAGGAGAAGGTTCTTCCCCCAGAGGGTGGTGGAGCCCTGGAACAGGCTCCCCAGGGAGGCATCACGGTGCCAAGGCTGGCGATATTCAAGAAGCACTTGGACAAGGCCCTCAGAGACATGGTGTGAATTTGGGGTTGTCCTGTGCAGGGACAGGAGCTGGACTCGATGGTCCTTGTGGATCCCTTCCAACTCAGGGCATTCTGTGATTCTATAATTATATGAAATGTCTATAATTTTTTATTTATTTAGATATTATTTTATAATTTATAATTTTTAATTTTATAATTTATAATTGATGTTTTTATTTATGTATTTAGACAAGGCCAGGTTGGAAGGGGCTTTGAACAACCTGGTCTAGTGGAAGGTGTCAATGCCCATGGCAGGGGGGTTGGACTAGATGATCTTTAAGGTCCCTTCCAACCCAAACTATTATATGATTCTATGATATAGACACACTGTTTATTATATTTTTCTATATATGTATAGCTGTGTATATATTTTATGCATATATATATCTATACACACACACACATTTATAGCTATAGAGATTAAAAACCTATAGCCATAAAAACATAGATATAAAACGGCCAGGCTGGGGTCCCCCACTTTACCACGTCTGGGGTGGGCAGAAACTTCACAAGGGCAGAGGGGTACCCACCTTTGGTGGGGGGCATGGAGAAGTCGGAACGTGCCAAAGGGCTACAGACCCCTCCAAGGAAGCCACCAAGGGGCCCTCAGCACAAATCCTGTCACATGCAAAGACAAGCCCCCCACATCTGAGCCTAGCCCAGCAGGATGACAGGAGCATGGGTGCAGACTTTGGGCTTTGCACAGGGTTGCAAGACACAGGCAACACTGCCTGCATACATAGGAAACCAGAATAAAATGCCAGCTTCAGAAGAACATGTGTGTGGGCACAATAAGGAAAGACCTGAAGGGGATCTCCTAAAAGATTACATGATCCAGAAGAACGGGCCAATGGACCCTTGAACCACAAACTGGATTTTGAGGTCAGCATCACACAGAGATGGCAGGTGGGGGAGCTCCCTTTCCCTGAGGTTGTGGGGCATCTGACAGCTACCTGTAAACCATTCTGGTGTGCAGGCTGGTGCTATATTCATTTCCTTGTCTTTCAGTTGATGACCTTATTGAATGTTTCAAAACACCTTATCTGTACTAAGTAATGGCCTTGTTTAACACTGTGTTTTGCTTCAGTGTCCTGTGAACAGTAGCCACAGCCTTCTCAGCACAGCTAGCACCTCTGTGACCACCACCCCCGAATTCCGACAGTCTCTGCCATAGCACCACCACCAGCCCTTTTATCACCAGCATCCTGCTGGCAATGCCTCCCTACAAACAGAGCTGAAAACAGATATCCACGGACCCCCTCCCTCCTGTACCCGGTGCCTCTCCCTCACAGCCCGAGTCGGGTTCCTCCTCCAATAGCTATCAGAAAAAGAAAGGATTGTTGCAACTTACCTCCAGGCTTGGTCCTGATGAGAAAGTGTGCCGTGAAGGTGAGCACTGAAGTGGATGACACAACCAGGAAAAGAGGAGAAGAGAGTGCAGACACGGGAGAGATCGGCGGTGTGTTCACGTGTTCCTCCGTGTCTTGAGCTGTGTGTACCACTCGCTACCACCAGAAACATGTCACCCAATAACAAAAGCTGTAATAAAGCCAGGACAGATTCCTCTTCGGCAAATTAAGGAACGGTCAAGTAATCTAGCCCAGATGTTTTTTTGTGGTTAAAGCATACCTTACCACTGAAAGCACCTCTGTACATGCACTAGTCTGCTTCTTTTGCCAGTCTCAATCCACAGGATTTGCTAGTGATATGCTTTCTTCTCTACCTTGTGTCGCAGGAGGACAGCTCTGTTGGGAAGAACGGGCAAAGCTGGCAGGGATTGGAGGTGTAGGCATCAGGTCTGCAAGTCCCCCTGCTAGCTATTGGGCTTTATGGCACAGCTGCCTCCATCCCCATGCCAGGCCACATCTCCTTGTCACCCTTCCAGGATCTCGAGTTAAAGCACGTCTTGGGACTGATGACTTCAGCAATCACCATGAGCTTCAGAGTAGACGAGTGCTTGAGCAAGACGGTCTGGGGGATCCCTCCTGTGTCCAGCACTGCAGACCATGCTTTGGAGTGGCTCCAGCCCAGATGAATAGGCATTGTACATCACGGTCTGTGGACATGGAAAGGTTGTTTGTTTGCTATGGCCAGAGTGAATTGATCTTGCATCGAGCTTGGCTGCACTTGGCTGGGATATAAAAAAGCCATTATGTGTTATTATCAGGCTTAAATACATTCAGCTGTAAATATGGATTGTTGGTCTGGAAGTAAATTCACAGAAAGAATTTTAATGCAGGTTTGGGGTGTTTTGGGTGGGCAAGGGGATTGTAAATGAGCAATACAGGGTGGAAGATTTTACACTTCCAGGCATCTACCAGCAGGTGTATGTTTCCTGAGACAGAGTTGGAGGTCACCTGAAGTGTATCCAGGTGCCTCCTGCAGACTTGTGAGCATGCCAGCACAGGTGAGAGCAAAGAATATACCATGGCATGAGGAATGGGGACCATAACTCATGGTTTGCTCACCCCAGGGTGACCCAGGCAGCCTGAGGTCTCACAACTCCTCACCTGGGCCTGAGAAGGTACCAGCCATTCAACTGCTCTGCCTAGAAATTCCACACTTGACAAACTGTGACTTCTTGCTCTTTCCCCATGGCACAGGCTACAACTACACTAGTAACAAACAATACAAGGGCACAGGCTCTGGTTTTGATTCACCTAGGGGCTGAAATCTGGAATGGTCCATGGCCCAGCTTTGGCATGATCCAGCTAGCACTGTGCCAAGTGTGACCCAGGTGCAATTTGGGAGTTAGCAGGGCAAGCAACCATTCCCTACAGGTAGTCTGCATCTGGCCACTCCTTGGTGGCAAAAGGATTTCTCTAACAGGAACATGGCCCAGCCACACTGGTTAGCCTCAGGAGAACAGACTTGTCCTACAGGGGTAGATGCAGCCGTGAAGTTCAGGCGTAAGCCAGCTTTCTTGCTGAGGGTCCATGAGCTCTGCAGCCAGCAGCACAAATGAAGACCCTGCATGCCGACATGTCCCCAGACGCAATATTACTCAGGGTTGTAGAGGAGAAAGAAGATTTGAGTGTCCCAGCACCACGGGAAGCCCTGAGTTGAAGGATCCTGTAGCACCAGATAAGAGGCTTCAAGCAGGTGGAAAATTCAAGACTTTTGTACCCCTGAAAACCAGGACCATAAGGAACTTAAGCTCAGCAGGGGTAATTAATGTCAATGAAACAAATGAGCAAGTGTGGGGAAGCCATGGAAAACAGCCACAAAGCTGTGGATTGAGAATTGTTGCAAGTGGCGCAAGGTGACAGATCGCTTAGTCCAGAAGGTGATGTGAGATTGTAGCATGGACAGAACAAAGAGGCCTTTCAGGTAATAGACCTGGCAGGACCAAACACAGTTGACATGAAGACTTATTGTTATATGATGAATAGTCTCAGTAATCTCTACATCTGAAGACAAATAATGCTGTGTTTTGGAGAAGCTTCCTGGTTACAGCCCTTGCTGACCCAGCAAGTGACGGCGGAGCTTCGGATGCTGAGCTCTCGCCCGGGTGAGCAGAGGAAAATGCAAGGGCTGAACTCCCTGTGCCAACGGGGCAAACGTCGCTCACCCAGGGATGCTAGCAGGTGAACAGCTGAGACTGTTTACCTTCAAAGAGGTCACCAAATGCAGTTAGTCCACAATGGATAATCCACAACGATGGATTTGCAAACATACTGGATTCATCCACATTGTTAAATAAATGGGCCAGAGACTAGTTTTTGTCCCTGAGGCCAAGTGACCCAGCTTGACTCCCATCCCTGCTGCTTCTCAGTCAACTGCAGCTGCATGAAGGATTTTTGCTAGGAAAGATCTCTGCCCTGGGCTATCCCTGGACCATGTCTAGATGCTGTTTGAAGGGCGCTGTTTGGCATGGGCTAAAATTGTGCCAAGGTGTGTGCAGTACAGATGATAATGGGATGTTGTTTAGATCTGTGCCCTGGTTCTGTTTAGTTTCCTATTGCATATGTAGCATTCGAGGAAAAGCCATAGCCTAGGGCTATAGCTGAGGGGTGAGTTCTTGGAAGCATTTATCTAAACAGACACATTTTCCCAAGAAAAGACACAGATTCCAAGAGGACAGGCCACATGTCTCATAGCCCCATCAGCAATATATCTCTGCTAGTATCAAGGCATTTATTGTTTGCATTAAAATTCACTGAGAAAAGGTCTCCCTGTGCCTCCAAATCCTTTGAAAATCTTCTGCAGAATCTGCAGGGGAACAACACTGCATTTCCCTGCTCCAGTTGCTTTGGGCAGACTGCTAAGAGCACAAGCAGGGCAAAGCAGTGGGAGGAATGCAGAATTCCTTTGTGAAGACTCACCAGGGAGCTCTGCCTGGGGCGCTCACAGCTGCAGTCTCCCAACTGCTCCCTGCTCATCTCTTGCAGAACATTTTGTTGAGGCTTTCCAGGAACAAACCTGCTTTGGGATATGATCATCAATAGGCAAATACCAGCATGGATCCAGTGGTAGTCCTAAACTTGCAGCTGAGCTTCAGTGGGTAGGATGGGTAGGTCTTGTCCAAACACGATGACTGTTGGTGCTCCCCTCCATCACTCTCAGCATTTTTGCCTGCACAGACATAAAAGAAGTGTCAATAGGCACTCTCACCCTGCTGAATTTCTCATGTGGGTTTCCAGTGTGAGAGAGGAAGATCAGGGAGATGGGAGAGGCCTAACCCCAAAGGTACCACAGGTCCTAAGATGCTGAGCATGTTTTTTGTGCCTCACCTTATAACCATGTGCCCTGGCTGGCATCCAGCAATGAGTTTCTGATCTAGGCTAGACCCACCTCATGGCCCAATCCAGTAACAGCAGAGCAGAAAGATGCAGCCACCAAGAACAAATTTAGCAATGCCTGATCCAGAGCCCTTTAATGTCAGTAGGGAGACTGGGATGGGAGCGTGAGCTTGGCAGCCAGCCCTGAATGCCAGCAACCCCAAAAACCCTGCATCCCCTTAGCCATCTGCCTCCCTGGATGGGCTAAACCTCATTACCACTCTCTCCCCAGACTGCCCCATGGTTTTGCTCTATCTATATTATATCACCAGTCCTGTGCATTCACTGGGACCACAGCTCCTCCTGGAGAGCACCACCACCCTTTGGCATGGGTCCGACTCCTTGGGGGAGCCCAGGCCAGGCAGCCTCACTGCTGCTCCCCACAGCCTCCAGGAGAGTGGCAGGGAGTGGTGCAGGAAGGTTGTGAGCTGTTTGTATTCCCAAGAACATGCTATTTCCTTCTAGAGAACAAAAAAAAAAAAAAAAACAATTGCTTGTGCTGCACCCAGAGCTGAACCACACCAGAGGGATGCCAGTGCTAATGGCCCTGCTTGCCCAGGCCACGTTCACACACAGCACTGAAAGGCTCCAGCGTTCTTCAGCGGAGGAATCAAGTTATTTTTTCCCCATCAGCTTTGGGAATCAGAGATGCTATGTGCCTCCAGCATGCCCAAGTGCTTCAGCAAAAAAACTCTGTTCCCTACGACAATCTATGCTCCCTTCCCTGATTCGGTAGCAGCCCAACACATGGTGTGCTGCTCCCCCCGAGCTGTCCCCATCCTGCCCGTTCCTTGAAATCATTAAGTGTCTTTCCCAGGTCAAGAGCCAAGATCCTACATTTCTCAGCATTTAGTAATCAGCATGTGATGGCGTCAGGGTAGGATTTCAGCAACTGCAAGCAGTAACACCTCCGAAATCCATCTTGGTATAAACAGTCCAAATAGACAGACCCGGATACTTAAATAGAACAAAAGCTACGTGGGAACATAGAAACATCCCTGGTGTGAGGGAGGGCCTGATTTTTAAAAGTGATCATTCCTAGTGCACATACAATCTGAGTGCTGCCAACAGGCAGCTTTCTGGTTTAGAAACATTTCTTCCATGTCACACAAACCCATCCCATGTCGGGCTTGGAGAGAGGAGAAGAGGGAACAACCATGCTCTTGGCTCTGGGAATTTGCTTTTCTCAGCTTTGCAGAACTAGGCGGTGAGGTCAGTTTTCCCCCTTCCCTTGAAGACTTTTCCAGCCTGTGCCTGGATATCCTTGATGGCTTTTGAACTAAGGGATAATCACTGTGAAATTTGTAAGGGCTCGTGGAGTCCCAAGAGCTGCTTCAGCCCCACTGTTCTCCCCAGTCTATGTCCAGCATCTACAAAGTGCCCAGAGTCTATATGCTGAATGCTACCATGAATCTGCTGACGGGGGGTCAGCCATCTGCCAACAGCTTCACTGCTTCCAATGAGTTTCATTACATCCTTGCTTCTGTTCCCATTCCCAGCCCAACCTGGACTCCCAGCACCCTGTGAGGGTACGGACTTGAAAAAAGGGTACTACAAAGTTATATCCACAGCTGCACAGCAGCGCAGGAGCAGAGGGCTCTTTTTGCTGAAGATGTTATGAATAAACCATCAGCAAATTTGGAATCTCACTGCCTCATTGTTTAGTTTGGTTCTGGTTTGCTTTTTGCCACATTTCCTAAAGAAATGCAGTCTGTGACAGTGCTGCAGTTTGATATTTTACCTACCCAGCATCCACATACCTGCTGGTCCCCTGCATCCTATTTGCCTGCCTTCCCAGGGAGTCACCACCTCTCCTCTCATGTGAAAAGTCCTGCAGGAATCACACCTTCTGTATCTTCACTTTCATCTTCACTTCTTCCCTGCCTTTTTTTACATCCAACACAGAGGTTCTCCAAGACGGTTTCCACCGGAGAAAACAAGATTTGACCACCCCTGTGTTCAAAGTTATGCTCAACATCTGGGGAAGGCTCAGGGGAGTTCACAAGACAATGGCTATTTCATAGGTTTATAATTTTTAAGACCAGGAAAGACCACTCCATCCTCCAGCTGGGCCTGGAAGGGCATCATCCACACAGGGACCAGCTGGCTAAAACACACCACAACAGGAGGTATCGAGGTAGATTTGGGAGCTTTTGTCTGGCTTTAAAATTCAGCAGGTGAGGATCTAAGCATTTTTTTTCCTCTCTGAAATCCTTCTGCACGCACTACTCTCGTCCCACAACATTAAGAATGTGCTATAACCCAGCCATGAGTATGGATGGCAAAACAGAGCATGTTGGGGCATTTCAGAGGCAGCTCCAATGCTACCCGTAGCCCTGCCATCGCCCCAAGCCTCCACTTCAAAACAGAAGGTAGATAAGGTATTGCCTGCTAATGGCTTTCCACATAAATATTAGGACCTTCCCTCTCAACCAGTTTACTCTGTGCACTGACCCCCCTCACTGGGGTCACAGGGAATGGGAAATTGTGGGAGGTCCCCAAGTTTTATAAATGAGAGGGTTTCCCTGCATAGTCGCGTACCATGAGGCGCCCGGGAGCCAAAGACGCTGATTAATGAATGGTACCAAGAAGGTCTGTTGTAGGGGAACAGCGTGGAGCAGTGCTGGGGAGGGATTACTGAGAGATTTAGCAGTTCAGGTGGATTAAGGCTGATTTGTCAGTTGTCTGCCATGGGTCTCCACCAAAAAAAAAAAAAGGTAAACAAATTAAAAAATGGCCAAGGGCTGAAAATCATTTAGCATGAGAGCGGGAGATAAAAATGCAGTCATTCCTTTGAGTTTGATGAAGTTGAGGTTCAAATGTGGGTCCAGGTACCTAATACGGGCTGACAGGTGGATGCACAGTTGGTCTGAGGAGTGGGTGAGACAGAGGTTACCTCCAGCAGCAATTTGCCATCTCCTCCACTGCACCACGTGCAGCTCCCATCGGCTCCCTGAGCCCCTTCACGCCCAGCGGCTCAGCTATAGCCACTGTGCAGGCAGGACCCTGGTGTCTCAGGGGCTGCAAAGGCAAGTCACAGCTCCCCACACATGAGATAACGACCCAAAACAGAGAAGAGGAAGATTGGGTCTTACCAGACACTGGCCACACCCTCGCAAAGCATCCTTTGGAAAGGCAGAGCTGCGCCCTGGGGACAGCCGGCTTGCAGCTGATTCCAGGTCTCCAGCTGCACACTTTGGTTGCCAGAAGAAAGCAGATTTGGGCAGTGACCCCCCGTATGCACAGCATCTATTTTTTTCCAAGAAAAGGCAAAGGGAGGGTCTAGAAGGGGAAAATTTCCAGCAAGTAGCTGGAAACGTAACTAATAAAATTATAATGAAGACCATGCTAGCAACACATCTCTGGTTTCAGAGAAAATCTAGATAAACAAATAAAGGTGCAGTTGAAGGACTGCAGGTCTCACATTGTAAAGACTAACCCAGGACACACCGCTCTATAATTTGACTGTTGCAGAGGGGACCATTTTCAAGTTCCCCGAGCATGCTTGGCTGAAGTTATTTCCTTGAGCCTTCCCTAAGGATGGGGCAGATGTGGAAGAGCCAACGAGGCAGCGAACCGCTCTCCCCCAGCTAATGAAAACCAGCACCCCGGCAAGAGTTTGTCAGGAAAGCACAAAGCAAACCCCGATGGAACGGGAGCGATTCGGGGAGCTGGGGCTGGGCAGGCACACTCCCATGCTGGGACAGCTCCCAGCTGCCATCCGCTGTATGCAGCCTTGATTAAAAAACCATTTCTCTACAGGGTTGACAAGTCCATGGTAACTCCAGGTGAGGACCATGGGCTCAAGCCTTAAAATCTTGCCCAAAATCAATGGCAGGATCCGCTGGGTGATGCCCTGGGAAGGCTTTGGTAGAGCCAAGGATCAGCCAAGGTATCTATCCCACTTCCTGAGATCTCATGTGGGGCCATCCAGGGGGCTCTGTTTCATTTATTTCAAAACACTTCATTTTGGACTGCAGCAAATTGGGCTATTTTGCTGTTTATTTTTGCATTGTACTTTGCTGTCCTCGAATTTCTAAATAGAAGTCACTTCCAACACCAAAATGGAAAAAGTTCCTCTTGCAAATGGAAAATGCAAACATTTCCACTGTGGCCATGCAGGTTTTTTTTTCTCCCCACCCCGCTAAAATTTTTTTCTGTATTGAGATGTCCATCTGCAGTGACACTTTGCTGCAAAAAAATGTTCAAATTAGCCTTTCTAATAAAAATTTCCAAAGCTGAAGCTTCGGGAAGCTGCTCCCAAGGTGACCACCTCTTTGCAGAGCCTGAGGGAAACACCCTGCTCATGGTGCCTATCTCAGGTTTGTGCCAGGGATAGGACAAAATTCAGGACACACACAAGGTCTAACAAGCAGCACATTTTCCCGGCATTTGCCCACTGTTGTTTGAGAGGGATGAATGGCCAAGAGGAAATCTGAAGCTATTTTGGCCATTAAAAATACAGGGCAGCCACCTCACTTATCTGCTTACAGGTTGACCAAACCACCCTGCTTTTTGATGCTTCATCTCCCACCGTCGATCTGAACCAAGCTTCCTAGCCCACGCAGGGCCTCGCTTGCACACTCCCTCCCAAGTGCCATGCTCGGACCTGGCGGCAGCGTGGAAGGAGGCTCAGCTGGTTCCCATCCGCATCCTCCCAGCAGCTGCCCCCAATGAGCTCCAGATGTGGGACTGGGCGTGCAAGGGTGCAAGGCACTGTGCTAGAGGGAGAAGGCGGAGGCAGCCGAGGCTGCTGCTTTTATCTCCTTCGCTTTGTTTATGAAAAGAGAATTAGCGCGTAGTTGCCAACAATTTACTCTGGCAAGGGCACTACTCCAGAAATACTTTTACTGCCGTCACAGCGAGCAGATATGGCTTGCCTTCCATCAGCTTTCTTACCACCAGCGGGGGCTGCTCTTACCTGAGACCCAAGAGTGGTCACTCATCGCTGCCTTTTGAGCCCATCTCACAGTGGGTCCGTATGGGTGGGTGGCCAAGCAGCCAGGAGCAGTTGCAAGGAGAGCAAAGCCCACTCTGCTCAACCACCTTCCCAGAGGTTTCTCCTCCTCGGGCACAGAGGATCCAGCTGGCTTTGCCTTTGGGATACCCCAACAACTGTGGCATCCCATGAGTCACATCCCAACTGGGATGCAAAGCCCTGCAATCTACTGGGCAGGGAAGGTGGCTGCAAAATGAGTATGCTGGGCTGCAGGAGGCTTTTCCCCAAGAACCCGCATCACGGAACTGAAGAAGGCACCAGCATGACAGCCTTGGGGAAGGGGAATTCAAGATCTAGTATTTTAGAGCAAAACTTCACCCTCTGAGTGCTCTGAATGATACAGAAGGCAGGTGATAAGCAGTGCTCTCAGGATGCAGAGCATGCCCTCGGACAGGCAGCTCACCTGTGCTGCTGTATCGCCCGTGGACGTCATGTTTCTGGAGAGCTCTGCTGGATTTGGGGCAGGATGGGAGTCCAAAAACCAGAAGAAGCTGAAGCCCCATTTCCCAGCAAGATGGGGTCAGTGTATTTTCTCTCCCAGCACTGTGTAGGCCTGCTGATAGATAATTGGATTAAGAGCAAGCCAGCATCTGCTCAAGGTTATTTATTGCTTTTAAGAGGCGAGCTTTATTTGGAATTATTTTTGTCTTATCTTATTTTTGATGCCTGTGCTGGGTCTGAGTTACGGAAGTGCCCTGGATGCACCAGCATCCCCTCTGCATGGCGTCAAATGTTTGCCAGGCAAAAGCAGCCCTGCATTAGCCCTGGGGAGACTTTGGCAGGAGCCTCTCTGCTCTACAGCTGATGCGAGCATCCTCCCACACTCCCCGAGCTGGACCACCGAGCTGTTTGCCAGCACCACAGCTTATCGCTCTCCCCAGGGAAGGTGGCATGGGGTGAGGTGCCCCATGGGGGATGCTCTGCAGACCTGCTAGCCACCCGCCATGCCTCCCTTCCTATGCCACCAAGGGCTTGCAGGAGAAATTCCTCTAGCTCCACGCACCTATTCTACTGACGTTTCAGATGCTTTTGGCATTCTCCAAAGCAGCTGCCACTGCTTTACGGGCTCATTTTGGAGCTGCTTTTGTGAAGAATAAAAAGAAATCACAGCTGGACTGAGGGCAAACGGCAGGAGCTTCCAGGCAGGGCAGAGGGCTGTGCACCCCACAGCATTTGGCCCCAGCTCCTGCTGTCATTTCCTTTCCACTAGCTTGAAAACCCAACACTGGTTGGAGAAAGACTGTGAAGATTCCTGCAGATGCCCCAGCACTTCCCACATGCCCATGGGACCAGGGCGTGGGGCTGGGGAGAGGGGCAGGACTGTCGTTTAGGAGGGGGATTGGTGAGGGGCAATGCCAATACCTGGGCTGGACGAGTCTTGTGCCAGAGCCTTGGTGGGCAAATCCCAGCCCTCCGCCCTCCCATGGCAGCACAGCAACAGTGATGCCTGGATGCCGCTGGAGCTGGAAGTAAGAAAAGTCCTACCTGTGGCCCCCCTCCTCCAGCCAATGCTCGGTTCTCACTGCTAGAAAGGCCTTCCAGTCCCATTTCCTCCAAACTTTCCTCTCCAGGACCATCCAGTGGCTGGACCAAAGGCAGGGGCTCAGCAGGACTGGGGCTGGACCGGGGCTGCTCCCAGCCCAGCCGAAAGACACAGTCACATCCGCAAGGTGCGGCCATGCAAAGGGAAGGGGAAGAAAACACAGCTGGGACCAGGCAGGGATAAGCAGGGCAGTTTGCGCCCACAGGGGCTGCTTTGTGGCTGTGCAGGCGGGTGTGCGTTGGCAGCTGTGTTCGAGGCACACGTGTGTGCATACATGGTCAGAGACAGGCTGCCCGCACTGCCGCACACACACGTGTACGTGTGCGCTTCCCTAGACCTGACATCTGAAATCCTACCTGCAGCTCACCAGCCCTCCTTCTCCCAGCCCTGCCCTGGCAGCCACCCAAAGCAGCACTGACATGTTTAGGATGTTTTCCTCCTCCATCAGCTCCAACAGGCCATGCTGCCCCGTGGCAGTGCATCTCTGCAGCGAAGCTTCCCCATCTCACCTTGGCTGCTCTCCCGCAGCTTGTGTTCAGTTTCTGATGACCTGGCTTCAATGGGGTGACCCACAGCTTTGATTTTGCTGTGCACTTCTTTTCCAGGGGGAAATTCATGAGGTTCTTGACAAAAGAGAGAGAGAGAGACACAGAGAGATTTAATTAAAGTGTCACCTTGCTGCCAGGCTCCTTAGAGTTTCAACTGTATCTGCACACATGGGTCCGAATTGCCACAAATGGGTGCTCTCTCCAGGGATGAGGCGATACCCAGATGGTTGTTTCGAACCATCACCCACCCACAACTGGGTCAGGCCAGGTTTGCCCCTGCATTCACATGGCCAAGGCAGCAGCAAGGGCTTAACACTGAGCCAGGGAGGTCTCCAGTGTCCCCCATGATGACTCACCATGGTCCCTGCAGCTGAGGACTCACCCCGGGTCAACCTCCGGACGTCCCAGCACAACAGGTCCTCGCTTCTGCAGGCAGCATTGGCCACATGGATGTTTATCTCTCCCGGCCTCCCTGTGATTTTGAGAGAAATGAGCTGTCCTGGCAGCCAGGGGACACTGGCCCTGCAAGAGGAGAGCCCAGGCTGGATGCAGGCACTGGACACCTTGACCAGCAGCAGCAATACACACATGTAATTTCCCAGTTTCCCACAGAAACACCCTTTGGGGCCCCCCTTTTAAGAGAGGCATTTTTGCCTTACTTCATCAGTCTAAATATTGAGGATTCCCACCCCCCAATTCAGCCGCAAGGCCTTTTCCACAATGCTGCCACAGCACTGCTGGGAAGGAGCTGGGCCAGGAGCCCCCCTTCCCCAGGAGGCTGGGCCAATTTTTTTACTCACTCTTATTCACTATGACTCTGCCAAGAAGGTGCTCAGTATTTTACAAGCCCCACAAGAGCCCATCTACCCAGAGATATGATTCAGGACAGCTTCTTGCACAGACTGGCATAAAACCAAACTTTTCTGGTTTAAACCTATCTGTTTGGAAAGGGATTAAGCAGAAATAAGCAGCTGTTTTGCAGAATAACAGTGAGAGCCCAGGATCTGTGCTCTTCCTTGGCTCAACATGAGCCTCGTGGGGAGATGGGTCCTAAATCACAGCGAGAGGAGCCCATCCCACCGGGAATTCCTTCCCCAGCACCAGAGAGGATGAGGCAGCCATGGGAGTGGGGCACTGCAATGGGTTTGTTTGGGTTGTTTTGGCTCCTCCTGCTCCAAGAGGATTTTAATGGAAGTATTTTACAACCCTTTAAAAGAATGAAACCCAAGAACCTCAACTAAGCATGTTTTTTCCTGGGGAGGACGATCCCCTCTACCTGGCAGAGAGGGCAAAATCGGTGGGAGAGCAGAGCCATTTTAGGACATGGCACTCTGGAATGCTACAGGAAGGGCCTCCCACTCCAAGCTGGGCTCTCCCTTCAGAAGGGGCTATGCAGTGGTACCCGAACTCAAAGAAATCCCTGGGTGAGGAGGCGGTGACAGTGGCACCCAGATTTAAAGCAGTTTCAATGCAGTTGTGGCACCTGACTTTGCAGGGATTCAAGCAAAGAGCAATTCAATGCTGGGTGGGTGCTCAGCCACCCAAGAACATCATCAGGCCAAGATGGGCTCCTTTGTGTCAGCTGAACAAGGGTAATGGCTGCGGCTTTCCTGAGCTCAGAGCAGGGTTACGCGAAACCCCATCACCCAAACAGGCCAAGGACGTGCATGGTGTTAAATTTAGCAATGTGGTATCAAACTGTGAGGGCTTGCCTGTGCAACTGCATCTGAGGACCATCTCCAAAAAGGGTTCCCACAGCTCCAGGAGCTGAATTTATGTCGCCTGCTGAGAGCTGGGGTGCTTTTTGCTTGGGCTACTCCTGAAAAAACCAACAGCAGAACAGCATGAAACTACAAAGAAAAGAAACTGTTGCTGCAAAAGCTGGAAAATGCCACTTACTTCCCACTGAGCGTGAACGGAGCTAAGACCCAAGCAATGGCAAAGCAGCATCTTTCTTTAAGTAGCCTACTATAATGGATAGTGCCTTGGTCTGCTCTGTATCACTACTGGGAGAAGCTCATGCCAATGCCAGACCACCGCCTGTACGTACATCTGTAGTATTTGAAGGCTGCAGCAAGGCAGAGCTGAAAGAATAAAAACTCTATGGAGGGGAAAATATATTTTCAGATTGTCAGCTGCGCTCACTCAAAATCAATTATAACCTCACTCCACATGTGGTGGCATTTTAATGAATTCCCCCTTCCTCCCGGGACCACGCTTTAACCTAATTCACACCAGCAAAGGGTGTTTCTAACTCTGTTCCAGCCAGCTCCCCGGGCGCTCCCGCCTGACGTCAGTGGCAGCAGAGTGAGGTCCCAACACCATCCCAGGACTGATCCTGCACAGCCTGTGCTGCCATTTGCGCTCCCAAAATGGGGCCAAGATGCTTCTTCTGCTGGCATCCACCACTGCGGGGTGTGGGCTATGCAGACTCGGGCCCTCGAGGAGTCAAGTTTTACCGGGGTATAAGAATGTGGGTAACTTGGAGCATGACAGCACACGATGTGTCTCCTTTTCTACTGCCCCCCTCCTTGAATATGTCAGAGAGGGAATAGTTACACACAGCCCTGTCTTCACAACGTGCTGCTCACAGGGCTGTCATTTGGGGCTGGTTTGGGGTTTTTCTCTTCCTCTTTGGGGGATATGGCTATTTTGCAAAATGTGTCACCAGCCCAAGGACAAGGATGCTGTTTTACCTCTTAAAAATGCCTTTTGGTCCCATGGCCACATCTCCAGTGAGCACAAAACAGCATCATGAGCTCTGCAGGCTGCAGAAACCTCCGTGAGTCACATCAGCAACCATAGGCACTCAAGTCCTTCCCCAAATACCAAAGGACCCCCTGCCATATCCCTCTTGCCCTGAATTCATCAGCTGGCTTCTTCGGTAATGTACTCACTCACATGTCATTAGGAAGGAATTTGTGCTTTGTTTGATAATCAGAGATGAATCAGAACAGCAGTGAAATCCTTAGACCACAAAGCATTTCAGCAGGTCTTTTAAGCTTCCTGCTCTCGTGTGTAGGCTGTCCAAGGACCCACTCATTCCCGGGCATCCCCGGCCCCACTCATAAATCAAAGCATTCCAGTTCTGGTTTCCTCTATGCGTCCGTGAACACTCACAGAAGTTTCTTCTTTAGCAAACTTAATCTGGGCAATTGTTCAAAAATGTTAAAATTACCTGCTCCTTTTATGATATAATGACAGCCTGTGGAGGCATAATTTAGCCCAGACCTGAAGACGTCTGTTTTAAGGTTAAAAAGTCCTCCGAGCTAAACTTTATCCAACAGCAGCAATGAAAAATCAACTTGCCCTGTGTTAATTTTGCTTCCTCTCATTAATGAAGCCATGCAGGATCACAGCCAGGGAGGTCTGGCTTTGCTTTATCCCAACTTCACATATTCAGTGCAAGGTTTAATCTGTTTTATGGCACCAGATCCCAACAAGGATTTAAAATGATCTGGTTGCTAACCTAACTTGATTCCCATTCCCATCACCTGCCCTGGCCCTCATGGGGACCCTCTGGCTCGAGTCTTGCATGCCATGAGGCCCTCGTAGGCTGTTCTCAAGGTCATGGCTCAGCTAAGGGCTTGGGTCAATTCCACCCAAAACCATCTGTCTCTACCATTGGCCACGCATCACCACAAGGTCCTTTAAAACCTTAAGTGAAAAGGTCTCTGGGAGGCCAAATCAATGGATAAACATATCAGCTAAGAGAACGCATAGCTATGCTATTGAAAGAGAGAAACAGAGATGTGCCCAGGAGCCGAACCCCACGCAGGTCCTGCTCCCCTGAAATGCAAACCCTGCTTCATGCCTCAAAGCACTCAAAATCCACAGTCAGGGCTGGAAATCTTGGCTGGGACTCCCACAGGGAGCCCCTTGAGACCCCCCTGGCAGCAATGAATCCAAAGGGGAGCAGGAACCAGCCCCAGGTGCTGGGGCACAGCGAATGCTCCAGGGGCTGAAGTAGGCTTTTGGCTTGTTTAACCTGCACTTGTCTGCTAAAGTGGCTCTTGGCAGCCCCCGGGTCTCCGTGTGTCATCAATGCACGGCGACGTCTGCCATTTCACAGCTCCTTCCCATCACGGTACTTCCAGGGAACTTCAGTGCTCCTGCGCAGGGCTGGTGCAGGGAGAGAGTCTGAACCAGGATGCTGCTCTGAAACAAATGCAGAGGGAATAACTCTTTCCTACAGGGATAAAAAGGAAGACCCGTTAATCCAGTCTGTAGGGGACAGAGACAGGTATTCCTGTGCTGTCAGTGCAGCTGGTGGGTTTTGCATTAACATCCCCCTGTATCTCAGGCTGGCCCCACCACAGCATGGGATCAGGGCCTGCTCAGAGACCCGGAGGCAAATGTACCAAAGGGACATAACAACAACCACAGGGAGCAAACAACATTTTTCCAATCATCTCGTAACACACAATCCCAAAATGTCACCCAGGCAGCACAACCTTTTCCAGGCTCATGGTGCCGGTCAGCAGCAAAGGAGGCTCCCAGGGATGCGGGGAGCCATGAGCCCCTCTGGTGCCTGGTGTCCTGCTTGGCAGTGGCAGAAGGGAACCACTTGCTGTCTGAGCGAGGCCCTAAGACAACCCCCTGATCCCCTGAGACGTGGGATCCTGGCACCCTGTCCACTGCCGGCAGCCTGCCCTGCGCAAAATGCCTCAGATCTGCATCCAGCAGAGCAGGGAAGCCCTCCGGGAGGATATTTCACACCGTCCTACTGTTTTGGATTAGACCCCAGCTGCCTTCTGACCTGTTTAAATTTACGGGTCTGAGAAGTCAATTTTCCACCCAGGCAGAGGCTTGCCTAGACAAGAGGCTGAGCAGAGAGCATTGGGTTCAACACCTCTCTGAAATCAGCCAAGGGCCCATTACAGGTCTGATTCCAACCACTATCAATCAGAAAATGACCCTTTAAGTTATCAGCTGCCCTCCAGTTTACTCTCCTTTGCATCCTGGATGCACAGAAACACTTTGGAAACACACATTGCCCATGGAAAAATGCCTTGCTGTGGTAAACAATCCCAAACCAACATCCATGTACCAGCCTCCCGGGAACCGAGGTGCAGCACCCTTTGCAATTAGCTCTGCCAGTGAGTCCTTTAAGATTTTTCTGCCTCCCAGCAGGGAAATCCATCAGGAGCCAGCATTACAGTGAGAAACCCTCTTGCATGGGAACCCGCAGGTCCTGCACACAAAGCAGCCATAGCACGGGGATTTTTCAGCACTTAAATATTTTCTGTTAGTGAAATGGGAACGAACAAGGATCTTTTCTCCCAGTCTGTTAATTTTGTTAAGTTTGGGGTTGTTTCTCTTCCCTTACAGACACTGACTGCTGGACATGTCAGGCTTGCAGAGAAGAGCTGCTGTTGACACCTCTTTGCAGCACCCTCTAGCTCTCATCAGGGAGCCAGCGAGACCCAGGGACAGGGACATCCTCAGGTCTTGATGCCATTTTTCCAACATCATAGCAAACCAGCCCATGAAGGAGGAAAGAGCCTTTCCATCCAAACCACATCCACCTCTAACCAGTTTCTCAATTTCTCCCGATTTCCCCAATGACCTAAGTCAGAGACATAAGCTCTACCTGCAAATCCAGCATTGTTTTACCCCTACCTGGAGGGCCAGTATCTACAGAAAGACAGGCACACACCATCGCTGGGCTCAGCCAGTGCCTGAGGAACAGGGGCAGTGCCCTGGGGAAGGCAGATTCGCATCCAGCACCGAGACCCAAAAAGCCTCAGCATCCGCCCTGCACCAGCACCGCCACCATGGGCTCCCGTTGCAACACCTTGTACCCAGCGGAACCCCTCGGTACATGCATTCCTAGCACAGCCCCGTTGTCTGGAGGGGAAAATTCCCAGGGAAAGGAGGATGTGGAGAGGCCAAAAACGTAGGTAGCTTCAAAACAGGATTAGACATTCCTGTGGAGGTCAGGAGTGGCTAGTTAGTACAATTAATGATAACCATCTTGGCCGAGACAGAAAGCAAGTGCTGCAGGTCTCCCAGCAATACCCATCTGCTGGAGACCAAGACAAGAGCATCTCCCCCCTCCCTCCGCCCATGATGTGTCTCTTCCACCGTCCCTGAGGGAAGGTCCCGGTGGGACGCTGGCTCTGCCCCAGCTGAGAAGCTGCTGTGGGGAGCAGAGGGCAGAGCAGGGAAGGAGCTGGCGGGGCAGGGGGAGCCAGGATGGGGCAAGGGCAGGGGAATATCTGCATTGTGTGCCTTTCCTGTTGAATTTGTAGCCTGGGCAACTGAAAAGTTCAAAGCAAAGAGGCAAACGTGCCTCCACACCCAGGTAATTTATTCTAGTGACCTCATTGGAAATCCCATGATTTCTAACACAATCTCACAACTATTCAGTCATTACTCGCTCCCCACCTGTGATGCTTTAGCAGGGAGGAGGGCAGTATCCCCACCACAGTCACCAACCTCACCGGCTCCAGCCCTGAGGAGCGCAGCCAGAACCACAGTGCTTCGCAGGCATCTCCCCATATTGCTCCCATGTGGGTGCCATGGCTCCAGCAGCCACCCAGAGCCCTAAGTGCTTCCAGGCTGGAGAATCCCCGGCTGCTGCTTGGCGTCACTCACGCCAGGGAATGGGAGCCGGTGTCTCCCTGCTGCCTGTGCAAGCACACCGCAGATGTCCCAGAGGGAATATTACAGCATTCAGTTACCCAATTAAAAATGTGTTTGAGGGGATTTGATTACTCAGTTTGACAGAGAGAAGAAAACCCTCCGGGTCCTGGCAACAGCAAGGATTTACGAGCTGGGGCTTTGCTTCAGGTCGCTCTGCCTGATCGCGATATGTAGCAAAGGAGAGAAAAAAAAGAAAAATAACAACAAGGGAGCAATGGTGTCTGCATTCCTGCTGCTTGAATCAGATGTCTTTCCTGGCAGGTCCAGTCCACCCTGGCTCCAGGGACTCAGGTAAGGTGCAGCAGTGGGCAGGATGCACTGGAGCAGGTCATCTCTGCCATCCTGCACCAAGGACTGCCCGTGGCATCCTGGAGAGCCACATCCTAACCCAGCTCCACTCTCCCACCCCTCTTTCTCAGGCAGGAGATGACTGTAGGTGTAAATTCTTCCTCATCACTTGCAAACACCTCCTAGGTATGCTTTCTCCCCAGTTTGCTAAAGGGCAGAACCTGCCTTCTTTCCAGTCCAGGGTAAACACAGACCTGGCATTAACCCTGTTGCGTGGCTGGGATGCCTGCTCCCGTCGTACCCCCTGGCTCCCTTCCCTTCATCTCCCTGTAAAAGCATCACCCTCAGGTTAGGAAGTGAGGGAAGACAAATCTCAGAGCCATCTGCCTTATTGCAGCGTGTGAACAGCATCCAGAAATGCCTCCAGACAAGATGATTACTAACAAGGGATTTGGGATCACGTGTATTTATTGCCACAGCAGTGAATGGGAGACATGTGATTACCAAATCCCTGTGCGGGCTCAGAGGAAGCCAGCCCGGGGCTGAGCGTCTCTCTCAGGGCTCCGGGAGCATCCTCCTGCTCACCTTTCTCACCTGCTTCAGGCCAGAGTCAAGGACAAGAGGCCAAGTTAACTGTGCTCCCACCTTGTTCCTCGCTTGCCATCATGCATAGCTCCAAAGTGTCTGGTGTTTCTCTTTAAGGCAGTATTAAAATGAAAGGAGAAAAGTTATGTTATTTCAAAGGTCTTTGCTTCAAAAACTTTCAAACCAAATTTACGCACTAAAGCCATAAATGTTCCTTTTATTGCACACACAAAATAACCCTCTGCAATATGATTCCTCTAAATTTATAGTTCTTCCAGAGCTATTAATTCAGCCCAGGTCTTTACTTTCTTTTCTTTTCCTTCCCCTTTTTTCCCCCTCACCTGAAATCGAATAATTCGTAAATACTTCACACTTGAGTGTACTTTGTGAGCATTATTATGATCACTCAAATGTGGAAATGCCAGTGAAGTTATTACAATAGTTTTAATACACCACAGACTCCCCATATGGATAGCGAGGTATGAAGCAACTTCATCACACATTGGAGGGAAGAGCTCTCTCGAGAGGCCATTTTTTTAGCCAAATAATAAGGATCCTGTAGCCCATATATGTCTCTGAATCGAGTCAATTACAATGTCTGGGGCAAGTTTTAATTTGCCACCCTGCAGCTCAGGAGGGTTATGTGTATCCCTGGCCAGAGTGAGACATGGCTTAGGACCACAAGTCTCCATACAATTTTCAGATCCAAAGCCAGAAAAAAGACAACAAAATTAAAAATAAAAAATAGAAAAGGTCAGAGGTGCATCAGCAGGGCCATTATAAACACATTTAGACGAGCAGGTAACTAACTTACTTGAAGTCCCCAGGCATGCAGGGAGGCACAGATAAACCAAACTGCCCTTGTCAGAAAGCAGACACTATTTTTTCTGTTATCCTTGCACACATCACAGGATGGCACAGTGTTGAAGGCCAGAAATTAAGAGTCACAGGGCTGTATCGCCCCAAAGATATACCTGAAAACCATTTGTTTCTTTAATGGAAAGAGGCAGAACGCTACAGCTATTAAACTATAGCTAGATGGAAATAATAACTCGCCAAAATGAAATGTATTTTCTGGGTTTGCTGAGCCATACAGGGCCTTTCCTCAGGGTATCCCAAGGAAGGGGCTTTGCGCGTCCTTCTGGATTCTGCATTTCTCCTCCTCATTCTCCCATGCAAAATGGATCACTGGGGGCAACCATGGCCCAGAAACTGTAAAGCCAAAAATCAGTGGGAGCATGTTTGAATTCCCTGAGAGGTGCTGTAGGATGACAACCTCTCCAGCACCCAAAGCCAGCTGCCCCGTGACCTTCCCCAAGACCACCCAGAAAGAGCTGCAAAAAGAGCCCACAAGTCCTGCCTGCCTCTGAACCACCACTGCTCCCCAGGAAATCAGTCTTTTTGTCTTGTAAAGAACTCCTACAGTAATTGCCCTCATATCTCAAAGGTGTCTTACAACCACAGAGGTGCAAATATTTATCCATACTTGGAATTGCAGAGTGAAGCCCAACTAAGTATTCCCAGACACTTCAGCAGTTGTTGTTTTAAGACCTGAACCGTAGACACCTGGCTGGAATTAATCAGCAGATGTGAACACCAAGGCAGAGCAAAGCCCTTATTAACCCTTCACACATCAATGTCAAGGTCACGGGGTGTTTCACTGGGGCAGCCTATACCTAGATGTCAGCTGTCAACAGCTTGGGAATCCCAAAGCAAGAAATGTCCTCCACTGATCAGGGCATGAACTGGAAGCAAAATTTATCATGCTGCTGTCACCACTGGAAGGCTTGCTGCGCTGAGGCACTCACTTGTGAATAGCAGTAATAGTAAATGTTTATTACTAGATAATAAAACACAAGAGCAAACCACCTTCTGTATGGGCTCTGTCTAAAATCAATAGGAGTTTAAGCATCTCTTTAAGGGAAAGCATTCACTTTGCACCAGGTGGTTTCAAGTAGTTCATGTCATCAACAGCTCCCCATCAAGATCAAAAATCCCAGGCCTTCAGAAGTGATCAAGCACCAACCTGGGAAAGACCCACAGCCTCTTGCATTCCAGCTCCTCTCCAAAGCACTGGCTGATCCCTCTCCCACGGAAGGCAATGAAGCCACATTGTCCCAAGCTCAAACCTCCAGAAAATGCACAGCATCAGGGACTTCTCCAAAGCCACTCTCCTGGGACGGTCAGGACAAGGCCATGCCCCTGTGACTCCAGCCAGGGCGAATACCCTAGAACCTCCTATACGAAAGCCTTCACTCTCATCAGTTCCTTTCCAGGAAGGGACAAAAGTCAACGAAGCTAAGGACAAACATTGGCACAGTGTTCCTTCTCCCCTACACAGGGGAAGGAATTGGCCCACAATAAAATGCAACCTGAAATTAGAAGGCAGCTCCTCAATGGCTGTGGCATTGGGTACCAGGACAAGTCCAGCTAAACCTGGCTTAATACAGAGCTAGAGCAGAGCAAGGTCCCAAGGTAGGACCCACAAACCGTAACTGAACAGAAGACACTTCCTTCACGGTAGAAGAGACCGTGCTTTTATGTCCAGCTAAACCTCCCAGCAAGACACCCAAGACGAGGCCCTGTGGAGTTTACCTTAATGCTAACCCATACAAAGCCCAGGTGGGGACGTGGTTGGCGTTGATGAACTTCATCAGGATGAAAAGAAAGACAACCTCTGCCCCATTCTGCCGGCCCTTTTCATCCTGAGACGTCTGGTGATGGAGAGCTCGCCTGCTTTGAAGTGGACATGGATCCAAGAACCAGGCAGGTGCAAAGCCTTCCTTGGCAGACAACATGCCATGGAGCTCACCCTGCAGATCCATCATTTGCAGCTTCTTTGGGATGGGCTTGAAGGGGGGGGATATTTCTAAGGAGATTATAAACTTCTGCATAAATCCCACCAGTCAATCCATTTGAATCACCTTCCATCCTCCCCAGAAGCCATGAAAGAGAAGATCTGTTTTCTCTGCCGCTGACCCATGGCATCCCTCTGCCGCTAAGCAATTCTGATTGTGGGACTTAATGTAGAACAAAAAACCTCAACTTTATATTTTAAAGCAGAGGAGAAAAACCTTCCCGGATTTGTCACTGTTGGTATTAGCGCATCGCCAGCTACAGAAAGCTGCATTCTTGACTGATGTTGGTTTTCATGGCCCATTTGCTTGTTTGCTTCAATTTCCCCTCCTTGACAGGAACTGGCAAACCTTAGAGAGTGTTTTTTGTAGGCTTGCTGGCAGGCTGGGAACTATTTCATCCAGCTAAGGAGAGGCAGAATGAGGCTGGGAGAAGGATGCAGGGGACCAAAGGAAGGAGGGAAGCAGAAGAGCAAGGGCACTGCAGGGAGAGGGAATGTCAGAGTTTGAATGAGTGCAAGGGAAGATTTGGAGAGAAATTAATGAGAACAGGGGGCTGACTTGAGAAGAGGAAGTGGGTGAGGCGGAGGAAGGGTTGGCCTCAGCCATCCAGCTCTTGTGGGCAAGGCGGCCAACGGTGTCCTGGGGTGCATCCACAGGAGCGTGGCCAGCAGGTCGAGGGAGGTTATCCTCCCCCTCTACTCCGCCCCAGTGAGGCCACATCTGGAGCGCTGCGTCCAGTTCTGGGCTCCCCAGTTCAGGAAGGACAGGGAACTGCTTGAGCAAGTCCAGCGGAGAGCTACGGAGATGATCAGGGGCCTGGAGCATCTCTCTTACGAGGAAAGGCTGAGAGACCTGGGCTTGTTCAGCCTGGAGAAGAGAAGCCTGAGGGGGGATCTTATCAATGCTTATAAATAGCTGAAGGGTGGGTGTCAAGAGGATGGGGCCGGACTCTTTTCAGTGGTGCCCAACGACAGGACAAGGGACAATGGGCACAAGTTGGAACACGGGAAGTTCCACCTGATTACGAGGAAAAACTCCTTTCCTGTGCGGGTGCCAGAGCAGTGGGACAGGCTGCCCAGAGAGGCTGCGGAGTCTCCTTCCCTGGAGACATTCAAACCCCGCCTGGACGCGGTGCTGTGCCCCCTGCTCTGGGTGGGCCTGCTGGAGCAGGGGGGTTGGACGGGGGGATCTCCAGAGGTCCCTTCCGACCCCCGCCGTTCTGGGATTCTGTGATCTCCTTTTTCCTCCCCTGCACCTGAGCACGATCAGGCCTTTCTTCTCTTCCCATTCAGTGCTGAGATGGAAATAGGTTGGGCTTCCAATTCATCTATAGAGCAGGTTTAAGCAACAGCCGCACTGGTTCACAGCTCAGCCAGCAGCAGAGTCCAACATCAGCTCCCTGGAGAGGTAGCTGATGCCAAAGCAGCAGAAAATAACCCTGTAAACAAGAGGCAAGGGACAAGGTCCTCACACAGACCACCCCACCAGGTCAGGCCAAGGGCTCAGTTTCCCTCATAGCTTCTCTTTAACTGTGACTGTAAGAGGATGCCCAAAGAAATGTAAGATCAAGACAAGCATATATTACTCCAAGTCCTCTCCCAGTCTCCAGCTGTTTCCAACTCAGAGGAACTCTTGCGCCAGATGTATTTAGTAACCCCTCAGCAATTTCTCTTGCATGCAATTGCCTGGTCTCCTTTTAAACCCATGTAAACTTTTAGCATCTGGAGGCTCCTTTGACAACAAAGTCACAAGGCAAGATGCAGTGCTGTCTGTTGACATTGCTCCCTCCAGCTCTGGAGGACTCCCCTGCCTGCCGGTGTGGTCGGACAGTATCACATCCTCTGTTCTTCAGACCACACGACCTTTGAGCAGCTGCCCAGGCCAGCAGACGCTGCCTCCCTCTCCAGCCAGGCTGGGAAATGAACAAAGACCACAAGAGCCGGACTCATCCTAGAGAAGCTAAAAAAAACCCAAGGAACTTCCAAAATCTGCATCCTGCTGCACTTGAACAAAGAAAGTCCCACCCAGCCAAGCAGGTGTGAACGCAGCCAAGGACCGGGATGCTTTTCACCACGGCTACTTCGACGCTAAACAATCCGTTCCCCGAGCCAGGGCCAGCCCCAGTTCAGAAAAAAAAAAAAGAGGCAGGTCACTGGACAGCACTGGTTACGCCTTTCTGCGTGTTTTTGTACCCAGGGAAGTCAAACAGGCAATCAGGGGAGGGAGGATTTGCTGCTGATGACCAGGGAGGAGGGTGTGGGTGAAATTTTCCTGTTTATGAGATGTAAACAAGCCCTGCGGAGCAGGTCAGGCCACGCAATGCCCTCTTATCACGAGCCATTTCGTTTGGCATAAACACCAGCCCCCAGTTCAGGGCCATAATCTCTCCCAGATGCTTTTGTCCACGGGCCTGATCTAAGGCTTCAGGGGGATTAAATAATACCCACCCACTGCCTTTCTTCCTCTAGCATCTCTCTTCTACCCCAAAACATATTTCCCTGGTGCAGGAGGTTGGAGAATGGTTCCTACGGGAGGTGGCTATGGCTCCCTACACACCATCAGGGCCATCGCAGCAAGTGCTGAGCTGCCGTACGGTGCTGCAGGCAACGAGGCTTCACCCTGATGCAGAGCCTGGGAAGGGAAGGCTGGGCCAGGGGCTGCTACCCTGAAGAGCTTATTGGGAGGTAGCCACAAGCCCTCAGCCTGTCAGGGAGTTTAACCTGACCTGTCAGTCAAGGTCTCAATTTCTCAGGCTCCATCCCCATCACAAACGAACTTGTCTCACAAAGCTCAGTACAACATGACAAGTGTTTATACAGGACTAACGAGCGCCTCCGTTCCCAAAGACGTCATGGGTCGCTCAGGCACCGAGGTCCAGGCACACATGCCGTTCCCTTGCTGCATGCAGGCTTGCAAAGAGCTGCAGCCCTAATTCTGCCCCACCGCAGGGAGCAGCCCAGCGTGCTTCGGGCTATGCTTCTTCATACAGGGAACCTGCACGTGGCAGAAACTGCAAGTGCTTCTCTGGAGGAGATGGCTGGTCCAGCAGCGAGGCTCTCGGCTCCTGCGCAAGGACCACACGCCATCTTCCCAGCCCGGCTCTCTGCAGGACTGCCCACCATATCAGCGAGCAACCACAGGATGCTTGCCTTCATGGTTTAGCCATGCAAACCATCTCCTGAGAAAGAAAAGCACCATTTCCTCATTTAAGTGCCTTAAATACACCAGGATTTGAGTAGGAAAACACCAGCCTCTCCCTCAGGCCTCTCTTTATGCTACACAACAAATATCTGGTGCAACTCTCTCCACCTCTCCGAGGAGCCCTAGCTCTGCCGGATTTGCCTCCCTGAGCCTCTCTGGAAAGGTTCAAAAGCAACACAAAGCTACAGGGCCCATCAGCAAACGGCTACGATGCTGGGTTTGGGCCACACATTCCTGACGGCCACCTCTGCCCACGCAGGGGCTTCTTCCAGCCGAGTCCTCGGCGCCCCATAAGCTGGCACCCTCCTCGGAGCAGACGTGCCATGCTCCGCCACAGGTCACTGCCTTCAGATGGGGAACTTGTGGCCGGGGAGGAACCGTCCTCCCTGCTCTCCCCCTGCATGTCCTCGCTGCCATGGTCAGTGGCTGGTGGAACCCAGGGGTGCCAGTGCCCCCCATATCCCCAGCTTGGCCCCGGCAATTAGTCAAGACGTCAGCTTCATAGGAGAGGAGGAAAGGTGCTGCCAGTGTGGTCTCAGCTGGGAATCCTTTGGTTTCCAGAAACATTTGGGCACCTACCTCCCTTATTCCTTAGGAGATACATAACTTTATCAGTGCAGTTGGTGCCCACCTAAATGGATTCTTCCTTCTCCACACTGCTCTCCTTATGCCCTCAGCAGCTCTTTGGATTGATGCTCGCTTGTGCCTCTGGATTTCATGCAGATCTGGGCTTTGCAAGAGCACGTAGCAGCACCAGCGTCCTGCAAAAACCAGAGCGCAGGAGACAGCAGTTTAGAGGAGAGGCAGAGGCTCCCGCTGCTGCAGAGCCTGCACCCAACACGCTCTGGTCCACCACAGGTCCCATCCCTTTGAACCAAATCTTTGGCAGCACCTGGTCCCCCCACACCTGAAAAGCCCTGAGGCAAAGGGCCTGATGCTACAGGGATGGGCAGAGATCCTCAGGGCAGCCAGAGGTGCATCACAACGCACCGACTTATTTCACACTGGTGCCCAAACAGGCTTTCACTGGTAACAACTCAAGCGCTGCCACCCCCAAACCGGGAACTGCAGCAGTTGTTCTACAAAAACCTCAACTGGAGAAGATAAACCTCCCAAGAAGAACTGGAAGGCGCTGCAAGCAGAGGGTGTACGGGTTTCCACATGTTTATTCCACAGTCTCCAGCTCTGCCAAGACCAAGCTGAGCTCGGTAGCATCAAGCGGAGAGCACGGCCATGCCCATGTCAGGATTGCGCTGCCCTACACACGTCCAAGCCCTCCCCACGCCCAAGCAAAGGAGAATTCAGATCTACAACGATTGCCGTCATTCAACAGGAATGAGTCCAATCCAATCCCACATTTCAAAGACCTACCAGCTCCCAACGTCGTCCCTCCTTCCCCAGCTCCTCTGCTTGGATTCCTAGAGGTGAAGCCTAGACCTGTGCAACTAGCTGGTCTATCCTTAAAAGATCAAATTAAAAAATTAGGAAGAGGAAAATTTTTTCTCTTTAGGTCAACCCAGAATGAAACCTTCCTATTTGTCACAGCAAAACATTTTTTCTTTACTTAAGTGGAGACAATGAAAACATCGTGTTCTCCCCAAAATAAAATGTTTCTCTGTTTTCAAATGCATGTTTGAAGGCACTTGCGGTCCCCCACTTTTTTAATTAAAGGCAGGCAAATTTCAAATTGAGAATGTCACACTGTAATAAAAAGTTAAAGCATTTAATTTCAAGCGTATCTTAAACAAAGCCTGCAGTTTTTCATCCCCAAAATACTTTTTTTTTTTACTTCAAACTTTGGTTCAAGTTGTAAATAATTTCAAAGGAACCAAAATAGCTTTTATTTTCCCTACAAACAAATGTTTTATCTTAATTTCAGCCAGGCTAGCTTAAAGCGATTGGAGCCAGACTCTTCTCAGTGGTACCCAGTAAATGGACAAGAGGCAAGGGCCGTGGGCTGAAATACAGGAAATTCCTTTTAAACAGAAGAGAAATTATATTTTTTTTTTTTTACTGTAAGGGTAGTCAAATGGTGGAGCAGGTTGTGCAGAGCATTTGTGGGGTCTCCATCCTTGGAGATAATCAAAACCCGATTGGACACAGCCCGGAGCAACTCCCTCTGGCTGCTCCTGCTTTGAGCAGGGGGTCGAATTAGATGATCTCCAGAGGTGCCTTCCAGCCTCAACCATCTTTATTATGCATGATTTTATCACGAACTCGAAAAGGAAGCATCCAGGCCCTGCGGTCTCCTCCCTGGGGATTCCCGGGGATACACCAGCCCCGTTAAACCACCACCAGCTGTGGCATCACCAGCCCTGCCAAGTCTAAGAGTCATGCAGAGCTTCGTGGTATTTTCATGCTCCAGTTCCTGGGATTTTGCAATTGAGTGTTTAAAATAAAATGTATATTTCATACTCTCATAAATGAAAACCTATAACCTCTGCCCGACCTGTAAGGGGGAAAACAGAAGGCAGATTTGTAAAAGAGAAACCTGCAGGCATTTGAAAGGAGCCGTCCTATGAGCAGCCAGTCCGAACAAGATGGATTTCTACAGACCATACACCTCCTGCTTGGATCCTCCACTGTCCAGTAAGGTGTAAATGCTGAAGAGCTTCTCCCAAAGTTGGGTATTCAAAATGTCCTGTGCCTACGTGGATCCTCTGGAGTTTAGTGAGAGGTTTAGCTCATGGTGGATTATTGCACTCATTAGGGTACTCATTCCTTTCCTGGTCACCCCGTAAGACCTCAATAGCCGCACAAGCTTGAGCCCACTGTCAGCTTGCATTGAAACTGGCCACCATCAGCACCCAGCATTCGCTGGGCGCCATCAGCTGTGTCACCACCATGCAACAGGCTTAATAAAAATGCCAGTGACTTTGGGAAAATTTGGGAAATGCCCAAGCTTGTCCAAAATGGGTGGAAAGAAGAGTAAACAGGCTGTGGATGTTTCTCATTTGGGCTTTTGGAGAGTGTTGGGGGTCTGTCGTCATCTCCACCTAAAGACCTCTGATAGGGTCAGGAAACAGGAGCATGAATGGAGGAAGAAGAGATCTTTGAGTATGGAAATCTCAGACCCCATTCACCCCAAGGACCACCCTCTCTGGGATGCTCTGCTGGATGCAAACTTTTTAACGTCCTGGCCATTAAGACAGACATTTAAAATGCCTTACATTTCAACAAGACTCCTAAGAAACCACGCAGACCTTGCAAATGTGCACGCACATGAACAAGCCACAGCCCTGCGGTGCACCCAAGCCGGGCCAAGCCTCACTGCAGTGAGCTCTCACAGCTCCAGCAGCATGTCCCGTGCAGCATTTGGGGAAGATTTTAGTTTAGCTGCAGTAAAGTCCCACATCCCCAGTTTGCCCAGCGAGTATATCTCATCCCTTTCCTTCGCAAAGGTCCTTGGGCCAGCGGCAGGACATTTTCAAAACTGGGTTTTGGAAAAAGCATCTCAACCCGTCTTTAAAGAGCTATCAGACTTAGGCTGGGACATTTCTGCTTTCCCCTTTGGAGAAAGCCACCGGGAGACTTTCACCGCTCAGCCCCAGCCTCCTCCTGGTGCAAGGTGACCTCTACAGCCCGTTTCGAGCATCTCCCGTCGCAGCAAAAGCGAGATTCCCCGCAGGCTGGGGGGATCCACCGCCCTCCCGTGGCAGACTCCAAAACAGGTTTCTGTCTTTGACTTACACCAGTCTACAAGAAACAGCTGGATTTGGTGTAACACCACCAGCAGCAGCATTTTTGAACAAGCCAATAATTTCTATCACGGGTTCATACAGGTAGGAAAGTAATCTAGAGCCTCTGGGTTGCTGCTGACTTGCAGGATTGCAGAACGTCCCCATCAGCACAAGCTCTCACTGACTAAAAATAAGCATCAAATTCAGAGAAATAAAAGGAAGATGCTCACATGACAGTCTGTGTCTTTCCAGAAGCAACATACCATCCTTTTTCTCCCCCTCACGTGAGTGTTTGGCTCACAGGTTGAAAAAACACACTATCAAGTAACCTAAAAACATGCTATTCCAGGTGGGAGGAGCATGTGGAGATATAAGAGAGACTGGAACAGGGTAAAAAAAGCTGCTTGGGAAAACACCCAGCACTAGGAAGGACCTGATCCTGCACAACCCATTCTCTTGCCTTGCTATTGCCTCCTCCAAATCGGTAGGACTCTGCAGGAGTTGGGCTCAGCACACGAGAATTCCCAGAGGTATTGCAGTGCTGGAAAATCAGCTTGGTGCAGTGTTCAATTTATACATCCCAGCATACCTGAAGAAAATGGAGTCCCAACAAAACCAGTTGGCCTGGCAAGCAGAGATGAGCTAACTCAACCCATCAGTATGTGCTCAATGAAATACCTCCGTGACCAGATGGATGAGGTTTGGAAAAAGTATACTTGCTCCAAGTCCCGGGACCGCAGCCAGTAGATGGCATTCATATGCTATCATATGTATATGTATGCTATCATATGCTATGAGGCTTAAACTGCCTTGGAATACAAGAGAAGAGCATTTTTCATATAAAAATGAAGGTAAAAGGCAAATATTCACCTTAGCTGGAGATGACCCTGCAGACTTTGACAACTAACTTTGGAGCCATCAAGTGTTACAGACTTCCTGGCATCTTCTTCTGTCCCCATGGGTCTTCTGTCTGCTTCTAATATAGAAATGTATAATATATATAAAGAAATATAATGCATTCCTAAAGCATCCATAAGTATCTTGTGTATCCTGGACCACAGGGATGCCCAAGCTGTGAGATGTGAGCAAAGGATACCCCACCATCCCTCTGAGCTCTGACCCAGGATCTACCGGGCTGACCGTGCACGTGGCTAGAAGCTGCTGCTGTTTGGCTAGCACTGATGTGTGTCGCTTTCTTTACAGAGACATCCACTGGATTGAGGAAAGGCTGTCCTCAGCACCTCATCCTGCGGGAGCCACTCATCCTAAGAGAACAACAATGTCTGTGTGGAGCTATGCCGCTTGTGTCTGTAAGGGCTAGAAACCAGCCACCTCCCCGCTGAGGTACCAAAGGTCCCCGCTCCCAACTTGTGGGACATGAGCACCCAGCGGGGACGTGTGGTTACAGGAGGATGGAATGGGTGAAGTGATGGGAAAGGCATGGTGTGTCCTAGGTGGGCAGCCAGGGAATGTGCCAGAGCAGGGCTTGTGAGACTGTGACTTTACCGGCAGCACAACACATTGGCACTTCTGAGCCTGCAGACCTCACCTGGGGCCGCTGGAGAGCCCCAGCACCATGCTGAGGCTGCATGAGACTCATAGAATCGTAGAATCATTAAGGGTGGAAAAGGCCTCTAAGATCATCAAGCCCAACCGCCAACCCAACACCCCCAGGTCTCCTAAACCATGTCCCCAAGTGCCACGTCTACGTGTTTTTGAACACTCCCAGGGATGGTGACTCCACCACCTCTCTGGGCAGCCTGTTCCAGTGCCTGACCACTCTTGCAGTAAAGACATTTTCCCTAATATCCAATCTAAACCTCCCCTGGCACAGCTTGAGGCCATTTCCTCGCGTCCTATCACTCCTTACTTGGGAGAAGAGACCAACCCCCACCTCACTACAACCTCCTTTCAGGTAGTTGTAGAGAGCGATGAGCTCTCCGCTCATGAGAGGCCTGCATGAGAGCCAGGACCAAGACAGGACTCTTCTTCTTACCATAACAGAAAGGGAGGTGCGATAGGCAGACTCCTGCTCCCACCACACAGCACTCCTCCACCTCCCCACCATGCCCCGATCTCCAGACCACCGCAGCCCCTCCACCCACTGAACAGCCCTGAAAAAAATCACGTGCATCATTAGCAGACGGTAACAGGAAAACCCCAGGGCAGCAGGCACAGGCAGACTTCACAGTCCTGCCCTATCCACTGGTACAATAAAAGAGATGTCCTCCCTCGGACCATTTCTGTTAAGACTCAGCAGACAAACCCTTACACTTCCTTCACTGGGGGTCACTACTAAAGCTAGAGCTACCTTCATCCTTGTACAGCACCAAGCACGTTGGCGGCATGATGCAAACATGGGGGGGATTTTTGACAGCAGACATCATCAAACTAACCCTGCCTCTACCAGCAGCTGGGTTGAGGCTTTGGCCTGAGCTGGAGAGAAGGCTATTTGCTGAAGCCCAGGAACCAGAAGGCAGAGATGTGAGCCCAAGTCTGGAGCAGGTGAAAATCACGGCTTCTTCATTCACTTTTAGATTTGCAAAGGTCTCAGGCTCTAAGGCAGTTACAGACATCCTGGAAGCAAGGAACGGGAGCTGATCCCGCAGTACAAGGAGGACCATCTGTTGGGCCTGTCTGTACAGCCCCCGGCACCAGAAGCGAGACCAGTGGCTGAGGTTTAGGTACAAAATCAGCTTTGCATGTGCAAGGCAAGATGGACCATTAAATCCTGCATCCTACCACACGCTCAGGCCACCTTCTACTTTCTCAGTGAATGATGCACTGTACTAAAAAGCCCTTCCCTTCCCACCCACCCCTCCCCAGCTCCCACGCCTCCTCTAGGACCAGGTCCTGCTGGATGATGGGCATCCCTTGCTCCCACTGCAAGCAGCAAGGAGACGGTGTGCTCAGCCCCTGGCAGCATCATTCATCCGGAGGAAGAGTGTAGGGAGATATTTGGTACCTCGCAGCCAATTGGAGGAGAGGTGACACTGAAAGGGGGGTGCTTTCAGCTCCTCTCTCCACCCATCCTCCATAACAACCCCCTCCCTGTCACCACCACCACCGCCATCCTCCTCACACACAAAAGCAGTGCAATTAGCTGACTTAAGAGAACTGAGGCTTAGCCAGCTGCAAGCGGAAAATAATAATAAAATACCTTGGAGGGGAGGGAGGCAGCAGAGGGAAGAGAAGCCGTGGAAGAATACAAATAACTGCCCTCAATTTTCCAGCCCCCCAACAAAATCCAAATCACAAAGCAACGACTGCTGCGAGAAAGGCCGACCTAGATGCATCCCCACACTTCTCTGCTGAGAAAGCCGCACACAGCTGCATCCGGATCCAGGCGCTGGACCTCCTGAGCAGCCTGTCTCCGTCGGGAGGAATGCCTAGCTGGGATACAGGCAGGATCTTTGTTGTTCCTCATTAGCCACAAGCATCGGTGAGTACAGCATCATCTGGGCTTCCATACTGCTGGGCAATGTTTGATATTAAGAAACATCAGACTCGAGCCTGGGATTTGATTCAGCGTCTTTCCTTTCTCTTCCTCCCTCCATGATGCCTTCAGGGTTAGCAGAAAGCAGATGAGAGCGGTGGGGAGGAGGAAGGGAAGGTGGGGTTTCTCTGAGCCCCAAGGTATCTCCTTTGCCTGCACGTAGGGAAACCAAAAAAAATGGAGACGTGTGACTGTGTCATGGGCATCGTATACAGCCAGGTGTCGGGGTGAGGACAGAATACATAATGTGTGTGCTGGGAGGAAAGGCTGAGAGACAGCAGGGCAGGGAGAGAGCCCTGCAACGCTCACAGCCGGCTCTTTGCTCTGATTCCTATCTCTGCCAGCACCTGTAATAAAGACGGATGCTGTATTTACTCAGGCCTCTACATAGCTGCATGCCTTTAAAGCAGATACACACAGACAGATTTATCTCCCTTCAGATTGTCACCAGCGACACCCTCTGTAAATACGAGCCTCCAAAGGAAGCAGAAAAAGCACTGACTCTCTAGAGGAGCCTTATAGCAATGGGTCAAACTCTGCTGGGTGCTGATTTCCCTGACACCAGGGGACAGACTAGCCACATCCACTTGGGGAATCTCCCTAGGTCCCTTATCCTAAAAAATATGTTACTGCCAGTGCTCGGGTACATTTATAGTGTAAAGGCTGAGCTCAGGAAGAACATTCAAAACTGTCCTGCAGTGGATGGTTAATGCATGTGCCCAACATATGAGCTGATTTCACTTGAACACAGTTCTATATAAGATAAGGCCTGACCTTGTCCCCTCCAGGGTCAGGTGCTACTAAGCTCAGCTGCAGCAGCATCCAGCTGAGAGCAGCATATCTGCTGTCTCCGACCAGAGCTGGTCCTGCAAGGGCTGGTCCTGAGCCCTCAGCTGGACTTTGTCAGGAGTTGCAGGTGCAGTCCCTGGGAAACAGGGACAAAGCTCTGATTTTTGCTGGCTGGCAGCGTAGGAACCTTCTAGTGAAGGCAAAAAAAATATATGGTCCTAAGGGCCCCTCGCACTGCTGAGGTGTCGTACAAGTGAAAACAAGGCTCACTGGATTTGAGCTTCTGCTCATACCAGTGCAAGAGAAAGCCCAGACTGGGAACGCCACACCCACCCTGCCTCCATTTGAGGTGCTCCAGTTTTTTGGCATCTGCTTTGGTTTACCTGGGAGCAAGGCAGAGGTGTGAATTCTTCAGGGGTGGAAGGATATTCAACATCCCTGTGAAGGCCTCCTCGCCCTCCTCCATTTCTCTCTGGATGCGGGGACAAGCGTGGGGATGGAGCACAGACCAGGCAGCAGCAGTCAGGAATTTCTCTGCAAAACCAAAGCCATTAACTTCTGTCCAGGCCAGCAAAATGGAAACTCGAGCTACTGCCAAACCAACCTGAAACCAGCCTGGGAGGAGCTCACTCTTCTCTTCCCTTTCAGCCACATTCCATTTCCCTCAGCAGAGGTGCTTGTTAATGTTGAGATTAGTATTGGAAGAGAAGTAGCAAGCAGAAAACAGGTGGTCATCAGTCCAGACAGTGTTGATCCTCAGGGAGATGAGCTAAGGGCACAACAGAGCAGAGATATACCTGTTGCTTTGATCCAGGGCCAACCTCACCTCCTCTTTCTCGTCCAAAGTGTGTCAAGTAGCCACAAAAGCCCATGACCTTGCCTTGTTCCTTTTGCAAAAACAAGCAGCATTATGCTGCTTCTCTGTGGAGCATGGTATCGGCATCCCGGCTCCGAACAGTTCAGATTAAATGCCCCCTGGTCATTGCTCAATGCCAACCTCTCTGCCTTCCACCTTCCAGCCTGCACCCTTCCTCGAGGGACCCACTGTGCAGCCAGCCCCTCTCTGAGCACGATGGGAACCACAGAAGCTACTTTGCGGATGGAGAACGTGGATGTGAAGGAGGAGTGGCAAGACGAGGACTTCCCCAGGTTTGTTCCCTGCAAAAAAAGCCAGGGAGAATTTTATTTCTTCCTGTAAGAAGCCAGCAGGACATGGAGCATGCAGGTCCCTCCCACCAGCCCGGGAGGCAACAGGAGTCTTAACTCCAACAGGGCAATTCTGGCCAGAGAACAAAGCTTTTGTAGCAAGGCTGCTCTGAATGCTTAAAATTTTTTTGGGTGGCTTCTGGCAGCCCTCTGTGAGCATACCAAGGAGAGGGTAAGGAGTAGGGTGCGGAGGACGGAGATTAGCATCAATGGATGGATGCAGATAGGGAGGTAGAGAGGGATGGATGGATGAATCTCTGAATCAAGCAGTGTCTCCCAAACAGAGCAATGCTGCTTTGCCAGGAATTTGCCACAGGAAGCAGAGCCATTGGGATGCAATGACCACTGGAACTGACATGCAGAATCTGAATGGCTGCAAACCCCATAAGAAACGATGTGTGGGTGACAGAGGGTGCCGAAGCGGCAGCTTTCACCTCCACAGACACTTTATTAACTGTGCAGAGTGCCAAAAGAAATCCCCATAAGCTGGGTGTGCGCTGAACTCCCTGCAGCCACCCAAAGGGTGCACCCACCCTCATCCCCGCCCCAGCATTGCCCCACACATCCAGCACTAAAGCCCATGGCCCAGCAGCAGCTCGCTGGGGCACACGCAGCATGGCCAACGCCAAGCCTTGCTGCAGCTGGGATCCGGGCTTTTCAGGGCTGTCTCGCCCTCTCCCAGCTGCAGCTGAATTCCCCTGGGCAGCCCACAGAGCCCCTGTATTTGCAGACAGTGGCGCAGTGTGCTGCGCGGGTGGGCATGCCCAGCCCCTGCCGTGCTAGAAAGGGTCTCCTGTTTTCCTTGGCATCGGCAGATGAGCTTAGCTCTGTCCACCCCAGGTCCAGCTGCATCGCTAATCTAAGCACCTCTGTCTGCCAGCCCAGCACCCGGCTCACAGGACATGGCTTGTCCTTCCGCTGGCCCCAGAGGTGGGCTCAGCCAAGCCCTTGGGTTTCTAGGATGGATTTTTCTTTACTCTGAGAGCAGAGCTGGGCAGAGCTTTGGGCTGATGGATCTCTGCCAGCCTAAGGCTCCCCCAGAGTGCTGCACTAACAAGCTTTTAATTGAGTAGAAAAGAAAGCAAGGTACAGAAAGGAAAGCATTGACCCAAGGCTCCATAGAAAATCTGGGGACAAAGCTGGTCTAGCACCTGGACACGTATGTGCTACCGCACAACCTCACCTTGGAGCAGGAGCTGCCAGGCTCTGCTTCACACTTGCCATGCAAGCAGCAAACTTACCCCAGCCGCAGCCAAGCCTTCAAGGGGCTTTTCTTCTGCAGAGCCCGCAGCACCACCTAACACGGGCATCATCGCTCCTGCCTAGCAAACAAAGCCCAGGGAGAGGCAAAGGGATGTGACCATGGCTGGGTGGCAAGCCAGTGGCAGGGATGAGGCCAGAGCCCTACAAACAAGCTCCCTAGCCTGCTGCAGAGGGATTAAATCAGGAATGATGCAAGTGAAATAGAGCCCGAACAGCCACTAGGCAAATGAGTGAACACTAGCTGTGTTTAACTGGCATTAAAAAAAAAAAAGTAATAATTTGCAAGACACTTCCCCCCCAGAAGCATTAAAATAATAGGGCAGAAGCTGCTGCATGTGGGACAGTAGCTCTCTAGCAGATGATTTGCTGCATAGCTATTTTTGCTTAGCTGTGATTAACCAGTCTTGCCACAGAAAAAAAAACAAAACATAACCTAGACAAAGATCCGGGCTGGGGGAACTGAATTCAGCTGCTCATTAAGGTCGCAAGGCGACATTCCCATCCCTCCCCGAGAAGCTGACCTGCAGACCAAGCTCCTGGCTTGCAGGCTGCAAAGGTGCAACGCCAAGGCACTGAGCAAGCAGCGAGGAAGTGGAGAGGAAAGGGTTCTCCCTCCTGCTGCTCCCTGAAGGTTTAGCCTCCTGTGACAGTCTGTCTCAGCTGTTTGTGCAAGTGCCGTCCTGCAATGATGCTGTAGCCGTGCCGCGGGGCGGATGCAGGAGCATGCTCACTCCATCACGTATCTACCGGATCAGGGTTGGTGAAGGCTCGGGCTGGTTGGGGCCTGAGAGAAGGTGCTTATAGAGGGAAACTGGGCAGCACGCTACCAGCAGGAAGCAAAATGGTGGCACCTGACCCTTAGAAAACCTGCTTCATTCAGAAAATTTGGTATCTGGGGCTAGCTGCGTTTGGGAAGGAAGATTTACCCGGGAGACTGGGAGCTAGTGATTCAAGCATCCTTTGGGAAGGTAAGAAAGCCCTTTTCTTCACCTCTGCCTTTTGAATTGCTTTTCTTAAATGAATCCTAGCCTCAGAGAGCAGAGTGCCTGACTGCAGCACGTACTCGGGTACAGCTGGGCCTTCCCCCCCCCGCCTTTTGATGCTGTATCACTAAGTTGTGCCAGGCGCCGGCTCACAGTGATAAACAATCAGCCAGGCCCTGCTCAAGACAAAAGCAAAAGGGAGGAGGAGAGGCTGGAGGGGGCAGAGGGATCTTTCTGACTGCTCAGGAATACTGTGGCAGCCCACAGGATCCGGGTGTTGCACAAGCAAGCAAGGGGCAAGTGCCTTTGATCAGGTCTCCAACTCTCATAAATATACAACAACCAGCTAGGAGAGGATTATCCCTTAATCTAAATATTTATAGGGTTTAATTTGACTGGTGGCTCTGGTGTCATAGCAGCAGAAGAGGAGCCTTTGTAGGGCAGAGCTAGGCTGTATCCTCCTGCGGACTCAGAGGTACCAGTCCCCACCATCTCCCTCCCTGCCATCACTGGACTGGAAGGCCAGCAGCTGCTGGACACCAGCCCCGTGCACAGTCCCATCCCCGTTCTTACAACGCTGCCTTGAAACTGGTGGCTTTTCCCCCACGTTTCACCCCAGGGCTCTCCCAGCACCCAGGATTTTACATCCAGAGGCACAAGCTCTTCCCCCTCTTGAGGGGGAGCTTCCAGCAAGGGGCAGGTGGAACAAGGACAGCTCAGAAGGTCCCTTTTAAACCGGCCTTTGACATCGTGACCTTATCATGGGGTTGGTGGGGTCTGGTCATGCTGTGCAAGAAGTTTCAAACCCAGCTAATGCCAGGGGACAAGCACAAGTCCCAGCTCAAATTAAGGGGAAAAGTGTTCAGAAAGTGTCCAGCCCAGGGTGGGCAGCATGCTGCTCAGCCACCAGCTAGGGTTCCTCACCGCAGTACTGGGGGCCAGATTCTGACTTCACTTACCCCAATATGGGTCAGGAGCAACTCCAGCAACTTTCAAAGGGCGACAGCCACATAAAGAGATTTGGCATTAGCATCCGTACGGGAAAGCCAACTTTTAAATCAATTGATGCTTCTAGCCTCTGGCTGGAGGCATGGTGATTTATACCAAGAGGGTGCAGGAGCCAAGCATGAGAAGCTGCAAACCCTGTCCTCTGCCATGGAGACCAAGGAAGGGAGCGTGAGTCAGCCTTTGGCTCCAAAATACGGTTTTGAGTGCTGGTGCCTGGATCTTGGCTCAGAATGAACCTGTTTCCAGACCTCAGCAGGGTTTGGGTATCACTGTCCGCTTTTGTCAAATGGGGGCTGAGGCGAGAATGGGGAGACAATTCTGGGACCGCATCTAACGTTTGATCCTTGCCTCAAACGCTGACGGCCTTAGAGCAAAGCCACGATAGACCAAGGAGGCAGCTGCCCCCTGGGAGACGTGGTTGTAGCAGGTGCTTTGGGTAAAGTTCTGCTCTGCTGCAGCCAGGTCCTGTGGCAGAAGGCAACTGCAGATGTTCCCTGGTACCCTCGATAAGGAGCCCTAGAGCTTGGCACTGCCTCAAACTTCTGATGGAGGTAAAAATGGGGATAACATGGAGAGAGTGAGGAAGTTACCAGGCTCTTCTGGGGACAGGATTAGTTCCCATGTTCCTAGCCGAATTTTCCAGCTTCTTGGCTGAATGGCAGCATGGGAGATGTATTGGGGGGGTAAATACAGGGATGGTTTGGAGATTACTAGGGATTTCATAGTGCTCCAGTAAGAAAGCACAGCTGCTGGGTTGCTCCTGGGCAAATCACCTGAGGGTATCCCTCAGGCCGAGCTCACAGGCAAAAGGGAAAAGGCAGAGCAGACATGGGGCTGCATGGTTTTGCCTGATATCCCAGTTCTCTCCACTGTCTGCCATGGAGTGACTTTCCCCTAAACATCACCACTTATCTCCTGTCTTTTTACCTCCACGTCTTGGCTTGCCTGCAGACCTCTCCCAGAAGAGACGGGGATGGAGTCTCTGGGCAGCCCTACAGAAGATGAGAATACATCCTGTAAGTACCAGCCTGCCTTATCAGGAGTTCAAAGGAAAACAAGCCTATGGGGACGGCAGCTTGCAGTTAGGGCGAAAGCCAGTTCCCTCGGAGTATCCGCAACAATTCCCATGTGGGAGAGGAAACCAGCAGAGATTTGAATTTGCTAATCTTTCACAATAAGCTGGGGGAGGAAATAGGTATCTCAGAAGTGTGGGCACTTTTACCCGGCCATACCTGCAGTCCAGTACCTCCCAGCTATGATCCACCACCCTTAGCTTCCAGGACCATAGCCTGAAACATGCGTAATGAAAGCACCATGTCTTGCACTGAGGATACAGGATGAGGACAACCTGTCAAGTTATTTTCCTTTTAACTCCAGCTCCCCCAAATACTTTAAACTTTAACGGGGCACATCGTAAGCGGAAGACACTTGTTGCACCTGAAATCAACATTTCGCTGGACCAGAGTGAAGGCTCCATTCTCTCTGATGACTTCCTGGACACACCAGATGACCTGGATATTAATGTGGATGATATTGAAACTCCTGATGAGACAGATTCCCTCGAGTTCCTGGGGAATGGGAACGAACTGGAATGGGAAGGTAAAAGGCCAGTTTGGGGCGAACGTCTGCAGGGGTTGGGGCATTTTTTTTTAGCCTCATTTTAACTACTTTTGACACCACTCACCATCAGCAGCTGAGGACCGACTTCCTCAGCAGTGAAGCAGAGCACACACAACCAAGCCCTATCTTCCACACAACATCTGCCCCACCAGTACCCCAGCTATAGCCCAGGAGTCTCAGTGCTTCCATCTGGGGGTAGCATGGGCAGAAGTAGTTCAGGGACTTGCAAACACCGATCTAGCCATAATTCAGGATAAGGCATAAGGCTCTGGACACATATGCCCTTCCAGCTGCAGCTGGGCCACCACCCCAGGCTGGACGGTGCTGCCTGCTAGGCTCTGCCAGTAGAGCTGTCATGTGAACGTTCAAATGTCTTGAATAACATGGTCTTTGCTAACCTGGCTGATTTTGACTGAATCAGGCTAAGAAGGACTCATGCAAGCAGCTCTGCTAGCAGATCAGAAGACAACCAGCACAGCAGGTGTCCTCTTCAGCCAGTATAGATGGATCTGAAGGAAGATCCAGCAAAAAGTCCGGTGCCCGACCTGTGACCGCAGGTGCTATAAAGCAGCATGAGATGTTAAGCTTATTTCTATTACAGTTTGGCAATGGAGAAAGATTATTAAGAACCACAAACTTACACAGATCAAAGCTGCAGATGAAACAGATGATCCTCAGTCTGCGGTCGTTATTGTCTCTTATTGCACACCAAAGTTCTTGCAGAGCCTCTTTGTACTTCATATTAAAGGCAGAAACGTTTGTCCCTTTTGCAGATGACACTCCTGTAGCCACAGCCAAGAACATGCCCGGGGACAGTGCAGACCTGTTTGGGGATGGCGGGACAGAAGATGGGAGTGCTACTAATGGACGGCTCTGGAGGACTGTCATCATTGGAGAGCAGGAGCACCGTATCGACCTCCAGATGATCAAACCCTACATGAGAGTGGTGACACACGGAGGTGAGGGAGAGGGCAGCCTAATCCTGGCTCGGTGGATTTCTTTCAGTCCATCTTTGTCAAGCTGGAGGGGATGCCACGACTGATTGGTTTGACAGTCTTTAGGGTGAAATTGCTATTCGTTTCATACCACTACGCAGCAGATAAGCACAAAAGCACTCAGCCCACGCTAAAAAACATACAGCCACTGTAGCAATGTTTCAGTAAACAGAAGTAGGGATAAGCCTGGCTCTGAGCAAGACTGAATATACCCCAACCCTCAGTCCTGGCTGCAGGCAGCATCACCAGTGATGAAGGGACTGCAGGTGCTTAATCCCTCGGTAGCTCAGTGCCCGAGCTGTCTCTGGAGGCACAGCTAAAGGCCAGTATGTCCACAGTTAGTAAGCATTTCTGAAATCTGAGCAAAGCCAGGCAACCACCCAGGGCAAAGCGCTCAGCTCTGCGCTTTGACACACACAAATTCCTTCCCTGAACCCCATGTGCACGTTCTAGCCAAAACCAGAATCAGAAGTAAATCTAATTGTGAAAGAGGTCCATAAGAGGGACAAACACTTACCTAGAGCAGAACAGAGGCACAAAAAACCAGCCCAAGCCTAAATTGGGCAATACATCTTCACTGCTATTTTTCCTTCAACTCTTGCATCTCCCCCTGGAAAGTCACTGATGCTGCCTGTGACTTTCTTTCCCAGGATACTATGGAGAAGGTCTCAACGCCATCATCGTCTTTGCTGCCTGCTACCTGCCGGACAGCAACCTGGCAGATTACCACTACATCATGGAGAATCTCTTCCTGTAAGTGGCTGGTCAAGGTCTATGAGGGAAAGGAAGGCAAGGAAGGTAACTCAGGCTCTGGGGAAACAGCTTCCATGTATTTGTTGCATCAGGAACGTCAGCTGGAAATAGTTTGAATCCAGGCCAAATGTACCCAGTGTGCAGCTGCAGAGGGTAAGACAGTGTCCACAGCATTTGTATCCAAGTCCAATAAGTCAAAGCATTCAAACATTCAGTGATAATTATGCCACTGATGGACTCACAACCGGGCTAGAGAATATGTTTACAATGCTGAACAGCTGGTAGATGTTCCTGCTAGACAGAAGAATAGTGCAGGGATGCCCATCAGTGTATGCACTATGCTAACATGTACCAGCCATCCCTGAGAAATACCCCCAGGCATCCTGCAGAGGTGCCAGGAGAATCTGAAACCTGTTCCAAGGTCTACAAAGAAAGGGTCTGGAGGCCTTTTGGGATGACACACAGGCACTTGAAGAAACCTCAAGGGACCTTTTTTGAGTCTCATGTCCCTGTTGCTTTTGATCACTACCCAACAGATATGTGATTAGTAGCCTGGAGCTGCTGGTGGCTGAGGACTACATGATTGTGTACCTAAACGGAGCAACGCCCCGGAGGAGGATGCCAGGTCTTGGCTGGCTGAAGAAATGCTATCAGATGATAGACAGAAGGTGAGAATCCTGGTGGTGTTGCCTCTTCATTCTTTCTGGTTGTCTTCCCACACCTCTTCCACCACTTCCTCACAGCCTCCCCTCCTTCCCCAGATGTAATTTCTTCCTCTGTCACACCTTTCTGACTTAATCCAGGCTCTCTACATCACATCTTCTCCCTCCTTTACCTCACAAGCACCTTCACAGAGACCAGACTAAACACACCACCCAAACAAAGCAGTATGCCTACAGCCTGCCGGGTCTGAGCTTAAATAGGGTTCCTAAGGCCATGGGCAGGGTTTGACCCTGGAGACACCCAGCTGAGGCTGGTGAGCATCATAACACTTATCAGTGCCCTGACACATTACAGGTGAGTTTAAGAAAAGGTATTTTGAATCTGACTTTCTGCCCTATGGCTTTTCCACAGGCTGCGTAAAAACCTCAAAGCATTGATAATCGTGCATCCTTCATGGTTCATCCGGACAGTGCTGGCTATATCCAGACCCTTCATCAGGTAAATATAACGTGTTCCCAAACTCGGATGGTTTTGGAGGGGAAGTTTCATCTCACGAATCAGATCTTAAGCTCACCTTTAACGAGTAGCTGCCAAGGTGAGACTTTGTCATTTGTCCTACATCTCTCTGATACTTCCAAGGTCAACTCCAGAGGTGGTTTTAAGAGACATTGTGGTGGTCTGCATCTAGACCAAAGCTTGTCCCAGCAGGTAGCGTGTAAAGAGTCACTGGGAAGTGCAGGAATGGTGGTCCTTCTTCCCTCCTACAGGTATTGAGAGGTGGGGGTCAAAGCAAAGAGAGGCATAGTAATGTGGCATCTCACCACAGTTTTTAGTCAAGAGCATATTAGTACTGGGAGGAGATGGGTACACTCAGACTATGGAGGACACAGAGATGAAGAACTCCCCATTTTCATCAGGAAAATTCTGACTTCCTCTTCACAGAATATCAAAACAAGGCCTCAAGCGCACACACACACTCTCTCTCTCTCTCTCTGTCAGTGTGAAGTTTATCAATAAGATCCAGTATGTTCACAGCCTGGAGGAACTGGAGCAACTTATCCCAATGGAGCATGTACAGATTCCAGATTGTGTCTTACAGTGAGTACCAGAGGGACCCTGGGGCACACGTAGCTCTGAGGAGGCGCAGGACATAAATCCCAGGTAGTGGGATATTGTGTTGAGTCAAAACCCACGTACTGAAAACGCAGAGCCTGGGGCAAACCTTATCTTACTTGTATACTGGTGCCAAGCGGGAGCCCGCACGCTCTGCTAGTTTGCAGTTTCTGTCACCTTCAGAGCAAACGCTGCATTTTACTAAAAGTGAACAGTCCCGACTGGGTAACGTTTAAAGAATGTTTCCTGTTTGTTGCAGATTTGAGGAAGAAAGGATCAAGGCCAGAAAAGAAAGGTAAAATTGATTTCCGCAGGGGAGGGAGGGTGGGTTCATTTTCTTGGGATGTTGTTGCTTTCTCTCATCATTATTTATGTTATAACCAGTCAATTCTGTGTTCCTCCTACCCTGATATCCCACACAGCCTACACTTAGTTTCTACTGATTCTCTCAAAATAAGCAAAAGCTGCAGGAGGGAGGAGAAGCTTGATTAAAAGGTTATTTATCCATAGAACTGTTCCTCTTAACCCCGTGAGTACACATCCTGAACATGCACTGTACGTGCTAGCAAAGGTCGTCAGAAATCACTCTGTATATAAAAATGGCACATTTTCCCCATATGACTATGTGAACTGACCTTAAAGTGAGAGCTAGTGCTTATTTTAAAAGCCACTTCATTCTGCTAGAGTGGCATAAAGAGGGCCATTAGTTTACAGTTTGTTTTGTTTCATTTTCTAGTCCCGTTCCATCATCAGTGATTTAGGTTAGAAGTGCTGGCCATAAACAGTGATAACTGTCGGCTCTGCTAAAAGCAAAAAGACAATCGCGAACAGAGGAAAGACCAGCTGGGTCAGCACAAGAGCAATGTGCTATAATAACACCTCCCTGTGCTGATGAACTGAATGGGAGATGCCAGTCTGGGAGGATTCAGTTCCATTAGCTGCTGAAAAGCGAGTCGTCCAGCCCATATTCGTCAGCTACCTCCATCTAGGGCCAACAGAGGCATCCTGAGAGCATTAGGATTATCAAGGCTGCATATCACAGGGACGAGAAGCTAATAGTTGTTTCTGATCAGACCTGTAACCTCTGTCTGAGGTCCAGCTGTCTCCCTGGAAAGGCCTTAGATCCCCTACTCTTTCACACTGCTCGCCTCTAGACGATAGATTTCAAAGGTGATTTGTGTTTACAGGGCAGAAGAGAAGCAAGACATGGCTGAGAAGGAAAGGTAACTACTCTTTTTTATTTATCCTTCACTTACAAAATAGCTTAAACAGTCTTTGGTGAGGAGAATGGCCCTATTCCCTGGTAGTGCTCCCGGGGGAGCCATGCTCTGAACTCTCGGGAGAGGTTTGGACCCAACAGGACATTTCTAAAGTGCCTGGCAACTGCTAAAGCCTCTCCTCTCCCTAACAGCCCCCTGTGCCATCGCTTTTGTGACGTTATTGACCTTCACCTATGCGAACGGATTCCTGACACTGCTTTTTACCTCTGTAAAACTAGCGAGCCCGTTTGGTCATGGACCAGAGCCAGAGGCACCGGGGAACATTCTCCTGACATTCAGCTGCGGCATTTGCGTGATGGTGCAATGCAGAGGGCCAAATACTGCTGTCAGGCACATCTTGGGTGTGCGTAAAGGCAAGATATGAGGCTGTAACATTAGACGGGAAGGAAAATTCTAGGGATGTTTGGAAGACAGTGTCAAAATCCTCTGCCAGGATAATTTGGCCTGGTTTTGGCTCTGCTTCAGAGCGTTATAGCCTTCCCTTTTTTTTTATTCTATGTAACTAGCTCCTGAGGGGGAACAGTGCATATTTCTGCTCTTCTCTTCCCAGAGAAAAAGGAGCTTTGATCAAAATTGCCAAAGTCTGAATTGTTCCAAGAAACAAATGGGACCTCAGGGCCAAAAGAGAGGGTGATTAGTTTGTGGTGGAGATTTGCTTATTGTTTTGCTGGTTCTCTTCCAAGCAGGCCTGTGCCCCCAGCAGAGGATCAAGAAACCAGGTTGGATTTGTACCTCACTCTTTTGTTTGTCTCTCTCCATGTGATAGATTTCATTGTGTTTGTAATCCACTAACAGGAAAGGCAAAGACTGGGTTAGACCCAGGACTTCTTTAGCCCAGTGCCACTCACCGAGCACAAAAGAGGCATCAGCCACTTTGCAGCGGGGGGTAACAAAACCGGGAGGCTGGTGACGCCTTCACCCCGCCGCAGTGCGGCTGCAGTCGCAACCGCTGCAGCTTGTCCCAAAGCACAGATCGGTCCCAGCTGCGGCTGCGATGGAGGCGCTCGAGAAAAGCTGCCCTTCAGTAAATTACCTGGCATTTGCCACATGGTAAAGGTGTGCACGTGGAAAGTTACTGCAGAGCTGCCTTTATCCTACGGTAACTTTTTCATGGGCCTATACACTCGGGAAAAGTCCTTAGAAAAGAAGATAGCCCATTAAAGCTATGAATGACACTATCTTTGGCCCTGGTACATTTTGTAGAGGATTACACCCAAACATAGTCATATTTTTTGACATAGTGGGAATTACAAAATTTATACTACTATTTGCTTTTTAAAAATAACTCTGTCTTTCTATTCCTTCCCAGTATGTCATGAATCGAAGTAGAGTGGAATGAATGGAGAAAAAGAATGACACAGCCTGGCAGTCACCCACGTAAATGACCTTTTGGTATAAGACCTTGCCACCATCTTATTCGGAATTCTGTAAGATCATGGAGCCTGCCTCCCCTGTCTCCAAGATGCAAAGTCCTTTAAACCTTTTGGAAACATTTTACTTTAAAAAAAAAAAAAAATCCACAAAACAAGCCAAGAATAGCACTTTTCAGGACAGGTTCCAGTGTTTCAATAAGGGTCTGTGGAGAGCTATTAAGTAGTGCAAATAGATACCATGTTTCCTCTTAGTAAGTTAAGAGCATCCTGTAGTCCATTAGTCACCAGCCCAGAAAGAGATATATTTTTTGTTTAAATTATAATCCCTTCCCCTAACTTGCTGCTGGCCAGCACTGAGACATTTTCCTTTAAACTGCACACCCAGTTTCTTCCAGACAGACATTACAACAGCCATTGCCCCAGGGAATAGCTAACACAGGCAATGAAAACGGTGCGTTTTTCTCCTTTCTATAGCCAGTGTATGTTTCTTCTTGAAAATACGAAGTGCCCGTCGGTCTAGGCACCTCCTCCGGCCTTGACTGCCTCAGTTAATTCATTGCCAGTTCCTCGTAACTCACACCAAACCATTCCTATGAGTAAATGCCATGTTTTTTTCCTGATTTGTTCTGTCTCGGTTTGTAAGGCACTCTGATAACTTTGAAAGAGGGCCCCATATGGCATGGCAGCCTCCACAGAACCTTCTTATCAGCATCTTCTCATATCAACGCACAGACACCAAAAAGGTCTGGTTTTAAGAATGAGCCTTATGGACAGGAAAGTTTTTCACACCTTGTCTTTGTATTGATTTCATGACACTGGACAATCGTTCACCATTAATACCTCCTATTGCGGAGACAAGCTGCTAAATGTTTGAAATTTCCTACTTGCCGTCCCGGGGTAATGAGGGTCTCATCTATGATAACGCCTGCCTGGGAAAAACCCAGGTGGACAATGCTGCAGATGCGGAGGCAGGACGCTGTACCTGGGTTCAGCTTCTCAGTTAGCCGAGAGATGCAGACGGGATACTGAGACTCCTGAAATCTGTAGTTTGGATTCATGAGGATTCTGTGAGCAAAGGAGGGAAGAAAATGTAAGAAACAACTATCTGGCCAAAATAATTTGGAAACTCCTGATTTCACCAGAGCCAGCTCACACAAACTGTCTCAAATGCATCAGGTAAAACCCCTTGCAGACAGCTGCAGATGAAGAATTACCTGCATATTTCACCACTTAAGGAATATTTCAAGCCTGGCAACCCCAACCCATGGCTATTTGAAATGACCCACCGCTTCACTCTGCTCTGAGATCCCCTGGAGGACCATTCTGGCAAAGCAAGGTTTTCCTCAAGCGAGGGACGTCTCCTCTGTGTATGTAAAGCTTCTCTTTTTTCCTTTCAGTGAATAAAACTGCTACAGATGAGATCTGTGTTTTGCTGAACACTACAAAGGAGCACGGGCTATGCTTTCTAACATTACTTCTCATTTGATACAAGTTTTTCTCATGCACTTCCCTCACAGTTGTATTTACCAAACAGACCTTTGCATGAAAAACAAAGCACTGCATCTGCAGCATTAACGCTAGAAGCTGAAGATGGTAAAAACTCCATACTCTGTCTCACCGGCATGTTAATTAGAAGCATCAAGCAAGCATCAACCTCCATGGCTTTCTAGAAATTTCGTTACGAGCCAGTTATTGACAAAGTGAATTCTGTGCTACAAGGGAAAAACAGCACTTCAGTTTTTTGGAGTTTAGGTTTTATGCCAAGTAACACCTCCCCGCAAAAGGCATTCTGTCCTAAGCTTTCCAAACAGTCAGCAGACATCTGTTTCAAGAGAGAAGCAGCAGTCAGAAATCTTCAAACGTTAATGTGTTAACCCGATCTGCAAAGCTGAGTATCCTTTTCCACACATGGTCTGCCAGAGGGACTAAACGAACCCACCGAAATTAAGAACGGACATTTCTGATCAAATTAATTTTAGCTCAGACTAGAAACAATCACAAATCTCCTTGTAGTGTAAGAGTACGTGAATTCATTATCTCCCACTGGGTTTAATACTTAAAATGAGATTTTCCTTTTTTCTTTAGAGACTGTTTTTATGCATTTAGATAAAAAAATCATCTGCTATGCTTTCCACAAAAAGAATGCAATGCAGTTGGGCACTGAAAGGGAAGTTTACAATTATATAATGAACAAAATTGATAGAAGGTGTAATAATGTTTTAAAAGTACAACTCTAAAAACCTTTATGCACCTGTAGTTACTAAACACTTCAGCGAAAAATGTTCACAACATCATGGAAAATACTGCTGGCGTGGAACACGTGGGCATGGAAGATAAGAAACCTCAATTACATTTAATCTCGGGACCCGAAGAAATAGGCTGGTTCTTGATCCTCAGCAGTAGCCATACCAGAAGAATGTGGGTTTTGGTTGTTTTGTTGTTTCGTGGTTTTTCCAAAGAAAAGACCCTGTGTCTACCTTTTCAGAAAAACTACAGAAAAAGCAGACCTGAAGATAAAACTTCATATTTTTTCAAGTCATTCCTTTGGGGCAAGGTTAAGAGTTCAGCTGTGAAAAGGACAGATTATCAATTTCATTCCAAGATACAGAGTCATTTGAATACAAAAGTCAATTTGTAACTTCTTTGAAACAATTTTTCAAAAAGTGCACTTTCTGGTAGAGCACTCTAAGTAGTATGCACTATATTTTAATTTTTAACAAAATTTTATGAGCGTATAAATTGTATGTTCCTGGATGGATGGATGTCTATATGTCTTTTCAACATAGAAAAGAACTTGCAACCCGTAATGGAGAAACTGTAGCTACGTGTAAAAAGTGCATTTTTATAGCAACAAAAAAAAAAGTATCATTAACTTCTTTCAGACAGTGATATTAGATGCTACTTGTAACCAAAGTAGCTACAAATTCTTTGAGAGAAACAGAGATCCAATCAAGTTGGCAGTGTCCCTTTACCAAATCCGGAGCAACACATCGAAGATTGATGTTGATAGACCTGCGCAGGCTTCAAACAAAATCAGATCTATGTATTTACGTGCTGTAATAAACACAGCACCAAATATGCTGCCTTCATCTTTAGAAGATCATGACAAGTTTGGATCAGCCTCGCAGCGGAGGCGAGAGATTGACGGTGGCTCTCAAGGAGAGCTGATGAAAGTTTCGGAGACTGCAGACAGAAGATGTAATTGCTTGGTGGGGAGCTGCCAACCGGTGGCCTAAACCCAAGGACTTACCTTACCCAAAAGCCAAACAGTGACAACCGACCAAGCAGAAATCTGAGGTGACTGAAGCCATTTTACCAATTTCTTTGCCAGTTCCTTAAGGAGAGCTGCTCTCAAAGCCTGTTTGTGAAAGGGTTTACCAGCCAAACTCTACATTTCCGCTGGAGATGCAGTTTATAAAAGAAATATGCTGTACCAGCAAAAAAAAAAAAATGTTGCTAGTAAAAGTGCATTTACATTAGGACTTTTGCCAGTATATATACATATGTTTAAAAAATAAAATGAAATAAACTACATCCTTTTAGCAATACTGCTATACTGGTCAATGTTCCAAACATACACCAGGCCTTGTTTCTGCCTCATAAAAACATCTCTGAAGGATAAATACTTTGACTTATGAATGCACTGTATTATATCAAACAGCAGGTATTGTCAACAACATTTTTCTGGTCTTGGATTCTACCTTTCATGAGATTTTCTAACGGTGAATCCACGGAGAACCACATTTTAGCTGCAGAAAAATTTATTTTACGCCCATGATAGCATATTCACAAAAATCATGGTATTCTTACTCATAGTCTAATTAATGGCTGAATTTCAACATTCACTCAGCGTCAGCCTACAAACAGAAATATCAGATCCCCTCCTGTACACTTGATGACAGACTAGGAAATACCTTCCCATCTCTTCAAGATAGTCACAGGACTTGACCTTCGGAAATGCAGGCGCTTGAAACTGCGTTACGTAGCAACCATCAGATTTATGCAGTTAAACTACTTTGTTTTGGCACATATAGGAATCATCCAGATTTGGGACTGTCCTGTAATTTTCATTTTGATTCACAAGGAAGACACAGGAAATAAAACTGAGATGCTGCTGTATATTCAAGTTGGATAATTAACACAATTTCTTCTGTACAGTACTGTGTAAATGTGAGTGGATATTTAGAGCATACCTCATTGCAATTTTTCCATCTACTTTTTCCAAAGATTATTTGCTTACAGATGTGCATACACATGTATGAGAAAACCTAAGCGGTAAAGGTTTTAAAAGCAACACGTCTTCAATTTTACATATCTAGGGATGAAAAAACAAAAGAGTTCATGACATGCTGGTGGCAATAAGCTCAGATTGGCCTGACAGCAGGTGAAATGTACAGGCAAAGTTGCTATAAATACAAAAGCACATGTTTTCTCTTTTGTATTTCCATATCTACTGGCAGTCAACAATACAGCATGCTACTGGTAAAGTGAATTTTAAAAGTCACCATGACAATAGAACATAATCTCTCTCAGTTTTTTTTTTCCTTTGTAGTGGGCCCTTTTAACCCAAACCTACATGTAAAAATGTGTGAACTGTCATTTTTCTAAAGTGTTTGTAATTAGCTGGTTTATGCTAGAAGACATAGATTGCTGTTAAGTATGTATTATTATTTTTGCTTTGTATTATTCCATAAGAATCTGTGGATATTCAATTAAAATGAGACTAATCCTTAAGCAAAAATGCATACCCCTCTTTTTGTCAGTATCTTTCATTTAGATTCTGGCTCCACACGGAAAATGCGATGCAAATTTTTTGTTTGGATGCTATTCCCTTGAAAAAAGCAAGTCAAAGTCCTCCCTGGCAATTACGATACTGCAAAATGAACCTCGCGGAACGTTTTTACTAAAATAACTTCTATTCTACCAATATGGCGCATGATCTTTCCAGGTTTCCCTCAGTGTTATGCTTTAGAGAAGAGTCATTTGCTTCCCTTGGGTTTCTACCAACCTGTAGAGAACCATACTTGTCCTGGGTTTTTTAATCTCACACTATTTTTACGTAACTTTTTTTATATTCAAATTGATAAAATGATTGGGAATTAAATTGCAAAAACAAACACACGCACAAAAAAAAACAACCCAAAGCTGCTTAAATGGAAAAAAACCCCAAAGCTTTATAAACAGGTATTTACAGGAAAACGCCTGAGATGTCTAATTTGAGTGGGTTTTAGTTAGGTTATTAACATATTTCAATTAATGAAAGTGTGAATACATGCAAGTCTAATCCTATAACACGCGTTACTGTATTCATGCTGTGAAATAATTCATTCAGGAGACGCACATTAGTTTCAATGAGTAGATTTTCGTAGGGCTACACTTTTGCTGTAGGTACGTACGACAGCAGATTTTTTTGCTAGGATTTTATTTTCACCAAAAAAATCTCTACCCCAATCATATTAGCATCAACAACATTTTTTCTGCTCATCCTCTCTGATCTTCTGTTAAATTTATATACAAAAGTTTGTAAAAGGATTGCAATGCTATTTCTCAAATATTAAATTTGTGCGGACAATAGCAATGGAGGAACCTGTTGTTCGAGGGGTGTAACAGCAGCATGCTACTAGCCCCAGGCAGCGTGCTATAAAATCCTGTATTTACTGGCTTTTGCAGCACCTCTGATCTAGACAAATGGTTTTAGGTTATGAACGAAACAGTTCTAAAATATTTCAGGTGGCCTTGCACCGAAAGGCCGCCAGCATCAGAGGTGTGTCATGAAGGAATCTGGTCAATGATGACAAAAAAACGGGACGGGGAGGCTTGGTTGGGGTATGCCAAAACCCAGCTTTAAGCACAAAGAACGCAACCAATCCAGCAGGCAACGTTCAAAAGCTCGTCGTGTTTTGACTACACCAGGCCACAAGAAATAGGATTAGCTGCTACCCTACTGAAGCAACAAAGTTTCCCAATCGGAAGACAAGATGTCCTTCCTCAAAAGAAAACATACCCTTTAATCACCCTTCACTGTAGTTTTCCATTAGCCTCATTATATTCCTCCATTTGACTGACTGCATTTTTATATTATTATTTTCTTTGAGTGGTCTTTAAAAGCTCAGAATATTCCCTAGAAGAGACATTCTAAAAGACCTCTGCAGCAAACTGGCTGCCATTTAAAAGAGAGAAGAGGGGCACTCAAAAAAACCCAGAATCTTGTCAACATATTAAGAATCCATTGTTGGTTTGAGGGGTTTTGGCAGAATGGGAGAGAAAAGTTAAAAGATTAACTGTTTACTGCTCTTCTCACCACTTAATTTACCCGTGCTACGTTTTTTCTTAAGTGCCTCTCTGCAAAGCTCTGCTGCAGCGCTCTGTGTTGGGTGCGGTGCTAGTCCTGTGAACCAGGCCTGCTCGGAAGAGACCAGATCAGGCCTTTCAGTGGATGTAGGAGATGGGACACTTACTTCACTTTTCTCGATTGGACCTCTGATCCAGGTACATTTATAATCCTTTTAACCAAGATGGTGGCACCTGTGATTAAGATCAATAGCAGAACATCAGGTAAATTTTCTGGAAATTTTTCTAATGAAAGTTTAGATACTATAAACTCTCCATCAACTGCACAGTTAGTTTTCATGGCTCATTTTCTTTGAATTAGGTGCCTAAAACCCACCTAAATTGCATGCTGCCTTCGTGAATCTCACATTTACTCCACAATCAGCTCTAATTTTAAGGCAGAAAAAACCCATAACATTACCATATTGCATGATTTAAAAATATTTTTAAAAGCTTGTCTTTCCTCCAAGACATAAAATCACTTTCACCTAGACCCAACTTCTGCAGTTTGAATGAAAAGTCAGTGTTTTCCCACTCCTCAGTACTGAAACCTCTTCTGTCACGAGAGTTGTGAACTAAACTGTCACCCAGGCAGAAATCTCTTCTCCCACACGTGCAGCATGCGACTGTTCTTCCCTTCAAAATGACTGAGGTTCCTGAACGAAGCAATATTCAAGAACATGCTAATTACGGCGTAGACTATTCTGAGGCATTTGCCATCATCGCTAACCGTGATGTGCCACAGATAGAAACCAAGATTCCCAGCTTAAAACAAGTAGAATCTTCTCCAAACAATTAACCTCAACACTAGGGATGAGATTCATCTCACCTAATTTTCTCAGCCTAAAAATTAGATATGGAGTCTAAATTAGTTCTAGGTTCCATCTACAGTTGATGAAAAGAGAGAGATGATTTCACCTGCTTTAGGATGGGATGAATCACTCTGTGGTGGTGCCTTTCTCTCTCCACTGATAAGAGATGGAGCTAAATATCTAGCTTTACACTACACACGTATCTTTTAGACTGCCAGTTAAATGAATCACAACCTAGGGGAGGAAAATGAAGCGGTAATGCAAGTGAAAAAGAAAAGGATAGAACATTCCTTCCTTTTTTAGCACAGGGGACATTACTACTTTGATCATTCCACTTGTCACCTGGAGTTAACTTCTCAGGATGCTTGAGACTTTTTGTGTACTTGACCTTTTGTTTAATGATCTAATATGATCAAAAGCAGTCAGTTTCCCTGCCTAACAGGAGAGTAATCTCCATAAGACTGGAGATTAACAACGGAATGCTAGCTGAAGAGCTGAGTTTTGAGAAGAGATTTGAAGCAGGAGAGAAAGCCAATACATTCACATTCCAGTTAAAATTCATTTTAGATTGGTTGTACTTTTTTTAGTCCATCAGAGAACAGCCACAGTGGAAAACTCAGCCTCTAGATACAAGTTAATAATGCCCAAATGAGAGTTTTAAGAATAAGATTTTGTACCTGGAATGGAAAGAAAAGAGAAGTTACAGGTAGGGATTGGACAATATTGCTAACACATGCAGAACATAGCTTTGAGAAAAACTAGTCGTGAGAGCACTTGAGCTAAAGACTGACTGGGCTTGAATGTAAAGATGTTGACTCCTCCTGTCACTGTAAGCCAGCAGTACTGCACCGAAACGAACTTGGTTCTGTTCTCAGTGTCCCCCATCCTGCCCCAAGCAACCTACAATCTCCCAAATCCAGATAACTCCTCACAGCTGGCAAAAGACAGACAGTCAGCATTCTCACATCATGTGACTCCATTTTAACGTTGTTTTCTTTCTTTAAAAGCTCAAAATTTCTACTCCTTTATTTCCCGTGGTTTGGTTGTTATTAGTACATCGTACTGCGGTCAGATAAATCAAGGTTAATGATTAATAACTCTACCACCATGAACGATGTTCTAAATTCCAAATACAACCTCTTTGAAAAGATTACATCCACAAAAATCCATTTTAAGGAACATTTCTTAAAATCCATTTTAAGAATTTAAAGGCTATCAACCCTTTCTGTTTGTGTGCTACAACACAGTCATTAATTACATGATAAATGGAAAATATTCTTTTACACAGGGCACCTAGCCCACGGGTAAGTTACTTCTGCAGTGTTAAAATTCTTTTAATGTAACTTGTTGTGTATGTCTGGTTTTGTGGAATTCTTTTTCCAAAACAAATTAAAAATAAATGAATTGTATAGATCTATAATCAAAACAGTGAATTTTTGCTAAACTCGTCATATCAAGCACCCAACTTATTTTAGCAAAAACTTGCCGAAAACGGTTGGCCTGAGGCAGTCTCTCAGCACGGGAAATTTCAATATGAACACAGTGCGTGGGACCAAGTTTTAATCTATTACAAAAAAAACCCACAAACAAACAAACAAAAAAAAAAACCCAACAAACCTGGTAATGAAAATAACTGGTCTGTGTATTTGCCATCACAAGTTTTGACTAAAGTGAAGATCAGCATCTTTTTTCTGTCTGTCTTTAACAACAAAAATAGTCTTACAAAATGTTAACTACATCAGTAAATCTACCAAGAGAACTAAATTTTTACATAAAATTCCTCCACAGCAACTTAATTTATTCAGTGAAGATCATCTCCCTGCGCGGGATCTCTCTCCCCAAATCTCAGCCATCTTCGAGTTACACATCTAGCCTAAGTTTGCGCGGCCAGTGTCGTGGCCCATGGTCAATAGGCAGAAGCAGGCACCTTGGGAGGATGACTCAGCCCATCATCCTACCCTCTGCTGTGGATGGCATCAGCCCGTGAACTTTGAGACAGCTGAGCAGAATGAGCTCCATCCTCAGCTTGACTCGGGCGGAGGGAAGAAATGATCTTCCTGTCTCACTGGAAGTGCACTCCCTTTGGGGGCAGAACTGCTCTGTAAGCTCCTCCTGGCATCTCGCAGCTGTGGGAGAAGCAGCCCGGCCCCAGGGCTCTGTGCCCTGAAATGAGATCAGATAGGCAAGGACTAGCTCCGAGATCACACTTATTCCAGAAAACAGGAGGTAATTGTTCTGTCGTCTGATTTAGATGCCATACCCACATGCCACCTGGAAGGGAAGGAGTTCGCTCCTAGTGAGGGGCGAATGTTGTTCATTTTTTCAGCTCCCTCTAGCAAAGGCAGGCGAGGGGAGCACAAAAAGGCAGCGTGGGCTCTGTTCTTAGCACAGCATTGAACATGCTTAGCGTGGCTATAAGTGAAGAGTAGCAACACAGGTATTAACGGCATCAAACAGGAGAGAACCACAAAGAATGGAAGAAGAGAAATGTGCATTCATTAACTTGTCTTCTATTTGCAGCATTTCCTTTCTAACGTACATTCAAAGTGTTAGCCCTGCACACCCTGCGGAGTGTGCTCCTTTGTTTTGTACCCCAGGATTATACGTGGATAAGCAACTACACCACACTGAAGCACTCTGATTTTTCTTAAGTGTTATCAGAAGAAAGAGCATATACTAGAGTATGCATTATATATATATATCCTATAGAAGGATCAGCACTGATAATCTCTGTTTCTTTAAAACGGAGCTCAAAATAACCCAAATTGAAGCCAAAATAACTCAGAGGACAAGCTACCCATTGTACACTCTATGGCAAGTGGCTTTCAAGGCTCAGGCTGAAAGGCTGCAGTCCAGTATATGCTTAGTCCCGCATGTCCGAGTGACACGGGGGATTAAAGTGCACCACGATGCTCTGACAGGGGCTGCACTGAAGCATCTCACAGGAACCAGTCATGCAGGAACCGGGATGGTGCAGGTGGAAACAGCGAGGAAGGGTCAGGAAGAAGCTGCGAATGCTGAAAAAAGCAGAAAAATCTTTAGTCACATTTAGAATTGGTAGAAATGTTTAAAAGAGACAGTTTACCCAGAAATGCACCCCACAGAGGTGGCACAGTGGGGACAAGCAACACACAAAAGGTAAAGAGAAAACCAGGAACCCCGTGGCTGCCTGCCTTTCTCCTCTCCCCAACCCCAGCTGAATTCTTTGCGCTCTTAAGGCACCTTTTTATCAGTTATACCAACGCACAGGGCTCCTCTATTTCCCCTTGTGAAATCCTCTTGGGACAGAGAGTTTCTCCAACGGGCAGGCAGAGCATGGTGGAGTGGGAGGACTGTAGCCTGGGAATTTGATAGATGCCAGGGTGGCAAGGGCCACAGCACAGGGAAACCTCAAAACCTAAGAGCTGGCTTAGCCCTACCAACCTCAGAATGAAGCAGCATGGGCAAGGATGAGCTTTTAACAGCAAGAAAAGGAAAACTTCCCTTTGTTGTCTGTATATTACCTGTTCAGACTGATTGTGAAGAGCCTGTCAAACATACCTGAAAAACTGTCAGAATATTTTGGAGCGCTGGATGAATCATCACACATTAACAACATGCCTTACAGCTCAGCTTCTTCACTGCACGTTTGCTGGGAAAAGCTTGAACACTTATTTCACGCCTTATTCATCCTCCATCCTTCTTCATTTTCCAAACTACCTTCAAGCTTTGCTTACGTCCTCTCTTCTCACCCAGCAGCATGACCTAAATTGGCCGAAAGATTCAAGTGAGTGGGGAGCAAGATTAGACATTATCTCTCCTAGAATATAAACCAGAGAGTTAAAAACTGGACTTCTATTACTTCTTAGAAATGCTTCTAGTTCGTTGCTACTGACTATACAATTTATAGCAACACACAGATCAGGACTAACTAATTTGACAATGTCACACATCTACAAACATATAGCAGCTGTCAAATGACACTAGAAATGTCTGGCATCTTCTTAAAAATTTATCCCTGGAATTACTGCAGTTGTTACCTGGCACCACACAGATACAGAATAGAAACATTTCTTGCATATCTTACTCCTTTTTGCCTCTCTATCCACTAATGCCACAAAACAAATTCCTCATGTAGACCACTGAAATCCAAAGAGGATCCTTTCTTGCAGCATTGGGGTCAACAGCTCCAAAGGGCTCCAGTCAGGAAAAGTTTGGGAAGTGCAGCGTGGGGAGTGAAACAACTGCAGAACCCGATACTTCGGGAGCTGAGAACTTAGAATAATTTCTCCATCTCTTACTGGACTTCTTCAGTAAGGAGCTGGCTGCCTTTGGGCTCCAGTTTTCCCTTCCTTCACAGTCTTCAGATTAACTCTTAATCTGTTCCTTTTATATTTACCCTCTTGTCCTTTCATTCAGGCTCCATTGCTGTTCCTTCCCTCTGGAATATTTTTTCTGGGTTAATCCCATATCCCCAAAGTAATGATATACTGAAATGTCTTCCTCTGTATTTTTCTTGCGTGCACAGCTGCTTCTCCCCGATCCCATCTTGTCTAAGTTCTCGCAGTGCGACCTGTCTACCACTGTCCCTGCCTCCTCCACGGGACTGCAGAGCCTCTGCCACCAACGGCAGCCGTGGGATCAGCTGCAGCAGTGGCAGAAAATGTCACCACTGCCGGTGGCAGCTCCTGGCTGCGAGCCACTCTGCATAGCGCTGTGACAAGATGCCAGCTAGTTAAGCATCGTACTATTCAAGCTTGTTATTCTACTAGCCTAATTTTCCTTACTATTAGCTGTTCTAGTTACTGGCAGTTAAAAGTGAAGTACTGTTCCGTTGATGCTCTCTCCCCCGTCTTTGTTTAAAATAAAAGCCTACCTTCCTCCAGAGGGGGTATGACAGTTTTTGCATTGTCGAGACACGAGCAGCTTCCAAAGCCTTGGAGAAAAACTCCCTCTGCAAAGAATAAATAAAACCACAATTTAAAAATTCACAAGTGAAAAATACTCTCATTCCTTTGCCTGTCCTTCCACTAGCTGGTACGCTGTCACACCAGCCCCTTCCCCCGTCTCTAGCGGAAGGAACCTTGGCATAACCTTGCTCATACCATAAACAATGTCTTATGATTAGTGAAGGATTTAAATTCTGAATTAAAGCTTTAGAATAAATGAGTCATATTCTGCAACACAAAGGTCAGCGGACACACAGAGACTAAACTGTGCCGGGGAAATGATATCATGATGGTTCCATGAATATTAAACTGGCTTCTGCCAAATTTATCTTAGTTTTAAGAAAGAAGATTAATATTACACTTTTAGTAAACATTAGTATTCTAAAAAGAATGTAAAGAGAGGGAACATATTCTATCTCTGATTGAAGCACACTGTTGAATGGTATTTGTATTAGTAAAGTGTCAAGTAGATAACGTATCTGCAGGATAAACAAGCCCAAAAAAAAGGAAGTTTCAGATGACCAACACATAACTCACTGAGAAATGTGGCTAACATAACTTGCTAAAAAAAGCATTTATGAACACTTGGCATTTGCATAGACATATTTTTACAGGTTGGGCAAAGTTTGTTGTAGCTGGGAAGTGTAACTGTCACCATTCATTTCAGACAGTTTTTTGTACGAGGTCTTTTTTGTTCTTAGGGAAGCAGACAGCTGGAACGCCAGAGATCTCCAAATACAGGCAGGCACATGCCAGCACCTAAAGGCACAGCAAGGCTGAGGCCATTCAGGAATCTGGGAATTTGAGCTACGTGGGTGAACACGATTTCACTGGATGTTTGGTGCATGAGTATGAACACGGGTGATAGAAAAACCATGTCAAGTAGCTTAAAAACATACTCGGGAAAAGCCAGACACAGCCGCAGGAGAACTGAGGGACCAGGAAGAAGAGGTTTGGAAAATGAGGTTTTACACTGAGGGCTGCATGGACGAGATTTGCAAATGCGAACTTAAAAAAAAAACTAACAACAACAAAAAAAAAAAACGTGCCTTCTGTCCTTCATTGCTCTGGTTTTCAGAAGAAACGGAGTTTTAGCATTCTTTATAGCGATAGTGGGAGTTCACTGTCCTGGAATTCACTGATCCCAGACAACTCAGCCAAATATTTTAGTATTTGGAACTGCTGCTGCTACTGCTACAAATATTTTTTGTTTGCTATCTATACTAGATAGCAATGTGTTGTTTCTTTTGATACATCTTAGGCCAAATACTCATTTTTTCAATGCAAAAACCCAACCTGTATTTCTGAAGCACATTCATAATTAGTAAATCCAACAGGGCAGACTACAATTTTCACTCACTGCAAGGATGGCATGTTCCAAAAATATCTGCATTAGCACGACTCCAGTGTAAAGAGGACTGGATCAGAGGTAGCTGAGACCCCTCCTAACTGTCACACAGCTTCTGAGCCTCCCAGCTCTTACCTAGCACATGAGGTCAAATGCGGTAAAATAAACACTGAAGTAACACACTGTTTGCTTTCTTAACCAAGACACCTTCTTAGCTCACGGGTAGAAGACAAACACAATGAAGGGCATGAAAAATTTGAGCGGAGCGCTAATCTTAGGTCAAATTTTCAGTTGGTTCTAAATAGCATTGCTCCACTTCAGCGCACAATGACAACTTACACCAGCTGAGAGGTTGACTTGGTGACTCTCCATGGGAAACACTGGGCCTGAAGCGATGGGCAGCTGCTGGAAATCTAACTTCCCTGAGAGCCGTCCCATTCATATTCAAGAATTGGAGCTCCAGATTACTCTGGAGTGATCATTTCATGTAGCTACCTTGGAAATGATGATGAAAGTGTAACTTGCAAACGATGTCTCCAGGAACAAGCAAATAATGCACTGGTGTTGACCATAAATAATTACCGTGGAAATACCAGCTGAGGTCTATTCACTAAACACACAGAATTAAAACAGCATAGTAGACTGGAAAAGGCCATTCACTATAATCCCATTCATATATTTACCAGGCTCTACCTTAAAACCAATTTCTTTTCTTGCCTCAAATATATTCACTGCAAGACTTCCAGAATCTCACACCTCTGACAGTTACTAATCTTCTAATTTGCAGACCATGTTTACTCACAATCAGCTCATTTTATCAAAGCACTGGTCCTTGACCCTATAGCTGATGAACATAAAAGCTTTGTAGGGAAAAGCAACGTCTTTTATTAGATCAACAGACATAGCTAGGGAGAGACAAACAAGATATTAGGCCACAAAACCCTTCTTCAGGCCTGAAACAGGGGCAGAAAAACTCAAGTTAAATACAGCTTGGGAGCACTTGTTCTGAATAAAACTTAATGATGTCAAACAATTACCCAATTTGAGGAAAAGGTATCCACAAAATACTGGGGATATTAATAAGGCGTGAGATGATTAAGCCATAGGATAGGTACCATGTGGGCTAAAAGAGATGCCATTAACTGCCAGAACTGAAATGTACTATAGGCTCCTACAGACATCGTATTACTTACAGAACCTCCTGCCCAGAGAGCTCCAAAACCACTGTATACGGGAGAGCTCCACAAAACGGACCCCTGCGCATCAAGGCAGCGTGAGCCCTGGGGTGCGTCTCAATAGCCTGGATCAGCGACTGCCCGTGATGCTGGAGCTGCACCCCACCCTGCCCTCAGGAGCCATTTTGAGGAATACTCCTTCAAAAACACTTTCCTCAGATTCCTGATGGTTAAATTCTGGATATGTGGGGTTTACACTTGAGCTGAAAAGCTCAAAGGACAATACTTTGTAGCCAGTGAGAAAATGATGGAGGCCCTGAGAAAAAACTCAAAACAGCGTCCATCTACTCCTTTGAGCACAGTGAAAGTCACCCCACTGTAACAACAGCTTCTGTATTCACCTTCAGCCCGGGGGCAAGCCCCGCACCAGCGCTCGCTGCATGCTGCACACCGGTCTATCAGCACACGAGCGCAGCGCAAGAATCAGCTCTGCAGACTCCAAAGCTGTAAAGAAAATTAACAATTTTTTGTCATTATTAACAATTACAATTATTCACAATTAACAAATTAAATTAAGGACACCACGCGCCTAGATATCTGTGTTACTAAGTTTTTTACAATGACTTTGCAAACTGCTGTAGGACAAGGAACCTTTAAGTATGCCTTTTAATACTTCCACAGACTGATTTTGTAAAAAGGAGGAACAAAGGGACACGATGGTTTGGATGATTTAAGCTCTATTAGACAAGAGATCATTTAAAAATGCATACCATATAGTTCACACTGTGTTCATCTGAAAAAGCATTCAGAACTGTTGCTAACTCTACCTTCACCTAACACCTCTCAAGACAGCCCTGATTTTAGAAGCATCTGAAACAATTAAAATTAAAGCACAGGTTCCACAAGGTATATACACGGTGAGCAGTATTTACTCAAGGAAGCAATCCAGCTAGAGTTCACTTACCTCAAAAAGCGCTACCTTACATGAGTTAACTGTGGAGGAGGAGGCCCTCTGGAAAGCTAACATCATTTTATGACTTTTTGTCTATGTATAAAGGATAAGCTGTTCAAAAAGTTCCTCCTAAAGGTCCAAAAGATAACGGTCCAAATGGATTCACTCATCAGCCTCTGCATATTCCTTTCTCAAACAGCTTCACTAAAAAGAGTAAAAAAATATAAAAATTTACTTCCCTTGCCTTCCCTATCAGATATTTACAGAAACAAAAAAATTCCTTCTCATGACATTCCTGGATGCCATTTCAAATAACCAAATAGGAATTTAGAAAAAATGAAGAGGAAGGGAAAGAGATAGCTTGGCTGACTTCAAGGAAAAAAAAAAAAAGCCACTAAATTATGTCCTCGCACACCTCCATACCTTCCCCAGAACTCCCAAAGGAACTGTGAAAAGGGGTGACATTTCCACCTACCCCATTACTAATTTAGGCAAAGGAAGAGCTTGCCAAAAAGCTATTTATAGCAAAGGCAGCAAGGGCAGGGGAGTGGGGTGCAGGCGAGGGGTGCAGAAACAGGTGCAGCCGCAGCGCGCATGACCCCGGCCGCCGAGGTGAGGGCTGGCTAATCCCGGCTCGAAAATATGACATCTTGGGCTCATGATAGTCACAGGGCTTTTCCATCAGCAGGCGGGGCGGGGAAACGGCGGGGTGGGAGGGAAGGGCACTGCAGCTGGGCCCTATAAATCAGAGGCGAACCCGCCTTTTCCCTCAATGAAATAGTAAGGTGAGGCAGAGGCGAGTAGGGGAAAAGAGAGGGAAAAGGATCAGGTGTGGTTTTATTCTGCTGAAAGTAATTTCAGTGTTCCTAATTTTTTTTCTCATCACGCTCCTGTGAAGGAGGCAACTCTGCAAAGATGAAGTACATCATAGGCATCGGAGGGTAAGTTCCAGTTAATATTGCTTATATATAATATATATAAACACTACTTTCTTTTCCCATTCAATTGTTAGACAATTGAAGACTTGGAGATTATTTATGACTATAAAATAATATTACAGGATTCTAGAAAAGATGCAACTTGCTGACTCTGAATTCATGCTGCTTTTACTTAATACGGAGAGCTCTGCAGGGTGGCATATATCAAACTTTTTTAACATTAACAGGAGGTATGCTGAAGTAGAAAAAAGTATTTCAAGTAATTTTGTAGGTCAGATGAAGGGAGCGGTGTGCCTCAGCTATGAAGAAGGATGTTTTCAAAATCAAGTTAGACTTTTAAAAGGTTCTGTCAAAGACTAAGAGGAAAAAAAATCCTGCTTCAAATAAGATGGGGGGGCGGGGGTGTACAAAAACCTTTATTTTTCTCTAGCAAAGTAGGATTTAGAAGCAAGCTTGCGTGTGTGCTTGGGACAGGGCGGCAGAGCTTGGCGCATCCCTGCTGTCTGCAGAAAGGCTTGCAAAGCCGACACTGTGCAAGATTTACAACATGGGTTAAAGACAGTGCCAGACTTCTATAGACTTTTTGAACAAAAAAATAGGAATAAGCACATTCAGGCTTGACAGCTCTCTCCTTTGGAGAGGAAGATTATTCAGACCTTTTATATTAAAACAGGGTTTGCAGGCACAAGGAAGCCTGGCTCGTTCTCTGAGAAAAGAGCAAGCTTCCCTCGTTTATAATTCATTTAAGGCATTTTTTAAAGGCACTTTTTGCAAGCCTGACTCTCAGGGGGTGGCTTCTTAAGCTGATGAACCTAAGCCTGCTAACGAGCCAGGGCGTTTTAGGGCAACGAATGCCGGCAAAGGCGCGTTTTCCATCTCCCCGGGGAGCTGCCCGGCCCCGGCGCGGGGGCGGCCCCGGCGGACACCGGGCCGCCCGGAGGGAGGAGAGGGCAGGGGTAGGCAGCCCGGCGGCTGGAGCCCTGCAGCCGCCTCCATCTTGAGGAGGGGGCGGCTGGCGGGGAGACGGGGCGGGGGAGCCCCGCCGGCCCGGGGCGCCGCCCTGAGGGGAGCGGAGATGGCGGCGCGGCCCCGCGCTCCCTCAGCGCGGCCGTTGAGCGCGCGGGAAGCGGCGCGGCCGTTAGGAGGGGCGCCAGGCGCCACCGGGCCCGCGCGCGCGGGCCGGACGCAGCCAGTTGCCGGCGGGGAAGGGGCGGGGCGGAGAGAGGTCACAGCCAATCGGCGGCCAGCGCGCGCCAGGGCGCCGGCGAGGCGGGAAATTCAAACGGGCTGAGCGCGGGGTGCCGCCCGGTCTCGCCTTCCCTCAGGGCGTCCCGCGGGGGCTCCAACGCGGGTCTAACGCCTCTTTCTCACCGCTCCGGGCAGCGTCACCAACGGTGGCAAAACCACCTTGACCAACAGGCTCATCAAGGCGCTCCCCAACTGCTGTGTGGTCCACCAGGATGACTTCTTCAAGGTAAGCCGAGCTCCCCGCTTCTGTAAAATATCAACTGCTGCTTGTACATGTCGTGGTAGGTCCCCCTGTAAGTTTTATATACTTGAGCAGGCTTTCCAAGTAAGTTCTGACAGTAACACGTTTTCTGATTTTTCTCTTTAAATATACGTATATTTAATTTTTTAAACTGCTTCGGACAGGTGAGGAGATATTGACATTTGTAAGGGTCAGTATCTGCCAGTTTCCACAGAAGTGGAGCTTGGCACAGAACAGTTGCAGCAAAAGCTTCCTTTATTTTTAACGAGTCTAACTTCAGGTCAAACCACTGATCTAAGTTAGAGGTTATTTACTGTACTTTGCACAAATAACTCTCTCCATGTTGGATTTTCCTCCTTATTTTATATAAGAATGTTGCTTGTAAATAATACTTCAGGATTTAAGCACCTTTACGCTGCTTAAAATGCAGAAAGGCAGTTGTATTGGGGAGCTTTGGCAGCTCCGTATCAGAAACACAATTCAAAGGTTGCTAAAGACAAACACAGAAGACCTGCGCTGACCTGGGTGCCTTCTGCACCAAGCCTGGGAGAGCCGCGGGGGAAGTGGGCACATCAGAAGTGCGTTACTAAACCCCGTCGGCTGCAGCCATTTCATGGGATTTACAATATAGCTGGACCCCACCATACGTGGAAGTCCAAGAGATGTGGCAACATACTTGAAGTAGTTGCATAGTGTCCCCCGACATGCTCCAGCATTGGCAGCTGCGCAGTCGGTTTGTCCTGCCTTTGCAGGAACATGTGCCGTACGAAACGGAATGAGACACGCATTCGGAAGCGCCTCTTTGCCAGAAGCCTCGTGCACAAATTTGGTCAGATATGAGCCCTTAAAGTAAAGGAGGAATTTTCCATAAAGATATTCTCACTAGTGTGTTTAGCTCGCAAATGCTAGTGCAAATAAAGCTGTAGCTAAGTGATCAACAGTCGTGCTGTGCTGACCTGTGTTTTTATTAGAGCTGTTAGGAGTTAAAGATATTATTGAACATGTAAACTCTGGCAGTTAGTTAACACTGTATTTGCATTTCAAGTTCTTATGTGTTGACTTATAAACAGGGGCCTGTAGTATTTTGGCTAATAACATGGTATCAAATTATTAACCTAGAACTCTTTGTCCAAAGTGGCTTGACTGAGCCAAGAAAAGGTTTTAAAGTTCTTGGGGTTGGTGAAAGATGGGAACTTAAATTTTAATGTAGTCCAAGCAGGGTATGTGATTGTTTTGTTAAGTGAACACTTGCTTTGTTGTGTATTGCAGTATTGTCCAGGTTGTGATCGGATCTTAGGTAACTGATCACGCTGAGTTTGCAGCAATGTTTTATTGCTCACTATATTTCAGCCACAAGATCAAATAGAAGTCGGGGAAGACGGCTTTAAACAATGGGATGGTAAGAGCAGTGTTCGCTATAGGATGCAGTAATGTATATTTTTCCTAAGTATTTCTTTTTAATTATTAAAGATTTAACAGTAAACTTATGTAACTTCAATTTTACAAGTTCATTCTATATTATACTTTCAAGCCTACGTGATTCATTGTATTTGATTGCATACCTTTTTCCCACCCACCCCCTTTCTTCTAACTAGTGTTGGACTCCTTGGATATGGAGGCAATGGTGAGCACTGTGCGTGCGTGGATTGAGAACCCAGTGAAGTTTGCCCGTTCCCACGGGGTGAATGTTACGCCTGGCTCTAAAGAGCCAGCCTCCAAAGATATCCATATATTGGTCATTGAAGGCTTCCTGCTTTATAATTACAAGTAAGGTTTGGGGAACTGTTAACGGTTTGCCAGGGAAGAACACTAGATCCCTAGTGCCAGGGCTAAAACCTCCTTTTTACTAATATACCCTTCCTGACTTGCTCGGAGGTGTCACGTGTAAGAATTTTTCTCATGTAGAACGTGAAATTTACCAGTAAATGCTGGTAAATGTGAGGTGCCCAAGGTGACTTTCCCAAGGTAATGTAGGAAGTTCTCACTTAAGGCGCGCCCTTGAACTCTAGGGCATGGGGAGCTTTAGACCAGAACTTGTAAACACTGCGCCAGCGGTGAAGGCACAGGCTTCGCTCCTGGCCTCCCACCCCAGAGCGTAAACCTTGACCTGAGAAGGTCGTTGATGGGAACAAGAAGATAATCCCTTCTGCATTCTCTACTTGGAGTCTCTCCTGGAATTTCGGAGTAGTTCTCTCATGATACACATGGTTGTTTACCACTGACTGAGATGAGCTTGGTAATTAGTTGTATGTTGGAGCAAAGATCAACTACTTTTGCTTTTTTTTTATATGGAGGGGGAAATGCTTGGCAGGAAGATAGGGAGACTGGACGAGCAGTGAAGAGAGAGAAAACTTCCAATAGCTAAATATACAAACTTCAGAAAACTGCATGCTCTAAATATGATGAGCAAAAGAATCTTGGCTCCAAACTATATTTTGTTTACAAAACTCTTTCAAGAGAACAAGCTGTGCATGACACTTAGCAAAACCAGAGTTGTTTATAAGCTGTACCATAAGACAAGCAGCACCATTCTGGCTTTCCAAACTGAATGGAAAATGTAAAACAGCAGTCTCAGACTAGCCATACCGGGAATGGCCAACTGGAGATCGTGCTGGCAAACTGCCTGGCATTCTTGGCCTGTCCCCGGGGAGGTAATTCTCGATATCTCTCCTGAAGGTTACAAATACCTCTGAAGAACCCTGTCTTGTTAACGGGAGCCTTTCCTTAGTCCAGAGGGAGTATCTCATCCACGGACCTGGAGCTTACTCAGTTCATACTATATTAAGCATTTATGCAACCCTCAGCAGGCTTTTAGAAGTTTCATTCCCACTGGGTTTGAACTAGATTTGCTTTAAGGATTTTTCTGGGTTTATTGTCTTCAGCCTAATAGGAGTACAATGCAGTAAGCCGCAGTAGAGCTAACTGCCTGTATTTCTGGAAAAGAACATGAGCTGATGAGTTGCTGTGTACCAAATCTGTGTGCGCATGCACAATTTGACAGCTTGCTTCTGCACAACAGGCCAGATGGTTTGATAAGTCAGTTCATATCAGATTGATGAATCGCAACTTTGGTTTACTACAAGCAGAATTTTAAATGATCTAGAAAGAGTCAGGGTTCACAGCCCAGGTCTTCCCAGCCCTGTGTCTGATCCTCCACATTAACTAGTAGCAGGTATTTGGGTGGGAAAAGTACCTGCCATGCCATTCTGACCTACAAAACCCAGCAATCTCCATGTTTTATAGCTACTAATAAACGCACCGTACCTTAGCTTGTGTCTTAATGAAAACACTTACACTTCTGTTGTCTACAACAGACACAAATATGAGAGAGGCAGAAAGATTTTTATGGCTTTTGGGGGATGATTTAACACTTTTCTCTGTCAGAGAAAAATAAACACGTTCTTTCTTTCTACCCTACCCTAGACCACTGATAGACCTATTCGACATACGCTACTACTTGGCCGTTCCATATGATGAATGCAAAAGGAGGAGAAGGTAAGAAGGTTCCTTGACAGAAGTCCAACCCTTCCTTCCAGTAAAGGCTCTCTTCTAGGGAGAGAAGCTTCTATGGTGCTATCAACGGGACACATTGGTGTCACAAGTTGGAATTACAGTTTAAAATTTTACTTAAATTGGAGAAAGAGACTTTCATGTGGCATTTTCTGAAACTCTAGCTGTCCCCTTTGGGGGCAGGGTTTATGAAGATCAGCACATCGGTGCAAAAGGAACAGAGTTGTTGCGTGCTTCCGCCGTGAGCATCAGCAAACCCTCAGGGACGGCTTGCTTTGCCTTCATCGGCTGTCTGTAGCTTCTGTATTTGCTTTGGGTGCTTAAACTTGTTGCAAAACATAGACCAGTATCGATGAGAAATTGGACTGTGACAATCAGCTCTTACCTAAATGCAACTGAGCAGCTGTCAGAGGAACTTCAGGCTTTGGCAGCGTGCAAGAGGCAGCACGATCCCGGTGGTCCTGATGTTCTTTTCTGTTTTGATATTTGCAGCACACGTAACTACACTGTTCCTGACCCACCGGGTCTCTTTGATGGACACGTCTGGCCCATGTACTTGAAACACAGGAAAGAAATGGAGGACAGCGGTGTTGATGTCGGTAAGCCTCCCTAAATACAAATCCTTTGGCATTGTACTTAGGATTTTAAGGAAGTCGGTAATTTAATTCAAGGAAGTTGTAACTGTAATGATGCAAGGCACTATTTTTATTACTAAGTTGTAATCCTGGCCTACTTTCTGTCCAGATAAATATACGCAGTTTTATAGTTAGGAACATTTGCCCTTTGTGTCATATTGTAAGCACTTATGAGGGGGGGTGGGAAGAAAAAACACATTCTTTATAATGGGATAAGAGATTTTGTGGGCCATAGTTTTTTTCAGGACGGTTCTGTTCTTCCAGTTGGAAAACAAGTTGTCGTTTGAGTCAATAGAGTATGAAATATTTTAAAACTAATCTACAGAAATTTTATTCTGATCAGAAACCTACAGCCTGAAACCTCCATCTCTTTCTTTCAGTTTATTTAGATGGACTGGAGTCTAGAGATGAACTCTACAACCAAGTCTTAGAAGATATTCAGAACAAGCTTTTAAATTGCTTATAGGTAAATATGTCCCTGCTTCTGAGGGGGTGAAGCGTGAGGGACTGACAGCTGGAAACGACCCGCTCCTATGCTTGGATAGTCACGCCTTCCCTTCTTGGTTTTCAGGGTCTTGGAAGACCTGAAAGACCCGTGTACAGAATGATGTAAATAGTACTTAGAAGTCAGAATGAGGGTTTATTTGTGTAAACTCTTCTTACACTGTCCTTTGGAAAGCGTCTTTTGTATATAATTGAAAAAATGAAGATAACTTATTCACAACTCTGATGGACGGGATTTTTTTTTAATTTACTTATTTTATATTCCACTGGCTTAAACATAAGTTGAAAATGCATTTTTATAATGGAACAAGTAGAGCTGCGTTTGGAAAACAACTGACTCTTCTGCTTCTGTGCTGCAGATATTAAGTCTTTACGTAATGGCTTGTTTGTAATGTCGTCTCTTGAATTCAGTAAAAATCAATTTAAAATCTTTTTTTTTCTGAAGTCCTGTTTCAACACATCAGTCACCTTTACTGTAGTAGAAATAGACGCAAAACTCCCCTGAAACACAACAGCAGCCCCTACTTTTTCATATGGCATCTGAAATCTCATACTGTGCAGCCTCAACCCTCCTTCTGTGTGTCACTGCTTTGGTTTCAGTGATAACGCTGGCCTGGAAACCCAGTTCGGACATCCCAACAAGAGCGAGGCTCTCGGAGGTGAACAGCACTTCAGATATTTTTAAAGTGCTGGTATGAGAACAGTTTTGTGTCAGCCTCGGCTTCGTGGTGTTTCTCACTTCATGCTCAAAACAAATTAGCGTGTAGATACCACGGCCCATTTCACACAACAGTCGAGTGCTCCCAAGGTGAGAAGTTTGGACAGAAGCTTCTGTTTCTGCCTTTTGCAACCCCAACAAGACCATTATTTGTTGCTCTCCAGCTAGTGGAACCTCAAGAGCTGGGAACGGCTCTATTTCTGAATTTAAAAGCTAGAAGGCAAATGGGTGGGATTTCTCAGGGAATGAGAGCAGCAGCCTCAAATTAAAGTCGCAGTACCTTAGGAAACTTCAGGAATTGGTACTGAAAATGCTATCCTCATTTCAGTTTGAAACAGTCTTTTAATGCATCCTTGCAGGACAGGCGCAGCCTATTTACTGCTAGACTTCCTGTTAACTCGCTGTGAAGGTGTTTGAAGGAACCCATGCTGTAGAGAGCACTCCTCTCTACCCCGAGGTAACCTGCCTCCACCATGTGTCCCACGGTGGAGCTCACCCCCAGGCAGGTCATATGCTTTTGGCAAAATCCTGCATCAAAGCGCCCCATAGCCCATTGCAACTCTAGAAGGTAGGTGCAAGAGGTTCTGCTTTTTCAAACGCTTCTGGTAAGTTTGTAGAAAGGCCACAGATTTCTTACTCATTCGTGTCCTCCCTTCCTAGCAAGACTATAAGTAAAATATCTGTGGCAATAGTTTTACTGATTTTTCTGTTGAAAGGCTTTTTCTCAGTATTTCAGTGAGATAAAAGCTTCCCAGTCCAAGCAAGATGGCACAAAAGAAGCAATTTGGCAAACACAATCAGAATATTGAAATAAACTGTACCATGGAGCGTAATGTGCTTGAGAAAAGAACGGGGATGTTCCTGAAGCAAAACTGAGTGGTAGCTTTTTATTTTCCTGCTTATCACGTACGTTGAGGACAACATTCTGCTTGAGTTTCCCCCTTTATGAATAGCGCAGCTCCTATTCTTCACCAGGCTTTTAGCTGGCGAGCCAAAGGGTGACCTTCACCCGGGCAGCCCCGCAGGGCACATGAGCAGCACCACGGTGAGTGCTACAAAAAATGTCATCTCTTTGCCCTGGCTGCTCGGATGGGCCTGTGCTGCCACCAGCCGTGCCTGGGGCACTGTGGGCCGGGGACAACGGCAGCTCGCTGTGGCTATAAAATAGACCAGAATATCTCAGTTGGAAGGGATCTGCAGCGATCATCTCGTCCAACTGCCTGACTGCTTCAGGGCTGACCAGGAGTTAAAGCGTGTTCTTAAGGGCATTGTCCAAATGCCTCTTAAACCCTGCCAGGCTCAGGGCATCCACCGCCTCTCCAGGAAGCCTGTTCCAGTGTCTGACCACCCTCTTGGTAAAAAAATGCTTCCTCACGTCAAGTCTAAGCCTCCCCTGATGCAGCTTTCAGCCATTCCCAGGCGCCCAGTCCCTGGATCACTGGGAGAAGGGATCAGCACCTCCCTCTCCACATCCCCTCCTCAGGAAGCTGCAGAGAGCCATGAGGTTGCCCCTCAGCCTCCTTTTCTCCAAAGGAGACAAACCCAGAGTGCTGAGCCACTCCCGAGGACATGCCTTCAGCCCTTCACCCGCTGAGCGCCCTCTGGACGCATCCGAGGACCTTCACGCCCTTCTCAAACGGCAGGGCCCAGAGCTGTAGCTCTGTGCGCCCGATGAAGACCTGGCTGCAGCGTTGTCCTTGGCTAGTGGCAAGCTCCAAGCTAATAATAAACTCTCCACACCACTCTGTGCCTGGTAACTAATTGAGCTTAAACCCTGTGGTGAGATAGGTGAGCGTGTTGAGATCTGTCAACCCGCTATCGAAATACACCGGCTAAAGATAGGAAGTGCCATTAAACTGATGTCCGAAAGCACATGCGGCGCACCACGCATAAAAGGTTCACCATGTTAAAGTACAAAACCTCTCACGTGGGATGAGTGTGGTGATCTTTTGGACACTAAAATAACTTGGCTGTGGTGTCAGCGCAGCTCACTTCAGAAAATTTTTGGGCATGCCTTAATTAGAAACATGGCTCCAGAAAAGCAGCTGCCACAGATTAGCAAGAAGTCACCCAAAAAACCACCGAGCCTGCTTCAAGGGGTGTTTTAAACAGCCTGGTGAAGCAGCCAGTCAGATCCACCACCTTCTCCTTGTGATACACCGATATTTTCCGATTGTCTGGCTGGAACGGGGACGCCGCAGCCAGAAACGAGACGCGAATACTGATGGCATCACCCACAATTCCACAAGCTATAAAAAGGCATATTTCCTTGTGTGCAACCCTTGTGCATGCCTGGAGAGACCCACAAAACTATAATTACACCATTACACGGCCGGCCGCTCGTCAATGGCAAAGCTGAGGAACGCCTGGGCCAGGGACAGTGTGCTGCGACTTGTCACCGATACCTTGTAAGTCCATTTGACATCGTTACACGGAGCGTTTCCCGCAGATTAGCTGCAGGCTCTGCTCGCTGGCAGAAAAAAAAGCAGCCTCAGCTCCCCAGTGGGATCCGGCATATAATTTCCATCAGGGTTTCCCCTGTGTTAGCAGATAGGTTTAACCCTCACCTGATAAACCGTGCAAAACCATTTCGCTTTCATAAAGACATATAAGGGAAAAGACATCGCGCTCGCTTCAAGCCAGCCTCTAGGATGCAAAAATCGAAGCCTAAAAAAGGCGCTTTGATATTCTCTGCCCGCAGAGAATATAAAACACCCCAGGGCGGCGTTAGCTCCGGTTGCAAAGAGGGGAACGGAGGCAAAATGTCCCGGTACGTCACATCGCCAAAATCAGCTGGGGACCAGCACACCCCCTCGTTTCCAAGCACACCCTCGTTCCCGTGGTGTTTAGTAATAGCCAAGTTCCTGTAGTATTTACCTCCTGGACACTTTCTCCCCAGTAAATCCTCCACGGTGGGCAGTAGGTATTTTCCCCCTTCTTTGCAGCTGTACGTGGTCCATGGTGCAGCCTGCTGAACTCATGCCAGCACTCTGCAATTTAAAACCCTCTAAAGTAGGTCACCCTGGGCGCAGCGGCAACAAAACCCACCCCAAATTCTGCTTTTTTAAAAAAAACAAAAAAAAACAAAAAACAAAAAACAAAAAAAAAAAAAAAAAAAAAAAAAAAAACAAAACAAAAAAAAAAAAAAAAAAAAAAAAAACAAAAAAAAAAACAAACCACGTTCTGGTGTTATCTCACGCATCCACCAGGATGGGAACTCCTGCTCCCAGCCCCTCGGGAGCAGCGTGCCTGCCGGGTGGCTGGGGAGTTGACGGCCGCACCGGCCAGGGTGAATGGCCAGCGGCTTCCAAGAGCCTTGAAACAGGAACCCGCGGCACGAGGAGCATCTGGAAAGCCTTAGCACTATGTGAACTTTGCACAGCTCGGGAACAACTGTTGCTATAGGATTTCCATACATCCCTTCACACGCTGGCTCTGGTGATGAATCAGCTCTGCAAGAGCGGATCAAATGCCCAGGACTCCAGCTGAATCCGCACTCCGAGGCCTTCCCCTGAACCCCAACGCCCGGAGGGGAGGACGACAGCGTCGAGCCCCCCAGCTGGGCTCTGGCGTCCCCCACCGCGGCCGGAGCACCCCTCCAGCCACAGGGGCTGCACCCTGGGCCGGCGGCACAGATCCTGCTCTGCCGTGGGATGCTGCCGCCAGCCGGGCGGTCACGCCGTCACCCCTGGATGCCAAGTGCCTCGGCCTGGAAAAACGGGACAGACTAAAATTATCCCCGGGGCCTGCGTGCCCCGCGGGTTGGGATGAAACCTACACCCTGTGGGACGTCAGCGGGCAGCAGCTGGCACGCGGGGCTGCCCGACGGCTGGCATGGACGGGGGCACGGGGCATGTCCCCTCCGCCCGGCTTGGGCCCATCTCACCACCACCCCAGACCCCCAGGGGGGACACTGGAGTGACAAAAAAAGCCTGAACTGAGCAAATCCCCTCAGCCCAGAGCTCAGCTTGAGGAAAACCCGCTGCTGCACCCCCGGCCGCAGGTGCTGATGAGCCAGAGGGCCGCTTGCCATCCGCTGGGATTTGGCCGGTGATTCCCCCAGGTCAAATTCAGCTGGATCTTGGCTCCATCGCCACGGGGCCGTGGGCAGCCGGAAACCCCTCAGTGCTCCCAGCGGAAACCTGGCCCCGGGCTCTCACACATGCTCTGCAGAAAGCGGCAATTCGGGACCTCGTCCGCCCCTGTCCCCAGGAGGCCAGTGTGAGGGGACGGTGTCCAGCCCACACTGGCCCCCCGGCCCTGGCCCCCAGCTGCTCTCCTGCGCTCGCTGGTGCATCTCCTGGTGATGCCAGAGCCCAGCAGCCCTCCCCAGCCCCGATAATACTGGGGCTAATTCCATGTCCACTCTGTTCCTGTGCAAAATGGGATCTGGCTGACCCCTGCAAAAGGGGGATCCCTGGGGAAAGGGGTAGGGGCCCCACAGAAACCCTGGGACCCTACCCGCACCCAAAGGCCTCCCCCAAGCCACAGGGACCCCCCCCAAACCCCATAGACTGTCTCCAATTCCCAGGACCAGCCCCCAACCTTCCCCGAGCACCCCAGACCTCCCTCGGGGTCCAAGGCAAGAGGGGCCGGGGGCTCCCCCAGCCCGGGAGCACCCTGCAGCCCCACCCCAGAGCCCATCGAAGCGCACAGGGAGCTCCTTGCCAGCGTTGGGGCTGATAAGGCAAAAAAAAAAAAGCCTTTCCCCTCCCAACTGAAGGAAGTGCCTCTGGGACAGAGGAGCTGTCACCCCACGGTGCCTCCTTGCCCTCCTCCCACCACCTGTCCTCCCACGGCAGGAGCCAAGGCAGCCACCCCGGTGCGTGGAAACCTTTATTTTGTTAAAAGGGGGAACGTGCGGTGGGCCCGAGGCTGGGGTGGGTGCAACGGGGTGCGATGCCCTGGGGGGAGCAGGGGATGGCCGGGGTCACCCACGGGGCTGCAGTGCCTTGGGCCACGCAGGAATTGGTCCTCGGTCATGGCTCACGCATGGCAGATGCTGAGCTGCTGCTGCCAGGGTTTAGAGGAGGGGTCTCCCCACCAAGGCCCCCCTCCCAGGCAGGACACTGCAGCAGCTCCAAGACCCAGGCCCCGGGTGGGATGGGGAGGGGAGGACCGGTCCCCGAGCCCTGCGGCAGCAAGGCGGGGAGCAACCGGGAGCACAGGGAGGACGCAGAGGGCAAGCCAAGCAAGAGCCGCACAAAGGAAGCCAAAACCCAGGCGAGTACAACTCAAGCCCCCTGAGGCAGGGGTCTCCAGGGAGGTGCAAGCCCCCGGCACGCCGCCACGAGCCCAATAGAGCCTGGGGACATTTACCGAAGGCTGTCAGTGGACCGGCTCCTCGGGCGAGGCAGGGGCAGAGCCACCGAGGTCCCTTCGGCACTGCCTGCCGCTGCAGGGCAGCTGGGAAGGACGACCAACCTCAGCCCGAGGGCAGCTGACCCCGGCACTGGCCCAGCTAGCGGATGCTGCCATCTCCCTCGCCGCTCTGCAGCTTCTCCCGCTCAATGGACCACACCAGCTCCTGGACAAACTTCATCTCTGAGGCCACCTGCTTGGCCAACGCCTCGTAGTGGTTCTCCAGCTTTCGGTAACGCCTCTTGAGGCCATTGGCCACCTGCACCACACTCTTGGTCTCCTCCTGCGCCTGCTTCTTCAGGGCTTCCGTCTTCTGCAGCTCCTGCCGGATCTGGCGGAGGTCCTGGCTGATGCTCTCGTTCTCCTCCTTGTACCATGACTCCTTCTCCTCATAGATGGACAGCAGGGCCTCGATGTCCTCCTGGAAGGACTTCTTGTTCCTCTCCAGCTCTCGGAGGCTCTCCTCGGCTGCAGCCACCTCCTCCATGACCTTGGAGAAGCGCTCAAAGTTGATGTATGTGTTGTTTGGCGGCATGCTGGAGTGGGACTTGATGGTGTACTCCTTCAGGCGCGTGGTCTTCAGCCGGCGGCGCTCGGGCTTCTTGCAGTTGTCTTCATTGCGGACATTCCTCCTCTTGATCACCTGCAGAGAGGGACAGCCACAGGCGTGGGGCACAGCCGAAACAGCAGGAGCCAGACGGCTTCAGCACCCACCCGTGTTCCTCCGGCAGCGTGGCCACCAGCAGCACCAAACCAGCCCCAATGGGGGGTTGGAAGAGCAGTGGAGAGCTGCCAGCACATCAACACCCACCCTCGACCTCTTAGATGTTTGACACCCAAAAGGCGCTGATTCTTTAACTTCTCACCTTAATCCAAGGGTGTTCCAGGCTTTGAGCGATGGTCATCCGCTTCCTGCAACGACAGCAAGGCTGCAACCAAGGGGCAGAGGCTTTGCTGCCTCTGTCCCAGTTAAACTCCTGGAAAAGCAGCTCGGATCCTTCCACCTTCAGGGCACAGATGAGCCCAGACAAACTTGCTGTACCCAAGGGCCACCCAGGCAGGGGCCGCAGCCAGCCTCCATGCCCTCAGCCAGCATCCCAAGAGCAAATACACGCAGAAGAGCCCGCATGAACCTCCCAACCGAGGCACAGCACCACTGCTCCCGCCCTGGCCCAGGGTCCTAGGGGCTCCAGTCAGCCCTTCATCCCTTCCAAACCACGTTCCCTCCTTTTCAGCTGAGCTGCTGCACCCTCAAGGTGGCCCCAGAATTCATGCCGTGCCTGATGTGGGGGAAAAACTTTGGTTTCAAGATGTTTTGCAACACCAAATCCTACAAACAGCAGGAGGGAAACGGGGATAAATGGGATTTAGAAACAACCAGCACAACAGGGACGGGCAAAGGACAGGCTGGCAGCAGGCAGGCTCAGAGCTAAACCCTAGCACATGCAGGAGACGTGGGAGCTGCCTGTATGCAGGGGGTTGGGGCAGGAGGGACCATCCCCTCTCCCAGGGCAATCCCCAGCTCTGCTCCCTGTCTCTCACTTGGGGTCCTTGACGAGCAGGCGGCGGATGAAGTCCTTGGCCAGCTCACTGGTGTTGCTGAAATACTCCTCGTCGAAGTCATAGTTGACGGCGGATATGTTGGTCAGGGTCTCTTGCTTTGTTTCCCCCAGGAAGGGGGAGGCTCCGCTCAGCCTGCGGCAAGAGTGGGTTGTGAGACCCCAAAAAGGTGACAGCACGAGGCGGAGGACTTGCCCAGCAGAGCGTGTCTCTCCCAGACTCCCCTTATACTCACAGTATGTAAGTGATGACCCCAATGCTCCTGGAAGAGAGAGGAAGACAAGGCTGAAGCCCCACAGAGCGCTGTCAGTCCCCTCTCCCTGCGTTTTCAGCAAGGGGGGAGATATGCCAGCACGAGCCTGGTCCCTGGGACTGGCCACCGGTGCCACAGGGGCCGGCACTGGAAGGTGCCTCAAGGGGACTCACTCACCACATGTCGGCCTCCAGCCCCAGGGGTTCGTAGTTTACAATTTCTGGGGCTTTAGAAGGAAAGAGGGGAGAAAAGAGACTTATTCCGGGGGAAGGAAGCCTGTCCCCATGGACACATCCCAGCAGCTGCCCAGACTGCTGCACGAGGGCTTTGGGCATCTCTCTGAGATTAAGCCAAAGCTTTCAGAGCCCAGAGGAGCCCCACAGGAATGCCGCCAGCTGGATCTTACCTACAAACTCCGGGGTCCCAAATATATTCTTGAATTCATTCCCAGCTTCAATCTTGTGGGCGATCCCGAAGTCTATGAGTTTGATGCGAGGGTTTGGCACGTTCTTGTCCAGCAGCATGATGTTCTCTGGCTGTGAGGGGAGAGGACACACGCCTCAAGTAGGGATTGATCCCAGAGCCAGCCCCACTGCTCCACAGGAGCCTGAATGGTCGTCCCTGCTCTCCAGCATGGGGCGTTTGCACCTCCCAGACCTCACCTTCAAGTCGAAGTGGGCGATGCGCTTGGAGTGCAGGTAGTGCACCCCATCCAGGATCTGCTTGAGGAACTGGGTGGCCTCCTCCTCCGTCAGGGACTCCTTCTCGGCCAGGAAATCAAAGAGCTCGCCGCCCGAGACCAGCTCCAGGATCAGCACCACGTCTGTCTTGTTCTCAAAGATGTCGTGCAGCGTGATGATGTTGGGATGCTGGATCTCCCGCAGGATGTCCACCTCCCTCTCGATCTCCTCCCGGCTCACGCCCCGACGGCTGGACGACAGCCGACGCTTCTTGATGAATTTGGCCGCGTATTCCAGACCCGTTTTCCTTTCCCGGCATTTTCGTACAATGGCAAACTGGCCGCTGTGGGATGCAGGGAGGAGGTGAGGAGAGGACCTCCTGCATCGCATGTGCCAGTGTGTGCTTGGCAGCGGGGTCAGCACCAGCACGAGGATGGGGGACGCTGCGTGCCGGGACGCTGTGCTGTGCATGAGGACGTGTGATTTCCCCAGGGTCTGTCGGGAATTGGGGTCCTGCCAGCACACAGACAATGATGCCCGCCTGCTCCCGGGGTTTACACACCCTGGCACCACCGGAGCAGGCCTGTAAACGCCAGCGCTGCTGGGATGGAGAAAGGGAATTCCTCCCCGGGACGCGGCAGCTGCTGACCCTCCCTGGGCTTTTCGGGTGCTGCTGTGATTACTCAGGGTGGGAGATGCCCATCGGCCCCTGTTTCCAGCCAGGAACCCCCAGGCCACCCACAGGAATGAACCCTGGAGCCCAGCAGTCCCAGGCGACCATAAAGCTTCAAAGGGGAAGGTGGGCAGGGCAGGGAAGCGCCTGAAATAAGAGGAACCGCAGTCCACAGCTTAGTTCAAAGCGCGCTGTGGCAGGAGGCCAGGGGGAGGCAGGGCTCCGGGCATCAACAGGCACTTCAAGGAGCCAGGTCCTGCCAACACTGTCATCGCTGCTACAGCAGGATCCTGACCCTTGTCCCTCCCCACCCTGGCCAACCCTCCCATAGCCCCTCTGCCGGGATGCACAAGGGCCCCCCAACACCTTCTCCTGAGGATGGGATCTGGCCCACGTCCCCAGGCTGCTCCCTCCCGGTGACGTGCAGTCCCCGTCACCGGCCTCCGCGCGTGTCCGGACCCAACACTCCTTTATACGTCCCTGGATCGTGGCCAGGGCCACCCACAGCCCCGCCCTGGGGCCGGGACCAGCCTTACCCAGGTGGGATCCATCCCCCGGACACCACATCCGTCCCCGCGGCTCAAACCAGACCGCAGCTACAGCACAGCTCAAAAGGGACCCAGAGCAAGCCCCTGGAAGCTCCCCCACTTTTAAAAAAAAACGCTAAAGCCACCCAAAATGTTTCCACTGCACAATTATCTCTCAGTGCCCGAGAAGCCCCGTGCCCAGGCAGCCATGGTTGCGGCAGCCCCTGAGTCCCGGCAGAGCCGGCACGAGACTGGCATGGCCAAGGCAGTGCTAGAGGATCCAAACCCAGCCCACACCCCTCCCACCGCTGCGGCCTTTGCATCTCGGATGATTAAATGCCATTTGCATGCAGTGATTCACCCCCAGATCTGTCCCGCAGGCGCAGAGTTGGGCGGCAGCAACGGAGAAGGGCCGGAAGCCGCCAGCACCGACCCGGCAGCCCTGGCCAAACCCGGACAGGATAGGAGATCTGCAGGGAGCTGCTAGGCCTGCCCAGATATAGGAGTGAGTTTAACGTTAATTAACGTCTTTTTTTTTTTAATATATTGCTGCTAGAGGACCCTGGCTCTCAGCACAGCCCCCTGCCCCCAGACCCACCACCCGCAGGTAGCACAGAGGTGGCACAGGGGATGCCACCAGCACGGGGACACCACGAGGGCTGCAGCAGTCAGGTGAAGCTGCTGGCCAGGTGCTCAGGCAGGGGGTGCAGCCACAGAAGCACCCACAGAGCACGGCGGGGTGTCACTCACCTGCCCAGCTCTTCCCCCATCTCATAGAAGTCCTCCACGCTCTCCTGCCGGAAGGTGGACATGGCTGCAGGGCCCTGGCAGGGCTGAAGCTGCCCTGACCCTGCCAGCGGAGGAGGAGGCCGGGGAGCAGCCGGGGATCAGCACCTGTGGCAACAGAAAAGGGGGTTTATGCCCCGGGAGCCACATGTGGACACCAGCAGGGGATGGCACCCGCTCAGGGACCCTGTCCCCCTGCGGGGACAGAGGGCAGGAAGGCAGGGAGGCTGCACCGTGGGGTCAATCAGTCCTGGGGCCCCCCCAGGTCTCATCACACCCCAAGGCCCGTGGGCACCCCCTGCCCGCCCTGGCCCCAGCGGGGATGCCCCGGAGAGTGAGAGAAGGGAATAGGGGTGGTGGCTGCATGGGGGCCATGGCTGGCCTGGCCCCCATCCTCAATCCCAAAACCCCTTGTCACCACAGCCAGCAACACCCGGCTGTGGTGGAGGGACACCCCCACCAACCCCACCCCGGCCAGCAGCACCCCACTGTCCCTGCCTCACAGCCCCCTCTGCCCCACAGCCCCCCATCCCTCACAGCCCCCCCACAGCCCTCCCATCCCTCACAGCCCCCCCACAGCCCCCCACCCCTCACAGGCACCCCACAGGCCCCCCATCCCTCACAGGCCCCTCCTGCCTCACACCCCCCCATCCCTCACAGGCCCCTCCCCACTCTACAGCCACCCCCGCCCCACAGCCCTCCCATCCCTCACAGTCCCCCATCCCTCACAGCCCCCCCACAGGCCCCCCATCCCTCACAGGCCCCTCCTGCCTCACAGCCCCCCATCTCTCACAGGCCCCTCCTGACTCACAGCCCCCCCCTGCCCCATAGGCCCCCCATCCCTCACAGGCCTCACACCCGCAGGCCCCTCCTGCCCCACAGCCCCCCCCCCGCCCTACAGCCCCGCAGCCCCCCAGGCCCCATCTCTCACAGCCCCCCCATCCCTCACAGCCCCCCCCATGCCCCATCTCTCACAGCCCCCCCATGCCCCATCTCTCACAGCCCCCCCCCCAGCCCGCTCCTGTCCCACAGCCCCCCCATCCCTCACAGCCCCCCCTATGCCCCATCTCTCACAGCCCCCCCCCCAGCCCGCTCCTGTCCCACAGCCCCCCCATCCCTCACAGCCCCCCCCATGCCCCATCTCTCACAGCCCCCCCCCCAGCCCGCTCCTGTCCCACAGCCCCCCCATCCCTCACAGCCCCCCCCATGCCCCATCTCTCACAGCCCCCCCCCCAGCCCGCTCCTGTCCCACAGCCCCCCCATCCCTCACAGCCCCCCTCGTCCCTCACAGGCCTCAAACCCGCAGCCCCCTCATCCCTCACAGCCCCCTCCACCCTTCACCCCCCCCGCCCCCAAGCCCCCTCCCCACCCCGCAGCTCCCACATCCCCCCTCACGGCCCCACCTGGGCCGCCGCCGCCCGCGTCGCCGCCGCCGCATTCCACCACAGCTGCCGGCCCCACCCACCCTTGGGCCCGCCCCCTCCGCCCCGGAGGGGCGGAGCCAAAGGCGGCCGCGCTGATGTCACCCCTCCCACCCACAGCACCGGTCCTCCCGCCCGCCAGGGGGCGCCCCCGTTTCCGTCTGGGAAAGTACCCAAAGCGGTCCTCCCACCCGCCAGGGGGCGCCCCCGTTTCCGCCTGGGAAAGTACCCAAAGCACGTTGGATCACCATTATCCAATTTTATTAATTCCAGTGGCACTAATACAGGCGGCGATGGGCACGACGGACAGTCACGCTGCGGGCGGGCATCATCCCCCTCCTCCCCTCTTCCTCATTTTGCATCGATTCGCCCCATTTGGGAGCCCCTCCCCCGCCGCAGGAACTTTTCGAGTCAAATAAATACAGAATTGGGCAAAATCTAGTGGAAATGTTTTAGTTACAATGGCAATGAGTGGTGTGCAACAAGGCTGCTTTTTGTTTTTCCTTCTCATTTAAAGTCTCACATCGCTATGAAACCGATTAATTAACAATGCAAAGAGATGGTGATCACGAGCATCGCCCCTTCGCATGGGCATTAACGCTACTTAATTAAACCTCCCCCCTTCCCCAGAGTCCAACGAGTTCATTTAGAGCTTGTCAAGGAAGTTGTCGAGGGCAGGGATGCCTTCCTTCAGCCCTTTGCGTTTGCGGGTCTCGGCCACCACCTGGCAAGGACGGCTGGTGCTTTCGAAGGGATCCCCGGGCAGGATCTGCCAGTGGTCGAAAACGCACTGGGGGAAAGCCTGGCCCCCCGTGTTGGACCTCAAGTCCGCCGTAAAACCTGTGAGGAAGAAGAGAAGGGGGTGAGACGGAAGAGGAATAAGTGTAGTCTGGCCTCACGCCCAGCAAAACCCACGCTGCGGGTCACCACCAGCACAGCTAGAGCAAAGGAGCCCAGAGCAGCGTACCAAAGCTTTCCGAGATGCCGAGGGGAGAGCGGCTCTGCCCCGGGGAAGGGCTGGAGGTGGGGTGGGGAAGGCTCTGCGGGGGCCGCACTGCAGCCCCTCACTGCTTTAGGGGGGCTTCAGAGAAAGATGGGGACAGACTTGAGCTGGGTCTGTAGGGACTGGACAAGGAGTAACCATTTTAAACTAGAAGAGGAGAGATTCAGACTAGATAACAAGGAAGATGGTTTTTACAATGAGGATGGTGAATCACTGGCACAGATTGGAGAGGTGGGAGATGCCCCATCCCTGGAAACATTCCAGGGCAGGTTGGACGGGGCTCTGAGCAAGCTCATCTAGCGGACGATGTCCCTGCTCATGGCCGGGGGGTTGGACTAGGTGACCTTTAAACTCCCTTCCAACCCAAACCACGTCAGTCTCTTCTCCCAAGTAACAAGCGATAGGACAAGAGGAAATGGCCTCAAGTTGCACCAGGGGAGTTTCAGATTGGGTATCAGGAAGAATTTCTTCACTGAATGGGTTGTCAAGCACTGGGACAGACTGCCCAGGGAAGCGGCTGAGTCACCATCCCCAGACATATTTAAGAGACATGCAGACATGGCACTAAGGGACACAGTTTAGTGGTGGGTGTGGCAGTGCTGGGTTAACAGCTGGACTTGATGATCTTAAGGGTCTTTTGCAACCTAAACGATTCTTTATCAATGATCTGGATGAGGGGGACTGAGTGCGCCCTCAGTAAGTCTGCAGATGACACCAAATCAGGTGGCAATATCGACCTGCCTGATGGTAGGAAGGCTCTGCAGAGGGACCTGGACAGGCTGGATCGATGAGCTGAGGTTAATTGTATGAGGTTTAACAAGGCCAAGAGCCAGGTCCTGCACTTGGGTCACAACAACCCCATGTAACGCTACAGGCTTGGGGAAGAGTGGCTGGAAAGCTGCCCGGCGGAGAAGGCCCTGGGGGTGCTGGCTGACAGCTGGCTGAACATGAGCCAGCAGTGTGCCCAGGTGGCCAAGGAGGCCAACGGCATCCTGGCTTGTATCAGCAATAGCGTGGCCAGCAGCAGCAGGGCAGGGATCGTGCCCCTGTGCTCGGCACTGGGGAGGCCGCACCTGGAATGCTGTGTTCAGTTTTGGGCCCCTCGGGACAAGAAGGACATTGAGGTGCTGGAGTGTGTCCAGAGAAGGGCAACGGAGCTGGGGAAGGGTCTGGAGAACAAGTGTGATGGGGAGCGGCTGAGGGAGCTGGGCGTGGTTAGCCTGGAGAAGAGGAGGCTGAGGGGAGACCTTATCGCTCTGTGCCTGAAAGGACGTTGTGGTGAGGTGGGGGTTGGTCTCTTCTCCCAAGTAAATAGTGATAGGACAAGATGAAACGGCCTCAATCTGCGTCAGGGGAGGTTTAGATCGGATATTAGGAAAAAATTCTTTACTGCAAGAGTGGTCAGGCACTGGAACAGGCTGTCCAGAGAGGTGGTGGAGTCACCATCCCTGGGAGTGTTCAAAAAATGTAGATGTGGCACTTGGGGACATGGTTTAGGAGGCCTGGGGGCGTTGGGGTGAGGGTTGGACTTGATGATCTTAGAGGTCTTTTCCACCCTTAATGATTCTACGATTCTACAATCCTATAATCCTTGCCATCAGACAGCTGAACAAAGGACCTCCTCCCTTCCCAGGCTGGATCAAGCTCCCTGGAGCTGCTGCACACCCCAGGGGAGCATCCAGGACTCACCAAAGGACTCGTTGACAGGCAGGTAGGCCTTCACCACAAACATGGGGGTGCCAGCCACCTGGGTCTCCTCAAACACATGGCCGCGCTTCCTGTTCAGCACACCATAGATGCCACCAACCACCTGCTCTGGGCACTGCAAGACAGAGGTGTCAGGATAGCAAACCGCCCGCTCATGTTTTCTTCACACAGGATCTTCTGGGCCGAGCAGAGGTTCCTCACCTGGATTTCCACAAGGTAGATGGGCTCCATGAGCCTGGGCTGAGCGGTAAGCACGCAGGCGTACAGGCATCTCCTGGCAGTGGGAATGATCTGCCCGCCTCCGCGGTGGATGGCATCAGCATGCAAGGTGACATCGTGCACGTCAAAACGCACGCCACGCATATTCTCCTCACACAGGACCCCCTGGAAAAGCAGAGCAGGAGGTCAACTGACACCATGTCGGGGGAGAGCTGCCATTCCTCACTTGAAGGCTCCGGTCCCTCGGCTTATGGGCATTCCCTAGAAGCAGGTCCTAGAGCAGGAAGCACAAGAGCCCACTTGGCACAGCAAGGAGCCATTTGGCAAGCCATCTTCCTTGCCTAGGACTCAAGAACCAGCTACTCCTGCCTCCAAGTCACCACTGCAGCTCCTCAGAGAGGGCTTTGGGCACTGAAACCATCTACCAGTATCTTCACGCAACAGCTCTGAGGTTCAGGATCGGCAGCAGAAGCGCCAACACACATTTATGGTGCTGCAACCCAAGCATTTGGCCAGGAAAAGTAGTTTCTCCACATTACTGGGACCAAAAAAGTTGTTGGGATGGTTTCTTCTTCTTCAGACTGAGACTAACTTAAAAGAGTAAACAGGAAAAAACCCTCTCCTGTTGCTGTTCCCAGTCTACCAGTCAACCTGTTACTTAGGAGTCAACTCCTGTCTAGTCCTGAAAAAAATAATTGGTAAACAAGGCCAGATCTTTACTGAGGCTCTCAGAATACCTTCCATTTTCTTTTGATGCCATTTTGTTATTCATCTTAGTAGTTCCTTTCCCTGCTGTCACATTTTGCTCTCTGAAAAGCTTTTTAGAATTTTAACTACGTGCTGCCACGATGAATTTCTCTGCAGTCCTGAGAGAAAGCTTTTTGTCTTGAGGTTGTGTGTGTCTAAACTGAAACATCTTCATTCCAGCTGTCTGTGACTTTCATTTATCCTAAAAGATACTTCTGAATTATAAATACGTTGCACTGTGTGTGACCGTTTTTCAGAATTTCCATGAAAAGACATGCAGTAGCCGTTTATGACACCGCACACCGCCTGCCCCGGAGCACTCCCAGAGCCAGGTGCTGCCCCTTACCTCCTTTGTCGCCCACTGGAAGCCAGCCACCACACTGTCCTTGATCTCGTTCAGGTACTGCACTCCCTTGGTGATGTCGGTCAGGATGTTGGGGCCGGTGCCATCGGGACCGAAGCACCAGATTTTCCTGGCTTCGGTGACATCCCACTCGTACTTCTCAGCCAGGTAACGAGCTCGTTGCTTCAGCTCCTGACGAGCGGAGACCTCACCCTTGTCGATGTCTTCAGCCAAGCCATCCGGGAAGGGCCGGGCCTTCATGTACAGCCTGTTGTGTTTGTTGGGGGACTTGGAAAGGCACATCACATTGGATTCCTCGCTGACCGTCTCACGGTAGGACACAACAGGATCTGATTTCTGTGGTGACAAAGAGCAGTGAGCCACCAAACCAACCACAGCTCACCAGATATCCCATCAGAGCTCACCGAGAGCTCTGCCGCTGCTGCCCCTCTCTACCTTAATAGGAATGCACGCATGGTCCTCTTCCAGATCCTTCAAGCAGATCTCCAAGTGCAGCTCCCCTGCACCAGCGATGATGTGCTCCCCAGACTCCTCAATGATGCACTGAAAAGACCATTTATACAGCAGGTGAGGCTTTTAACTGCAATGCAGTGAAAGCTCTTGCACATAAAATACTAGTGACTGTCTCCGATTTTTGTCTTTGACTCACAGAGCTACTTTTAGATGCTCTTTCCACTGATCTGGGGATGACTCACAGCACCAACCCCAAGGTGAAACGCAGTATTCCTTCCCACTCCGGTAGGGCTGGGACCAATACTCAACTCCAGACTTTTCTGCCAGCACCCCCAGTGCAACCACAATTAGAGGCAGAAGCCTCCTGTGCCAGCAGGACTAGGACATCTCCTGTCCCTGAAAGCATTTGGGACATTCACCTGCACCATAGGGTCAGACTTGGCAAGACGCTTCAGTCCCTCCACCAGCTTGGGCAGGTCAGCTGGGTTCTTGGCTTCCACAGCCACACGCACGACGGGGCTGACACTAAACTTCATGACCCTCATGTTGTGAGCGTGCTCGAAGGTGGTGATGGTTCCAGTCTTCACAAGGAACTGGTCGACACCAACCAGACCAACAATGTTTCCGCAAGGCACGTCCTCGATGGGTTCAACATAGCGGCCCATCATGAGAATGGTCCTGGCGAAAGAGAAAGTTGTTTTAATGAAGTCTGAAACAGGAGGTCCCGCCAGGCAGCACCCTGGCATTGCGGCAGCAGGCTTGAAGTCCAGGGCCAAGCGTCTTGCCTGGCCTCAGAGGTGAGAAAAGACCCAAGACAGTTCTAGAAGCACAAATCTGAACCCTGGCTCCAAGCACGCTCCACCTAGCCAGGACTGACCTTTGAATTGGCTTCAGGTACAGATCCTCCTTCTTGCCAGGTGTGTAGTTTGGTCCCATGATTCTGACTTTCAAGCCAGTTGAGACGAGACCAGAGAAGACACGTCCAAAAGCATAGAAACGTCCCTTGTCAGATGTTGGCACCATTTTAGAGATGTACATCATCAGGGGGCCTTTGGGGTCACAGTTCTTAATACCTGGGAGGAACGAGAGAGATCAGCTCAGTTCAATACCATTTCTCACATTTGGTACACGTGCCCTGTCCCCCCACTCACCCCAAATCCCAACACGAGACCTGCACCCACTATTGTCCCAGCCCATTTACTTCTATCCAGACAGCTGGCCAGCCCAACCAGACAGAAAGATCACATTGCCAAGAGATGTTTTAAATGAACACGGGCTCAGCCTGAGCCTTTGGCATACACCCTGGCTACTGTCCAGTTACTTAGCCAGCTCGGTCCTCCAGAGTAAAGCTCGTAAGCTTGTTTGATCCACACTAGAAAAGCTACAGACTCAAGAATTACAGCAGCTACCAAGCCGTGTACTTGGAGAACAAGATGGCTACAGGCATGTTGGAGCACTGAGCACTTAGGCAAAGAGAGGGCTGGCAGCAAAGCAGCAGCTCGTCATACCTATGGCAGCCTCATCATCAGGAGGTCCCTCGTAGAGCAGCTCACAGCGGTACTTCTGGGCTGTGACGGGAGAAGGCAGGTGAATGGTGATCATCTGCAGCAGGGCATCTCCGGCAGGCAGCCACCGCCTCATCACAGCCTGAGCGGAGATCACAGGAGGCAGACCCGGTCAGATTGTTCACAACCTGGCAGTTGCCCTTCCCTTGCTTCCCCAGCCTCCAGGCTACCGACAGCACCTTCCCACCCAAGCAGGGTTTGGAGCTGCTTAGTAAGCTGACATAGTCAGAGCAGCACAACTAATCATCTCCTCCCCACAGACGATTCAGACCAATCTCACCTTCAGCAGGGGTTTGCCCTCCTTGTCTTTATCTTCACTGTCAAGCTTGATGTCCAGTTTCTCGATCAGTTTAGCCGCCTCCTCTTTTTTGAAGTTCATGATTGCATCAAAAACCTGGAACAGCAGCAGCAGTTACGAATGTCACCGGTGACCCACTTTGAAGCAGCAGCACAAACATCTCTAAAGACAATCTCTGTTCTTGCTCTCCACCCAGCTGAATCCATTTGGAGGCTCAGACACACACTTCCCTGCACAGTATCTACTACCTGCCTGCACGGAGTAACAAGCCAGGCTTGTGTCAGATATTTAAATTTCTTCAATCAGACAAGTCAGGTCAAAGTGAAGAAATTTTCCATCATCACACACTGTAACTAAATCAGAGCACAAGGCACCAACAAGGGCTGAACACTAAGGAACTCACCTTGAAGATGGGGTCAAGGATGAGCTGGCAGAAGGTCCTGGGCAGTTTCTTTCCATCAGGGCTGGTAGCAGATTTGCTGAACTTGCCAGTAGCAGGATCAAAATACCTGGAGAAAGAATCAAGTCAGACAAGTATCAATGCTCAGTTCAGCTATGGAAGTGTGGTTTGTTCTGCTTGCTCAGGCCAGAGCAAAGAGCTGCTAAGAACCATGTTCATCCTTCCCCCATCACTCTCAGGTTTTCCAAGCTCACCAAAATGCATTTAACCCATGTTGCCAACTCACCATCCCCTCCCCATTTATCTGTGTGTTTCCTATTCTGCAAAGATCTCATGGGAAATGTCTTTTGCTACCAGATGCACAAAGTCCCTAAGGCAGGGCTGTAAGCAGGCACAACCACATCCTCCCTCCTCACACATCTACAGCCTCAGGTTGCAGCCACGCAGAGCTGATCTAGAATTGAGATCAACAGCCCTGATTCCTCACCTGTCTCCCCACAGCTTCTTCATCATGTCTTCTACTTTCTTGGCACGCTCAGATGCATTCAGCTGGGCATCACCCTTGGCAGCGAACTTTGCAACATACATTTCAGCAAATTGTTTCAGAGTGAAAGCCCAGCCGTGCAGGCCAGAACCAAAGCCGACGGTACCGAGCACCGGATCAATCTGAAAGGGAACAGGAGAGCTGGGTTACAGAGGAACAGTCACAGCTGTTACAGCCACAGAGCGTTACAGCAGTCAGCCTATTCAGTCCCAAACAACGCTCAAGTACAAAAAGAGTTTGAAGACGGAGCTTCAGGACTATGGGACCCTTGAGCAGTTCTGTGACAACGGCCATCTCTGAGGTCTGGGGACAGCCTGGCCACACACCCACCATTTCAGCTTTGTATCACAGAACTAAATCGGTTTTTCATCACTTCGACCAACTACGTACTCAGACAGCTCAGCAGCTGCACAGATTTACACGCAGGTAAGATTCCCGTCCTTCACAGAGTGTATCAGCAATACATGAAAACCTGCAGCATGCAGGAGAGTGCTCAACAGGAACAAAGCGCAAGCTTTTTCTGAGCCGACAGCCCTGTTCGCTACCCAGGAACCCAGCAGGGAGTGCTCGGAGCGCAGGGACTGGCAAACACCTACTGGCCTTCCATTTCAGAAGACAGTCGGGGGAGTGATGCTGCGTAGGAGCCTAGGATCTCGCATCGCCCGACATCACAGATGTGATGTGGGCAAGAAGGTGTCCTACAAAACAAGGGCACCCTTTGTAAAGGGAGAAAATACTTTCTTGTAGTTATAAGTTTTTATTTGCTCAAGCCTTGAACTAACAGAAGATTTAGAAGGAAAGCTAGCGAGAGCTCCAAATCAGTGCAAGCCTGGGTAGTACAGCTACCTTCGTTATTCTACTCTCACTTCTCCACTTGAGATAGGAAAGGACCACAACTGCTCCCTCTCGCTAATTTCCCTTACCCTTCCCTTGCCCTCCACTTACCATGATATTTCCCATGGGGCCACTTTCTCCTTCCCCATATGTGGAGATAATGACATTCACGTTTTCCACGATGCGCTGGAAGGTCTGGTACAGCTCTTCTGGCTCCAGCTGCAGCTCCAGCAGCGCTCGGTCCATTTTATTCATCATCAGCACAGGCTTGATCCTCTCGGCAATGGCCTGACGCAGCACAGTCTCTGTCTGCACGCACACGCCTGCCAAACACAGGGGAATTAGTTATCCTCATCTTCAAACTCGCCCAGCATACGCTCCAGTTGCGTCTGGCTGCAGAAAACCTTACCAGAGACGCAGTCTACAACAACCAGGGCACCATCAGTGACACGAAGAGCAGCAGTGACCTCTGAAGAGAAGTCCACATGCCCAGGAGAGTCAATCAGGTTGATCAAGAAACCAGAACCATCCTTGCTCTGCTTAATGAAGGCCAAATCATTTTCAGAGAGCTCATAAAATAGGGAAATAGCTCTGAAAGAAAGAAAAACTATTAAAATTATTATTTACATGTTACCCCTCCCCAGTGCTTAGAAACAGCTTTTTACCCAGCACAGACAGCTGTGCCTGGGCTTAGGGACTTCCTGAAGCATCTTCCTGGGAGGCCAGTGCAGGAGATAACCAGGAGCGCAGCCTAAAATTTACCCTTCTTATGCCTTTCTGAAACCATAACTTCTTCTGAAATTATAACCTCTTATGACTCTATCCCATGTGACGTGCCCTAAGAGGGTTCCATTTCTTTCAATCAAGGATTTATGCTTTTTCTGCTAGGCCCAACCTCCTTTTTGATCCCTTTTCATGCCCCTCACGGTCCTCAAACCACCCACAGTGACACAGCTGCCAGGTACATCACCAGAGACGCTCCCAAGACACATCTGCGGGAGTCCAGTGGACATCAGCCACATCCAACAGCCCCAGTGCTAAAATGGAAGGCTGAAGCTCCCGCTGCACATCTATTTCCCAGTGGCCACCAAGGTAGTGCTTTATGATTTACTAGAAGCCAATCAATACTTGCTCTTTCATTTAAGCAATTCTCACAAGCAAGAGATGAGCTTCTGAACTAGACTAGAGAACGCCTAACGCTGTCTTCTTTCATGCTACGATCAAACCAGTGGAGGTCTCAAAGCCCCCCTCAGCTTCGACCACACAGTAGGAGTGCTAAGGTGCCTGAAGGGATGGAACTCACGTTGATTTGATGGTGATGCACCGTTCCTGCTCATCCTTCCTTGTGTCAGTGAAACGGGTCTCCCCCGCGCGGGCAGAGGCAATGATACCAGCTTTGCATACCAGAGAATCAGTCAAAGTTGATTTGCCATGATCAACGTGGGCAATCACAGACATGTTTCTGATGTTGGCCTTTTTGTCCATGATGGCCCGTATCTGGTCTACTGTGAAGTTCACCTTGAGGAATGAGAGAGGGGGGGAAAAGAAAAAACGCAGGGTGTATAAAAACGGCTTCGGTAATTCTAGGAAGCCCAGCTGACACCACAAATACCTGCCACTGTCACACCGACATCAATTCTGCCTGTCCAGCCTGCGTTACAAGACAACCCACGGCAAGGGCACCACAGACACCGGCATTACGAGCAGAGGGGCCTGGGCCTGCAGCGCAGGCACCCACCGTGCTCCCTCTCCAGCTCAGCTTCCAGCAAACCACGGCAGCATCAACATTTCCTTGTGACAAACCCCGACTAAAACCGACCCCTGGTTTCTCGCTGCTCCGCAGCCGGCGGGTGACAGCCCAGTAGGTTTGTCCCCCGCCTCCCGGCCCGCAGCGTTACATAAGGCAGCCACCGGCCACCGCAAAGGCCCATCAACGCCGTCCTGCTGCCACATCACCACCGCCGCCGCCCCCCCTCCATGGCGGGGAGGGCGCAGCACCACTGGGCCCCACCGGCACGGCGGCGGCAGCCCCGGCAGCGAGAGAGGGGAGTCGTACGGGGGCTGACACAGACCCCCGGGGCCACCGAGCCCCACCCGCCAGGCGAGGGCCCCGAGCGCCCCCAGGGAGAGTCCCCTCCCCCAGCACACCGGCCAGCCCCACCCCTCTCCCCTCAGCACCGGCCCAGCCCCGGCACGACAGGCCCCAGCCGCCCCCGCAGGCCCGCGGAGCCCTCCCGGCTCAACCATCCCCACCGCTGCAGCAAGTGCAGTACCCGCTCAGCCCCCTCGGGGCGGCGGCAGGACGCGGGGCCTCACCATGGTGGCGGATGGCGGTGGATTCTCCGGGGCGGGGGGGTTACAGCAATGGCGGCGGCAACAGCCCTGTCTCGCTGGCGAGCGCAGAGCGGGCGGAAGAGAACGCTGACGTCAACCGCCCCCTTTTTATATGGCGGCACCGGCCGGGGGGCGGAACCCGCGCACCCGGCACCCATGGCGCATGCGCCGCCGCGCCTCTCTAGCCCGCAGCGGCCGTCAGGCTCTATGGTTCGGAGGACTGTTCCGCTGGGGCGGGACCACGTGGCCGCTCACCGGGGCCGTATCGGGGCCTGCGGGGGAGCTGGGACCGGCGGCTCCTCGTCCCGCCCTGCCGTGGTTCTGCCCGGGCCATAGCGGGGGGAAAATCCTCCCCACCCGCTGCCGGTAACTCGAGTGGGGAAACCGGCCCGGGGGACCGGAGTCGGTACAGCCACTGCGGGCGGTGATCCCCGGGGCGACGGCGCCGCCGCTGTGGGAGCGGTGAGGTCCCCCGCCGCCGGCCCCACCAGAGGGGCAGGCGAGCCCGGGGTCTCGGCTCCCCGGAAGAGGCGGTAGGGCAGACCCTGGTGTCAGCCCCGGCCACCGCCAGGCCCCGCCCGGCCCCTCCCTGCCGCCGCCGCCGCCGGTGGGGCACTGCCGGTGCCCGGTGCCACCCGCCCGCCCACGGCCCCCGCAGGGTCCCCGCGCTGCGCATGCGCGGGGCGCGGGGGCGGGGGGGGGCGCCGGTGCTGCAGCGCCCCCTGCGGGCGGGGAGGAGCGCGGCGGGGCCGGGACACCGGGGCCGGGACACCGGGGCCGGGACACCGGGGCCGGGACACCGGGGCCGGGACACCGGGGCGGGTGGGACCCACCCCCCCGGGGCCGGCGTGCAGCGACAGAGCTCGGGCACCGAGGCGTCCCGGTGTGCTCTGCCCGTGCCCCCGCCACCCCCGCACCGCCTCCCGGCGAGGGGGGAGCGGCGGTAGGCGCACGGTGCTGCACCGGGGACGAGGCCTTGCCCGTGGCCGTGCTGCTGGGCACGGCGCCGTGGCCGTGCAGGGCTGACCTGGGACACCGGGAGGTCATCGAGGTGTGATTCCTCGTGCTCTGGCAGAGCCGAGGCCAGGATGATCCGGCTGAAGGATGCGGAATGCCCGCGCGGTGCCGGGGAGGGCCCCGTGCGCCATTTGGGGAGGATTCCTTCCAACCCAGTGTGGGGAGTTAGGGCCAAACTCCCCTTGATTCATCCCAGCAAGTTGGGAAGCTGAAGCTGTACGTGGCGAAGAGCGTTCCCTGAGTTAGGCACATGTTAATGGGATGTTACATGCATGGGTGAGGAAAGAGGGACTCTGGGCAGGGGGAAATGTAACTCTCCATCTCCACAACGTAAATATTTTGCTGCTTTTTCCTTCTCCTTAGCACCACGCAAGGCCGTCGCTCCAGCTCCCTCAAGCCACAGCCTAAGAAAGTTCACACAAATCCAAGCCGCTCCATCCCCACGCCACCTTGCCCAGCAGCTACAGCTGCTGCCGAATCCCCGACACATCCCTAGCCCGTCTGCCCTCTCCACCGAGCACAGGCCGGGACCGGCAGGACAGCGGTGGAGCCACACCCAGGGCGGATTTGGCCCCCGTCTCTCCTGGTGTGACAGGATGAGTTATCAGCTGTTGGGGTTTCCATAGCAATCATTTGAATTTTTAGCACCAAAACTGGCTTTTGCCAGACTGGAAGGGAACACTGAGGAGCCTGATTAACATATCGGCCTGCCTAGGAAACTGGCTAATTGCCTTTTTGTTTAATTAGTTTGTGGGGTTGATGCCAAGGAGGGGAAAGTGCTGGAAAACCTCTCCCAGCGCAGCCTTTCACCCCGACCACCAGGGTTACCCCCTGGTAACACAGCCTGGAAGCGGAGAGGACACGGCCATGCACTTGCTTCTGGCCCCACACGTAGAAATGGAGCAACCAGCCCCCAGGGGGAACAGTATCAGGCTTAGGAGAAATAATTTCTACCTACACAGAAGGTATTTTTAATAAGCAATGAGTTATTGGAGAGCGCGTCTCCTCCCTGAGCGCCCACGGGGGGCACAAACGTGACCTGCGGGGGAGGGCGGCGGGTCTCTGGGACGCCATCGCCATGGAGCAGGTTGGTTTGGGCCTGGAGATGCCGCGTGCGCCTCGGCAGGGAGCGTGTCGGGGGAGGCATGGCGGGGGGGCTGCCGAGGCCCTGGAGCGGGCGCGTGGGGGTGAGCGGCGTCCCTCGCTAGCGGAGGACATCGGGGGGTCCAGCGGCTCCGAGATCTGATGGGAAAATCTGAGATTTGCAACTTCAAGCAGAGCCTGCCGCGGGGTGAGGAGGAGGAAGATGGTTAGGCCGGTGTCCTTTGGGTTTCGCTGATGAAGGCACAGATCTAAAAGTGCTGTTTTCTTGGGTTTTTCTCCAGAGTGTTTCCTCTCCCACAAAGCCTCTAACAATTGCCTGCTCTTAAAAAGTGTTTCCCAGTGAAACCACAAGTGATGGGATCCAGTGCTCCCAGTTTCAGGACAAAGCTGCCCCAAGGCATCAGTGCCAGACACCCCGGGCCGAAGCGAAGCACCCCAGTGCTCGGTTGGGGTGCTGGGGGAGCCCCTTCCCTGGCGCCGCTCTCCCAGGGCCTGCAGCCCCGGCCAGTTTCCTCCAGGATGGCCCCAGCGCTGCCGTCCCCAGCGGCACAAGGAAGCCTCGGGACGAGCCCACCACTGGGCTCAGCAAGGCCTGGCTTGGGGCATCCACCTGCCGCCATTATGGGGGCACCACACATCGCTCCCGGGGGTGGGCCACGCCGCCACATGCCCGCTTAATCCGAATCTCCTGCTCGCTGCGGGGGGACACCTCCATCGCCGGAGGCCCGAGGCCCGCCGCCCCCCTCCCCACCCGCCCCGTTTCGGGGGGCGCTGTCCCTTTAAGCCACCCGGGAAGGCGGTGCCGGGCGGGGCGGAGCCATTGCGCCTGCGCGGTGAGGCCGCGGCCGGCGGGGAGAAGAGCGGGCGCGCGGATTGGGCGGCGCGCGCCGCTGGCAGCCCCTCCCCTTCTCCCCCTCCCCGGCCCGCGGGCCGTCACGTGACTCGGTTCGGCGGCTCCCGGCGCGGTGGACGCTGGAGGCCAAGATGGCGGCGGAGCTGGTGGAGGCGAAAGTGAGTGAAGCCGGTGCCCCCCCCTTCTTTTCCCCCACCCCCCACCGGCGGGGCCCTGCGCTGGGCTGGACCGGGCCGAACCGGGCGGATCCCGGCGGGGAGGCGGCGGGCGGGTGGCACGCTCCCGGCCCCGGCCCGGCGGTGGGAGCCGGGGGGCGGCGCCCCGGGACCGCCCCCCCCCCCGTTTACCTCAGGGGCTGCCCCGCCCCGGCCTCTGCAGCCCCCGCTGGACCCCGCGCCTGCCCCGGCCCCGGGGAGCCGCCCGCCCCCGGGCCGGGCCCCGGCCTCCCCCGCAGTTAATTCCCAGTGATTAATTAGCGCAGGTGGTTTCTCCCCCCGCGCCGCCCGGCGGAGCTCCTTCCCCGGTTCCCCCCCGCCGCCTCCTCCCCGGCGGCCCTTCCGCGGCCCGCCCCGGGCTCCCCGGGGCCCGTTCGGGGGCGGGGCGCGGGGGTGCTGGCGGCGGCCAGGGCGCGGAGCGGAGCTGTCCAGCCGGGCCCGGCGGGCGGAGGTCTCGGGAGGCCCCGGCCCGGCTCTGCCCCTCTCGCCGTGGCCGGGGGGATGGTGGTGGGACGAGCGGTGCCCAGTGTTGGGGCAGAGTCCCCGGCTCTCCGTGGTGGGGAGGCTTAGGGTAGCCTCTGAGGCTCCTGGGCGGTGGGATGAGGTGAGGTGTCTTCACAGCAAACGCACCTGGAGTTGGGTTGTGCTTCCAAGGTGGCTTGTGCGCCTCGTCGGGCCTTCTGGGGGAAAGGGTCCCCGCTCTGCTGCGGGTTTCTCCTTTTCTCTCTGGGTCCCCGCTCCCCAGCACCTCTCTGGGAGCTGGGACTTGTCCGCGTCTCGCTGTTGGTGAGTGGCAGCCCAGAGGAGTGGCTGGCGGCACTGGAGCGGGCTTTACCCAACAGCGTCGTGGGGAAGATGGTGCTGAGGGCGCTTACTGAGCAGCGCTAATATGGAAAGTGTTTAGTACCTGCAGGATCAGCTCATCAGTGAGGATGTGGCTAGATGGCCGCAAAAAACAAGATGTGGAAGAGTCTTGTTTTGGGAGGTGCTGTCCTCTCCCTGCTTTTGGGCCCTTCTCGGTGTTGTGGGCTTTGCCCAGGACTCTGGAGGAGATGTGCTTCCAGGGTGTCGTGGTTGTCCCTATAGTGGGTGTTAGACGGGCTTCTGTGCAGCTCACGTGCAAGGCTTCCTTGTGGGGAGGAACAGACGTTAGCGTTAACGGTCTCAGTAGTTAATGTGATCTCTCTACTGCTCATACTATCGCACAGGTCCAAGCCTCAGTGACAGGTTTTCTTTGTCTGAAGCTTGTTCTTCTGTTACTGTTCAAATCTGGTCATCCTTCTGGATCTTAAATCCTTCTAAATGTAAACTGCAGAAGACTGTCAAGCTCAAACTCCGCTTTACGCACCGACAGTCCCAGGTGACGGGTGGTGTAGGAGCAGTGAGTGCAGGAATACCTGCCTACTGTGCTCCTGCAACTTCCCCAGTACCGCACTGTTGAAGTATTTATATTGCCTTGATGTATTTATCTCTGCAAATATGCTATTTATCCTCAAAGTGCTTCAGAGAGGACAATACGGTCTCCATTTTGGAGAAAACTGAGACACAGAAGCTAGGTTTCTCCCAGATTGCACAGGTGGTATCTATTGAAGCAGTGACATAAATCCAGATCTCTTGAATCCTGACTTTCTGGCAATTAAACATCCTTTCTCTCCTCTTTAAAGTTATCTGCCTTTCTTCCCTCTCATCAAAGGTATTTTGGGACACATCACAACTGCCAAAAATTTTAACTACAACCAGTGATGTTTGTGTAACATCTTTTGGGCTTCCAGATTAAATGACAGATTTCATGAAAAAAGGAGAAAATAAAATTACATTTTCTCTATAGCCTAACTCCCACACACGCAGAAGGGGTTGTTAATGTTTCTGGAGTCAGTAGTAGCTTTCTTAATACAAAAAAAAAAAACCCAACCCGTATCAGTTTTATTGCAGGAAATTACAAGGCTACGATTACCTTCTACAGAAATCTGGTTTTATACTTTTGGTTTGTTGTTTTTTTGGTTTTTTTTGTTTTTTTGTTTTTTTTTTAAATTTAATCCACAAACAAGAGCAGAGTATAGGCTGGGAAAGAGAGACCTGCTGGGTCGCTGCTTCTGGGTTTTTTTCACTGTGCGGCTGGGGTTTCCATAAACCAGGAAGGAGAGTGAGTGAATACGTGTGGGTACCTATCAAGTATATTTTCAGGGCAGCTTGAATTTTCAAAACACATGCTTGATAAGCTTGTCTTGTGCATTCATAAAGCTGCTTTGTCATAAGAGAAAACTGAACTGTCAATCTGACCAGACTCTAGCAGCAGTTTTAACAGCAATAATTTCTAGTTCTCAGACTGATGGAAAGTTGCCGTATAGCATAGTGTGGTCTTTGAATCTGCTGACAGTTACAGACCTTCTGAGTTTCCACAGCAGCAAGAGAGTAAATTTTTGAAGATGGAGATAGTTTTTTACTGCTTCTCAAACCACTGAAATCGATAGTACCAGTGCAACAGCAAAGGCAGCTACTGGCTGTGACCATGGGGGAGGGCTTGGCAAAGCACCCAAATAGAGTTTGGAGGCATTGTTCTCATGGGAAGATACTGCTCTCTTTAATAGTCTTTTAATATCTTTTCATAGTCTAAAATACATGATATTTTTTAAAGATCCTGTATGTGTAGGAAGGACTGTGGAGGGTTTTTTTTTGCCTGTACAGATAATATACAGGTGCACTGAAATGCAGTACAAAAGCATTTGCCGCCTCAGTTCACGCTCATTTTCTTCCTTTGCCTTACGCTAATACCATTTTAGGTGAATTTTTTAAGGTAGCTCTCTTACCCAAAGGTGCCTGGGAAGTTTGGATGCTTTGAGCCTCTGTGGTAAAGGAGTTAATGTGCTCTTTCATGTGTGGGGCCTGCTCTTTGAGGTGTTTTCCTTTGTGGTCACTCTTGCTTCCAGTCAAACTGTCTTGAGGATGCTTAGCATTTATCACAAACGATTTTTGAGCGATTTGATGACTGTCATGTTGTTTCTCTCATTCTGGTGATATTTCAGTTGATGGTCTCCTCTGTATTTGCTTTGCTGAAACAAGTATCTGAGAAATGGGATGCTAATCAGGTGAAGAACAGCTGATTTGAACAGCAGGTTTGGTGTCTTTCTTATATGGGATGTTTTTAGTGTTTTGGATTCCAGTTATAGAGTATAGTGAGAACTGACACTTTGCATTTTTTTATAACTGTAAGAACGTTTTTAATTTTTTATCCCCTAGAACATGGTGATGAGTTTCCGAGTCTCAGATCTACAGATGTTGCTGGGTTTTGTTGGCAGGAGTAAAAGCGGACTTAAACATGAACTAGTCACCAGAGCATTGCAATTGGTCCAATTTGACTGCAGCCCTGAAGTGTTCAAGAAAATTAAGGAGCTCTATGAGACTCGCTACGCCAAGAAGAGCTCTGAAGTCGCGCAACCCCAGCCGCAGCAGCACCGGTCTCCGGAGGCGCTCTCCATACATTCGTCGTACGACCGCGGGAGCACCGTTGCTCGGACTTCTATCTCCACCACTAATATTGACTATCCCGCGCTCTATGGGAAATACCTTAACGGACTGGGAAGGTTGCCACCCAAAGTTGCGAAGCCCGAAGTTCGGCTGGTGAAACTTCCCTTCTATACGACCCTGGATGAACTGTTGAAGCCAACAGAATTAGGTGAGTTTTCAGTACACTGGTGCGTGTGTGACGGACTCGGTCTGGGAGAGAAAAGCGAAACAGGTTTAAGTCTCAAGAAGATGACAGTGTTTGCAAGGATTTGTAAAGTCATGTGACAGAGGAGAGACTGATTAATATGGTGGTGGATGCCTTCCTCTCCCTCCTCTCTCCCCTCATACTTAGAGTTTAGAGAAGAATATTTATATCTGGGTTTTTTTCCCTTGCCTTCGAACAGGAATGTGGTCACTTTGAGATGTAATTTGAAAGCCTGCCTTGTTTGGCTGCAGCTTTCGTATCCTTCATTGGAAATGCTGCTGTGTGGCATGTTGCAGTCTTTTGCTGTGAATCATACTCTGTCTTCCATCTCCGTAACTTGGCAGTATATTGATGAAAAAATCTTTCTGTGTTGGTGTTGCACCTGTGCTAAGCAAGTATGCTGGCATCTTCTACGCTAACGCTGTTTTTCAGTGCTTAAAATACCTGACCTAAAGCCTCCTGTGGATGAAAGAGGGTGGTACACGCATCAACCAGTATTTCTGACTCTTTTTTTTTTCTTTTGTGCTTGTCACAGTTATTTGTGTGTGATGCTGTGTATTTTGAGGGGCAACTAGGAAAACTGGAAGAAGTGCTTTTTCCCCACCCTGGGGCTAGGAGACTCGATTTTTCGTTACTTTAATTCTGAGAGACAAAGGGTATTGCCACTGATGTTAAATGTGATGTTCTTGTAGCGAAGACAAGAGTATGCAGAGGAGAACTATTGTTGTAGTCTGCTGAGCCGCAGTGTCTCAAAGTCAATGTGGTAATATCAGGCTTCTCTGCGAAATGAACCTAGAACTTGGGAAGCTGGTCTTTCTTTGAAAAAAATGTTTGTTGTGCATGTGGATTGGAGGAAAAAAATAGATAGATGAAGATATGATTGTGAAGGTACAAAAAAAGGACTAATTCATCAGACTTTATGTAATCTTCATCTTCATTTAGAGGCATTAAATATGTTAATGCTGCGACCATTAAAACAGTTGAGGGGTGACTGCCGTTGTAAAGCTAAAATATTTTAAATGCTCTTTGGGGAGTGGGTTAGTTCAGTATTAAATGTGGGGTGGCATTTGTTAGTCGGGAGCGCAAATGTAGTCTTTTTGAATGAAACACATTTTCAAAAGGTGGAAACATCCAGGGAGAGGAGAAGAGCCTGGATATACTCGCTGTGATTAACGGGTTTTGTTAAAAGTTGATATTAAATGTTCTACATCAGATCAGAACCAAGGTCTCATTAAATTTAGTATCTCACCTCTGTTAGCTGACACCTCCCTCAGGTCAGCTTGTTCCCTAATGCATATTTGACTAATCTTCCCTTTTGATGAGAGTGTTTTCTGCATGACGGTGGGGGATTAGTGGTGAGTACCTGGGTGTGAACCTGAAGATGTTCAGTCTTCGTTGTCCCAGTCAGCCGGTCAGAACCTAATGACATCTTCTAGGCACTTTTTTAATTTTCCCAACCTGGTGACCTGCAACCATAATTCCTTCTGCCTATGCCGATGTGAATAAAGAAGCATTTGTTTCTCTGTAAAACTGGGGTTATTTCAACACTGCATAGATATTGGCTGCTCCCCATTGCTGGCTGGAATACCTTCAACATTAGCAGTTAGGCTTGCATGGAGCTCTGCTTAGTGTGGAAGGATGATAAAACAAAGCACTCTGAGGAAAATTGAGTGGTTTTCCATATGGAAGCTGCAGCAGTTCATGCTTTGTTGCCTAGATTTCACGTTCTGTCTTTGGACCAAGCATAAGCTCCTTGTCAACCTCAGAATGTCGTAACGTGGAAGTACCTGAAAGAGATTTAAGATCTCGGATCCATTTAGAATCGCCCAGCTGCTGTTGTAGCACCCCATTTCCCTAGGCTACAAAAGAGGTATTTTAAGCATATAGCCATGGTGGGAGTAGGGGAAGCTTAATTTTATGTCTTCCAGACCTCAGTTGGGAGCATCTTTCTTAATGAAAAGGCTCTCTTGCCTCTCTGAGGTGATTGCCTTGAGATCAAAGGTGAGGTGGGCAATGCCTGATTTGGTCTGTAGGCAGGCAGGTTCCCTGAAGGACTATCAAATTACTATTAGACTTGTAGACAAAGGTGGCTTCAGCTAAAAGCAGATAATTAGGTCCATTGCGAGCCAGTTAATATCTTGTATTTGGTAGCTGCACGCACAGTTTCAGTCAATTTAAGTATCAAGTTTAGCACCTGAGTTATCTACGAGAAAACAGCTTCTGCTGCAGCTTTCTAGTTTGGTCTAAGGATGTCAACATGAAAGAATTCTTCTAATTTACTGAAATCGCTGCAATTCTCTTGGGTAGATAAGGCTTGAAATTAAGATTGATCAGATACCTTTTTAGAGGGAATGAATACTAATATCTTTCCTGCATTGTATTTTAAGTAGCTAACAAGCAGAGCGTTTACGTGAGCTCTGTGGTATCTGAGCACCTCGCTGATAAGCGTACTTGTTCTCTGGCACCTTTCTGGGTAAAGCAATGTGAATGTAGTTTTTGACAGCGATAGTGTGCTGTAAGGAATTCTGAATTACTTTTTTGTTGGGAATGTTAGCTGTGACAGCCTGTACTCGCTGCAGATACCGAGGCTTCTGGTCTTCTCCTGGAGATATGCCAAAGGAGATCTTGCGGTGCAGCTGTGGGAGCAGAAGGCCATGGAGGCTGGGAGGTCCTGCTGCTGTCAATGTAAACAGGATTTGTTTGGTTTTACCCTTTTGATAATACCTGCCTTGCAGCGGTGGCGTTGCTCTTCTGTCATGTGGAAGTAGTTGCCCCAGCCCCCTCCTCTGAAGCCGGACTTCAGTCGCTGTAAACAGGGCCACCGATTTTGTGGCAAAGGCAACTGCCTTCCCCTGACTGCAGAGCAAACGCCGCCACCTTGGGCGATCTCCAAAAAATCCCAGCAGAAGCACGCGCTCAAGCTGTTGCTATATCCACCTAAACAAACTGTGGTATGCATTAAAATGAGCGCTTCCGCCGCTTAACAAAAATAAAGGATGTCATACAGTCAACTTGCCCTGTGTCCCCAGGCCCCCACATGGACACAAATGACATTCAGTCTGGTCAGAGTAGTTCTAATAGCCGAGGAGGAAAAAAAAACCACCTATATATTGTATTGTGCCCTAAGGTGGGCTGTTTCAGAGGTGTAGGGATGTGAATGAGGACTTGCAACGAGCTCCTCAGCCCTACAGAAGCCTCCTGCCAGCAGCTCATCTCGGGCTGGTCTGTCTTCGGGATCTCCAGCCACGGTGATAATATAATCTGTCTTTCCTGAGGGTATATAATGCCTTTAGCAAGTTTGACCAATAAGTATAATAGTGAAGAATGCTACCTTTAAAAAAAAGGAAACAAAACAAAAATCCTCTTGGTGCAGGGAAACCCTAAAGGCCTGAAATCAATGTAGACCTTATTTTGCATGGCATGGTCTAGCCTGCCAGATCGAGAGCTGCAGATGAGGCTGGCTTCTCAGAATGGGAATCCATTGCAATTACCTTGGGTTAAAGTCTTGAATATGGTTTGCCAAGTCCTTCTGGGTTTTGGAAGTCTTATGTCTTGACTAATTCGGAGGATTGCCGATAGAGCTTAGTCTTAAAAACCGATTTCCTGCTATTGTCAACTGTTAAAATAAATTGATCCCAGCAGCTGTTTTACAAGTAAAGGAGCCGAGTTGTGTGCTGAGGCATCTGTCCTGAAGAAAGGATGAAACTCAGTTATCTTAAAATATTTAGCTTTAAAAAACTGTAATTTTCTTTTTTTCTCTGGCTGCTCGGCAAAGAAATGAATAGCCGATGAGGTACCCTGAAAGTGTACCTCCTGGAGTTTGGACTTATTTTCCAGCGTTAAGATTTTGAAGAATTGGCTCTTTCACAGGTCTGTCTCGGAGCGTTTTTTCTTTCAATCTTTTGGGGAAAGTTCTCTTGCACTTTTCTCTAAACCATCCAGTTCTGATTGCTGCTGGCAACAAGGTGTGCATGGACACATCCCGAGTCTGTTTAGTGGTCTACTATCTTCTTCATTTTTGTTTTCCCTTCAGTGCTTTTTTGTCCAGGTAACATTGGAGTGCTTTGTGTGACTCTCCAGCAGCTTTCGGTGAGTGCAGCTGGGAAGTACCCCTCAATTCTTGTCTGGAGGAGGGTCTTTCCAGTGAGAAACAAAGCAAATGAGGAGCATGTGCTGCTGCTGCTGCTCACTTCTCTTACTTCAGACACAGAGAGGAGAGCTGCTAACAATGTAGCTGTAGAGAAACGGAGGCACCTGTCTCTTGTTTTCCTGTAATGGTGGTTGCACAGTCGCCCTGTGTAGCCCATCGATAGCTGGTGCTTTGCAGGCAGGGCTGCTGTGCGAACTCGCCATCGTACCCCGTACGTGGTAGCGGTGGTCTTTCAGCTCAGCCCTGGAGCAGCGCTCGCTTCTGGTGTTGTCAGCAGCTCTTTGGAGTGTCACAGAAATGAGGAAATTACCTGATTTGAAATACAGTAGAGTGCTGGTTTTAAACGCTAGAATATTTCGCTGGAGAGGTGATAGCAAATTTGTCGGATACTTCACAGGATTTGACTTCCATCACTGATGGCAACCTCTGACCGGGCCAGTCAGTGCTGCAGGCAGCCTGCTTCCAGCAGCCAGGCACTTGTTTTGTGAAACAAGGCTGAGCTGATATAAATGCAGAATAAAACATGAGCAACTTCTCAGTTTTCCTAATCAGGTTTGCTTTGTCTTCGTGTAGGTCAACAACCAGGAGGACAATGTGTCTATAGACAGTTATTTAAGCAATAATATTAAAATGATTTTTTTTGCTTGTTCATCATTCATCACTTTCTAAAAATAACAGTCCTTATGAAATGCTTTACTCCTCAATGGTTGTTTTGGATGGAAACTGCAATTAAATTGAAAGTATAAAGACACCTTAATTTATTTTTTTTAATTTCTGAAAGCCCTTTTTACATTTTTAAAGCTGAATTACCAAAGGGAAGTATCTTTAGCCAGTAAATCACATTGTCACCATGTCTTCCAAAATCTTAGAGCTGCTGAGGTTTTATCCTTCCTTCATGTCATCTTATTCATAGACAGTAAAGCACACTTTTCTACCTCTCAAATTCTGGTATGTTGGCTTTGAATAAACTAGCAATTGAAGTGATGCAAAGAAAAAAAATCCAATTCTTGCTAAAAAGAAAAAAATAAAAGCTGTTTTCTCACTTCCTGTTCTTTGTGTTTGTCCTGTGACTTTCACCAGCCCAGGGCTTTGACTTCAGTTGGAAACGTGTACTGACAATAAAACTTAACATGTTTGAATTTAATAAAAGGTACTAAGCAGAAGTTGTAACGTAAGTTTTCCACATCTCAAGCTTCATTTTAACCACGTTAAATGCATTTGGTCTTAAAATCGTCAATGGATAAAAGGCCACAATTAATGCTGATTCTCAGTTAAGTGTTTCTGAAAGCGGACTGCTGTAACACCCTACCTATAAACGCACCCTCAAGGCCATGTGTTTGTAAGTCATGTTTTGTCTCTTACAGCTGTTTTTTGTGATGCTTTTTTATTGTCTAAGCTGATCTTGTTGTTTCCTTTCTTTTCCAGAATCAGACTGATCAGTCTGGTGGTTTTATGCTTTCATGTCATGCATAGGTCTCTTCTTATGCTTCTTTGAGTTCTAGTCTCCACACTGTGACGCCCCTTACGGTTTGTTTTTATGTGAACACATGATTGTTGGCTCATGGATTATTTGAGAGGAGGAAAAAGGGGGGTGGGGGGAAAGCAGGTCCAAATCCAGTGTGTACTATTAGTGTGCTAACTAGCAAAACAGGCAAGCAGTAAATGAGCAAAGCTGTCATCACCGGTAGATTTACCAGAATGCATGATGATCAGAGTTCTTGCACAGCTGTACGGGAGAAAACAAGACTTAGAAGTAAACATAGCTCAGAACATAAAAAAAAATCACCTTGTGTTTAGCAGTGTAAGAAGAGCTAGATATTATCAGTTTGATGTACAGTCTGTTTTTCCTCTTCAGTTCCACAGAATAACGAGAAGCTTCAGGAAAGTCCGTGCATTTTTGCATTAACACCAAGACAAGTGGAGTTGATCAGAAATTCCAGGTACTTCTCATTGGGTATTAACAGTTCAAGAAAATGTAGCTGCATAATTCCTGTTCGTTCCCTCTCTGGAAGCTTTTGTTCTCTGCAAGGAAACACAGTTTGTTTGAGGACATTAGCAAACAGGCTACTTCTCATGTAAAGCAAATAGCTTTGGGGGAGGTGGGAGGTACAGTTTTACCCATCTAAGTCCCTAAGTTTCACTTCTGCTCCTCTAGTCTTGCTTTTGAATAGTATGTGGGCAGGAAAAGCAGTATGAAATTGTTGATGACCTAAATACTCTCTTGAGCTCGTGTCGTGAATATTTGCAGATTTTTCTTCGCATCAAAAGTTCAAAAGCTATTCATGTAACGCTGTTTGCATCTGAAAGAAAGCTTCCTTGTTGTAAAGCCTGCTGTAGTAACTGCGTAAGAACGATTAGGGTTAACCCTGACCTCTGTCGTGATGCAACTTTTGATTCAAACAATGAAACGCCTGAGAGATGTCAGTGCAGGCAGTAAGGCTTCCTCTTCTGCTGACCTGCTCCCTTGGTCCTTGCAGCTGTGAAAGCACAATGATGCAGAAGAGGTCCTCCAAAACTAAGCGTAAAACCTTTGAATATTTTTCTTTACAGTAAAATCATACTGTTATCATAGAGTCGGAGAAGGATGACTTTTCTTGAATATCCAGTGCTTGATTGCTGTTGTGATCCCAGTAGGTCAACAGAAGCAGTGCAGGGGAAGCTGTCTGAAGACTTAACAGAAAGGAAATGATATACCACAGAAGTTTTTAAGGGTGATAAAGGACTACACATATTGTAGCTGATTCTTGACGCTCTTTTCTCCATATACTCAGATTTGTGAAAAAAACTTTCGCTGTCAGTAACACAACTTCAATATTTCATGGCAGGGGTTTCAGTGAGAGTCTAGAACTATCACTCAGCACAGGTCCATCTTCTGCCACTGCTTGTGGGTGGTACCAGATGTTTTCCCCAGCTCTAAAGCTGCCACATCAGCTCCTATCTGTCAGCTGAACTGAGGTTCCATCCCTTCCACCCCCACAATCAAAACATTTTTACTAAAACACTGAATTGGAATGTCAGATGCTTTCAGAGGCAAATCAAGACTAATTTGGGGATCTTATCTAATGTCTTGCATCCCGTGCAGAAATTAGAGTATGTTTTACACCTGTGTATAAAGACTTCTCATAAAATACCCTTGTTCTGGGATATGTTGTTTTCCTGATACCAGTTGAAATCCCATTATGAATAGCACTACTGAAGTTAGCAAGACAGCAAGTTGTTCTGTTGGTGCCATAATACTTGGTTCCTTGGTTTGTAATAACAGCTTTAGCTGAATAATTGAACAAAGAGAGTCTTCAAAGAACACTGTCAGGTAAACCTGACCTTAAAACCTAGTTTTTTTTATAAATGCTTACAAATTAGCAAAAGGATGCCAGGCAAATTGATATCTTTCACCCAACGCTTCTACAGTTTTGAAAACCCAGAGAAAGGCCGTAGGACGGCGCGTTAGGAAAAAACAATTACAGGACCACTGATATTTGCAGAGGGGATTGTACAATTTAAATAAAATTCTGTGAAGTAATTCTTTAAAGGTCTATAAAAAAGAACAACTAGAACTCTTGAGTCTGGCGAAAGTGACAGCTGATTTTGGTTGTTCTGGGGTTTCTTTGGGGGGGTGTGGTGTGGTTTTTCAGGGGTTTGTTTTGTTTGTTTGTTTTACGTAATTAATCTGAAGTTTCTGTTGCTTCTTTAATTTACTAGGGAGTTGCAACCCGGTGTGAAATCGGTTCAGGTTGTGCTAAGGTATGTCTGAGCATGGGGTTGATGTAACATCAGGTGTGGAACAGGGGAGGAGGGAATGCACTACCAAAATATATTGACTTTCAGTGCGGTTTCCTAGCTACAAAGATAACTTACAGTAAATCATTTGTTCACATGCCTAACGCAAGCATCTTTAACTCTACTTTCTAACCTCTCCCTACATGTACTGCTTGAGTTAGTGCCGCGGTAGAAAACAGCAGTGTGTCAGATTTTGCCACCCAGGTATCAAGCCTGCATCCGATCTGGGAGAGCAGAGTGGAATTGGCTTTGCTTTGGCCAGACGAGGGAGCATGGGTTGGTGTGGGGATGGTTGGCTGCTGGTAGCTGTTGATGTGCAGAGAGCTTTGAACATGGAAACAGCATGGGGATATTGAGAGATGTGTCGTTTCTTTACAGAATCTGTTACACAGACACTAGTTCTCCTCAGGAGGATCAGTACCCTCCGAACATTGCAGTGAAAGTGAATCATAGTTACTGCTCAGTGCCGGTAAGTCAGCTCAGCCAGGAGGTGTGACATTGCAACTTTGGAAGGACTTGTGTAATTTAGAAGGAAATTGGTTTCCTGATGAATGCAGACAAAAGGTCGGAGTATAAAAGTGCACGGCTTAGTTTAAAGCTAATTTTCTAATGGATTAGCGATGTTGTTAATAAACTGTTCTTGCAAAAAGACTTGATCCTTTTTACTTTGTGCTTGGTCTGACTGTTCAGCTCCCTTCTACCCCCCTCCTTGAAAACTGTGGGTGAGTAGAATTTAGTGAAGCGGATGATTAGATGTACCCACGTAGAGGCATCTTGAGTAAAAAAATATATATAGATACATATTTAATCTTTCTGCCTTAGGGCTACTATCCATCAAACAAACCTGGAGTGGAACCTAAAAGGCCCTGTCGTCCCATCAACCTCACCCATCTCATGTACTTGTCTGCAGCGACCAATCGCATCACCATTACCTGGGGGAATTACGGGAAGGTATGTGCCCAAGGAAGTCGCGCAGGACTGCACGAACGAGTGCGAAAGAGCAGCCTCGCTCATTCTTTCCCCTCCTTCTCTCATTAGAGCTATTCCGTGGGGCTGTACTTAGTGCGGCAGATGACCTCAGGAGAGCTGCTGCAGAGGTTGAAAACCATTGGGATCAAACATCCAGAACTCTGCAAAGCACTTGGTGAGTATGGCTGCTTATGAGGTGGCTCGGGGAGGTCTGCTGTACGCCTGTCGGACTGCAGCATTCCTAATAGCCAGGCTGCTAGAAATATGCTTGGGAACGGCTGCCAAGTTCTATGCAATTTCTTTCCTCCAGTTGTATAAAAACACTTTTTATTTGAACAGACTTGCTAAGCTGTATGTCAGTCGTGTGAAATTGCCCCAAAACTGTGTGCGAGTGCAGCGCTTCTGCAGCGCGTGTTTCTCGTGGCTCTGCAGAAGCTCTGAATCACTTTAGTTGGATTTAGAATTTGTCCCCAGGTCGTATCGTGGTGAGTGCCGCTGAGGGCCAGTGTCGTTCTGACGCGAATGGCTTCATGCCTTCACCTGAGTAATTATGAGCTGACGAACATTACCACAGCACCTCGGCCTTGACCCGCACTATTTCCAAAGGAGATTTCTGGAGCAAGGGATCCTGGTGAAAATGTCCTGCTGCCCCAACCCCCCGTGAATCCGAGGGGCTGGCAGTGAGATTTCACCACCAGCACTTTCATATGCGTTGAGAGCTTCAGAGAAGAGATGATCCCGAGCGATGCTTATCCTAGACCACTCAGGTAAATCATCATGGTATGAGGCAAATGCAAAACGTTATTGAAAATGAGGGGAAATTACCTTTCCAAGGCAGAGTCTGACTTGCAGCTCATGAGAGTCTGGAGGATTTCCAGTTATTTAATGTTACTGGAGAGAGCATTCTTAATATTAAGTTCTGCATGGAAGAACTACCACCATGGATCGTGATGGTCTTTAAAATGTACTGCTCAGCTCATGGACAGGTCTTACTGGGTGTAAGAAACAATCTCAGAGACAGATTGTAGTTCATAAGGGAGATGATGATTTCAGGCATGTCTGGTCTTCAGATGCCTAATGCACATTGTGGGACACACTGCTGCTTCAGCCAGACTTTTGATCTTCACGTTAAGCGCAGCATTTCTGCAGCAGATGCTGAACGCTTCTATAGCTGTGTGCCACACCAAAGGGCGTCCATGGCAGTCCTGATCGTATTAGACCACTCTGACAGCCAGCACTTACCTATTGACGTTAGAAATGAAAATTTCCATTTGTTAAATACTCGCCGTTCTCAGAAGCCCAAGGCACTGGCTCTGCTCCCTTTTTTGCTGTTCACCAGAATCTTAGATGAATTGAGCAGAGGCTGGCTTTTGAGTTGTCCTAAACTGCAGAGGATCCTCTCGTTCTTCTCTGACACTTCTTGAAACCCGGCTCAGCAGTATGTGCTGTTCCCTTTAAAGCGAGCACTTGGAGGATGGCCTCTCAATCCGAGAGTGGCAGGCAGCGGTTCTGAAAGCAGCTTTCTTGCCATTTTCACTCAGTAACAAGTGTGTGCCTCCAGTTCTGCTGCCTTAGATAACTAACAGGCTGGACTTCGGGACAGAGATGAGTTGCTTTTGGTGACCTTAAATTTAACCAAATAGGAATGTTGTCTTTAACCAAATAGGAACAGTTCCTTTGGCCTGTTACTGCTTGGAGGTTGTTTGGACATCTGTAACTGGCAAGCACAAATAGCTTGTAAACTTTGCTTTTATAGCTCTTGCCTGTTCTGCAAATGATTCCATTTCATGTTCATTGTAATAGCCCTCAGTGCTCACTACAGCTACCCTTTGACTTCGGTTGCATCTCGGGGCTGACTCATCTTCCTTTGCATATGCTTCTGTTGACTTCAGTATAGCAACATTGTCTGAAAACAGAGATGCTTGCGTACACGGCTGTGGATCCAAAAGCTGTCCTAGAACAGCTTGATTCTAATGAGGAGGTCCTAGAAAATGCCTGTTTCTCCTTCCCATGAATCATAGTAATTGATGCACAGAGAATGGTCTCACAAGGAACATTACGAAAAATTAAGCTTGGATGAAAAATCTCCTAACGTGAAGAAAACAACACCAAATCTTGTAATCTTGTGGGAATTTCACATCTGAGAAGTCTCTCTCTAATTAGAGCTGTGTGTTGCAAAACGGCATGTAGCCTCATTGTCTGGAGACGTCTTGTTATGATCTGAAAAGGTCAAAATAAATGGTTGACTTGCTCCAAAGAAAAATGGTGATGGAAGTGTCAAAGGCCTTTTCAGACAGCAGTGTTAGCAGCAGCTACTCTTTAGGAGTTGTGCAGTACTTCAAAGCTAATTTTCTATGTTGATTCCGCACCTTGATGCGGGACCTGCACGTGTGGGACCTGCACGTCTGCTGCTCTTTTTGATTTGCCTGCAGCTCCTCTGAGTTTTCCTTTCAGGATGCAGCAGCAGGGGCAGCATTCTCTACCTCCTCTCCTAACGTCTGATTCTTTCCAAATATATGCTGGATCACTGCTTGTGACCGTTTTTGCATGGCTGCCTTGCTCTTTGAGCTGTCTGCCCTGGTACCTCTGGGTCTGTTTGCGGTTCCTGTGAAACAGTCTGCTAGAATAAATGAGCTGGCCAGCATATAAGATGAAGAGTTACAGCCCAGTAGCACTAAGAGGAGGCTTGTTTATTTGATGGGGAAATGATGGGATGTGGTTTCCTGTCAATTTGACTGTATCCTGTGTTTGCTCACTTCTGGGGGGACTGTCTCTGAGTTTCAAGGGGCAGGGGGAGGCAGTTAGCCCTGTCCTGTTGCCACTGATCTCAGAAGGGAATAAAATCCATCGTGCTTATGCCAATGACCAGCTAAGCCTAAACTGACTTCGTTCCAGAAGTCTTGCCATGTGCTAGAGCTCTATCTGTCCACTCTTTCCCTCCCTGCAGGAAGTCCAGGTATGTGGGTGTCTTAGTCCCCTCCGAAGGGGGACAAAGTTAACTCCCAGTTGGTTGCCTTGGTGTCATATTAACATGAAAAAGCTGGTCAGCAGTGTGATTTCCTCTCTGTACCCCAGCCACCCAGCCTGTAGTTTGTCAATAAGAGGTGGAAGGGTTGCTAAGAGAGCATTAACAGCGTAGCTAGCAGTTAGCATGCAGCTGGTTGCCCTCATCCCAACACCTAAGTCCATCCTGGCTCCTTCATTTGGTGTGCCTGGATGAGAGGCAGCATGTGCTGTTTGGCCGGGAGACCTGGGTTGTCGGGAAGGGGGATCTGTTAGAAAAATGTGAGCTTCCCCAGCCAATAAATACTCCAGCTGGCCTGTAGACTATGAACTGCCTCATCACGCACAAGGTTTTTGGCTAGCCAAGCAGCATCTCTACTGAGCTCTGCAGGTTGTGCAAGCCTGGTCCAATACTACAGCTTTCTGTCTCCTGTGTCTTCCGTCCCTGACTAGCAGAGGTTGTCATCTGTGGGGAAAAAGACTCGTACGCAGCCAAGGACTGTCAGTAAGCTGCTTGACCTGTGCTACGCCTTGTTTCTAGGGTTTAAGTTTGCATCTGTTAAATGTTGTGCTCTCTACTCTTACTGCAGTAAAAGAGAAGCTACGCTTGGATCCGGACAGTGAAATTGCCACTACAGGTGTTCGTGTCTCTCTTATCTGCCCGGTAAGCCTTTGCAACATATTTTAGTCTGTTTTTTGTCGAGAAATCCTGTTCTACTGCCAGACCAGCTTTGTGAGCTAACAAACCTTTTTCCTTAGGAGGAGAACGGTCTGGTGATAGCTCGGGTGGGTTTTATTGCTGATCTTCTGCTCTTTGGTTCAACAGCTAGTGAAGATGCGGCTGTCTGTCCCATGCCGGGCGGAGACCTGTGCACACCTGCAGTGCTTTGATGCAGTCTTCTACCTACAGATGAATGAGAAAAAGCCCACATGGATGTGCCCTGTGTGTGACAAACCAGCGCCCTATGACCAGCTAATAATTGATGGGTGAGTACACCCACTTCTCTCTCCTTAACCCCTTTCTTTTCTCCGCTGGGTGCAGCATCTTGTCTTTTGGTCTGTGCATCTGATTTGAAGTTCACCTCAAAACAAAGTTGGAAGCTTATTCTGCTGGTGCATAATATTCTGACTTAATTGTCTTGGTGTGTTAGAGCAAGGCTTGACTGTTTGTTTGCCATTCTTACTTTTTGGATTACACTAAAGCATTTTGAGAATCAAGCATTTACTGCCTCACTCTTTTCATCAGGCTGATGAACCCACACAACTAGCCGCCTTGGTTGACCAATATCGTGCTGCCTGGAATAAACCACTTTATAAACACCCAATAAGGTGATTTTTTGATAGGAAACATCTTCCTGTTTTCTTGTTGGTGTGAGGTGCTTGTCGCCTCACAAGCAATTCTTGGCACGCTGTAAATTTGATTGGGGGATCTTCTCTGTCAGCTATTAAACCGAATGTTGTGCAACATGTAGCCCCCGAGACAGAGGTACAAATGCAGTATTTGGAAAGATTTTTGTACAGTCTGTGTGACTGTTCCAGTACAATTTCTGTGGCCATTGTGAATATCTTAATGTCAGGGATGGGAAGGATGCCTCGGTAGGGACTATTTCTGTGTTTTGCATGCATATAGAGGGGGAAAAGCAGGAAGTTCAAATCCACTGGGGGGACAGAATCAAAATCCTTTGGATATATTGTCCAGGCTGGAGGTTTTGTGGGTCTACCCAGGCCCCCTGGACCTCCCGCCCTGGTTCCTCTGGGGACACCCAGTGGTGGTTGGTCCCTGCCAGCAGGCAGAGCCTGTGCAGCAGGACCTTGGGGTGCTCAGTGGGCCCTAGGGGCTCCCTGCTGGGGGTCACCAGCCCCCTTGGTGTGGGAGGAGACTCCGGTGCCTTGTCAGGCAAATGGGGTATGCTGGGAGGGAAGTGGCTTTTGATACAGCACTTTTAGATTGGTTTTATGAAGGGCATACCGTGAAGTTTTGCCCCAGCCATGGATCTGGGGTCTGGCTGCTGTCCTGGGGCTGCTGCCTGCCCTGTGGTGGGCCAGAAGGACAGAGCCACGCCAGCATCTCCATTCTCAGTGTTCCCAGCGGGGCAGCCCCTGTCGCTTCTGCACAAGGGATGTTCTCTTTTGAATGTGGTATAGTTGGAGTAGTGCTGTAAAAGCACAGGAGAGAATAAAAGCAAAGTAAATTCCAAACAGCATTTGGAAAAGGGTGAGGCAAGAAATGCATGCCCTGAGCCCTGCCAAGAGTTCTCCGGCCATGAATTGCGGAAAAGTTGCTTTAGACTTGGCACTCAACTTGTCACCTGGTTTTCAGTCCGGATGGGAATGGCGTTTGCCATATCTCTGGGCTAGAGTTAGTTTGCTCTGTCTCTTTACCAAAGAGAAGAGCCGAGGGCTCACCGTGAGCTAGGAGAGCTGGAGTGCTACAGTTCAGCAGTACAAGAACGCTTTGGAGGTGATGCTCGTATGTCTGAGGTTTGATACTGGAGAGGTTAAAAATGCAGCTGTGTGCCAAGAGGATTACTCTAAAAAACAGGAGATCTCCCTCTCCTCGTTGCAGACCTGGCAGATGGAGTCCTATGTGCAAACTGCAGAACAAGCTAGGCTGACAGCAGGGGCCACCTGAGGCAAGCCAGAAAGCTGGCGATGATGCTTGTCAGCTCCAGAAATATGGGTTCCAGAGGCTATCTCTAGAGAAGAGCACAATAAACTGCCTGGCTTTTGTTCAAGAGTAAAGGAAGGAACAAGGAGTGAATTAATGTGAATGATGATCTCCACCCACCCCCCAGATGAAGCTGCTTTGCCTCAAAATGCAGGGAGCCTGTTTTATGGGCTGGGACCACTGACATCCGTAGTGGTGCTAGCCAAGCTCAGAGCAGCCCTGAGGACTGGTGGAGCAAGATGCGTGGTTCTTGGCTTCTGGAAGATGATCTCCACCCTCGTGGCTTGTATAATTGGCCTCTAATGCAGATTCCCTCAAAAGTAGGGGAAGTTGAGAGAGAAACTGTTCAGGTGCATCCAGCTCCCTTGGCACACAAGGCAGTGAAGTGAGCAGACGAGTCTCCGCCTGGGTGGTATATTCCCAGGGCCAGGCTGATAATATTCTGAGCATTGTTGTGTTTGTAGGTACTGATTTGATCCAGGAGTTGTGGCTTTTTCAGCAGTCTGAAGCAGCCTAGGCATAGTTAACCTGTTTGCTTTGTCCTCTGGCCAACACCGACAGGAAAATCCAGTTCCTTTGAGATCTCTAACAAGGCTGCTGAGACTGAAGGGGAAGGTACGAGGGGTTGGACTGTGGAACCTCCCCAGGTCAGCAATGCATGTGTCCCTCCTGGACGAAGAGGAAGAGGTCGTCACTGACGAAGGCTCAACAGATTTTTTTGTCCTGGCTCTGCAGGGCTCAAGACTGGGTTTCAGTGCCGGTTCTGTTGGATGAAGGTAGTCATCAGACCTCCCTGAAAGTAAGCTAGAGGGAACCTGGCAGTCACAGCTGGATGTTGTTAGTCAAAAAAGGGGCGTAGGCTCCTGAGGAGGGAGGTGGTTGGTTGAGTCTAAGATCCTCTGGGCCTTGTCAGCTTTTTTAGAATTGCAGCCTTGGTGGTTTCTCTGCTGGATGACAGGACCGTCCGTGGAAACGCATTTCCTACTTGAGCTGGGAGAAAGCAGAGACTTTCTCCCACTAGTTTGCCACAAATAGTTTTCTTGAGCTTGTAAGGAGCTAATGAGGACTTGCAGAACAGTGGGTCCACTAGTGTGTCCGAAGAAACATCCCAGGCAAATGGTGGGACATACCAGAATAAAGCAAGTACCCGGTTTCTGAGGCACAGTGAGCCAGAGCAAGGGCCTCGTTCTGGTTAGTGTCTCTGCAGTGAGAGATGGCTGACATCAAGGTATCTACGCTGGGTGTATTTTCAGTGGCGAACAAGGCGGTTTTTCTGTTGCAGGAGGCTGCATATATTGTTTTGGTGGCTGCTGTGGAGACTTTGGGGAATAAAAACAGGAAGGAAGTGAAGTGCTGCTTGTTGGATTGCTTATTTCTTAATGTCACAGGATATTTTGTCTTTTGCTAATGCCTTGGTGTGAGTGTACCTGCCCCAGCCCTGACATAGCTCTAGATGGGGCATCAGACGTCTGTCTGGAAGCGGTACCACGTACTTGGGAAACTGGGTGAAGAGGCAAGACTGTCTTCTAATTGCACATAATTAAAACGTTAGTTCATGGCTTAGGTACGTTGTCAGAAAGGACTGGGATGGTTTGCACTGTCAGAACCTGTACTTGTTTTATTTCCCATAAAACAAGCCCTTGGCTGCAAGGGCTATCTGTTTGGCAGCCTTCTGCTAACACCAAATTTCTGTTAAATATAGGGCTGTTTAAGGTGAAGTTCCAGGTTGGTGGCCCGTCACTTAAATGCATTTTGCTGATTGCCTCGAGCTTCATAGATGGCATCTTTTCTCCTGTCCAGGCTCCTGTCAAAGATCCTGACAGAATGTGAAGATGCGGATGAAATAGAGTACCTGGTGGATGGCTCCTGGTGTCCCATCAGAGCCGAGAAAGAGCGGAGCTGCAGCCCTCAGTGTCCAATATTAGTTCTAGGTGAGTATCTCTGGGACTAAAGACTTTAGTTTCGCAATTTGTGCACATTTCCTGCAGTAATTTAGAGTTCCCCAACTGGCTTGGGAAAAGCTGTGTGATCGCTTAACGTGAGTTTGGCTCTCGGAGAGCTTCCTCTGGATAGCCCCTTCGCTTTCAGCCTCTCCAGAAATGAATGGCATTGCCAGGGTGCATCGCATCCCTGTGGAGAGGGACCCAGCCCCAACGGGGTTGTTCAGCAAAGCTGGGCTGTTGCCAGTACGGCATTGAACAAGTTTGTCGGCGTACGCACGTCTGCAAGGACCCCTGAAATGTCATCAGCAAGACCAGCCCAGAACAGCACTGCACTTCTTTTGTGGGAAAAGAGGGTTTTGACTAGCAGGGCTGTCTGGTGGGCAGCCCCTGCGAGGCCAGGTCCTCCAGCAGCTGTGGTGTCTGCTGACGGGGTTGGCAGTGTGGCTCTGTAACTTCTTGCTTCAGCTGGGCTGGCTCCCGACGCTCAGGCAGGCGCCTTCCAGGCGGGTGGTGCAGGTGCCCTTGGGCACTGGAGCGAGTTCTGACCCCAGAGAGAGCATCAGGTTTGTGGCATCATCTCTTTTTTTTTTTTTTTAGGCAGATGCTTGAATGGAGTTTGTTTCGTGCACCCCTTTGCCTTTTAGACTTGACATGAGGAAGTGTTTCTTTACCGAGAGGGTGGTCAGACACTGGAACAGGCTTCCTGGAGAGGCGGTGGACGCCCCAAGCCTGGCAGGGTTTAAGAGGCATTTGAAATGATGCCCTTAAGAACACGCTTTAACTCCTGGTCAGCCCTGAAGCAGTCAGGCAGTTGGACGAGATGATCGCTGCAGATCCCTTCCAACTGAGATATTCTAGTCTAAGACCCGCACAGCCGTGAGAGACCAAGAGTGTTGGAGCATCCCCTCGACTGGCCGTGAAGTGTCTGAATTAATCCTCTCTCTTCCCCCACCTCTTTCAGGTTCTTCAGATGTGAACGGGCTGTTGCCCACTCCTAACGGTAATGGCGAGAACGGCAAGGCCACTGCTGATGTTGTGGATTTAACACTGGACAGCTCATCATCAGAGGAAGAGGAGGAGGAAGATGAGGAAGAAGATGATGATGATGAGGGACCCCAACCAAAACGACGCTGCTCTTACGAGAAAGGTTTAGTTTCTGCCTGCTGACTGCGGAAGCAGCTCTGAATCTCAGAATGGACAGACTTGAATACTCTGGTGCTTATTAAACTGGAGGAGGGGGAGAATGTCCTCTCCCACCTCGTCTCCCTTCCTCCCTGATCTCCTTTGACTTGACTTTCCTATTCCAAATTAATCATTAAAACAAGAGAAAAAGAAAAAAAAAATAAACCCACAAAACACAAACGCAAAACAAACCATTGAGCTGCTTCTTGGTTGGAAAACTACCCCACTCAAAGCCTGACCCTGAACTGGAGTCTGAAGTAAGGAAAGTGTCTTAAGCCAGGCAGTCAGAACCCACAGCTCGCTGGTCTCTGCTGCCCTTCACCAGGACGGTTTGAATCGGTGGAGTTCACCTACAGATCTACAGGACATCTAACTCCCGTCCATCTCCAAAGCTGTGTGCATTTTTATTGTCTTGTTAAATAACCATTCCTTAATTAATCTAAAGTTTTTTGCTGGACGTGTGAGTCCGGGGCGGGGGGGTGGGTTGCAGGGACAGGACGGGGGGTGGGTGAGGGAGGTTTGTATAACCCAGCAAGCATAGAGAGGGGGTTTTTAGGGGTGGGGACGGGGGGCACGGGGTGAGAGGGAAGAGATGTACGATTGGAATCGCACTGTTCTAGATAGGAGCTCCAGCAGCTCTGCACCTCATGTAAAGAGACACGTTTTGAATCTTTTAACCTAATCCGAAGGTAATGTAGAAATTGTGCGTAGTGGATCGTTTTAGTTGAGCAGAAGCCATGGGGAGGGTGGGGAGGGCTCGAACCACAAATCTGTTGTATTTTTGAAGTGCAATAACTTGGTGTTTTTGAAGACTTAAAAGGGCTGCGCATTCCCTTTTCTTTGAGAAGGCTTTGTTTCTGGAGGCAGTGGCAGTGACCTGCAGGACAGCTGGACACCTGGCACGTGAGGAGGAGCGGGGTGGGGGGCCAGGGGTGCTTGGGCCTTCGAGAAAATGCCAGGTGGGGGAATCTCAGTTTCTAGCCAACTACCTCGGTAAACTCCAATTCAGGTTTCTTTCAGTCACGAACCAGTGTGCGGCCCGGCACCGGCGCTGCTGGCGGCACTGTTGGCAGGGTGTTGAGGACAGAGCCGAGGGACGATGCGTGGAGCCCTGCGACCACGTGTTAACAGCCTCTGGACTTTCCATTTCTCTGTTCAAGACTTTGGTCCCAGACCCAAAGCTACTGCTATGCTCTTGGTGGCAAAATGTTGTTGCTTTTGAGTTTCCAAACGGTAACCTTTTTGACTTCGTCTTAGAGAATTTTTGTAATTAACTTTGCATAAGCAGCTCTGCCGTTCCCACTAACGCCTCTGAACTCTGTTTTGCTTTGGACCTCGCTGACTTTTCTCAGCTGTAGATGAGAATAAAGGTTGGAAGGAAGCCGGCCTGTGCCTCTGCCCCTCGCCGTGCCCACGGGACAGGCAGCAAGCAGGAGCGATGCCCCCATTCCCAACGGGAGGGGGGTTGCTGCGGCCGGAGCCGCAGGAGCGGCGTCCAGCTGTGCTGCACCGAGACCCCCGAGCTCCGGGCAAGGGGCCCTTGGTGTCGCTGCTGGAGCCCCAAAACCCTTCTGCCTCCCTTCGGCCCTCGCCTCCGCGGGGCGTCGGCGGGGCAACGGCAGCGACGTGGCAGAACCAAAGCGACGGCGCTTTCCAAAGCGCTCGTCCCGTGTCTGAGAAGGCAAAGCACGGCCGATCTCACGTCAACAGAAAAGCCACCAAGGTCCACCCAGAACTATTTTAAATCCTTGTTAGTGACTTGCCCAAAAGCATCTAGGAAGAAAGCAAAGAATTATCCTCTAAATGCTGTTGAGCGGGAAGCTTCGACCTGGCCTGTTGGGAGGTTTCCTCTCCAAATTCTCCCCAGCCTCTCCCGTGTGTGCTGTGGGATCCCCGCAGCCCCTGCCCAGCACGGGAGGGCACCGGGCCCCGCGCCGGGCTGCAGGCGCTGGCAGAGGGAGCGTCCGTCGCTCCCAGCCCTTGCTGCCCATCTCTCTTTTGTCTTGGCAAATGCAAACTTGAAGGCAAAAGGGGGGGGGGGGGGGGGGGGGGATTAAAGAAAAAAAAACAAAAAAAACAAAACACGCTTTCTCCCCAGGCATCTTGCGAGGGTGTCCTGGCCGGGGGGAGCGGGCAGGGAGGCAGCCGCATCTCACTTGCTCTTCTGCTGTTTCCAGTCTTGCTCCCGCAGAGAAACTCTTATTTGTATGACGTAGGCTTTTCTTTTTCTTCTCTCTTTTTTTTTTTTTTCTGTTTGCGTGTAAGCAATATGTTTTCAGGTTTAAATGCGGGCGGGGGTGGGAAGGGGGATTAAAACAAAAAACCTGGGTAGAGCTCAAAAATTAAGTTTTACTGTATAAAGTTCTGTGGCTCGCATCCCTGGCTGCACAGTAGCTTTAGAGTCCAGTTTTTTTCTAATATTTGTATTCTAATTTAATTGCTTTTAAATTTTCCAGGCCAAGCCACTGTTTGGAAACATCATGCTTCTGTTACTGCTTTCTGTTTGAGTTGGCCAGCTCTTCCTGTACATATGTTTTTTCTTATATCCTGTTTTTTTCTTTTTTTTGTAAAGAGAAGAGAAAAAACAAAAAGAAAATTATTTTTCTTTCCCTCAGTACACATTCTTCAAAGTTCAAATTATAGTGTTTGTTAAATAAAAAGAAAGATTTACATTTAAATTTGGTGTCCGCTTGTTGGGATTTCTCCCCAGGCTCCCCAGGAGCTCTCCAAGCTCACCCCAAAATGAGCGGGGGGGGATGTCTGTGCACGGGGCAGGGGGTCCCAGGGCAGCCCCCAGCTCCCCCCCGGGCTCCCCGCAGGAATTGGGGTGCAGCCGGCCCCGAGGGCGAGGTGGGCGCAAGGGCCGGTGCCGGATGCCCCCATCCCCGCGGGCACCTCGGTGCCACTTCAAATTCTTCCACCTCTAGCGGATTAATCATTTTATTTATGAGGCTTAAAGGTCCAAATCCCGCTAAACCCGGGGCTTTGCCAGATAAACAGCCTGCTTTGCGAAGGCAGCCCGTTTGTGAAAACACAATTAGCAAACCCTGTAATCTGCACTAATTACCGGGCCGGGCCGGGAGGTCTCCCCTCCGGCTGGCGGCGGCGTGGGGACCATGGGGGACACGGTGCCCAGGGGACAGCGTCCGCCCGGGGCCTCCTTCACCATCGAGTACCTGCTGTCGGAGCGGGGTGTCGGGGGACCCCGCACCCCCTCTCCCCCCAGCCAGACCCCCCCGCCGGCCCCCCGGCCCCCCCCGGAGCCCAGGGACAAGCCTTCGCAGTCCTACATCGCCCTCATCTCCACCGCCATCCTCTCCTCCCCGGAGAAGAAGCTGCTGCTCTCCGACATCTACCAGTGGATCATGGACAACTACCCCTACTTCAAGAATAAGGTGAGGGGCTGCGATGCCGGAGCGGACCCATTTTCTGGGATTTTTTTCCCCCAGTTTTGGTGGTTTGGGGTGGGCAAACTGGGAGCTGAGCCCACGGTGCTGGTGCTGGTGGGGGGACAGGGCTGAGCTTGATTCACCATGTCTCTGCTGACCCCAATCCATGGGGAAAATGTGTGTGCTGGTGTCTGGATCTCAGGACAGTTTCAAGCGGTGCCAAGGGGTTGGGTTCTCCAGGCGGGTCAGGTGCTGTTCACTCTGGTGCCTACTGACGTCCCGGAGGTGCGTGGGGCAGGCGCAGCAGGGCCGTGGCAGGCGCGGGCTGGCTGACGATGCCTCTCGGCCCAGGAGAAGAGCTGGCGCAACAGCGTCCGCCACAACCTCTCCCTTAACGAGTGCTTCATCAAAGCCGGACGCAGCGACAACGGCAAAGGCCACTTCTGGGCCATCCACCCCGCCAACCTGGAGGATTTTGCCAAAGGCGACTATCATCGCCGGCAGGCCCGGCGGCGCGTCCGCAGGTGAGCGGGGCTGGGGGGAGCTCCGGGGGGGGGATCACAGTGGGGTTTGGGGTTCAGGGCTGACCCCGGGTGCTCTCTTTCCCCTCACAGGGTGAACGTCGGCTACTACCACCCCTACGCCCTGTATGGCCTCGGCTGCTGCTGCCCGTGCTGCCCCCCGGCGCCCCCCGGCCCCCGCCTCGCCCTGCCCCCCCTTGCCCTGCCCACAGCCCCCCACCGCTGCCTGCCCGAGCGGGGACGCTGGGGCTGGGGACAGGTCCCTGCTCCCCGCGGCCCCAGCCCCCTCCTTCCCCACCCCCGGCCCCCCTTCCTGTAGCCCCCAGGGACAGGGCGGTGCCCAGGTGGGGCCCCCCAAAACGTGGGGGCAGCCCTGGGCAGGACCTGCTCGGGGCACTCTGGATGTCCCCCCCCCAGCCAAGGGGTCGTGTGTGTCCCCCATCACCGATGAGCCCCCACGTACTGGGATGGGGCCAGAACCCGGGGTACGTGTCCCCCTGAGGGACCCCCCCCCATCCCCATGCCCCAATGGGGACCCCCCAGAGACACCCCCCCATCTCCCCGGGGTCCAGCCGTCACAGGGCGCCCCAGGAGGGGACCCACTGTCCCCGTGTACCCCCATCAGGGCCGGCCACATCCCAGCGGTGTCACCCATGGAGGCGGGGGGGGGGGGGGTCCCCAACCTCCCCCCGCCCCCGCTGTGGGCCCAGGCACATATGGGGCTTAAACCCTCCAGCGGCAGGCCCCTTGCCCTAATTATTTTCTTACTAATTGTCCCTGACGCCCCTAATGAAAATCGCGGCTCCCAGGTGTTAAGTGGCATTAGGGCGTCTCGCTAAGAAAGACGACTCGGCCACTAAATCCTGGGAGGTAAAACCCCCAAAGCTCTTCGCGCTCCCGAGAACTAGGAAGCTTATGACACAAATTAATCCGTTAACATTGGCCGTGCCCTTTGGGGGGGGGGGGGGGGGGGGCGCGTGGCTTGGGGGGGGGCTCCTGGGGGTGGCAGCGATGGGGGGGGGGGGCGGAGGCCAGCCGGGGCCTTGCTCGGGGACAGGGTGGCAGCAGCATTTTGGGGCTCTGGGTCGTGGGGGGTCCCCTCGGTGCCGCCGGTGTTTCCCCCCTCCCCGCCGCCTGCCTCAGTTTCCCCGTTTGCAGCTGGTCCCCACCCCCGGCCCAGCCTCGGGGGGGGGGGGCGGGGGGGTGCACACCCCAAACCCTGTCCCCGCAGGCTCCTTAAACCGTGGCCATCTGGGTGCCGGCGTTTGCCCCGGCCCTAATCTGTGCCCAAACGGGATTAGGGCCCCGCGCCCCCCCCGCCCTCACGCCTCGGCCCCCCCCAAGAGGCTTAACGGGGCCGAGCTGCCCCAGCGGGGCCAGATCCAGCCCTGGGGGTACTGGGCAGACTGGGAGGGGGCACCCTGCACTGGGGGAGCGGGATCCCCCTTTTGCTGTTATTTTGCAAGGCGGGGGGGGGGGGGTTTGCTCCATTTGGGGAAACTGAGGCACACAAAGGCCAGGACCGCCCCCCCCCCCCCCGCAGCCCCGCACACCCCAAACTCAGGGTTAACCCCCCCGCCCCGCTCCGCACTGCTGCGGGTCACCCCTCCCAGTGCAGCCCCCCCCCAGCCCGGGGAGCTCCCGCAGCGCCTCCAAACCACCAAAAAAAAAAAAAAAAAAAAAAAAAAAGAAGAAAACATCATAAACCAGCCCCAAAATACGGGGGGGATCCCCCCTCCCCCCGCAGGGCTGCCGCCCTCGATAAGCTTTTCCGCCTCCCAAGAAAACCAAACGGCTGCGAGTGTATTTTTAATATATAGTTTATTTTCTTTTTTTTTTTTTTAAAGCCCCCCCCCCAAAGTGCAATTTTTATTATTTTAATTTTTTTTTTTTTTTCCTCGTCTCCCACACTTTATAAAGAACTATCAAAGTTACAATCTATGGAATGTCTTTTCTGTGCTTTTTATATTTTTTTCCCCCTCGCCTCGCTCCTTTACCCAGATATACCACAAAAGTAGTTTACACATAAAAACCGCTGAAACCTTGCGAGTGCTTTAGATAGAGAATCTCTTTAATAGATTATATATAAAGACGCAGAAAAAAAAAAAAAAAGGAAAAAAAATTAAAAAAAAAAAAAGAAAAAAACCTCAGAAAGAAGTGGCCCCATCTCGAGCGTCCTCGCGGGGTCCCCGGGCAGAGCTCGGGCTCACGCGTGACCCCCCCCGCCCCAGGAGAAGTTTAAGCTCTCGGTGTGTGTCTGTGTGTGTGTGTGTGTATATATATATATATATAATTTTTTTTAGAAAACACAACTTTAAACACAGCATTTTGCTATTCGGGCTGCCCCCCCCGGCTCCCCCCCCCTCAGAAAGCTCCATCTTGTGACGCCGTGGTGATTTGCTCTTTTTAAAAAGTGTTCCTCTTTATTTAAAATAAAACTTTTCATAATCAACCCAAACTATAACTAGATCCGCTTTAGGGAGCTCTGTACGGATGGGTTGGGGGGTTTGGGTTTTTTTTTTTCCTTATTTTCTTTTTAAACAGTTGAATCAGGCCGGGGCGGGGGGGGGGGTGGGGGGGGGTGGGGTTGCCCCAGCAGCCGGCGGGACCCTCACCCCAAAGCGGGGGGTGAAGGGGGGGGCGCTGACCGGTGGGTGCTGGAGGACAATTTGGGGATGGGGGGGGAATAAGCCCTTTTCCTGCGGAAGAACGACCCCCCCCCCCACTGCCCAGGCTGGGGGGGGGGGACAAGGACCCCCTCCCCCCACCCCTACAGCCCCATTTCGGGGGGGGGGGAGTTGGGGGAGGGGTGGATGCAGCATCTTTACAAGCAGCGCAGGGGGGAAGGAGGAAGCCCCCCCCCCCCCCCGCCCCCCCAAAACCCCCGGCCCCGGGAGGAGGCAAAGCCCCTGCAGCCCCCCCCGCTTTTGCCCCCCCCCCAGACCCCAAAGGAGCAGGGAGTGACCCCCAACAGCCCCCACAGGCACCAGCGGCTTTGGGGGGGGGGGGGACACACGAACAGGGACACCCCAACCCTGCCTGGTGCCCCGGGCTGAGCCCCCCCAGCAGCTCCCCCACGCCGGGGGGGGGGGGGGGGGGGGGGCAGGTTTTTTTGTTTTTTTTTTTTCTTTTTTCCTCTTTTGTATCAAAAACTTAATTTTTCCTTTTCCAGTGTGACCCTCCCCCTTGGGTTTTGGCCAATTATTATCATCATTTAATCCCGCACCCCCCCCCCCCCCGACCTGGCGTAACTCAGCACCATCTTTGGCAACACTTTATCACCACCTGAATTTAAAAAAAAAAAAAAAAAAAAAAAAAATCAACAAAAAACCAAAACAACTCAAATAATGATAATTACAACAAAAAAAAAGGTCTCGATGCTGAGCTGCAGGACATGGGGGGAGGGAGCGGCTGCGTGGGGGCCTCGTCGCTGCTGCGGGGCTGGGGGGGTCCCGGCAGGCGACGGCTGCGGGACGGGGACACACGGGGGGGGGTTGTTGGTTCTTTTTTTTTTTTTTTTGCTTTTTTTGCCTTTTTTTTGTTTCTTTTTTTTTTTTTTTTAAATTTTTTTTTTTTTAGTGCAAACTCAAACTTGTGCTAAAGTGTTGCCAGGGAGGGACGGGGGCTGGGGGGGGGCCTGGGGCTGGAGCGCGGCCGGGGTCGGGGGGGCCGCTGGGGACAGGGACGCGGGGACGTCGCAGCCGTGGGGACGCTCTCACCGCAGGGAATCCTGAGACTAATTCTCTCCTCTTACTTTTTGTGCCATTTTTCTCGCCTTTCCCCCCCCCCCCTTTTTCTCCTCTTTTCTTCCCCCCCCCTTCTCCTCCCCTCTTCCCCCCCACCTTTATTTCTTTTTCCCCTCTTTTTTCTCTTTTTCCCCACGGGCTGGCGGGGCAGAGGAAGCCGGGGGGTTTATTCCCCACGTCCCAGAGGGCCGCTTGCCCAGAGCCCCACAAACTTTCCACGGCTCCTTCAGGGCTTGGGGGGGGGGGGGGGAGAAAAGCAGCAGTGAGGAGCTGGGGGGGGGCGGGGGGGCACCAGAAAAACCGGGAATAAAAATTAACACAAACTAGAAAAGAGATACCACAACGCCGATTACAATGAAGAACCTCAAGTAAGTGTCTATTTACAAATCCACGCTTGATTTTTTTTTTTTTTTTTTTTTTTTTGCATATGCCAGAATTAGCCAGTGTTAGCAGAGGTTCGGCCCGGCTCGGGCATCGGCCCGGGGTCGGGGGGGTTTATCTGCTGCTCCCCACCCCGGAGCCCCCGCTGCCAGCTGGGGTCCGGGTCCCTCCGGCACCTTCCCGGGAGGATTCGATGCCCGGATCCAACTTTGCCTGCCCGGGGAGGGACCGGGAGGGATGCAAAGCCCATGGGGAGCGTCATGGCCCCCAATTCTGGGGTGGGGGGAGATGGGAGAGACGTCTGGACTAGCACTGGCTAGAAAACATTGGGGGAAAAAAAACAAAAAACAAAAAACCAAAATTTAAAAAAAAAAATTAATAATAAAGGGCGTGGGGAGAAATGAACAATACAGAAAACCAAAACCCCATGATTCCTGCCTAAAATTCAAGCTTCCGTGGGTGGTTTTTTTTCATTCATGAAGTGCAACGACTTCGGAGGGTCTGGTGTCAGGGCATGTCACAGAACCTAATTAGCATCGTTCCTCCCATCGGACACCTTGCGGCTTTTATTACTCCATGAAATATAACTTGGATTCTGCCTATGGTTTTTTTTTTTTTTAAATATATATATATATATACACATTTTTCTTACAAAAATAAATTTAGGATTTTTTTTTTTTAATAATATTTTTTTTTTTTCCGTAGAAGTTGGTTTTGACTTGTAAACATGTTTTGCTTTTGCTTTTTAAATTAAGATAAAGTGATCTCAAAGTACCCGTTCCATCGCAAAGTGCTAAGACTTCTTTGTTTGTTTTTTTTTTTTTATTTTTTTATCATTTTTTTTTATTATTTTTTATTGCTTTTTCTGCATTAAATAAACATCCATCTCTCCCCCACCCCCACCACTCAGCCCTCCCCCCCAGCACACACTCCCCTCTCACTCCCTCTCCAAGATACATTCGGCCAAACCTGCTCTTGCTTTGAGAGTAAAAACAAAACACCAAAAGGAAAAAAAAAAAAACCAAAAAAAAAAAAAAAAAAAAGGAAGAGAATCTAAAAAGTGCTTTCAAAATAAAAGGGCTTAAAATCTCTTTGTCATTTAAAAATGTGCATTTAGAAAACAGGTGACCAGCTGAAAGGTGCCTTTTCTTATCATCCTCTGCTAACCCGAGGGTTATATACCCGCCTCTAGAGCCATAGAGCATCTATATATATATATATATATATTTTGGGAATGGGGCTGGGGGAGCTGGGGCCGCCGCAGCTCGCCTCCCCCCCTCGCCCAAAGGCCTCCTGCCCCTTTAAGGGAGACCTCAAATAACCTTTTAAAAAAGGAATTTGCCATTTTTAGGCGCTTTTGGGGCCTGTGGGAACACTGCTGCGCTGACCCGGTGCCTAAAATAGACTGGGGGGGGGGCGCGGGAGGGGTTGCCGACACCCACCCCACCCCCACCCCCCCCCAGCCCCATATCTTGCCGGGGCAGCGGGTGCTGGGAAGGGGCCGGTGGGGTCCGTGCTGTGCCGGATCGGGCTCAGCCCCTTCCTGGGACCAGCCGAGCACCCCGGGATGGGGACGGACGCGGGGACGGCTGCGCCCTCGGCCAGCGTTATCCGCTGGCGGTGGCACCAGCACGGCTCCGGCTGAGCCCGTGTCCCCAGCCCCGGGTGTCCCCAGCCCCGGGTGTCCGACACCCGCTGCCGCCAGCAACCCTGCAAAATCCTGGTTGTCCACTCACGTTTAGGCAATTTTCGGTAATTTTCTACACCGAGCCACTGCCGTCGGCTCCCCTCTCCGGCAAATTCAGCTTCACGCTGGGGCTGGCGGGAAGGACCCGCACCCCTGACCCCAAAAAACCGACCCCGATCTCCCTGGAAGGAGCCATCTCCGCCCCGGGACGCAGCAACGACCGAGCATCTCGCGCCGCTGGAGCTTTAACTTCCCCAAAAGCGGAGGGGGGAAGGCTGGCCCCGCTCCCCGGCCCTCCGAGGCACCGTGTACCGCCCGCCCTGAAAGAGCCCTTCCACTCCTACCACTTTTTTTTTTTTCTGTTTTTGCTTTTTTTTTTTTTCTTAAATAGACCTCTCTCTGAAATAGTTTTTTTTGTTTTTTTTGTTTTTTTTTTTAACGTGTGTTTGGACACAAAATAAAGCTTTGGATTTACATGGAAGCTCTTTTCCATGTGACAGAGCCGCTTTCCATCTCCACCCCGTGCTTCCTAGCGTCTGCCTTTCCAAGAAAAGGTCCTTGGCTACTGAGGGATCCTCGGGGGAGCCCTGCTTACGATGGGAAGATTGGAAACATAATATATATATATATTTTTTTCTGTTTTTTTTTTTAAAAAAAGGGAGAGAAACATCTTTAAAGAGAAAAATTGGAGGAAAAGTACTAACTAGATTTTGTGACACTTTGTTTTTTGGTTTAGGAGAGTCCTTGCGTGTTACCCTCAGACGACCCTCCTGCTACATTCAATCCTGATGCTTCATTATTTGAATTATCCTCAAAGTGCTGCTGCTCCTGGCCGTTCCTCTGCAGGGTGTCCTCTGATTCTTGACTCTCCCCTCCGGCTTGAAAACTTCCATCTTCGGGGTTCCCCGTAGGGGTGGTAGGCATACCCCCGGCATCTCTCACCCGGGGTTTACGGCCCCTCTTGGATGGAATACCGTTGCATCCATCTTTTTTAAGGTGCCTGTGCAAGTGGTCGGAGCGGACGAAAGTCTTGAAGCAGCTGTCGCACTGGTAGGGCCGCAGGCCGGTGTGGACGCGCATGTGGTTCTTCAAGTCGTAGTTGTGAGCGAAAGCGGCGCCGCATTGCTGGCACAAGTACGGCTTCTCCCCTGTGTGTTTCCTCATGTGAACCTTCAGCTTGTCCTGCCTGCGGGGGAGAGAAAGGACAGGGAGGGGGGGCACGTCAGCCTGGGGGTCTGCCTTCGTCCCTCGGACCCGGTACGGGCTGAGCATCGGTACGGGGCCGAGCAGAGCATCGGTATGGGGCTGAGCATCAGTACGGGGCCGAGTATCGCCTGATACAGGGCTGAGCGTCGGTACGGGTCTGAGCATAGAATCACAGAATGGTTTGGGTTGGAAGGGACCTTTAAAGGTCACCTAGTCCAACCCCCCAGCCATGAGCAGGGACATCTTCCACTAGATCAGGTTGCTCAGAGCCCCGTCCAACCTGCCCTGGAATGTTTCCAGGGATGGGGCATCTCCCACCTCTCTGGGCAACCTGTGCCGGTGATTCACCACCCTCATTGGAAAAAATATTTTCCTTATATCCAGTCTAAATCTCCCCTCCTTTAGTTTAAAACCATTACTCCTTGCCCTGTCACAACAGGCCTTGCTAAAGAGACTGCCCCCATCCTTCCTATAGCCCCCCTTTAAATACTGAAAGGCCGCAATAAGGTCTCCCCGCAGCCTTCTCTTCTCCAGGCTGAACAACCCCAACTCTCTCAGTCTCTCCTCGCAGGAGAGGTGTTCCAGCCCTCGGATCACCCAGTATGGGGCCAAGCATCAGTACCGGGCCGAGCATCGCCTGGTACAGGACTAAGCATCAGTATGGGGTTGAGCATCGCCCGGTACAGGGCTGAGCATTGGTATGGGGCTGAGCATCAGTATGGGGTGCAGCATCGCCCAGTACGGGGCTGAGCATCAGTACAGGGCCAGGCATTGCCCGGTAGGGGGTCAGCTGGCCCCTGGCAGGGCCCGTGCTGCCGCAGCCGCTGCTTGCCGGAGCCAGGGGAGGGCAGTTGCAGCAGCCGGGCCGGGGGCCAACAAGGCCACGTGAGCCGCAGCGTCTCGCTTCTTCCTGGAGGAAAAAAAAAGATCAGGCACGAAGCGCGTGGCGGGGCAGCGCAGGCAGCGAGGAGAACCGTCCCTGCCCGAGCCGAGGGCAAGGGAACCGCTCGCCTCTTGCCAAGCGGGTCCAGCCCCATCCCTCTCTGCTCTCTGTATGGAAAAGGCAGGCCCCAGCCCCACACACCCCGCCGCAGCACGGCCACCCCTGCCTTCACCCATGGGGGGAAATTCTGGCAGCACGAGGCCTCAAAAGGTCCTAAACCTTAAGGGAAGGATCAAAACACAAAGGATGTGCCCCCCTCTGGTTTTAACGCAGCTCGCGAAGGGGCTGGGAAGGTGGGTCTTGCTTAAAGTGGTACGCAGCACCACATCAAACCAGTTTTTAAAATAAATTTTTATAATTTATAGAATTTTATAAATATTTTTTTTATAAAAATTACTCTGCCTTCCTTTCAGAAGATTACAGCGCTATTGCCGCTCCTCCCCCCTGCGAACGCAGAGGAACCAGGAAGCACAAGTGAGCAAAAATCAGCGTAAACCGACGGGCTCTGGTCCCCACCCAACAAGGGGGTGGCAGGGAAACACCCCGTGCGAAACAGCCCTGGCTCGTCCTCCTGCCTTTACCCCAAAAGCTGCTTCAAGAGCGGGGACTGCTTCTCTCTAAGCAGGCTCCCGTGCCCCGGCTTCCCCAGCCTACTGCGATACGCGGCATTTTTAATGGCACAGGGAAGAGATTTGTTTTCAAGCAACGCACTGTCACCCGATGGGATGGGGAAGGAGAGCAGGGTGAAGGAATGCGAAAGAACAATAAAATCAGGGGAGGAATAAGGATGATGGGGTGGTTGGTGAGGTTTGCACCCATTTTTACATTGGAGCCTCTGAGATAAGGCTTCGAGCACAGCCCTGGTGCTGGGGGAGAAGCGGCAAAAAGCAACTCCTTGACGCTGCTGCTGAAAACAACCCAGAGCAGAAGAGACCCGGGCTGGCAGCTTGAGTTTGTTACGCTCTGCCATAGCCCAGGGCAGGCCGTGCCGGGGCGACGAGGCTGGCACACCCCTGGGGAGGCAGCCACGGGCAGAGGGAGCTGGAAACCAGCTGCGATTTTGGGCAGCAGCCTCAAGGGAGATTTTCCATGACCGGTGTGAACGGTGTGGGTCAGAGCAGTAGCAGCAGCTGGATGCTGTGGGGCGAGACTCAAGATGGAGCCCACGGCTGGTGGGCAGCGAGGTCAACAGCAGCTCCCTGTCCCTGTCTGGACTTCTCTGGGATGTATTTTGGCTGGAAAATAGCACGACCCTGGCATATTATGAAACGGCCTTGTTTATAGGGGCTGGGATAAGAACAGAGTTTCTACCCTGTTCTCTGCAGTGCCTGGCCCTCCTGGGAGCCTGCCGGGAGCAGGTCCCCATCCAAAACCCACAGGAGGAGGGTGAGATCAAAAAACGATGAGGTGGCACTGCCCCACCGACCTCCTCCCCCAAAAAGCCACCGTGCCTCCCCTCACCTCTACCCCAGTGTCGATGGCTGCCAGGGACCCTATGGCGTTTCCGCACCCTCCGGCTCCCAGCCGCACGAGGACCTTGGACCGCTGGGGTGCGGCGGCCGGATTTGCACAGGGGTGTGTATGCAGGGGCCCCCTGGCACATGTGGGGCAGATCCGGCACGGGGCAGGGAGGTGCGGCGTCGCAAGGCCCAGCCACGCAGGGCCGGGTGCTGGGGGAGCGGCAGAGGGCTGGCATCCTGCCCCCACCATTATCTGCATTCCTCAGCTATCCAACATGGGGCTGGGTGCGGCCCCGGCCACGGGGGCGGGGGGGGGACGGCAGCGCCGTGGGGCAGGACACGGCCTCCTGCCCATGGCCCAGCACCATCGGCTTCACCTGCCACGTCCATGGGCTGCCCACGGCAGGGAGCGGCCCCATGGACAACCCCCCCCTCCCCGCCAAGGAAGAGGCTCCCGGGAAGCGAAGCAGTCAGCACTCGCCAAGCTGGGAATATTTCAGCAGGCAGAGAGCGGGCAGGGCAGGCAGTCTGGCTCCTCTGCCAGGCAGCCCACACAGTCCCTCGGCAGGGCCGGGCGGGGGGACTGGGGTAGGACCCCCGCCCCGGCTCAGCCATCACAGCCACAGAGACCAAAGAGAGGAGGCGGCGCTGGGACGCGTGGACTCGAGTGAACCGGAGGAATCCAAACAATATCCCCTTTCTTCGGCATTCCCGTGGCGGAGGGAAGGAGCGGAGGAACCCTGATTAGAAATAGCGCCGAGGCGAACGCCCCCGGGGAGCTGAACCGAGGCACCGGGGTTTGTGTGTTGTTTGGGGCGGCCATCGCTCAGCCCGTCATGGTTCACCGAGGGAGGACACGAGCGGTGCGGGGTTCAGCCTCTTCCCAACCCAACTACCGGCCACCAGCGCTTCCGTCACCCCATGGAGCCATTTCTAAACGACTCTCCAACTCTCGCTTCAACCCCAGGCTCCTCAGCCACGATGGAAATACCAAGGGCTGCAGCTCTGTTTCATCAACCACGTTATTTGGCCTCTGCAGAAGCCTGCGTCTGGCCAAGTTTCCAGCAGAGCTCAGCAATTCAGGACACCGGGACGGTGTGGCACTGGCTATCAAGACAGGCCCCTTGAGATCTCTCAAGGGTCAGACACCCAAATTGCTCGTTTCTCTGGAAAACTCTGGCCTTCATATCCAACTTGCCTGTTAAGATGGAAATTAGTTGAGCAGGCAAGATAAAATTGCACAAGACCAGCCCTGCAACGGCACCCGGGGAAAGCCAAGAGCCGGTTTTGTATGACAGTCCCCCCCTCCTCCAGTGTCCGCCCGCTCCTTACCTGGTGAATCGGACTTTGCAGATGTCGCACTCGTAGGGCTTCTCCCCGGTGTGGGTGCGGATGTGGCGCGGCAGCTTGCCAGCCCCCTGGATCACCTTCTCGCAGATGGGGCACTTTTGGAATGCTTTTGCCCTGATCTTCTTCTCCACCTTCTGGGACCAGGACGGATAGACGTCGCCCTCGTTTGAACTGCCGAAATATTTCAAGTAATAATCCATGACCCCATCGTCATCCTTTCGGTCATCGTCCTCGAGCTGTCTCCCCACGGAATTGATCACTTGCTGCAGCACCCTCGCATCATCCTCTGCCTCCGCTCCAGCAGGAACGAAGCTGGGGGAGTCGCCGGCTTCCTGCTGGTCCAGAGGCCCCGCTGGGGTCCCCTCCTCTTCTCCCGGTGTGGGCAGGCCACGGCCGCTGTAATGTCCATTCTGAGAAGGTGAAAATAAGGAGCCAGGAGCCACCTCCTCCTCCTCTCTGTCCAGCCACATGGCTGGGTTGCTGTCAGGATCACAGTCATTCACCTTTGGTCTTTCGTTTAGGGGGGCTTGCGAGTAGAAGTCTATGCCATTGCAGTCCGGCTCCTCCTCCTCCTCTTGGCCTCGGAAGTTCAGTCTCTGAAGGTCTCTCAACTCTGGGTTGGTCCACGGAAAGCTGCCTTGGTGGCCATTGACGGGGTTGCTCTGGAAGAACTCCAGGTACTCTTTTGCTCTGAGATGGTTCCTTTGATCAATTTGATCTACTGTATCCATCTGGTCATTTTTGGCCAGAATCTTCCTGTCCAGGAGATCCGTGCAAACATCCCTTACCGCCGGGATCTCCAGCAGTGTGGCGGCATTGAGGATGTCATTGACATTTGAAGTGCTGACAGTAAGGGTCGCGGTGTAAGCGAACTCCAGCAGAGCCGATAAGGCGTCCGCACTCACAAAGTCTATCTCATACACGTTTTGCTGGTCCACCACTAACCCTGAGGTGAAGAGCTTCTTGAAGTACTGGCTGCACGCCGCCAGGACGGAGCGGTGGGTGGGGAACTCCTGGCCTTCCACCAAGATGACCACGTCGCACAACAGCCCGTTGTTTCTCTGCTCATTCAGACTGCTGAGGATGTCGGTGCTGTGATCGGGGAACGGGATCCCTATAGGGCCGTCCACACCACCCGCCATCTTCGATGCAAAAGGCTACAAGAGAAGAAGGAAAGCGCAATGAGTCACAGGGGCCTTGGCTGCTCGGAGGCATCGCACAGGCAAACAACGCAGAGCTGCCCGTTGGCAGGTACCTGTCTGCCGATGCCAGCGTGCTCTGCAGCAAGCGCTAGCTATCCGCTTGCGTGCCCCTCCGCACCTCTCCACATCACCGTCGAGTCCACCGTCCTGCCTGGCATTTAAGACATGCCTCCATCAGCAGGCGAGGACGGACCCGTGCTTACCTTCACTCTGGGAAGGAGGAAGAGAAGCACAGCCCAGGTGCTCTCAGAGTCTGGAAGAACAGCTGAATTAGCACGGATCTGGGCCAGAGCTAGCAAGCCTTGGCAAAGACCAGGGTTAATACAGCCAGACAGCATCTGGACCGAGCTGGCAGGCATGCCCGGCGTTGGGCTAGAGTGGCTTGAGCCTCACCAGCAGACCCCAGTCCACCTCTGGGAGTATTTCCCAATCCCACCACTTCTACTGGAAAGGTCCCCTGCCCACTCAGCCTCGATCTACCCAGCCAAACTCCTGATACAATCACATAATCGCTGGGAAAACCATTCCCATTGCTCGTCCCTGGGCTCCCAGGGTCTGCAGACGTGCTCAGGGAGACGCAGGCAGAGTGCTAGCAGCGAGCATCCTTTGGAAAGGGCACAAGAGCAAGCTCAGCGCTCGAGGGCACCGATGTGCAGGAACAGGGGAGCACCGACCACCCCAGCCTGCTGCTAAGGGCATTTTATAAAGAGCCGAGCTTAAATACTTTAACCCAAGGCACCCACTGCACCTTCCCCAGGAACAGGAGCCTCTGCAGTGGCTGGAGAGGAAAGGAGACTGGTGTCACAAAGCGCCGGCAGCAGACGTGGCACCAGCCCCCCACATCTCAGAAAGGCTTCAGCAGAAGCAGCAGTTCTTTCCAATGCGGAAGGTTTGTTTGGAAAAAGATAAATAAATAAGTCAGTCACTCCCGATGCGCTAGCACGGCAGAAACGGATCCACTTGACTTTAAATACATCCTCTCCTCAAAGGCTGAAAAAGGCAGAGCAAACCGAGCAGCCTGGTGCTGGCTCACCTCTATTCAGAAGGGATCTCCCTTCACCGGGAGAGGTGCACCAAGGCCAAATGCAGGCAAGAGCGAAACCTGCCCAGCTTCACCACGCTGCCTGCCCTGAGCAAGCCCCGTAACTTCTCCCAGGCCCAGGCTTCTCATGGGTAGATTGGGAATAATGTTCCCCTCCTCTCCATCTCAAGCAGCAAACCCCTCTGCTCCTTGCAGCAGAGATGCCGTCTGCCTATAAATCAGTATATTTGCCCTTCTCAACCCAAGCACTAGATCTTTAGGAGCGTACACAACCAGCACTACATCCACACACAAATAATTTGGTTCATAAAATACCTTGGCACGAGCGTAAGTATCAAAGTCCCCAGTTTACAGATGGGGAAACTGAGGCACGGCAGAAAGCGGCTGGCCCCACGCGATGGGGCGGGGGGGGGGGGGGATGGATGAGTCAGGGGCACGTCCAGAACAGAAGTAATTATACAGGAAGCAACTCCCAGCACCGCATTAGGGCATGGGGATCTAGCAACCAGGTTGCAAAACAACGCTCGCTTCCCGACACATACGCACGCCCCCACCCCCGTTCCGGGCTCGCTAGCAGATTTCTCAGTAGTTCTTCATATTTTCTTATTTTTAAAAAACTTCATTAATCTAAGGGGAAAGAAAAGGAATTTCTGCACCTTCTTGTTTTATACAAAGAAAACGCAGGAGAAGGAAGTTCTGAGTCTGTGAAACACCCATCTGAAGCAACCCCCTCAATATCAAACAACAGTAATGTATAAACCAGCCTCAAGCTCATCACACAAAGGTGATGGGGGGGGGGTCACGGTGGGAGGGAAGAACCAGCAGAGCTGGGCTGGATGCACAGGGCAGCCGGTGCAAGTCCTGCCACAAAGACCAAGCACCGAAGCAACGTGGCTTATCAAGATGCCCAGAGCAAGGGCACCAACTTCAGAGCTGCCTTCTGGGCTCCTGCAGCGGTAGGATTTGAACTTGAAGCTGTATTTCACAGGGGTTTTTTTTAAATAAGAGGTCCTTGCTAGGGACAAAAAGGCTGTTTGATGGCTGAGCGCAGCCTGGGGACCAGGAAAGCCAGCACCGTGCCGAATTTGGGCACCGGCTTCAGCCGTGACCTTGGGCAAGGTCACCGCATCTCTGCATCCGCAGGGGGTCCAAGGGAGCCCCCCACCTCCCAAGCAGCTGGTCCGCAGCAGGGGAGGCCTCTGCTGCCTCAGCATCGCTTGCCCCATTCCCACCAGGGCAGCCCTAGAGCTCCCTGAAACCCCCCCGATCTGAGCCACCACGGCGCACCGCTCCCCAGAAAAGGGGGTCTGACACCTCTGCCCACCCCCCTGACACCTCCTAGTCCTGAAAATGACATTAGAGCCATTCCCACACACACTTTCCCCTCTAGATTAAATGCTTTACAAAGCCCCCCCCCCCCCCCCCCAGAGAATTTGAGCTGCGTGAAGCATTTTGAAGCTCCAGGCGATAGTCTTCTGGGCAGCCAAGCTTCATCACCCACACAACCGGGCTTTGTCGGCTGCGGTGCCCGGCTCCGGGGACCGAGGGGGCCTGGGGGAGCGAGTCAGGCCACGCAGGCAAGGTCACACACACACACACACCCCCCCCGGTCAGGGGGCTGGGACAATCAGCCGGACAGTGTGGGAACGGCTGCAGGGTCATGAGACTGCCGAGGGCTGGCATGGAAAGTTGTACAACTTTGCAACTCATTCTCCTCGCACAACACGCCCTTTGTGTCCCTCATCTGCGGTGGCCGAGAACATCGAGGGGCAAAGGGGCTGCCCCCGAGCCCCCCAGGAATGGCCACGGCCAGAGACCACCAGGCTCCTTCCCTGAGCGCTGTCACCCAGCCCTTAAAAATCACACCCTGTTTCCTTTTCAGGGGGCTGAACAGCCAGAGTATTAAAGCCTGCGCAGAGCTGGGTGGCTCGGGGGATTAGTAACAAGAGATGGAGCCTTCCACCTTTACAGGTTCAAAAAAAGAACCCCACCAGGAGCAGGCACAGGGCACAACGCCGTGTCGGTGCGCTGGGTGAAATCCACTTGGAAAGGAGCTCCTGCCATCCAGGTGACAAGTGACAAAAGCCGCTGGCACAACTGCCAGCTAGTCCCCCCTCCTTGGCAAGAATAAGGTCTGAATGGGCCACCAAGGGGGAGATTCAACTACTGACCTAAATTTCCCAGGCAGCTCTTTTCTCTCTCTACACCCCCCGACCGCCGAAAAGGCCTTATACGCTTGTTGTCCCAGACTGCGCGTCTCTGCAGGGTTGCAAAGATGCCACATTTCACCCCAAAGCGGCTGCATTTGAGAAGTTAGGAAATCGCCCTCGCGCATAACTCGTAGCAGCTGAGGGGCACTGTCAACTTAAAATACAATCCATTTGAAAGAGAGAGTTCACAGCAATACCAGAGCTCTCGAATTTATTTACAAACCTGATTTACAAACCTGGCGTAAGACGACGCACGTCCCTAACTACTCAGCTAACTCTGCTTTCACCGGTGCCGAGCCCTCGCTGCATTTCCAAAATACCAACGCAAGCGAGCTTCGGCTATCCCTGGCTCCCCAGGTCAGCCCAACACAAACACAGCCCGATTCCAAGCAGGAAAAAAAGAAAAATGGTTTGCCTTTTTTTTTTTTTGTGCGAGAAGTGCTGCTGAACACGCGTGCGAGCGAGGGAAGCCCCCCGCCTCCCCGAGACGTTGCTTGCGGCAATCTCGGCTGTTCCACATCCGACTGGTTTCACACGGAGGCCGACTGCAGTTTGATGCTACTCCTCAGCACTAAAAGGTTATTTTCTTAAGCTCAAGTTATCAACTCGCTCCTTTCAGACCTACCAGACAAACTGTAAAAGAGCAGAACAGAGCGTTAACTGAAACCCCTGAGCTTGCACTTTAATCACCTCGAGTCCAGCGGGACGTCACCCTATCGCTTTCCTACAGGAGTTCTGGAATTTGACATTTACATTCAAATGAGATGACCACATTAAGATGGGATCACAACCAAAAGCGCTGACAAAACACTGCTTAATTACCAGTTTTCCACATAACCTCAGCGGGGTTTGTTTTTTTTTTTCTTTTGCTTCTTTGCATTGCTTTAAAATTTAGCTGGGCGAAGAGAGGAACCTGGGCAGCTTACAAGGGCTCTGAAACACGCAGGTATCGGGTGGAAGAGCTAAGTCACAGCTGGTTAGCCAGTAGCAGCAAATGTTTTCAACATGCTCTTCATCCGGAAGAGATCCCAAATCGCTTTACAAAGGCAGGGCTCTCCCCTCCCGCAGAGGTGCCACCCACTCCAGCAGCCCAGATGAGAAGCTTGAGCAACACTACGCACCCGCTCCGGGCAGAAAGGGAAAATTATCTGCGCCTTTTCCACCGAGCACAAGGCAAAATGGCTTCAGGGCACTGCTACAATCCACAATGCAAGGTTTCCTGGGAACAACTGTGTTTTGGGCTACAGCCCGTGGTTATTTGGCCTCTTGTAGCTCAAGGTACCCAAGGAACGGCGATCACAAGTTGCTATGGCCAATTTCTTAGAGGAAATGCACATATGACAGTATCAGGGCAGACTTTGCAGGGGCGCTGCAGTGTGCTAGAAAAGAATTATTAAAATAATGTTGCTATATATAAAAAAAAAACCCCAAGTCAGTGGTTTTCTGCCCAAGGACAAACTCACCACCGACTGGAGAAATGGGCATTTTTCCCTAGGAACAGCTCACCCCAATCATAGGTCACACAATGCAAGTCCTTGTATCCTCACTTTGTATTTCAGGAGCGATCAACCCAGTTCCCCCCTTCCTTCTTCCAGCTGCATGGACACATCTGCAAGCCTGGATCCCTTGAGATAAAACGTAGCTCTCCGGCCATTTGGAGCATAAGCCATCATCTCTGCTGACACCAAGCTCTGCAACATCCCAAGGACAAGCCCAAGCAGGTCTCCCTCTGCCCAGGATCCACCCTAAACTATGCAGAGGCCTCGGGAAACACACCTAGCACGCAGCAGCATAAAGCCAAAAAGGTGGGAAGATGGTAGGCAGGAGGAAATGAAGGAGGGTGTTTTGCCTGCTTGGGAGAAGTCACTATTTCAACCACTTTATGGTGCCATTAAAATTCAACTGCTCTCTAAAAGGAATGCGCTGTCGGCAGTTTAGTGCCAAACTATCTGAATTATGTGGACCTGCAAAACAGATGCATGTTCTTGAGAGGAAGACTCTGCACATCAACAGAAACAAACCGCATTGTTTGAAAAAAATTAAGGTAAAATAAAAACAATGCTGACTTTTTTAAAAATCTAAATCCTCACCATTTCGATAATGCAATGGGAAGAAATCGTTTGTGTTTAGCAGGTAATTGAGTCATCAATGGCAAAAAGAGTGAATTCAAGCTCTCTCCTATCTTGACTGGACATCGCATCTGGGGTAAAACACCAGAGGACACATATGGCATGACCAAGATCATGCAGCTATTGAAGTGAGGAGATCAGAGCAAAACGAGCATCCTGCAAATATCTGTGACCTCTTTGTGGACAATATGGCTCTGTTTGCTGCAAACAGGCATCCCCTCCAGCCCCCTGCAAATCCCTGTCTGAAGGCATTGGCTCTGGGAAGCATCTTATTCCCCAACGCCTCTGCCACAGCTCTCAATGCAGGGTCTCTGTTATCGCAGCTCTAATCGCTGGGTTCACGACATGAAGACACATCTAAGGAACGAGACTGACCACATCATGAGGATTCAGTTGGCTCCCGAACAGGCACTGGGCTCCTGATCACACAACCAGACCAAACTACCCCTCCACTGGTTCCTGAAAACAGGGTGGTTGTTTTATTCTGATCCTTCCAAAGATCAGAGCCTTCCGAGCATCCCACTTCAATGTCTCAAATTCAACGTGAAGTAGAAAAACAACCGAGATGCTACGACAATATCTGACGAGGTAGCCCGAGCTCCTCAGTTGCAGCAACCACCCTTCATTTCAGTCCAACTCGATGAACTCGCACCACTATCAGGTAAGCAAAACAGCTGGGGCTTCCCTTGCTGCTGCCAGGTCTGACCTGCTGGGGAGGTTTACCTCTCCCTACTATCTAGAAATATATGCCTGGGCAGCGTAGGAAGCTCCAGCACAGAGTCAACCCTCGTTCTAGGACTGTTTCTTACCAAGCAGCTGCCCAAGGTAAAAGGAAATCTACCCAAAAACCTGCAAATACATCAACCGCTGATCCTTCAGCACGGATCAACACTACATCCCTCATCTTAGAGGGGCCAAAGCACTTTATAAGCCATATATCGACAGGGAAGAAACACCTAATACACCACAGAAACAACAACCTCTGGGGCAGGACACACAACGATTTAGCAGCAGAGGAGTTCAGGCAGGAAAGGAGAATCCCACATCCTGCTACCGCTGCCAAGGGAACTCTGGTAGGAAGAATATCTGGTAATTGCTCCCATTGAAGTTTGGACGGAGCACTGGAATTGAACGTCCCTCGCACCCTCAATGAGCATCATGGGAACTTTAATGACCACAAGTAATAAAGAACCTTGATTTTCCTTCGTATTAAAAAAAAAAAATAATAACCCCTTCCCACAGCAGAGCACCTCGGAGGCAGGAGCGGTGCCAAGAGTTGGCTTTGCCGTGGTGCTCTCCTCTCCTTGAGCTGGCCAAAAGGGGCAGATCTGCAGAGCCGGTGGAGCAAGGACAACCCTCCTCCCCCAGACGCCAGCCAGCCATTTCCTTGCTCAGGAACGGCTGCATCCTGTGCTCATTCAGAGGAGCCTGCGTAGGTCTGATATATTTGGCAGAGCATCTAAATCGGGCTGGAAGAGCTGCATTGAAGAACTCGGATGAAGAAGTCCCAAGCCCACGTTCCACCAGTGTTTCAGCTCGGATATTGAATCGAGCTACGAAGGGACGACCACCAAGCCTCCCATCAAGGTGACACATGGCCTAGCAGCTCCTGGACAGACAGGTTTTGGGGGTAATTCAGTAATCTCCCTGCTACCTCAGGCAAACCATGGCAGCTGATTGAAGGTATCCCCAAGAGACCAATCTAAATTTTACACCTCAACCCATTTATAATCTCTTCAGTATTCAAAACCGCCCCCCTCCCAGCCCTTACCACTGTGTCAGCAGTGGGAAGAAGTGAAGGAGAATTTTGCCAAGGCACCTCGGTGGTGTAACAGTGACCACTCGTGCCAAGCCAGAACCAGAGCAAGAACAACTGGAACCGGGCTCCTGAATCCTGCCAGCAGCAGCAGGTTGCAAAGCAAGCAGCAGAAGAGACGGTGCAACCACGACGGAGCAGGGAGATAATGACTACCCAGGTGGAGCTGGTCTCCGTGCTGCTGGTAATGAGACACTAGAGGTCTGGGATTCCTCATCTCGCTAGAGGAAATCATTAGGGACACTGCTACGGAGCGCACCAAGAAGAAAAGGCCTCGCTGCTCTTCATTTTCCAAAACTGCTTGAGTTTAAGTGCTTTTCGCACGTTAGTCCAGAAGAGAAAGGACGTGCCAGATGCAACTTTCTTCCAGTTGCACAGACGGCGAAAGGACAAGTGCCGCCGAGGAAAGGGCTCGCAACTACCAGCTTTAACACCAAATCCAGGACCTGACCAAGCAACTGACCCTTCAGCCATCCCACCCCTCTTTCCTTCCTTGCCTTCCCCATCCAGGCTCTGTATCTCAATCCAAACTCTGACCTCTAAGCACGACCGCAACACAGAGAGCGTTACTACTGCTGACCAGGAGAATTAAACCAAAACCAGCAAAGGGGAAAGCCACCTGCGGCAGTGCGCAGGGCCCACTCCCAGCACGTCCCGAGTGCTTGGGCATGGGGGGAAGCACTCTGCACCTCCCAGGACAAGGTCTATGGCTTTCACGTAAACCCAATGGCATTCACCACGCAGGGAAGAGACACAGCGTGGCTCTGTCTCTAAAGAAGCTGGTAGCTCACTTCCACAATTAAGAAAACAGACGAGGGGTGACCACGCGTCACGCTCTGCAACGCCGCAGATCCCTACCGACGTCTGTAAGTGGGAAGGTATTTCCTTCCAGGGCATAGCACAGCCTCGCACAGCGCACGGGGAAGTTCGGTTTCCGCTGCAGCATCAACTACTGGCAAAAACCAGAAGTCAACTTAGACCCTGACAGACGGCAGTGGTCTGCTCCCGCCTGCCACGTCACATGGCGAAGCACCGCGGCCCGGCCTCCGCCAGACCTGTTACAGCACATCCGAAAGAGGCACATCCGAAAGAGGCAGCCACGGTGTGGTGTGGCACAGAGCCTCCACAACCTGCCACCCCTCCAAAACCGTCCTGTGCCGGATCACCACGCGGCCCTTTTCACCACTGACAGCAACAACCAGGACGTACTAAAACTTCTCTTATGTTGCAAGGTTAGCTTGAACTGGTTACTCCACCCAGACCTCCTTGCCAATTTTCTCCTTTGTCATCAGAGACCGTATTTAATCCAGCAGGAATGTGCCTTGGTTCAAGCCCGTGTAGTCACAGACCCAAGGCCTGTGCGTGTCCCTCGACCTTCTGTGCGTGCAGTGGTTTATTTTTGTGCCAGAAGCCCCCCATCACCAGCACCATTGCTCTGCCTCGGGGTTTCTCAACACGGCGGTCCCAACTCCAGCACACGAGGTCTTTGCGCACGAATTTCTCCACGCTGAGAAGAAATGAGCTGCCATCCACCGAGGAGGCTGAGAGCTGCCCAGCGACCCTCACGTCCTGCTGCAAAACCCACCTTCGCTCTAGCAAGGCTGCAGAGAAATTGCTCCCAGGCCTTCCTCCTCTCCTCAGCTGAGCCACTGCAGTCTACGCACGCAGCCCTCAGCCTGCTCAAAGTGCCCAAGCATGGTTTACGGGGCCGGGAAGGCCAGCCACCCTTGCGTTAATGGAAGCTGCTTGTCTTGCGGCTGAAACAAACTCTTCAAAAGCCAAGCCCAAGTGTGCCCACACGCCTGTTGCCACAGCCCTCCGACGGGTTTTCTCCCACATAGCTCCGCTATTGCCGTACAGCAACAGAGCAGCTCCCTGCAAAACCACAGTGGGGTTTTCGGGAGATCCTGCAGAATTATCGAGCCCTTGCTGTTCAGCCCCTAGTTCTCCTAACTACTTTAGAGAGCCTCAGAAGTTACACGCAAAGGGGAAAAAAAAAAAAAAAAGAAAACACAACCAAACACAAAACCTGAAACTCTGTGTGTTTCAATCCTGGCTAAAGGACCAGCTCTTGCCTAGAAGCACAGTGTCTATGGAAGGGGAAGGCTTCTTTTTCAACTTGAAAGCCCTGTAAGCCTGAAGGCACAGAGATCCACGCAGAAATAAGCTGCCAATATTTCAAAAAGGCAACATTCGGCTCCTTCGCCAAACGGAGCGACTGAAGACTCGTCACGAAGAAACGAAGCTGCCGCCAGCGTAAACCCACCACTCAGCAAAGCATGAGGGCTGAGCAGGGGCTGCGGGGCCACCGGCACGTCCCAGCCACTCAAGGCTGGATGAAAACAAGAGCTTCTGTGGGTCGTATTTTTCACACCTCCTCCCCTTCAGAGACCAGGCATGACCACAGATCAGCAAGAGGCAAAATCCCGCACTCCCCACTCCGGCTAAAATCACCCCAAGTCACCACTGCCGTTTTCCCCAAGAAAGGCCAACAGCATCTGTCCCCTTCGCACCCCGTTCCCCCTCCCCTGGCGCAGCTTCTCTCAGTCTCCTAAACCGAGAGAACCGTAAGAACTGCTCAAATCCCCCCAATCCTGCAGCCCCCCGCAGCACCCGCCCGTTTCCTGACCTGCTCCCTGCACGCCCAGCTCTCCAGCCCAGCTCCCTCCGAGCCCCAAAACCAACCCGTCCCTCTCCCACCCTGCAGCCATGTCACAGGTTCCCCTTCGCAGCCGCCGCGTCCTCCCCCTCTGACAAGCCTGACGTTTCCTGCCCCGCTCCCCCGCCTTCAGCGTTCGATGTCGGAGGTCTAGCATTAATCTAGTTGCCTCAAATGGCACCTCGAAGACTGGTCATCTTTTCTGCACCAGGAAGGGGAGGGGGAGGGAAAAAAAAAATATAATAATAAGATTGGAGTTTACTGACAAAGCAGAGCGTACCGGGCAGGACAGTCCCTTATCTAATTCCTAGTTTGTGGATAAACAGACAGCTTGTCTTGCCGTTCTTGACTCCACACAACATGCAAAAGTGAATCCTGAGAGCAAGCACTCCACGCACTTCATCCCCGGCAACGCTGTCCGGCCATGAAGCTCTTTTCCTTCCTCCTCGGCACACAACCGGGCAGCACGGGGATGAAGGGAGGGAACGCTGAACCGGTACCGCATGTACTCTGCCTGTCAGGGCAAGAGGCTCCGAGTAACTAGAGAGCGGCAACCTGTAGCTACAAGCCTACATTCAACGCTTGCCCAGCTCTGTGTTGGGTAGGCACTCAAGCAAACAGGAAAAAAAAAAAACCTAAACAAACAAAAAAAAAAATCTACTTACTGGTTTCCAGTTTGTCGGTGGGAAATAAGTAGGTGCATGAACCAGGAAGGAAATAAGGGAGCACAACTGCAGTTTAACAGCAGGCAAGAGGGAGTTAAAACGCAGCGCTGGGATGCTTGGGAGCATCCTCTGCTGTGAAAAAAAGCAGGGCAGCAGTCCTTCCCGCAGCAGGGAAAGGATCTCACGCAGTTTCAGATGGGCATTACAGAACTGCAGGGGTGGAAAGCAGGAGGAAAACAGTCCCAGAGGTGCTAACCCTTCACAGGCAGAGAAACCACCCAGCAACCGCCAGCGCCGTGTGTTTCTGCCCCGGCCCCTGCGCCCCCGGCTTCGAAGAGCTCAGCGAGAAGTATTTGAGACAGCAAGGCTGTCGTCAGGGAGATCGCGCTCCTGACAGTCCGGCTGTATGCATTTTTTAAGGGGTCGGCGAAGCAACAGCGTCGGAAAGCCGGTGATTGCCAGGGGATCTGTGGCTCATCTCACCGACGTGGCCTTGGCTCCCACCTGCAGCCATCGGGCAGCTCGCACCAGTTTCCAGTTTCTCGCACCTTGTCACATTAAGGGAGGACGCCGACCCCTATAGTTTCCTTGCACCTGCAGCCTGGGGCTGCTGCCTGAGACCTCGCAGGAAGATTTACAAGTCCCTCGGACGGCCAGGTCTCCGGGGGGGGACAAGGAGCCCCACCGCGATTCGAAGCACAGAACGACTTTTGTTCCGTTTGCACCGTGGAAGTCGCGTCCAGACTCTGCTACAGGAGCCAGCAATGAAACCGGGGAGGCAGAGAAACTGAAACTATGCGCAGAGGGAAGACGATATGGCCAGGGAGCTGGGTGAGAAACAATTGTCCCTGGATACTCGCAGAGGATCCCGACACTTGTCTGACCTCATTTACTCCGGCTCTAACATCCTACAGGAGCTCCTCCGGGACCGGCGGGATGCTCCAGGCACAGGTATCGGGAGGGACACACGGCTCACGCCGATCGGGAAGCAGCACCGAACACAAACATGCACCAGTTTGGATTAAAGGGTCATGGGATTGGGTACAAACGCTTCTCTTCATCCTAGAGACTGACTGTCTTTCTCCCTTTCCCCGAGTTTTGCTTTGTCAAAAGGCCTTTAATTACAGATTGAAACCCGTCTCTTCAAATTTGAGGTTAAGGCTGGTTAAGACCATAGTCAAGAGCAACTGTTTATTGCTTTGACTGTGCAAGATAGCGAGTAGGATTCTAATTGTTTGCCACAGAAGTCTTCTCTTTCAATAAACGCAGCATCCCAAGGAGACTGGGAAAAAACCCTCAAGTGTCAGTTTTAATCAAGATTAAACCACCGTTCTCAAGCATTTAGGCTCCATCTCAAATACAGATCAGGAATTCCACAGGCCCCCCCAACGTTTAGGCTGGACACCTGCGGGGGACTCGATTCTGCAGAGTTAAAACCCAGCGCTCAGGCAGCACTTTCATCCGCCAAAGGAGGTCTCGAGTAAGACAGGCAGCGCAACCAAACCATCACAGTGCCTTGATAGAAGCATAAATTTCTTCCCTGATTTGCGTCCCATGCCGACATCCAGATTCTCACGCCGGGAAAACAACTGTAATTTTCAGTTCTATTTAAAAGTCACAAAACACAAAGCGAACCCACCGCATTCACCGTGCCAAATTAATTCCACCCAGCCGCGGCTGGCCCAGCACCTCTACAAAGCAGAGCTCCTTATTAAGCCCACGATACAGCTAAAGATCGTCACCGGACCCGCTACCACAATGCAACGAAATGCATATATGAGCAAAAAATAAATTAAAAAAAAAAGGCCTAAGAAGAGTTGCAGATCAGCAGAAAATGAAGAACTACTTTCATTCACCACCAAATTTATTAAGAGCTCATGCCTTGCAAAACCCTCCCCTGAGTTACTAACGCAATTAATGCTTGGTGGAAAAATCCCACCATCTCACCCATGTTTGGGTTGCGCCTCCTCACTCCCTCTTTCACCAGAACAAGCCTAAACAGGGGCCAGAATGAATATTAAACAAGAATGGCTCCTCTCTAATAAACTGCTCATTTTCTCTCTGTCTCCCTCTCTTTTTTTTTTTTTTATAAAAAGTTGTTTAAATACAGCATCTCCGGCAAACCATCAGAATTAAGCCAGCCCGTCTCTTCCTGATCAGCCTCCAGAAGTGCCCACATACTGCAATTTCCAACCAGGACCAGCAGAAGCATTCAGAAATAAAACATTTCCTTAAAAAAAAAAAAACCAAAAAACCAAAAAACACAAACCCAACACTTTTTAAAGTGACGGAATGACCTTTTAGCTCCACTGCTGCGCGGCACACAACTTCAACCCTCGTTAGGTTGTAAATTCTTCCGGGCAGAGACCTTCTCTGCCCATGTCTATAAAGTACTTATATAATAAGTTACAGTTTCGATAGCCAAGACAATTAACAGCACGGGGAACACGGGTAATCTTGAACTGGGACCAGCAGCAAACTCTTACCAAGAGTCCTTGAGCCGAGAGAAACTTTTGCTGCCCAGCCTCCTGCTGCCCTGCAAGTGAGAGGGTCTCAGGGAGGCTGGCTGAGAACACAGGAGAGCCACATGAGGTACGAGCGGTCACATCTGTTGCCGGTGCACGACAGGAACTGTTGTTTTCAACATACGAAGGCCGGGATTTAAAAGTTTTGGTATGAGGAAGCCCCAGGTGCCAGGAGTCCCGCTCCGCACGCGGGTCCGAGGGCTTTTCCCACACTACTGAAACAACGCAAGCAACAAAGCCCTTTCCCCAGGCAGCACCCAGCTCGCCTCCAGCCTCAGACGACGGTCACCGCAGCAATCTGCCCGTGACTTTGTCTCCTGCCACCAACCTCACAAATGCAGCGTTCCCGGGGAAGCCGGCAGTAACCTTCACCTCTACCTCAGGAGCTCAGCACAGGAGCTTTGGGTACCTGAAGGCTCCCCGATTCCCGACCCACCGCCTCAAACTCAAGAGTCTTGAAGACGGGCGATGGTGAAGACAAGGAAGCCTCACAACCCTGGCTGAGCAGAGAGGCCTCCCCTTCGCTGTCAGCGAGGGATGTCGCCCCTCACGCCAACCTCCGCGGCAGCTCGCCGGCCTTCACGGCAGCGCGGGTCCGGCGGCGTGGGGAGAGGCTTTACCCCACTCGGCTCTCCCGGGGCGGCCCTCCCCTCGCAGGGCCCAGCCGGCGGCCTTCAGGGCCCCACAACCACCGAGGTGGAGGGGGTGGTGGGATTATCGCTGCCAACCGCCGCCGCCTGCCCGACCTCCCTCTCCCCGCTCCGCGCACGGGGGTGGGTGCGGAGCCGGCGGGGGGGAGATAAGGAAGGGGGGGGGGGGGGTGAGGGATAAAAAAACCCAAAAAACAAACCCCAAAGAACGAAGCCAGGGAGAGGCGGCGGGCCTGGCTGGCCTCCCCCAGGCCGGCTCCCCGCGGTGACGACCTTGGGGTGCTCGGGGACAGCGGGGGGGGGCCCCGGCGGGGGAGGGAGGGAGGGAGCGGCCCGGCCCGGCGCCCCCGCACGGGTCGGCCCCGCCACGGCCGGGCTGGCAGGACGCACGCCTCGGGGGACCCCACCCAGCAGCCGGCCCCCAGCGTCCCCTGTGTGTGTCCCCCGCCTTCCCCCGGCCCGGGCCGCCCCCCCCCCCCCCCCGCGGCCCGCTGGCGGCGGGGCCCACAGGGAGCCTTGGCCGGGCGCCACGACCCCACCCCTTCCCCCGGGCGGGCCGCCGCCAATGGAGGCCGGGCGGGGGAGGGGGCGACCGAGGCGAGGTCCCGGCCCCGCGGCCGCCGCCCGGGCCGCCCCCCCCCCCCCCGGTGCGGGGCGGTGCGGGACGGGGCGGGGCGCGGCGCGGCGGGCGGCGGCGGGGCGGGGGGCGCGGGCCCGCCCGGGGGGAGGCAGCGCAGGCCCCGCCGCGCCTGTCCTCGGCCACCCCGCACCCCGCGCGCCGCCCGCCATTGGACCCGAGAGGCGACGGGCGGGAACGCGGGGCGGAGGGGCGCGCCCCGATTGGCCCCGCCCGCTGCCCATCAACACGCCTCCCACTCGCCGAGCGGGCGGGGGACGACGGGAAACGTAGTCCGCGGGCCGCCTCGCACCTGCGGGGCGGCGCGGGCGCAAGACTACAACTCCCAGGAGCCCCCGCGCCGCGCACCCCCCCCCCCCCCCCGCAGGGCCCTTCCCCCCCTCCGCGACCCCCCCAGCACGGCCCGGCCAAGTACAACGTATGCAGGCAGGGGGGGTGGGGGGGGGGGGAGCTGCCCCGCACGGCCCGGCCCCCCCCCCCCCCCCCCCGCCCCACAAACCCCCCCCGCCCCCCCCTCCCCACCCCCAGCTCTGCCCCGGGGGGGGGGGGGGGGGGGTCGGGCCTCTGATCCCCCCCCTCCCCCCCCCCGAGGCCCGACCCCCACCCGCCGCCCCCACCCCCGCCCCGCACCCCCCCCCCCCCCCCCTTACCGGGCGGGGGCCGAGCGGTCCGAGCGAGCGGAGCGGGCCGCGCCGTGCCGAGCCGGGCCGGGCCGAGCCGTGCGGGCGGGCGGAGCAGGCTCTGGCCGCCCCGCGGGAGCTGCTCGCCGAGGCCCGTATGCGGCTCCTTCCTGCTCCGGCCGGGGCCGCCCCGCTCTTAAAGGGGCCGCGCGCCGCCCCCCCCCGCCCGCCCGCCACCCCCCCCGCGCCCGCCGCCTCGGGGCGCAGCCTCCCAGCCGGGGGGGGGCGCCCCCCGCAGCGCACGGCTCCGCGCCGGGGGAGGGCGGGGGCGCGGGGCCCCTTTAAGAGCCCCCACAGCCCCCTCACCCACCCCATCCGCGTGGGCCGCTCCCCGCAACAGCCGTGGCACCCCGCGTGTCTGCCCAGCGCCCCCCCCCCCCCCGTGTCACCCCTCAGGGCACCTCCCCACGACCCCCAGCCCACCCGTGGCGCCCCCGCCCCCACCCAAGCCCACCACGCGGCACCCCACAGGGCACCTCGCTGCGCCCCCAGCCCCACCCGTGTCACCCCAGCCCCACCCGCGTGTCACCCCTCCTCCTGCCCCCCCCCGTGTCCCTCAAGATCCCCCCACTGTCCCCCGTGTCCTGTTGTCCCCCCCACCCTCCCCACCCCCCCGGGAAGGGGACACAAAGCCAAGGTCAGGGGTGGGCCGGGAGCCAGCCTGGCAGGGACAGGACAAACCTGCTGGAGCCACCACCTCCAGGCCTGCCCTGCTGGAAGTGGGGCGGGGGGGGGGGGGGGGACACACAACAACTGTGGCCCCCCCACCCATGACCGGAGCACCAGGTCTCTTCTAGATACCCACCATTCCGCTCCAGAGTGAACAGCTCCCTAAGGCCTGTTTCCTGCAGGTTACCAGGCTCATCCGCATGGAACACCGGCTGCCGTGGGGCACCCAACCCCAGCAAGAGTTTAAGGAAAATTTTGAATTAATAATAGTTTTTTAAAAAATTAATTAAAGGAAGAGAAAGAAAGAAAAGAAAAGGCTTTGATCAAAAGACCCCCTAGGGCTCCAAGGGGCCTCCGCGCCAGCCCCTGCAGGCCGGCCCCCCTGGGATTTCCCCATTTTGCCCCTTTTTTTTTTTTCCTTAAATAACCCTGCTCAGCTTCTCACAGGGGCACTGAGGGCTCAACCTGCATCATTCACCCTGCGACCCCCCGCATCCCTCCCACCTCCCTGGCCTGGGGGAGCCCTGGGGGGGCCCCGGGGGGTTTATGGGTGGGAGGGGTTGGTATCATTAACCCCATTCTGCAGATAGGGAAACTGAGGCAGGATGGGAAAACCTGGCTGTAAGCGAGGAGTGTGGGGACCCCGGGCCCCAGCACCACGCCTTGGCGGGGGAGGGAGGCAGGATGGGGTGCGGGGGGCTGGGGGCCCCCCAGGCTGCACCCCAGGGCCGGGCCCTGCCACGCGCCCGCGGCCACACGCTCGCAGGCTGCTTTCGCTTTCCCCCGCCACAGCCAGGGGCACGCCCAGAGTCCCCCCCGCCCAAAGATGAAGCCCCAGCGTGGCCCCCCAGCCCCCCCAAAAGCCCTCCCCACGCAGGAGCCACCCCAAAACCACCTGCAACAGAGATATGGAGAGCACCCACATATATCTGGGAGGGGCAGGACCCCAAACACCCCCATCTTGTCCTACAAAAGAAGCAGGGTTGGGGGTACCTCTTCCTCCAGCCCCAGCCAAACCCCCCCTTCTTCCCCGCACCCCCAAACCCTCCCTGTGCCGCAGGGGCGGTGCTCACACCCAGCCCGGGGACCCCCATCAAGATTCCCACTCAACTCACCGAAACCTGCCCCAGCTCCCACGGGTGGAATGAGTTTGTCCCGGTCTCTGCAGGACAGCCCAGACCCCCTGGGGGACCCCAAAGCACCATGAGAAGCAAAACCATGACTCCCCCCAAAGTGCCACCCCAGGAGCTTCGCATCAGGGACCCCACAGCAGGGACACAGCACCAAGACGGGTGCCCAGCGTTGCCTCCCCAGAGCCAGGGCATCGCTAATGGCACAGGAACTCTGCAAAATAAAAGTTATTTTTCAGTTCTGGGCCCAATTTAGATTTTGCCAGCGCTGCCTCAGGCTGGCAGAGCCCAGCTTCACCTCTCCCTGCTTCTTTTCACCCCAAATATTTAAGAGCCGCAAATATATGACCCCAAATATTTCAGAGCCAATCCCAGCTCCCCTGGGGCAGGATTTGGGGCATCCCACCATCCTCGAGAGCCCGTATCTGGAGCTGCCTCCTGCCAAGACAATTCCGTTATCGCCTGCTTCCGCTGGAGGCAGCCGATGGGCAGCACAGCGAGAGCCACCGGCGCATCCCAGCAAGAACCACCGGCACATCCCGGCGCGGCCGTGCCCCCACGCGTGGTCAGCGACATCGCTCCCGCCGGGGTTCCGGCCTTGCAGGGGTTAAAGCCACTAAAGAGAAAAGGTCTGTAAATGTAAAGTGCCATTTATTATTTTTTTTCCCCCCATGATGAAAATATCGAGTTTAAAAAAAAAAATTGCAACAACAAAATGCTCGATACGCTTTCATCTCCTCCTCCTCCGAACCCCAGCACCCCAAACCAACTGAAAATATGCTAAATCTTTATGAACTGTCCCCATTCCCCACCTCCCACTTAAATTCAGAGGCAAAAACCCTAACAATGAGCAGCCCCGCAGCTCGGGGGTGCCTTGCCCCGGCACGAACTGAGCCAGCAAGCACGGACCCCCCCCCCGCCCCGGCTTTGCCTTGGAGGGGACACAGCTAGCCCCGGCGCTTGCCCCGAGCAGGGCAGCAACTTCGCCCTTTGCTGGGGAAGGGGAAAGAGAAGGGTACAAGGGGGTTGGGGTTACCGAGCCGAGGGGCTTGCTTTTGGGGGGCTGTCATGGTGGGACCTGAGCGCAGAGGGGATGTCACCTGCCGGCCCAACGGAGCGAAAAAACAGCCCAAGAATAAAAAAATACACCCCAAAAAATTCCACCAAGCTTCCAAAAATCATCTCCTCGTGGGAGGGGGGGCTTGGGGATCGCAGAGCCCCACGTTGGGGAAGCGGGGGAATGCATCACCCAAAAATACACCCATGTGGTGGAAAATGAGGTGACAGCGGGAAGCTGCTGTCCCCACGGCGCAGCCGGTGCCAGCGGGGACGGATCCGGCCACTCCACGGGGGCTCAGCCCTTGGGCCGCAGCTGCTGTGGGCCCCAGGGGGTTTGGCAAGGTCCTTCCCAGGCAGGGGGGGATGTGACAGGGAGGTGTTGGGCAGGGAGGGACCATCAGCCACGGTCAGGCCAAGGTGGCCTTTGGAAAACCCTGTGGCGTCGGGACAACGTGGGTCTCACTGGGTGGGTTCATCCCCTCCCTGCAATGCCCAGCCTAGGCACCCTGCACCTCCCGGCCGAGGGAAGGGGGGGCTCCCAGGGGCTCCAACCGGGAGCCCTGGGGCTCTGCTACAGCCACGATGGCCGAGAGGCAGCCCGGAGGGGTTTCACCCTTCCCCAGCCCCAGGAGACAGTGGGGTCAGGAGAGAGACCCCGTTCCTGGGCTAGCCCAGCTCTGGCCATGGTGGACAACCTGCCTCCCGCCTCTCTGCAATGGAAGGAGCCAGGGAAGGAAAGCCAGTGCTCTCCCCTTGCCTTGGCACCCAAAGGTGTGAGCCACAGCTTGCCATAGAGCCACAGTCCCGGGGGAGCTACGCATACACCCACCCCGCAGCTCCCACCGGATTCCCTCCCACTGGGAGCCGAGAGCTCGGCCTGTGCTCAACAGATCAAGACCCTTCACTACATATCCAGTGCATGACAAGAGCAGGCTTTAAAACAACGGTTTAAAAAGAAAACAAAGAAAACACAAATCTCTCCTCTCCTCCACCCACAGACGGGCCAGGAGGGAGCTCACTGCTACGCTCTTCTCCAGCTCAGCCATAAATCACCCCGCAGACCTCCTGCCCACAGCGGCAGGGCACCTACCTCATCCCTGGCCACCCCGGGCAGGGCGGTGACACTGTTTCAGGCCACCCTAGGCAGGGTTTCTCCATCCCACAGATTTCTCCGCCCCGTAGCCCACATGAAAACCAGGGAGGAGGTGAGGAATCTGCTGCACGGCCCCTCGTCCCCATCCCCTGCCACCGTCTCACACACACATGCAAGCGTGCGCACACACACACACACACACAATTATTTTCTTTTTTTTTTTTAACCCAAGTGAACACTTTCCAAAAAAAAAAAAAAGAAAAAATTAACATAAGCAGCACCACATTTCCCAAATGTCAGGAGCTCCAGAGCTGGAGCAGAGGCCTGGAACACCCCCACATCAAAAGAAACCAACCCCGCTTTGGCTGGGGGTCGGCCGATAAAGACGCTTCCGAGGGGACGGTGCTTTGCCGCTGGGATGCGAGGCGAGAAGGGGCTGGGGAGGAGGAAGGAGGGCAGTTCTGTCATTTACTGAAGGAGAGGAAATGGTGACAGAGGCAGATGTACTGACACCAGGCGGTCGGCTCGGCCCTCACATGGCAGCGCGGGTGGGCGTGCTGGGCTGGTTCAACCGCAGCGTTTTGCACAGCCAGCCGGCGAAATCCACCTCCTCCACTTCGGAGCGTTTGATGAAGGTGTGACTCTGAAAGCAAAGGGAAATAGGGTTAGGAGCATCACCGGCTGCTCCCCGGCTCCCAAAACCCAGCCCCTAGACCCCGGAGAGGCAAGAAGATCCTGGTGAGACAGCTCAGGCTGTTCTCAGGCAGTGAAAGCAGATTTTTGAGAAAATATTTGTTCCTTGCAGCCCTGTGGCTGGGCTTTTAATCTGTGCTGGCCACCTAGTCGATGCACAGGCATGGGAGCAAAGATTTAAAGGAGAGCAGAGCCTGCACGGCCCCTGCCTGTGAGCAGACCAAAATGCTGCTCTCTACGGGCAGGCAGAGCAAGGTGCTGCAGCTCCCGCACACCCCCTGGTCCTCGCTTGCCTGTGGGCAGCAAACCCTGCTCCCCTGGGGGCAGAAGGTAAGGGAGAAGCACAGGCAGGACTGAATAACCTTGCAACACTGCAACAAGGGGACGGGGCCACAAGGACAGAGGCCACTGCCTTTGCAAGGGCTGCATGGGAGCACCCAGACATAGCTCAGGGGCTCAGCACGATGCCAAGGAGGAAAGTCGAGGTCAACATGGTTAAAACGGGGCTTATGGGATGGTTTGGGTTGGAAAGGACCTTAAAGATCATCTAGTTCCAACCCCCCTGCCATAGGCAGGGACACCTTCCATTAGACCAGGTTGCTGAAAGCCCCATCCAACCTGGTCTCGAACACTGCCAGGGATGGGGCATCTACCACCTCTCTGGGCAACCTCTCCCAGTGTCTCACCACCCTCACAGTAAGGAATTTCTTCCTAATATCTAACCTAAATCTACCCTCTTTCAGTTTAAAACCGTTGCCCCTCATCCTATCACTACACTCCCTGATAAAAGAGCCCCTCCCCATCTTTCCTGTAGGCCCCGAGGTACTGCCAGGTCTCCCCAAAGCCTTCTCTTCTCTAGGCTAAAGAACCCTGACTCTCTCACCCTGCCCTCACAGGGGAGGTGCTCCAGCCCCCGATTATCTTCGAGGCTTGAGCAGGTCCACCTCTTTCCTGCACTGAGGACCCCAGAGCTGGACACAGCACTCCAGGTGGGGTCTCAACAGAGCAGAGGAGGAGAATCACCTCCCTCGACCTGCTGGCCACACTGCTTTTGATGTGGCCCAGGATATGGTTGGCTTCCTGGGCTGCGAGCACACATTGCCAGCTCATATTCAACCCATATATTCATATTCATGTGCCCAGCGCTGGAGGCAAAGGTCTGTCCCAGGCACCTCCGCAGACACGGGACAGCAGGGTGGTGCCCATCCTGGGCTGCACATAGGCTAGATACCATCATTGCCTTTGAATCAAAGGTGAGTCACTCCCTCTCCCAGCCTCATCTAATGCTCAGCCTGGGAGTTTCCAGCCTTTTGAGCAAGAGAGGCACAGAGGGACGGGGCAGCAGTTTGCAGATCTGGTGCCACCCCACTGTAAGAAAGAAAATTGCTCTCCCCACATACCATCAGCATCTTCAGATCTGCCCGTTCTGCTGGATTTTTAATTAAGCTGAAATGAGAAGAACAAGAGAGCAAAACCAACACTGAGACATTTCTTGTGGGAAACTGGTTATCCGGCTGGAGAGGTCTCCAGCTTCACCAAAAGCCACTTGGGCTCCTGGCTGCTTTCCCCAGGAGCCCAGCAGCACGGAAACAGCTCAGAAAGCATCATCTCCAACAGCCCAGCTCCTAGGGAGAGCTGCAGGATCCGTCTCTTCTAGACCATGTGGATGAACTGCACCCTGCAAATGGAGAAAAGGACCTAACGCTTGGCAGGGATTAGTGACTTTTGTAATGTCCAATCTCTGTGATTTAATGGGAGGTGCGGCAGCACCTTCAGGTGTCCCCCCACCGCACCAGAAGGTCTGGAAGGCGATGGTGTATGCCTGGTGCTTGCAAGGCTGTGGGGTGACTCACAGCCCCAGCAATCTGCTCCACCATCCCCCTGCCAGACTCATATTTAGAAGGTGCTGGGATACTGCAAAGCATCACCACAAATAAACTGCTTTTATTTCAACCCTTTCCAAAGCAGGAGTTCCCAGCACAATGTGGGATCATACTGCAGCCAGGGAGAGAGCACCTACAGAGCATGGAGAACATTGCGTTACGCTCAACATTTTGGGTGGAGCAGCAGCCTGCAGAGCTGTCAGGGAGTACATACAGGCCTACACCTTCAGCCATAAGATGAAATCCTTACCATTTATTTACAAACTCCTGGAAATCTTGCGTGAAAACTCCATTCGGCAGCTTGGGAGGTGGCTGCAAAGAAAAGGAGAAGGGTCTTCTGCATCACTGTGTGTTAATGGGTCAAAAAGCAGATTGTTACCTACAGTCTTTAACGAGCTGCAGAAAAGCTGCGCTATCTACAGCTATCCTCCGCTTCGAAGCTGCCCTTTGCAACCAGGGAACTGCTCCCTGCCACTTCTTACCCTGGCAGCACGTGGCTGGGCTGACAGCAAACTGCTGCCCCAGCACCACACGCAGCTGGGGGGACCCCACGCTGAATCACTGCCAAAGCTGGGAGACCAAAATTGCAGCGTCACAATTCTGGATCCAACCTCGCAAATCCCAGCTCTGGCAACGCCTACGGTGGTTGAAGCCGTTCCAGAAACGATAATTAGGGGCCAACTCCTATCACCTTGAAAGGGGAAGCTGCTCTTTCCACTTGTTGGTGGGATGGACCCTATCTTGCAAGTCTGGTAGGACATTTCAGCCTGGGATTTTAGCCCCAGTTACCCTCAGAGGGCTTCATCTGAGAAAATGTGCACGACCTCAGCATCTGCACAGAGGGACCATTCATCCTTTGCTGATCTAGGGAGGAGCACATTTGAAACAGCTGGCTGCAGAAGGAGCAGGTCATTACAGCCAAGAGCTCCCCTCACTGCTCTCCTCTTTCAGGGTATTACGAACTCCCCACTGCAAAGCCTTAATCCAAAACCAGAGATACTTCTGAAATACAAAGAGATGGGAAGAGGGAACAGGGGAGAAGGAAAGGACATCAGTGCAGCTCAGAGGGTCTGATCAAAAAAGCCCCTGTTCAAGCAAAGGTTTCAGAGCCCACCCTGACTCAGCAGAGCGGACACGACACTGTGGTACCTCAGGGAAGCCCAGCAGAGCTGATGGTAAAGAAATACCCACCTCATTAACTATATAATCCAGCAGTTCAAAGATGGCCATCGCAGGCCGGCTGTCCATCCCATGGCCTGAGTGATTAAGATGACAAAAAACAGTGGTGAGAGGCTGTTCAGGAACAGCGAGGGACCTCACGTCGCCTGAAAAGCACGTGTGCTGTGGGACTTTTGCTGGGAGAGGCAGAGGCAACCCACTTGGGAACTGACTCGCGGTTAAAAAAATAACAGAAAGCCAAAACACATTCTGAAATTTTGGATTTCTTTCACTGTGCCTATAGTCCAGATTTATTTCCTAGCTTGGAGCATTTGGAGAGTACCAGACCATCTGCTGTGGCAGGCTGGCAGCGCTTCTAGAGCCTTCTGCTTCCAAGCAAATGGCTCAAGTGGAGCCTCCTCCAAACATACGTGCTGGTTTGGTACTTTCACGAGAGCTCCCAGTAAAGCTGTTCCCAAAAAGCTGCCCCTAGCTTGAAAAGAACCTGTTGGCAGCATGGGCAGAGCCTGAGGCGCAACGCGGGCTGTGACAGTGACCCTCAAAGCATCTCCTCCAAGGGGTCCACATCCCAACAGCCTGTGCCGTCCCCAGCATGGGGTGCTTTGCTGCGTGGCTTGAGCCTTCTCGCGGGACACAGCAGGGTCTAAAGGCAGATAAACTGAACTCTTCAGAATCTTAATAGACCCTGGTTGGCATCCTGAGAGCAATTTCCTCACCTCCCCGTGCAAGACCGGACTCCTCCCACGCTCGTTAGGAATTACAAACCTCTGCGGTAGTGTGAATTCTACTGGAGCACTGACACAGCTCCATCCGCTCTGCAGAGAGGTGCCTCCCTAAAGACACTCACCTCCCCGCCACAACCTCATCCAAAACGGCCTTTGGCTAACCCAGCCACACCGAACAAAACCCAAACCCTTCTCCCCCATGTCTGCATGTTGTTTCCAATGCATACGACAGCCCCTACCACTGACGGGGCGTCCTGGGGGCCTGGCCCGCGGCGAGATGCTGTGAGACTCTCCCTCTGCCCCGTCCACCACAGGACGGCCAAATATTGCTTCCAGTTCCTTGGAGTCTGGCGGGGGGATTGGGTACCTTCCGATAGACAGCTCCACTAACGACAGACCCATGCTCCAGATGTCGGACTGGACCGAGTAGTGGGTGCCCTGCAACCGCTCAGGCTGGAAGGAGAAACCCACAGAAACCACATTGACACAGACTATCAATACACAAAGTCATAAATATCACACACTGAAATTAAATAGGTGAGACTCGATATCCTGACGGCATCTCCACCTCAGGTCTCCACCCCTCCAGGAAAAGGATTGTCCCAGAAGGGTCATGTGCAAAGGGGATGCAAAAGAAGACTCATGTGCAAACATAAAGCACTCGTATGCATCTAATCAACAGCTACAGTTGAGCAGCATCTACAGCCGCTTATACTTAGGAGCCCACAGTACACTGTAGGAATCTATTTCTCTGTGTGCTGAGATCTAATGAACTCAATTTATTAACAATTCTTTTTTTTTCCTGCTCATTCCTTTTAATACCCAAGAGGAATTTGAGGAGCAGCAAATCCACTGTAGGCTTTACCATTGAAAGAAAAATAAAAATTAAAAATAAATCAATGCAAGTCACCCATACTGGCAGCTTTGAGTCAGCTGTGCAGACCCAGTAGCTGAGTGCAAAGGAGATATTATTTTTAAATAGCCACTGTCTAACTATAACTGTACTTGAATAACCATTCCCAAAATATGAGAGCAGCTCAGCACAGAAGTGTAGTCTGATGGCTTCCCTAATAACACACTGCACGTTCCCAGCCACAGCCACACACTGTGTGGGGAGAAGACCCCCACCTACCCTCTGCCTTTCAGCCAGCAGGACCTGAGGACCCAGAGCCAGCCAGGAGGTAGTTTTATTGTTATGGGCACTCTATTATCTGCAGTTGAGCTAACCCTGATTATGATTCTCATTTAAAGGAGAGGCACAATCGGCTCTTCCTGCAGTTCTCTCTCACTAGCTGACTCCAATTTGGCTTTAATTTCCCATTAGCCTGTACCAAAACCCAGCTGCGCTAAACTGGTTTTACCCTCATTTTGCCAGCAAGTGCACATGGTCAAAGCAGCAGAAGAGGCGCATGTACCAGCATCTGTGTCCATGCTCAGGTTTTTTGGACAGAGCTTTGCATACAGAAAGAGAAGATGTATCGCCCTCTACAACCACCTGAAAGGAGGTTGTAGTGAGGTGGGGGTCAGTCTCTTCTCCCAAGTTACTAGCGATAGGACGCGAGGAAATGGCCTCAAGCTGCCTCAGGGGAGGTTTAGTATGGATATTAGGAGAAATGTCTTTACTGAAAGAGTGGTCAGGCATTGGAACAGGCTGTCCAGAGAGGTGGTAGAGTCACCATCCCTGGGGGTGTTCAAAAAACGTGTAGACGTGGCACTTGGGGACATGGTTTAGGAGGTGTGGTAGCGTTGGGGTGAGCGTCAGAGTCAATGATCTTAGAGATCTTTTCCAATCTTAATGATTCTATGACTCTATTCTGTGTTTTTGAACCCAGAAACACTTGCCAAAATAAAATATGCAAGTATTTGTAGGATCCAAGATGTCTTTCCCTGCAAGTCTCTGTGCTTCCACGTGCACCGCTGCTCGCCAGGCACAGGCTGGAGCCGACAGGACACTGGCTCCTTGAGAGGATGCAGAGGTGTCTGCTCCTCCGGCACAGGACAGTGCCTCCAAGCACTGGGCTCACCCCAAATGTCAGCCAGGAACGGGACAGTCCAGATGAGGATGGAAACACAGAGCAAAACCGTGAGCAAATGGGACACTACACGCTGATTCTGTAAGAGCCAAGTTGAACCCAAATTGTAAAAACCCAAAAACAAACAAAAAAACCCCAAAACAAAACCAACCAACCAAAAAAAAAAAACCAGCTGAAAGTTGAAAGGAACTTACAGACATGTAGGACCGAGTTCCCACAAAAGAGTTTGCCATAGAGTCAATGAGCTGACCACTGACCCCGAAATCACACAGCTTAATCTCTCCTCGAGAATTAACCAGGATGTTAGAAGGCTTCACGTCTGACAACAGCAAGAGAGAAGAGTGTAAACACGACTAGGTAAAACACGGGGCTCTTGTACCGCAGGCAGTTATTTTTAGGTTCCTCCTCTCACCTCTGTGCATGATTTGGTGCTTCTCTCTCAGATACGCCAAGCCTCTCAGAACCTAGAAGGAAACCAAAGACAGGATGAGATCAGAGCTAGGACAGGAAGTGCTTTCCCTTCAGCAGGACACGTTGCATAAACTCCGGGTGCTGCCACACTGCAGCTTGGCGAGGAAAGCCACCCCGTAGCATCCATGAGTTTCAGGGTTTGCAATTTATCACCAAGTCAATCACAGATCTTGGGTTAACCACCCGAGAAAGCTTCTCCCAAGTCCTTTCCAGAATTCAACACCAACCAGTGCAACACAAGGGGTCGGAGCTACGGAGAGTGGCTGGGAACATGCTTTCCCCCTCCCCTTTCGCACACACCACTGCCTCTTGCCCTAGGTCAGGACAGGAAAGCACATATGGGAAAACAAAGAAAGCTTCCTAAAGCAAGACAGGCGTTATTCCCAAACCCAGCAAATCCCTTCTGGAAGTCTGAAGAGCCACCGTAACTCACCGCTATACTGACTTTCCCCAAGATCTCCTCGGGAATTCTTTTGGCTTCTTTCAACACTTGATCCAAAGAGCCGCCATCCTAAAATAAAGATCACTGAAATGATCAACATGCAAATCCCCGGCAGGAAAACAGAGCAGGTGGCTGTACAGGTAAGCATGCCCAGGGAGGGCAAGTGGTGTGTAAGCAGTACATAGCATCCCAGCTCAGCTGTCTGCAGCAACCCGGCATCGAGCATGCTCCTTTTACAGAAAACAAACAAACAAACAAAAAGATATCTGGTGATCAGAGCTCAAGCTTCTGCTGAAAACTATTTTAATGCTGTCTTCTATCAGCTCTACTTCTTGCTATTAGTTCTTAGCTTCCTTTCTATCAGTGGTAAACGCAAAGATGATGCTGTCAGCACTGATCCGGAGGAGCGACAACACTATTCTCCACCAGAGACAACAGAAAACACACAGTCCTTCACGGCAAGCTCTGTAGGGTGGCGGGTTTACAACATTTCCGTTTGGCCAACGCCCAAACCTCTGCTTCCGCTTTCCAAAAAGTGTCGATCTCCGTCATTTCGATGCTTAAGCAGGAGCGTGCAGCTCCTACCAGGAGCACAGCGGCCTTGCTGCAGCCAGAGCAAGCAGCCATCGCGTCCGCCAGCACCCTAGCCCATTTCACCTGCAATTTCGAGTCTCGGGGAGATGCAATTCAGAACAGTCCAGGAGCAGCAGTTTGCAGAGGAGGAATGGGGACTCACCATGTGCTCCATGCAGATGGAGATCTCTCCGTCACTGTAGAAGGCGCCATAGAAACCCACGATATACGGGGAATTACATTCATGCAGCACCTGCAGCTCTCGGATAATCTGATTCCTGATGGCCGGTTTGATTTCTAAATGAATCAGCTACCGAGAAAGAAAAAAATATTCAAGGTGTAACTTCGAATAAACACTTACGGGAACCATGTGAATAAGTCCTGAGTGTTGGAAAGAAAGTCTTCAAGGGAAGCTCTGCTTTGGCATAGGCTTTTTACCATTTGCAGACTAACATTAAGGATAAAGGGAGAGGTAGAGCCCTGTGCAGTCTGTTAGCGACTGAAGCAACTGCCAGCCGTGTAACGCGAAGATCGCACAGGATACAGAGCGGAAAGACAAGTCAGAAGTTTGGTGCAGATCTGACTCAGCAGATGGGAACATTTTCACAAGTTCTGTAGGTGTTGTAAGAAGAGGTGCTCTGATATCAAGGAAACCACAGAAAGTAAAAAAAAAAAAAGGAAGATTATGCACATGAAAGAGCAGTTGCTTTATTCCTTGGGCTCCACGTAGAGTCAGTTAACATAGCTGTAGGTAGGGAAGCCAGAGGCTAAAAGATACAATGGCAGGTCAGAAACAAGAACCACTGTTACTGTAAGCTCTAGGACACCCAACCCAGGGATGTCTGTCCTTCCCACAGACCTACAAAGGCTGATCTCTGCAGGAAGGACAGCAGTGCTGCAGCTTGCCCTTGCTTCAGTTTCTGAACATGGAGCTTCCCAACAGTCTCAAAACCACCCAGCGACACCCAAAGCTCCCAAATCAAACACCCTGGAAGACCCTGAGAGCTCAGCTCCGAGTGAAGCCACCTAGAGAAGCGGATTTGCTCATGGAGACCCACTAAACCATCCCAACAGCAGGTGAGACCAGAGACTTTCAAGGAAGCTGTCCTACAGATGAGCTGTTGCAGTGTTCTTGCCGAGCACTGCCTTTTCTAATAGGCAGATGAAGCATCTCCTAGCTTCCTATTATATGGCACCAAAGTAAGAGACATCACCGATAAACCTACATCTGAGACAAATTGCTGTCACGGCTGCTTGGAACTACCTTGTGGATCTGTTAAGTGGGTGGTGAGGGGCGAGGAACATGTGCATCAAACTCCTGTCTATGCAGGAACAGCCACCCGTCCCTCCACCTGCCATTTCCAGTCCTTGTTAGCCACAGCCTAGGATCCTCAAGAGGTCTGCTTCTATCCAGTTTAGCCAAGTTCATTAGAAACAGCTTCACTGGAAAAGAGAATAAACTTATGTTTTCACACTCAAGGTGCTCCAAACTCCAGGGACCTGCCACAGAGAGCGTGGCCTCTCCCAGGGGGCTCGGAGACAGGCAGAGCAGCCAGGTCGCTCACAGAGACGAAGCAGGAGAGGTTCCACCTAAAACCTAGCTGGGGGCAGCTGCAACCGTAGTCCTGACCCAGGCGAGGTGGTTAGAGCGGAGATGGGTCCGTGCAGAGCAATCCCAATCGAAGCCAGCAATCCCAGGGCTGGGGCAAGTGCCAGGGGCTCCAGCACAGCACCACAGCCCACTCCTCCTGCCCCCAATTACCTTCCGTGCCATAATGAGCCCCGAGGGTTTGTGCTGCACTTTGGTGACCACACCGCCATTGCCAGCCCCCAATTCGGAGATCCTCTCAAAGTCATCATCCTTCAGCTCGCCCACTTTGGCTTTCTGCGTGAGGAAAGCTTCTAGGCGCTTCTTCTGCTGCTCGTCCAGTTCCAGTTCCTCAAGCTTTTTCTGAAGGTCCACCAGGTTTGCCCTGGAGAGGGGAGGAGGAGAAAGGTGGGACAGTCAGGAGACTTTGAGGGCAGCACCAGAGAAAGAGGTTTGGGTTTTTTTAGGGAAGCAGAGGAGATAACTGAAAACTGTTATCTGACACATACTCAGCCCCTGATATAGCAGCGAGACTAAAGCAAAGCTCTGGAGAGAGGCAGGACTCAGCTCCGGTGCTGACAGGGTCACACGGACAGCGAGACCCATGGTGCGATATCTGCCCAACACGCACCTCTCCTCTGGAGAGGAGCTTTAGTGCAGTCAGCTGTTTTGGGAAAGCCAAGCAGTAGGGAAAATCCTTCAACCCTTAAAGAGGCAGCACAGCTCAGCCCGGAGAGAACGACAGCACCAGCAACCTCTCCTGACACGGGAAGCCAAGCTTGGGTTTTGCTGCGAAACATGAGAAGGGCTTTCCAGGGTGTCCAGCGACCCCCTGCTCTGTTACACCCCCCAAACCCACCACTCCTGAGCACAAAGGGGTGTCTGTGCTCCCCCAGCACCTGCTGCTGAGCTCCCATCGCCTGTGCAGGCTCCAGCTGCTCTCTCCCATTTGCTGCCCACCCCCTTATCCCCCCCCGCCTCCAGGGCGATGGTTCGGGAGGGTCTCACCCCACGTCTTCCACGCAGCACCCCCACGTGATGCTCTGCCTCCCCTAGCACTGCCCACACCCCCTCCCCATCACCCTTCACCCCACACGTTCTGCCCACCCAGCCCTGAATACTGCCCCAAATCCTCCCTGCCAAGCCCAGGTCCCCAGCCCAGCCCAGCCCCAACCTGTGTGCCCAGGCCTGGTCCCCAAACGCCCCAGGCCTGAGCTGCCACCAGCCCTTCCCCCAGCCTCCTCTGCCTTCCCTGCCACCCCCGACCCAGCAAACCCCGGGATCAGACCAGCCTCCACCCCTGCCCCATCCCATCCCCACCTGCCCGAGCCCACCCAGCCCCTGCAACTCCCAACCTGCTCCCTGACCCCTTACTCACCCCAGACACCCCCAGGCTGGGCCCACCCAGCTCCCCAGCTACAGCCTGTCCCAGCTCCCCTAAGCATGCCCCGGCTTCCCAAAGCCCGCCCTGGCACCCCAGGCCTCTCCCGGCTCCCCTTCGCCTGGCCTAGGGTGCCAGGCCTCTCCCAGCTCCCCTAAGCCTGCCCTGGCTCCCCTAAGCCTGCCCTGGTCCCCCAGGCCTCTCCCGGCTCCCCTAAGCCTACCCTGGCCCCCCAGGCCTCTCCCGGCTCCCCCAGGCCCGGTGCCCGCCATGTCCCGATCCCCCAAATCCCCCAGGCCCCGTACCCCGGCCTCCCCGACTCCTCAGGCCCGGTGCGCGCCCTGCCCCGGGTCCCCCCAGCCTGCCCAGGCCCCAGGCCCGGCCTGGCCCGGCCCCCCCTGAGCCCGGCCTATCCCGGCCCCCCCAACCCCGGCCCAGGCCCCCCCCGAGCGCGGCGCAGGCTGGGCGGGCCCCGCCACCACTCACTCACTCGGCGGAGCCGTCGGGGCTCGGCCCCTCGGCAGCGCTGGGGGCGATGTTGAGGGCCGGCAGCACCGGCTTCCTCTTGGCCGGCATGGCCGGGCCGGGCCGCGCCTGCGGGGCCTAGCGGGGGCGCGGCCGCGCGGCGCGGGGGCGCGCGGGGGCGGGGCCGGAGGGGGGGCGGGGCCAAGCACGGGGGCGGGGGCCTATCGGGGGCGCGGCCGCATGGCGCGGGGACGCGCGGGGGAGGGGCGGGGGCCTATCGGGGGCGGGGCCTGTGAGCGGCGGGGCCGCGGATCTCGCGAGAGTTCGCTGAGGGGGAGCGGGGAGGGAGGGGCAGCCATCGCTGAGGGCGCTGAGGGAGCGAGCGCTAATTGCCTTGTCAGTAATTAATTAGCGGGAGCCCCCCCAGCTCCCTGCCCGCCCTGCCAGCTCCCTGCCCGCCCTGCCAGCTCTCTGTCTGCCCTGCCCGCCTGCCTGACCCCAGGCAGCAGGCCTAGGAGGCATTGGAGGGCCCTAACGAAGGCGGGCAATTAATTAGTATCCCGTGACGCCGGGCGGCTGGGCGCCCTTTGCTCGGTTCCAGGGGTTCCCGTCTCTGCCCCGGGAGGGCCATAAAGCAGGGAGCGGCACAGCGGGGCGGGCAGCTGCCCGCCGTCACCCCTGCCGCGCGGTCAGAGGGCGTCGGGCGGCAGATAACGGGACGCGGCCTTGTCCCCGCGCCACGCCTCAGTCACACGCCGCCTTACTCACCCGTCCCCTCCCCGCGGGACGGGGATCCGGGGGGATCCTGGGGGATCTGGTGGGGATGGGGGCTGATCTGAGGGGTGACACGGGGGACAGGCGTTGCCCGACGCCCTCAGCGTGGGGCAATGGGTTGGGATGAACGCGGCGGCCAAGAAACCATAACGTGTTCGGCCCCACAACAACCATGGGGGAAACTGAGGCACGGAGGGTGCAGGCAGCCCTGGCGGGCAGCAGAACCCCGGCGTCCCTGATTGCAGGGAGCAGAGGAGACCAAGGTTTGTTGTGGAGGAAGCCATAAGTGGTAGCGTCCAAGTCAACATCTTTCCCGGATGTTGTTCTCAACACCTATAAAATGTGATTAACACCGATACGCTTGTCTGAAAAAAAAAAAGGAAATTGTCCTCAAAAATGGGTGAAAGTTCACGGGCAATCATAATGCTCGACCTTCGCTCGCCAGCCCCAGGCCCCCCCTGCCCCACTCGGTGGAGGAGGACAAAAACATTTGGCTAATGAGTTACGGAGTGCAGCGGGTCCACCCCCGGGGCGGCCCTGCCATCACTCACCGCAGTCCCCAATCAGGGGCAGGAGATTTTGCAATCCAAGACGTTATTTCTGTGCAGTTGGAGTTTAAACTTTGCCACTTGGGTCAGGGCACCACGGAGGAAGAGGAGGAGGTGACTGGGCTCAGTGTCTGCCCCACTCCCCTGCGCACCGAGGGTGTTGAGAAGACAGAACGGCTCTGTGGGAATGGGATCTCACACAGGTATGTCCTGGCTGCCAGAGCTCACCGGGGTCTCTCTGCCAGATGGTCCCACAGGGCCATTAGGGCTCACTGGAAGGACTGAGGATGAAGGACAGGGTGCAATAATGCCTCTTGCCTGGATTGGCCAGCCAAACATCATGGTAATGACAACAGTCCCCAAACCTGTCTTGAAGGACACTTCAGTCAGTGCTTAATAGGATGGGAAGGGCAGTTGAGTGATGGGTTGGGTAGTGGGTTGGGTATTGGGTGGTGGGTTGAGTGGTGGGTAGGGTAGTTGGGTGGTGGGTTAGTTGATCAATCACTCAGACAGTTGACTGGTCAGTCGGTTGGTCAATGGGTTGGTTATTTGGTCAATCAGTTGGTCAGTTGGCCAACAGGTTGACCGTTTGGTCTGTTTCTTGATCGGTTCATTGATTTGGCTGGTCAACTGTTTAGCCAGCTGGTTGGTTAGTTGGGTTGTCAGTTGGCTGATCAGCCGGTTGGGCAACTGGTCAATTGGCCTGTTGGTTTTCTCTGAGTCCAGCGTCTCGAGCAGTGCCTGGGGTGGTAGTGGCAGAGCAGGGCTGAGTCCCCTCCTCAGGGCCAGCTGGTGGCAGCAGTCTCCTCCCCCTCCGCTTGCCACCCAAAATGATTAACCTGATCTTCCGGAGTGTTCACACGTGTGGGAGAGGGCTGGACAGGGGAGCTGACCCAGCTTTTGTGTCTGGGCACTCATCCCCCTCCTGCACTTGCGGGGCACGGTGGGGTTGGGGCAGCTGGGCGCCTGTGGGGAGCCCCTGGCTGTGCGGTTCTCTTGGGGGCAAAAACAGAGGATTTGGGAGTTTCAGCTGCTGGAAGGAGCGGGGGGGGGACACTGCCGTGCCCCTGAGCCCCTGCATGCCTGTGCTGTCCCTCCTGCACGCAGGGCTTTGCCAGATGTGCCCACATGTGCTCACACACAGATGTTGGCACACCCGTGTCTGCCTGGGCACGCCTGTGCGCATTGCACGGTCACGTGGTTGCATAGACGCGGGGCTCTGCACATGCGCAACGCCACGTGCACATCCAGCCGTGCACACATCCGCGTGGTCACACGCACACTCACACGTGTGCACATGCATGTAGATACACCTCCCCACAGTCCTGCACACGTATGCCCATGCCCAAACATGGTCCCTGCTCCCTCTCATCAGCCCCATGCCTGTCCCACAATTCGGGGTGCCCCTGGGGCCGTGTTACTTGGGGGGGGGGAGGCAGGGGGGGCAATCACAGGGACTGGGGGAGGGACCTGACCCTGCCACCTTGCAGCCATGGCCTCTGGCGTGGGCAGCCTCGACAGCCTCGACGTCCTGGACCTCCTCTTCGACCACCAGGATGGGGTCCTCTGTGGTGTGGAGCTGGGGTTGCCGCCAGGCTCCTGGCACAAGGATGGGGTGAGTCCCCTGGGCTGGGGGGGCCCATCCCCGCCTCATCCCTGGGTGTGGCAGGAGAGCCCTGTCCCCACACCTTGCCTGGGAGCTGGGACCACCCCGCAGCGCGGGCAGCTCCTGTGGGCACCCCAGGGTCACAGGCACCCCATGGTGACGGTCACCTGTGTCCCCACAGCGTGTCCAGGACAGCGAGGACTTCCTCAGCTCCATCCTGGGCTCTGGGGACTCAGCGCCAGACTCACCCGACTGGTCCCCAGCCACCAGCGACAGCGGGGTCTCCGAGGACCCCCCATCTGACCAGCTCGACAGCCCCCCCAGGTGCTGTGACGGGGGCCCCAGTGAGGTCCTGTACCCCTATGCCAACCCCTGTCGGGCTCTGCCCCTCCCAGGGGGGGCTGGGGTCCTGCACCCCGAGGTCTCCATCGACCTGGGTGAGCCACGGGGCAAAGGACCAGGCTGGGGGTTCTGGAGGGACTGGGGGGGACTGGGGACATTGGGGAGCTGAGGGGAACAAGGGAGCTGGGGTCTCTTGGGGATAGTGAGGAAGTTAGGAGAGCTGGGGGGACTGGAGGGAACTGGGCAGACTGGGGAGAACTGGGAGGGCTGGGGGGAGAGCCGGGGGGAGTGGGGAGAGCTTGGGAACTGGGGTAAACTGGGCAGACTGGCGTTGGTGGGTGAGACTGGAAGAGGAGGGAGGTTTGGCGGGACTGGGGGTGCTGAGGTGGGCTGAGCAGCACGGGGTGTTCCGGGGGGGCTTGGGCAGGACCAGAGGGACAGTTTGCGGGGACAGAGTCCGGGGCCACTGGACTGATGGTGGCAGCAAGTCACCATAGCTCTGGGGCCATGGTGGGGATGAGGGTCCTGCCCTGGGGACACTGGGGACAGAGGGAGACGCAGGACTGCTGACAGCCTCTGCTTTCCCCCTCACCCAGACATGTGGCACCCCGGCTTCTTCCTGGAGGAGAGCCAGGACCTGCCCGTGGTCTCCCCACCTGCATCCTGCACCCTCACTGTCAAGGACCTGCTGCTCTCAGGCAGCTCTGACGCTGTGAGTCCCCCCTGCCCCTGCGTCCCCCATCCCTCCTTGTCCCCAGCCTTGTCCCCTCCTGGACCACGATCCCCTCCCCATTTCTGTCCCCATCCCTCCCCATCCCCACACTTGTCCCCTTTCCCACACCGTGGTCCCACCCCTGTCCCTTTCTGGACCACAATGCCATCCTCATCCCTGCACCGTGGTCCCCACTGTGGTCCCGGGGGTCAGGCGCGGGGTGACCCCGCCATGCAGGGCCGTCACCCGTCCGTGCCCCCGCAGCAGCCGCAGGTGCCCAGCTCCCTGCTGAGGCAGAGCCAGGGGCAGTTCCAGGAGCTGGTGCTGACGGAGGACGAGAAGAAGCTGCTGGCGAAGGAGGGGGTGTCCCTGCCCACGCAGCTGCCCCTCACCAAGGTGGGTCCCACGCTGCCTGGGAAGGGCGCGGAGTCGGGGGGGATCCCAGCCCTGGCAGCCCTGACCCCCCCCATCTCCCCCAGTACGAGGAGCGGGTGCTGAAGAAGATCCGGCGGAAGATCAGGAACAAGCAGTCGGCTCAGGAGAGCCGCAAGAAGAAGAAGGAGTATATCGACGGGCTGGAGAGCCGGTACAGCTCCCGAACCCCTGCTGTGGGCACGGCTGCACCCCAAGCCCCGGGGCTGGCAGCCCCCACGCGCCCCTGGCGCCCTGGGGACACGTGGCTGGCCGGTGGTGGGCACGCTGCTCCTTGCCGGCCCCCCAGGTTGTCCCATCCCGACCTTGTCCTCTCTCCCTGTCCCCCAGGATGTCGGCGTGCACAGCCCAGAACCAGGAGCTGCAGAGGAAGGTCCTGCACCTGGAGAAGCAGAACTCGTAGGTGTTCCCGGGGCAGGATGGGGACAAGGGTGGTGGGTAGGATGGGGCTGGGACCCCCCCCCACATCCCCTGCCGGACCTGCTAGGGGGCAGGAGGGGCTTGGGGGTGCTAACGGGCTCTCCCTGTCCCCAGGTCCCTCCTGGAGCAGCTGAAGAAGCTCCAGGCCCTCGTGGTACAGTCAAGCAACAAGGCAGCGCAGACGGGAACCTGCATCGCGGTGTGTGGAGCCCCCGAAGTCCCCCACAGCCCCGTGGCTTGGAGGGAGGGAGGGAGGCTCAGACCCACGGAGATGTGCTGGCAGCGGCAGATGGAAGGGTGGACAGAGGGCTGGGCATGTGCTAAGGCAGAGGGATAGATGCTCCAAGGTTGGATGGAGGGAGGAAGGGATGGAGGGAGGGATGGAGGGAGGCACACTGGGAGGGCCACATGCACCGGGAGGAGTGGAGGGACGCAGTCCTGGTTCCGCCACCAGCCCCCTCTCTGGGAGCTATGTCCCAGAACCCGGTCCCCGCTCCACCACTGTGCATGGTGACGTCCCCCCTCTGTCCCCAGGTCCTGCTGCTCTCTTTCACACTCATCGTCTTCCCCTCCATCAGCCCCTTTGCCCACAGCAAGGCCGAGACGGACAGCGACTTCAGACCGGTGCGAGGTGAGGGCTGCGCCGTGGCTGCGCCAGGAGCTTGGGCTGCTGGAGCGGGCCCTGACCCCTCCTTCGCACTCAGTTTTCTCCAGGTCCCTGCACAATGCAGCCGCCTCCCGTGTGGCTTACACACAGCCCCAAGCCGGGGACGAGAAGCCCCCAGAGCTGCTGTGGCCGCAGCGCCTGGGCGAAGCCCCCGAGACCCTGCACGAAGCCTTCAGTAGCCGCACATTCACCCCGCGCCCGGACAAAGTCTCCCCCCGTAACGGCACGCGGCCGCTTGCCTCGGAGGGGCTGAGCCACGGGGACGGGGATGGAGCCGACGCCGTGTCTCGGGACGACACCGTGCCGCACCACGGCCTGGCATCGCTGGCTTGGACCGAGGCTGGCCACAGCAGGCCCACGGTGCTGGAGCCAGCGGAGGAGCTTTAAGCAGCTCTCGGGGACCACGGGGGATGCGATGGGGTGGCTCAGCACTTCATCCCCTATGGGACGAGCCATCAGGGTGGCCCCTCTAGGATCTGCCTCCAGGCGCGGGCAGATGCTGGACCCACTTGGCTTTGCTTGTATCTGTGAACTGGGAAGATAAGACCGGTTCCCACTGGCCTTACTGGGAGGGAAGGGGCTGCTCCTGCCCGCCGGGTGCAGCAGGGGTTGTGGAAGGGAGACGGCGTTGCTCAGGATGGGGACGAGGGAACTGGAGGGGCCCTGGGCTGGTTGACTATTGATGGTGCAACTGGTTGGTTTTGTTTTGTTTTGTTTTGTTTTTATCTCTAAATAAAAGGTATTTTGGAAAAAATCCACCTGTTTTAGTTTAATACGGGGTGATCCACAAGGTTTCAAGGACCCCTGGGCCAGGGATGCCTCAAGGCCAGCTGCCATGAGGCAACAGGGTCCAGCAGAGCTGGGACACGTGGCCAGACCCAGCCTAGGGCTGCCCGGGGAGCAGGACTGGGGCTCCATCCCACAGCCCGCAGCCCCGCACCAGGCCGGCACCAGTCCCCTTCCCTTCCACCGCCCGGCCCCAGCCCCCAGCTCAACAGCACGCGCGCAACCGCCTCTGCGGGCAGATCTCAGCCGGGAGATCGCAGCGGCTCATCCCAACCGCTGCCCGGCCCCAGCTGCATCTGAGATGGCATCAGCTGCCCCAGCGCCGAGTGCCCTCGTCCCTCTGCCCCGCCGAGGGCTGCCGGACCCCACAACCGCCTCCTCGCAGAGAAGGAATCAGATTCTCGCTCCATTTCAAGCAGGCGACACCCTTCCCGGGCCGGCGGGTGCAGCCGCCCCGACACACACGATTCAAGTGTATTTAATACTTACATAAAAAAAGGGACAATGTTTAAGGGTATAAAAAAAACAGTCAGTAGGAAAAGCGGCACAGACGAGTGTCTAGACAGACAGGGAACAGTCTGGGTCAGGTGAGGAGAGGCTCCACCTTCATCTTCTTCACCGTTGTTGGCCCCGTGTCCGGGCTGGGACTCTCCTGCTTCAGACTGTCACGGCGCTCCACCAGCGTGGTCCCAAGCTCAGGGCATAGCCCACCTGTGCCGTTGTGCTGGGAGAGGGGTTCCTCCTTCAGCAGCCCGCGAGCCCCGGTGTCAAATTTGAAGAGCTGTTCGGGCTTGGTGAGCTCAGAGCTTTCCACCACCACCGGCCCCGTCCACTCCGGGACCTCCAGCCCCAAATGCTTCATCAGCTTCGTCATGACATCATCGACGTAGGCGTGGATGCGCAGGTCAGCCTGTCTGTCCTGGGGTGAGCGAGGGCAAGCACAGCGTTAGGGGACAAACACAGCGTGTGGGGACAAACGTCCCCTCCCAGGGAGCGCGCGGGGACAGGGCGTGGGTGATGGCTCAGCCGCATGCGGGCTCCAGGGCTCCTGTCCCTGAGACACCATCGCTGGTGGAATGTGAACTGAGCCCCTGACCCCACCCGGCACCGCTCCCCGGCCGCGCCGCAGGCTGATAGGGCTCTCTATCAGGGCATGGGCAGGCAGTCCCCGCCTTGAGACACAGCCCAGAGACGGCGACACAGATGCAGAGCCAGTCTAGCAAGCCCAGGACAGAGTGGGACAGGGACAAGGGAGCTCTAACGACATCCCAAAACCCCTCCAGCTCCGGTTATTCGAAAGACTTTGGACAATTAGGGCAGCAAAACCAGAGCTGAACATGAAACAAACTCCTTTGCCCCGTGGCGTGGGTTACGTGTGTGCAGTTATTGAATCAGACTGTAATTCACCGGAGGATACATCAGGCTTTGGGCTGAATTTTTATTCCGCTCCTAAGATTTACCTTCCACTTCTAGGTGTTTATCAGGAGTTGCAGGTTTAAACCCTCAACGAGGGAAGCCCAGCCTGTTTGCTTGCTAAGCGAGGCCACCCTTCTATCCGGCTGCCTGGGAGGGGACGATGTGCGGGGACTAACCTGTGATGGGGCTGAAACAAGTGACGCGAGGGGAAAGGAGCAGCACAGAGCAAATCACTTTGAGCGCAGAGCAGCGAGGATGCTCTCACTCACGTGTTTGGTTGCTTGTAGGTTGACTATGACCAGCTTCCCTCCTCTCTTCTTCGTAATCAGTGGGAGGTTGCCACTGGGTTTGATCTGCAGAGAGGTCCCCAGAGTGACGGAGAGGTCAGCTTTCCTGGAGGGAGGAGACAAAACATCCAGGGCAGAGAAAAAGCCATGGCTGTTCGCCAGCTGCTTCTCCTACCCTGCTCCAGTGTGGACTCTCCAAACTTCCCAGCTGGGAAGGAAAGCTGTGGCCAGAATTTGCAGTGGTTTCTCTCGGCCACTTTCTGGGGAGAGGGCTGGGCGTTGCTGTGCTGTGGGTACAGCCTCAGGGCTGTGAGACACAAAACACGATGAACAAAGCCGGGCAGGGTTGGCCCCAGGACCGCTGCGGTGCTGGCAGAGGACGGGGAGCCCAGGCAGTCTCCTGGGGCACCGGGAGCCGCAGGCGTCAGCAGCCGCCGCGGCGTGAGGAGCCCAAGCACGGTACCTGCAGGCTTCGTCCGCTAGCGTGAGGTCACGGTCAGGCAGGGAATCTTCCCAGTCCAGAATAGTGTCTCTTAACTTCCCTCTAGAAAACACACACAGGGACTACAGTTTCCCCCTGCCAGGCAGGAGCAGGCAGCAGTGCTGCCCTGGGAGAGGGGACAGTGACCCAGATCCTGTCCCGCTCTCCCTGGTCCAGCACTGCGAAGGGACAGAGAGAGCCCAGACAAACCGAGGGGACTCACCGGCAGGAGAGGGAAGGCACAGAATTCACCTGCACGAGGGATTTTGTGGCTGGTGCTGCAATGCCACCAAAGCCCCAGCTGCTTTGCTGTCCCAGTTCAGAGCTGGGATGCACCTTTCACTCCCCAGCATCAGAGCTGAGCCAGCAGAGCTCTGCCCCACAGACCAGAGCCCCCGGCTCTGCTGTGCTGGCTCTGCAGCTGGCCTGGATGAGAAAAGCAACTGGCCTGGACCCGGTGAGCCGGGACGAGGAAGCACAAGGGGCACACGGAGTGCGTCTGGATGCCAGATCACCTCCGGGTACCTCCAACTACAGAGCTAGAAACACTCTCTACGCTTCCCTACTGAAGATGAGCAGCAGCAGGGCAGCGCGGTGGCAGTATCCTGCTGGAGGGGAAGGAAGGGCCTCTCTAGAGCTGCCATCCCACAGCTGGGGCATTCTCCAGCACTAGCGCATGCTCAGATTATCGGCATGGGAAGACCCCCCCAAGGAGGCTGCATGGCTGGGACGCCTCGGAGACGTGGGTGCTGCCTTCCTATCTGGGCTTTTGGAGATCTCCCCTACACCTGCTGCTTCTTCACCTGAGGTGAGGGACTGTCGGCCCAGCCCTGCAAAGCCAAGGCTGTGCACCAGAGCCACTCGCTCGGGTGAATGGGTCCCTGCCACCCCTCATTCCCTCGGGAGCCCCCATCCGGCACCCCAGCGCAGATACCTGCAGGCCCGCAGCCCCCGGGCTTTGGTGACGCTGCACAGCCTGCCCGTGGGCTTCAGCCCCATGCTGCCCACGACCGTGTCCCGCACGTACTGCCTGCAAGAGAGAGGTTGGAAGAAGCAGGTGATGGCTCAGAGCCACAAGCAATGAGTGGAGCATCTCAGTCCTTCATCAATCTCCACCTGAGTCTCTAACCTGGCGCTGCTGACAGCAGCTCTGACCAAGAGCCCCAAAGGTCTGTCACAAACCAGGATGGAAAACCCGGCTTGCAGCAACCTCCCCTCCTCCCTCCAGCTGGCAAGCACAGACCCTGCTGCAGGCAGCCCTGCTGGCACATCTGCCTCGCCCCGAGGAGCATGATTTGCCAAGTGCCTCCCAGGCAACGGAGAATTCCCAGAACGTTCATTTCCCACCATTTGACAGGGCTTAGGATTCAGATCTGTCCGTGACCCCACGCACATCGCGGTAGAGACCTGCCAGGCAGACAGCCCCACAGCACGTGCAGGGTCTCCATCGCTCCCCGGGGACAGCAACAAAACCCCCGCCCTGCTGATGCCCTCCCCAGGCTCAGGGCTCACGTACTTGCCGCATTTCACGCACTCTTCCACAAACATATTCCCGTGGAGCTCAGCCAACTTGTCCCTGCGGAAGAAATGGCAGAGGTGTGCTGGGGAAGGGTGGAGAGCCCTGGGGCAACAGGGACAGCTGCCCAAACCCCCCTCCTGCACCTCAAGGGCTTCCCCACCTTCCAGCTCTGCTGGACCAGACCTGCCAGGTGGCATGGGGTGGCAGGGACCCTCTGCCATGGCCTGGGGACAGCGCCCCAGCAGAGGGTCAGCACTGGTGGGGAATTATATTAGTTATAGACAAATACAGCTGCATCAGGGCAAGGTACCAGTGTCAGGCAGGCTCTGGGGGCACTGGGTGCCCCCAAAATGACCTGGCCTTGTTGCAGGGAGGCAGCTGGTCTGGCAGAGACCGTTGGTTCGGCCACCAAGCATGAAGGCTTCCCTGTGCCAAGCGTGGCCATCACATGCAGGGCAAGCAGGCATTGGCGAAACTATGGCACACTGAGCACTGCTTTGTGCATTTAACACAAGAAATACTGTTCAAAGGGAGTTTGGGCAGAGCTGTCCCTCTCACAGGGCAGGGGAGACCCACAGGACATGCTCAGATCCTGGCGAGAGGCCTTCTGTGTTGCAGTTTCATCTCCATCACGAAAGCACAACACTATGGCCACCACAACTGGGACTAAGGGGAGGGACAGCATGTGCTGGCTTTTTAATTTTAAATGCATCCACCTGCAGCACCAATTCTAGCCCCTGTTCTGATCCAGCCTCAAATCTTCTCTGCGCTCAGTAGTGATTCCATAACCTGGATCTTTGCTTTTCTCAGCACTCTGTGTTCCTCTCTGTCCTTGCACGGTTCCAGCCCTTTGCCACTCGTTTTGGCTAAAACTCCCCTCGAGCTCAGCGTGAGCCTCACAGCGCAGAAGCAAGAGGAAAACAAGGCCACGCTCTCCCTATGTTCCTATGAGCCACACAGTGCCTGGGAACCTCCTCCAGGGTGGATGGAGACAGGACTGACTTGATTTCCCCCATTTTGGCCCCAGTTCAACAGCGCTTACTTAAGCACATGCTTCGCTTGGGCAGAAGAGCTGTGCTAAACCAGAGCAGGAGCCAGTGGCACTAGGCTGCAGGGAGCACAGCTGAGCTCTGCTCATTATTTCCTATTCTTTTTCCCATGGTTGTTTAGTTTAAAAAGGCAAAAGTGGTGCTAGGAGCAGGAACCAGGACTCAGGGCTTTTAATAATAGGAAACACACCCTGGAGGCAGCTCTCTGCTCAGCCAGTGATGGCTGAAGACATTTGTGAGATGTGTCTTCTCCGAGGCCCCATTCATGCTCCTCATTCTCATCCCAACTCCCTTCACTTTATTTTCTTACGTGAATTCAGTTGCTCTCCCCTTTCCTTTCCAGGCAGCTCCAAGCAGTTTGCCTCACAAGACAATCGCTTGCTGGTCTTAAGTGCTGGAAATGGGTTTTATGAGAGGCTGATGTCTCTTGAAGGGAAAAGAGCCTGTTGCTGCAAGCGCTAATGGAAAGACAGGTTCCTTTGAGGACATCTTTGAAACAGCCACTGCGCTGCTAAATGCACTTCAGTCCCCACCCATGCAGGGAGTGGGGATCTTGCACTCTCTGCTCCCACACGCCGCAGCTCCCTGCAGAGGGAACACGGCTATGCAGGATCCCCGACCTCATCGCAGTGGGAGAGGAAATCAGAGACCACAGCCGGTAAGTCAGACCAGTTCCAGCTGCGGGACTTTCTCTGTCTTGCCGCCCATGCAGTTTCACAAATTTATTGAGAGGTAAAGTACTTTTTAAGGCTATCTTGGGCCCAGGCACGGTTTCATCACTGGGGCAGCACCACCTTTATTTTTCTCTCAAGAATTCAATTTAAGCAAACTGTAAAATAGCACAAGATCCAATGCTCTGAGACAGCTCTAGCAATACTGATAAAACAGGGTGACACACGTCTCTGAGAGCAGCAGGAGCAGTTTCAGATGCCCTCGTCCTCCCTCCTGTCCGTTCACCCCTCTGGATGGGAATGAAGGCAGCAGAAAGGACCGTGTGCCCTGAGCGCAGCTCTGAGCCCAGCTCCCAGGAGCACGTGCCCTACTTGAAGCCGCTGATGTCTCACTCGCTGGGCCACAAGCCCCCAGGCAGCCACAGAGCGCAGCCAGGCCGCTCACAGCAGCACCGACAGCTACAGCCACTCAGCTGACGGGTGGTAACAAGCGACGGTCCAACACCGTGACTTGTTCATTTTTCTTGTGAACACATGGCTTCTGGTGTACTTCCAGAGAGCATCAACTGAGGCTGACTTCATCTCATCACCCTCTGAATTATTACCATAACCTCTCTTCTCTAAATTCAAGGTGGTTTATGTTCCTCTTCCCACACCAGCACATCCCAGTTTCCACTCCCAATATCAGCAGGCAGATAGCTTCCAAGCTAGCCTTGAAAATCAAGGCCAGCATCAAACGTTTGCACGCGAGGCCACGCTAATTGGGCAGCAAGAGCAGCCACGTGACAGCGGCTGGAACAGGCACAAGGGACCCGGGGACAGGGTGGGAGAGGCAGTACCGTGGGAATCCTGAACGCACGTGAAGGCCGTCCACGTTCTGGCTGACCAGGAATTTCAGGATGCCGACTCTCTGCAGCCCCAGCAGCGCCATGTGAGTCTTGGAGGGCTTGGCATTCTCAAAGGTGGTGTCAAATTTTGGGGAGAGCCCCTTCTCTTCCATAGTCCAGACACCATTGGGCCCCCTGCAGCAACAGGGACAGAAAGAGTGAGAACTGAGATCTGAGGCTCTGAGAAGACAGTTGTAAATGCACCACAAGCCCTACCGATGGAGGATGAGCAAGGCACTGCTAAATGAAGGTCGTGTATCACCAGCGATTTCTGTCGCTGATGCAAGCAGAGCGCATGTAGGGCTTCTGTGGGTATGGCTTAATGTCAAACGGGTGTGCAAGAGGGAAAGGGTATTTTCAGCTAGATCCAGGACCAGACAGGAGGGATGGAGTAGATCTGGCTGGGGTAGCAGGATGCACAGTCCAGAGCTTTACAAGATGCGAGATGGACTCGGAGAAAGTGCCACCCTCCCAACCCCTCACCTGCTGCCTACCATCTTTACCTGAAGTCGGGAATCCCTGAGGCAGTGCTGATTCCAGCCCCTGTGTGAAACACTACATTGGAGGAACTCCTGATCAGGTCTGCCAGCTCCCGCACCTTCCTCTCCAGTTCCTCTGGTGGGTCAAAAATCTGAGCAGAAGAGACAAACCAGACAAACCACCATGGGAATGGAGAGATGCAGGGATAGATCCTACACACTCCCCGGCACAAAGACCCACTAAACCACAATTCTTTCTTATCCACAAAAAGAAAGAAGATTTCGCATTCCTTAATGACAAAGGCATTTAATCAGAGAGAAACTGAGTTGTATAAACCAGCTCCATGCAGGGTAAGGGCTTAAAACACCTTATGCAGACGAGCGTATTTATTGCTCTCACTGACAGGCAGCTGATACCCCGAGAAGTGGCTGGGCTCCAGGGCACCGCCAGGCAGCAGGAGGACAGGAGCAAACCCGGTGCCGCCCCACGTGCACTTAACTCCAGCTGTCACCAGCACAGCCACCGGCTCTGCGGACAGGACAGGGCCAAGGGACAGCGAGCCGCACGGGAAGCCATGGAGGTGGGGGACGCGGGGACGCTGTGGCCGCATGAGACCGTGCGCCCACTTGGCTTTCTGGCATGGGCACATTTCTGCGAGATGCCTCGCCAGCCCAGTCTCCTGGGGACAGGGACTGAGGCCAGGCCTCTGCATGTCCCTGTCCCCTCACCCCAAAACCTGTTTTAAGCTTCCCAAGTACTGCTGGGGGGCATGGGGCTGGGCTCACCCCCGTGGTGCGTGGGACGGGTCCCTCACACCCCCCCCCCCCGGGGGTCCCTGCTGGGGAATACAAAGGGTCCCCATATGGCTGGGAGCCCCTAATGGGGGAGGACACACACACAAAACAGGGGGATAGTGCTGGGCCTGGGGGAAATGACAACAAGGAGGGAGTCATGGGGCTGGGGGGGGGGACATGGAGGGAGCCATGGAGGGGCCCGAGGGGGGGACATGGAGGGAGCCATGGAGGGGCCCGGCGGGGGGACATGAGGGCAGCCATGGGTGGGCCCTTGGGGGGGACATGGAGGGAGCCATGGAGGGGCCCGGGGGGGACACGGAGGGAGGGAGCCATGGGTGGGCCCTTGGGGGGGACATGGAGGGAGGGAGCCATGGGTGGGCCCGGGGGGGGGGGACACGGAGGGAGGGAGCCATGGGTGGGCCCGGGGAGGGGGACACGGAGGGAGGGAGCCATGGGTGGGCCCGGGGGGGACATCGAGGGAGCCATGGGTGGGCCCGGGGAGGGGGACACGGAGGGAGGGAGCCATGGGTGGGCCCGGGGGGGACATCGAGGGAGCCGTGGGTGGGCCTGGGGGGGACACAAAGGGTCCCCGGCGGTGGGCTGCCCACGGGAAACACCCACGGGGCCGAGGGCCCGGTTGCCATGGAAACCCGTCAGGCCGGAGCAGGCCCCGGGTGGGGCCGGGAGGTCCCGCCGCGCCACGCTCACCTCGGGGAGGCCGCACTTGCCCTTGTCCGAGTAGGGCGAGAGCCCGGCCGCGTAATTCACCGCCATGGCCCGCCCCGGCGCCCGGAGCGCGCATTGTTGCCAGCCCCGAGGACGGGCGGAAGCGCGCAGGGAGGCCGCGGCGGGCGGGGCGCACGTGCGGGCACCGCCCGGGGGAGGCCGCCGCCGCCATCTTTGTGCCGGGCGACAACGGGCCGGGGCGGGGGCGGTTGTCCTCACTCTGCCAGGCCTCGGCTGCGCCCCCCGGCCCCTGTCACAGCCCTGGGCGGGGGGGAGCGGGGGAGGGGGTGCCAGGGAAGGGCAGGGGGTGCCAGGGGAGAGCTGGGGGTGCTAGGCCAAGGCAGGGGGTGCCAGGGGAGGGCAGGGGGTACCAGGGAAGGGCAGGGGGTGCCAGGGAGGGCTGGGGGTGCCAGGCCAAGGCAGGGGGTGCCAGGGGAGGGCTGGGGGTGCCAGGAGGGCTGGGGGTGCCAGGGAAGAGCAGGGGGTGCCAGGGGAGAGTTGGGGGTGCCAGGCCAAGGCAGGGGGTGCCAGGAGGACTGGGGGTGCCAGGGGAGGGCAGGGGGTACCCAGCAAGGGCAGGGGGTGCCAGGGGAGGGCTGAGGGTGCCAGGGAAAGGCAGGGGGTGCCAGGGAGGGCAGGGGGTGCCAGGCCAAGGCAGGGGGTGCCAGGGGAGGGCAGGGGGTGCCGGGGAGGGCTGGGGGTACCAGGGAAAGGCAGGGGGTGCCAGGGAGGGCAGGGGGTGCCAGGCCAAGGCAGGGGGTGCCAGGGGAGGGCAGGGGGTGCCGGGGAGGGCTGGGGGTACCAGGGAAAGGCAGGGGGTGCCAGGGAGGGCAGGGGGTGCCAGGCCAGGGCAGGGGGTGCCAGGGGAGGGCAGGGGGTGCCAGGAGGGCTGGGGGTGCCAGGGGAGGGGAGGGTGTTCTAGGGAAGGGCAGGGGGTGCCAGGGGAGAGTTGGGGGTGCCAGGCCAAGGCAGGGGGTGCCAGGAGGACTGGGGGTGCCAGGGGAGGGCAGGGGGTACCCAGCAAGGGCAGAGGGTGCCAGGTTAGGGCAGGCGGTGCCAGGAGGGCTGGGGGTGCCAGGGGTGGGCTAGGGGGTGTCAGGGCAGAGGGTGCCAGCAGGTCGGGGCCCAGCCATGCCCCACACTACCTGCAGCTCCAGACTCCCATTAGGGATGGGGAGCACAAGCTTGCCGCCCCCAGAGCCCTTAGCTCCCCCTCTGGGCCTGGCCCTGCTGTGCTATGTCCCCTCGTCTCCCTCTCCCTGGGCATTTCAGGGGTGTAATCAGACCCCCTCCCCAAATGGGGCTGGTTCCCCCAGAGGTCCCCCGGCTGCCCAGTGCAGCCAGCTGTAACCGCATCCGCGGCCAGGCTGTAACCCAATTCCCTCACGTCTGGTCCCCCCTTCTCCGGGTGCTGCGGCCGGTGGGGTGGTGCGGCAGGCGAGGATGGAGCTACGAGAGCAGCGGGTCTGGGGGCTGCTGAGCCGATAGCAGTGGGGGAGAGTCCCTTGAGCACGGCTGTCCCCCATCCAGGTGCCCCAGGGCTGAGGCTGGAGCCGCCATGAAGAGCCTGAAGGCCAAGTTCAAGAAGGCGGACGTGAGTGCCATTCCCAGGGACATGGGGACCTGCCCTGGGATGTCCATGGGGACATGGGGACCTGCCCTGGGATGTCCATGGGGACATGGGGACCTGCCCTGGGATGTCCATAGGGACATGGGGACCTGCCCTGGGATGTCCCAATTTTCACAGGGACGTGAGGACATGGGGATCTTCCCCAGGATGTCCCCAGTGTCACAGAGACATGGGGACTTGCCCTGGGATGTGGGGTGGCTGCTCACCATGGGGACACAGTCCCCTGGAGGTCAGCAATGCCACCCTGGCCAGTGGGATCAAGTTCCCGTGTACCCAAGGGTCCTCCCAGGGCCATTGGGAGCAGGGCAGAGCAAAGGGAAAAAAAACGGCACCAGGGAGAGGGAAGTGGGTCCCAGGTTCCCCCCCGTTGCCTCCCTGGGGACGGCTGCCAGCTTTCCAGCTGCCACAGCCCACGGAGCCAGCATGTCGATGCTCCTCAATTATTCAGCACCCGCCTGGCATGGTGCCGCAGGCTTTCGCCATCCTCCACATTAGGCAGAGGGTGATGGTGCTGTCCCCAGTGCCCATGGCAGCACTGGGCAGACATGTGCACTTGGGACACATAGTTGGGGACACATGGACACAGGTTGAAGCCCCCCACCTGGAGCCTGCGGGCCTGCCCTGCTCAGGGTGCTCTGTGCCTCGGTTTCCCCACACTGTCCTGGATACTGCTGTGAGTGGGGAGGGGTGAGGTGTTCCTGCTGTCCTGCCGCCCCTGGGGGTCTTCCAGGGACCCTTTGAATTTTGGGGTTCCCTCCCTGAGGGGAGTTTGCTGGACCCCCGAGATGCAGGCAGGGTGTCCTGTCCCTCCCTTGGCCCCAGGACTGTGGTGGGAGGTAAGTCTGTGCCCCCCAGGGCAGAGGAAGGGGTCCCATAACGCCCTCTTCCAGGAGCATGATCTGGGTGGCAGGAGGATGCTCATCCCCTTGTTTTGGGGGTGCATTGCTGCCTCACCTTGAGCATGGGGTTGGAAAGCTGCCCCCCACCCCCCCCCGCCAATCCCTCCCACTTTAACTGGGACCAGCCTAGGTGCTGGTCCCTGACTGGGACCTCGCTACCTGCTCCGTAGTGGCAGGGATGCAGGGATGCCTGGAGCTCTGGATGCTGAGGAGGGAGGGAAGGAGGGAAAGAAGGAGGGACGGAGGGATGGAGGGAGGCGGATCCTGGCTCCCACTGCGGCAAGACCCGGCCCCCGCCCGGGTGGCGATGCTGGACCGAGCTGGGGTCTGGGGTCCACGGCCTGGAGCCCCAGCCTGCCCTCGCCCAGGCGGGGGACAAGGGATGCATGGCTGCCCGCCGCCTCCTCCTCAGCACCATGAAGCAGATCTGCCTCTGTGCCACTGCCTCCTTTGCGGTACGTCCCTGTCCTCCATCTCCGGTCCCCTTTGGTCCTGTCCTCTGGGGTAAGCTGTGTCACCCCCACCCCACCTGGACTGCCCCCATCCCCATCCCGGGGCTCGGCTGCGTCCTCTCCAACCTGCTTTGTCCTTGCATGACAAAGGTCGGGGGGGGGGGAGGGGGGAACGGGCACCACCCTCCCAGTTTGTCCAGTAACCCTGGGAGACTGGTTTGTTCCCCAGATGCGGTCCCCTGGCCCTGCAGGGCTGGAGGGGCTTGCAGGGGCACCGGGTGGGCACAGTGGCGCAGGCCCCGTGCCTGGCACTGGGCACCAGGCTGGTGAGGGGCAGGATGCAGGCAGCTCCCAAAAGGTGACATCCATTTCCTGCCGCTGCGGCCGCAGCGAGCTCTGGTTTGTTGTCATGGGCTGCGGGGTGAACCCTGTGCCTCCTGTGCTGGTCCTGTCCCGCTGCAGGTTGCTCCCTCGGGATGGGGACGTGTGGTACATTGGGTTAGCAAGCCCCCCATCCAGCCTCAATCCTGCACAGGATTGTGCCCTGTATATGCCAGGGAGGCTGGAGCCACCCTGGGGGACCTGCTCTCAGTGACAATTATACTCACCCTGACTTTGTCCCTTCCTCATCAGGGAGCAAAGCAGGGCTAGGAACGGGCTCAGTGGGGAGAGCTGGGCAGGGATGGGTGTCAGGCATCTCATGGGTGCTGGCTGTGTTTAGCATCAAGGTCATTGGGGTGGCAGGGGCAAACCCTGGGGCAGGGGCAACCAGGCAGTGTCAGTTCACTCCCAAATCCTAGCCGGTCACAGCCTGGCCCATCCACAGCTAAATTGGGGCAGTTCTGTAAATCTGGTCTGTGAGCTGCAAACTAGGGGGGTGGGCTGAAGGGGATCCTCATCCCAGACAGCTGTCCCAGCTAAGCCCTCCACTCCTGGGACCCAGACACCACAGCACATGGGAAAGGGGTTGGCCCAGAGATGGCCACCCCAAGGGGATAGGGTTGGGTGGAAGATAGCAGCGATGGGGATGAGGACAGGCATTCGAGCCCAGCCCAGCACGCTGCCCATCTCTGGGGAGGGCACATCCATCACAGCCTCCTCTTGGCTTTGTTGCAGAGCCAGGACTGGACAAAGAACGATGAGAAGCTCCTGCAAGCTGTGGACTACAACGATGCCGGGAGGGTGACATCTCTCCTTGTCCGCAAGGGCCTGGTCCCCACCAAGCTGGACTCGGAGGGCAAATCAGCGTAAGTGCTGACCCACGTCCCCGGGACACCGGGGACACAGGGCTGAGTCCGACAGCCCCTGGTCTTGCTGCAGGTTCCACCTGGCTGCCATGCGGGGGAACGTGGACTGCCTGGAAGCCATGCTGGCTCACGGCGTGGATGCCATGACCAAGGATAGCTCGGGTGAGGGCATGGCTGCCACGCGCCCCCGGCTAACGCCACGACTAGCCAGGGCCACTGGGGCTCCCTGGTTGTTCCCACCCTGCAGGCAGGTGTTGAGGCTAGGGAGACAGAGGTGACGGCCACACCTGTGGAGGCTGTAAATTGTCCCAGCTTCCTATGGGGACTCAGGCACTGATTGATGGTGCTCCTGGGGATGTCCCATTCCCATTCAGCCCCAGTCCAGCAGGTCCTCCTATGTGCCCATCCGTCCAACAGGTCCCCTCTGCCACAGACCCATCGTCTGTTCTCTGACCCGTCCGTCTGTCCCTCTCCCCAGGTTACACTGCCCTGCACCTGGCATCCAAGCATGGCCACCCACAGTGTGTCAGCAAGCTGTTGCAGGTACCGGGGCTGGGAGCACGGTGCTGCGAGGGAGGGAGGGTGCTGTGCCAGCGAGGTGTCCTCTCTGTCCTTGAACTCCCTTTCCTCACCAGTGGTGTTGGTTGGCATGGTGGTTCCTGGCTCTGCCCAGCACTGTGTGGTGCTGCCCAGCACCTGCTTGGCCCTCCACCATGCCAAGGAGCCACATCCACTGGAGCATTCTGTCTGTCTGTCTGTCCCCTGTCCTCCTGTAACTCAGGCTCTCTCCCTCAGGCCTCCTGCCCTGTGGATGTGGCTGATGGCAGCGGCCGAACAGCGCTGCACCACGCAGGTGAGTGGGGACAGTACCAGCCCCGTCCTGCTCATGTCCCTGTGGGAGGCAGAGTGCTCAGCCTCTGTCCTTCTCCCCAGCGGTCAGCGGCTGCATCTCATGCTCAGAGATCCTCTGTGATTTCAAGGCTTCCTTGAACATCAAGGACAAGGTGAGATTCCTCTGCTCCTTGCCCTGCCATGCTGTGCAGAGCAGCAGGGTGCCAGGCTGGGGCTGCGTCTGAAATGCAGCAGCTTCTGGGGTGGAACGCAGCAGCTGGCAGTACCTGGGGTTCCTGGGGAATGGAAAACATGCCATGAAGCGGGATGTGGAAATCCGGGAGATAAGGGCAGCGGAGTACCCCATGGGGAGATCTGAGCCTCATCTGCGCAGCCTCACCCAACCTGACCCTGCCCAGGATGGCTCCACACCGCTGATCCTTGCTGCTAAGATGAGCCACTCAGAGCTGTGCCGGTACCTGCTGCACCGCGGCGCCGCTGTCAACAGCCGAGACCTGCAGGGGAGGTGAGTCTGCGCTGGCAGGGACTGGGGGGTGGACAGGGAGATGGAGGGAATGGGCCCCCTCACCTCTCGTCTCACCACTCTGCTCAGGACAGCCTTGATGCTAGCCTGCGAGAACGGCAGCGTGGAGACGGTGGAGGTGCTCATCAACGCCGGTGCCCGGGTGGCCGTGGTGGACTCCACAGGTCATGATGCTGCGCACTACAGCCTGGCCACAGGCAACGCTCTTATCCAGCACTTCTTGCAGGAGGCTGCTCAGCGCCGGTCCTGGGCCAGTGGTAAGGCAGCCATGCCACCTCGGTGCTCCCTGTCTGCAGGCCATGGACCCACGGGGGTGTTTTCACCCTGCAGGATGCTTTGGGGCAGGGATGTCTAACCCATGGCTGGAAGAGGCTGAGCAAGGCTGGGGGGAACACACCCGCTTTTCCCATGTGCTGGGGGTGCCTTCACCCACGCTGTCACCAGCCGAGGGCTGGGAGGTGGTGCTGAGCCTCAGTTGCCTGTCTCAGTGTCTGAACATGCTTGCACACACATGTTCACCCGTGTTTGCAAGCATAGGGGTATAAATACGCGTGTTTATCAGTTAAGTGCGTTTGTACAGGTGTCTGCATGTGCATGTCTGTGTGCGTGTGTCTCCCTGTGTCTGTACACGTGTGTGCATCCCTGCAATTACACATCCACGTATATCCCCGTAGTTGTCTGTCTTGTACACACACGTGCCGCCCTGTGTACACACGTGTGTGTGTGTGTGTGCCCGCTGAGTCCCCACTCCTGTATGAGCACATTCAGAGGTGCCCCTGCACACACTTGCGGGCTCTGCCTGCTGTGCCCACCCCTATGATTCCCTAAACCTCCCCAATTTCTCTCTCCTCCCGCTCTGCCCTACAGAAGAGGAGTCAACTGAGCAGACATCTCAGGTAAGGGCCTGCCTGGCTGCCCACCTCTTACCAGGGCTGGCCCCAGCTCCTGGAGCTGGGTGGGGGTCCCTGGGAGGCCTGGGGCTCTCCAAGGCGATGATGGGTCAGGAAGGAGGAAGGCCACTTTAGATGTGATGTCCCCTCTGCCCTGGTGTCTCCCCAGACGTCTTCGCCCAGCCAGTCATCCGTCAGGGAGAAGAACAGCACCCCGAGGAAGAGGAAAGCCCCTCTGCCTCCCCTGGGCACCCCCAGCCAGGTGAGAGAGGGGTCCCCCTTAGCTCCACATCCGTGCCTGGCTTGGCAGGTGCAGAGTAGCCGATCCATGGCCCGCTCAGGCAAATTTCTCCAGCTTTGCCCGCCCCAGGGGCTGTGCAGGGACCCTCCTCCTGGCAGTGGAGGAGATGCTCAGGGGCTGGCCTGAGCTGCAGCAGAGGCTTCGTTCCCACTCCTGGGGTTCATGCAGCACCCCAGGCCCTGAGCCCCTGCTGTCGGCAGGGCAGGGGTTGTCAGCCCCTTTCTCTCCAACCCACGGACCCAAAACACCCTTCGCCTGGGGGGCTGTGCTGGTGTTGGGCGGTCTATGCCCTGCCAGAGCCTTTCCTTCTCTCTCTGGTGTCAAAAAGCGCCCTGCACACCCCGGAGCGTGGCTTGGCTGTGGGGGCATGTGGTGGCCAAGAGCCACCACTGAGCCTGGCTAGGCTCAGCCTGCCACAGCCCCCATGCTGAGGATGGGCAGAAGGGGGCCGACAGCGTGGAAGGGTCTGGCCGTGCCTGGCACTGAGGCTTGGCAGCCGCTCATCTGCAGGAGGACCGGGACGCCTACGAGGAGATTGTACGGCTGCGGCAGGAGCGGGCCCAGTTCTTGCAGAAGATCCGGGCCTTGGAGCAGCAGGAGAAGCAGAGACGGGAGGTACCAGCGAGCCCCAGGATCATGGGGGAGATGCCACCACATCCCCAGGGAGCGGAGGGGAATGGAAGGATGGAGACAGCATTTATCCCTCCCTGTTTTCTCTCTGTGTCCTGCTAGCAGGCAGAGCTGGACGAGGGTTCCCTGCGCTCCATGGAGAAGCAGGTGAGGCCAGCGAAGAGGTCATGGGTGGCCTCAGTTCTCTGAGGGGTCTGGGTGCTGGGGATGCTGTCAGGACTCCGGTGGGAGCAAAGGGGACACCCTGCCCGTGTCTTGCTCCGCAGATCCAGGAGCTGGAGCAGCAGCTGGCGGCACGGGATGGTGAGAAGGAGCGGCTGGGCAAGGAGGTGGAGGCTCTGTGGAGCCGCTTGTCCTCACTGGAGGTAGGTGCAGGTAGCAGCTGGCAGTGCCAGGGGCTGGGGTGGGCAGGGTCTGATGCCTGCCACTCTGCACCCCCAGAACGAGAAGGAGAACACGAGCTATGACATCGAGACACTGCAGGACGAGGAGGGAGACCCGCTTGAGTTCCCAGGTAGGGCACTGTCTGCCTCCCAAGGCCCCCGTCGGGCTGGGCAGCCCTCGGGGAGGCGGCACCCTGTGGCAGGGAGCAGGGACCTGGGCGGCCATGGCACCGGAGTCCCCGCACCCCGCAGGGGCTGAGCTGCTGCTCTCCAAGAAGACGCTGAGCCCTTCAGCCGAGGAGCTGCTGGCCACGCTGCAGGGGCAAGTGCAGTCCCTCACCATGCAGAACAAGGAGCTGAGGGAGAAAATACAGGCAAGTCCCATCTGTCTGTCTGTCTGTCCTTCCCTGCCTCCATCCCTTGGCTCCTCGTGGCCTCACCATTTCCTTGGCAGGTGCTGGAGAACTATGAGCGGGACGAGAGCAACCCATCCACCCCAGGGGACTTCGTGCCTGCCAGCCTCTACAACGCTCTCCAACGTGAGCTGGAGCAGCTGCGAGCGCAGCGCTTGGAGTTGCAGCAGGGCACGGATGCGAGGGACGAGGCTGGCGAGCAGCCGGAGGGGCAGACCAGTGCCTCAGAGCAAGCCCCGGAGCAAACCGGCGAGGGGAGTGCGGCGCAGCGGCTCGCCGAGGAGCCAGCCTGGACCTGGGGCGAGTGCAAGGCAGCGCTGGGCGAGCTGCGGGTGTCGAACACTCAGACCTCCTCCTCGGCGGCTGAGCGGGAGGCTGGTGCTGAGCTGGCAGAGGCCCGGGCAGCCCTGCGGCAGGCGCAGGCGGCGCTGGAGGAGCGGGAGCAGCGGGTGAAGGAGCTGCAGGCCCGTTTGGAGGCCGGCATGGAGGCCGTGGAGGCGACGGCCTCCCTGGGGGCCTCCCTGGAGGAGGCGTCGAGGGAGAAGGAGGCCTTGCTGGAGCGCTGCGGCCGGGCAGAGGCGGAGGCGGAGGCCCTGCGGCAGGAGCTGGAAGCCAAGACACGGGACTGGCGGGCGGCGGGGGGCCCCGAGCCGGAGCCGGGGGTGCTGGAGCGACGGGTGGCAGAGCTGGTGCGGCAGCACGAGGAGGTGACGGCCCAGCTGGGGCAGCTGCGGGAGACCCTGGGTCGCAGGGAGGCTGAGCTGGGCACCCTGCGGGAGCAGCTGGCCGCCCGGCCGGTGGGACGGCGGGAGCACGAGGAAGCCCTGGCACGGCTGCGGCAGGCGCAGGCGGAGGTGGAGGGCCGGGTGCCGCGGGAGGAGCACACCCGGGCCACAGCGGCGCTGGAGGAGCAGGCACGGGCGCTGCGGGACCGGGCGGCCAAGCTGGAGGCGGCAGCGGAGGCCAAGGGGCGCGAGGCCGCCCGGCTGGAGGCCGAGCTGGCGGCGGCGGTGCCGCGGGGAGAGCACGAGGCAGCGCAGGCGGGGCTGCGGGCCGAGGCGGCCGCGCTGGCCCAGCGGCTGGGCGAGCTCTCGCGGCGGCACGAGAAGACGTGCGAGGAGGTTTTCCGGGTGCAGCGGCAGGCGCTCTTCATGAAGAGCGAGCGGCAGGCGGCGGAGGAGCGCCTGGCTGCCGCGCAGAAGCAGCTGGCGGAGGCGCAGGACGAGGCACGGCGGCTGCAGGAGCTCCACAGCCACGCCGAGGACTCAGCCCAGCTGGTCAGGGACAGGGACAGGAAGGTAGGGGACAAAGAGGAGGTGTTGGGGAGTGGCGAGTGGCTCCTGGGAGGGAAAATGGTGGCCCCGGGCGCTGCTTGGGTGAGCTGAGCCTGCCGGATCGCAGGGGAGCCGCGCTCGCAAACACGCACACGCTCATATATGTGCATACGTGCACGTGCATGTGCACACACATACACCCATATGCATGCACACGCACAAGTGCACGTGCTTGCACACATTTGCACGCTTGTACACGCAAGCATGGACACGGACACACACGCGTGTGCTCCCCTGTGCGCGGACTTGCCACTCTCCCGGCTGTTCCCCTTTTTTCCTCCCCAAGCCGAGACTGAAACCATGGGCAGAAGGGGTGGGGCGGGAAAGTCCCGGCTCTGCCCCTGCCTGGGCGCAGGGGCCACCCCAGGGTGCCAGCAGGCATGGCCATGGTGTGTCCCAGGGGAGTTGGGGCTGTGAAGTGTCCCTGGGTCCCCGTAACCTCTGTGTGCTGTGCAGATCACTGAGCTCTCTAAGGAGGTCTTCAGGCTGAAGGAAGCCCTAAATGCTCTCCCCGAGTCCCAGGGACAACTGCAGTCACCCCCCGACACTGCCGCGCTCCAAGCCAGGATCCGTGTGCTGGAGGAGAAGCTGGTGGTGGGTACTGGGGGGGCTTGTGGTCGTCAACTGCTGGGTTCTGGGCTTCTGTGAGCCCCCAGCCCTGTGCTCAAACCCACTCGCTCTCTTGCAGGAGACAGAAATGCGGCACAGCAAGGTGGTGACGCTGTACCGGAGCCACCTGCTCTATGCAGTGCAGGTGAGGTGGGGACGTGGCTGTGGGGGAATTGGGGACACTGGTATGGGGGACTGGGGCACCAGCCAGCCGTACGTCAGTGCCCGCCTGCGTGTGGGAGGCAGCAAGGGGCTGGATCCAAGGATTGCCAATCCAGGGGTGCTTCAGCCATGCACAGACACTCCCTGATGTCCCCTCTGATGTCCCCTCTGATGTCCCTTCCACCCCAGGGCCACATGGACGAGGATGTGCAGCAACTCCTGTGCCAGATCCTGCGGATGCAGCGGCTGCAGGAGCAGGGCAGATGAGCCCCTGCCAGCACGGCAGTGCCGCAGGGGTTGGTGGCACAGCCAGTGACATGGCTGGGGGGCCAGGCCCGTGATAGCACCCTCTGTGCCCCTTTGCTTCTCTGGGCAGCACCCTGTCACCAGCACACGCACACCCACCCGGCGCTGGGGGCTTGGGCCAGCCCCCCTGTGCCCCACGCACCCCAGCACAGCAGCAATAAAGTATTTATACTCACACCGACAGGATGGCTCATCTCTGGGGAGGACAAGGGTGGGCACAGGGACACGGGTGTGGGGGGCTGTGGGGGAGGCTGGCAGAGCTGGGGATGGTGGGGGATCAGTGCTGTCACCCCCCTCCAGCCCTGATGTCCTCAGATGGGAGTGGGTGACCATGAAGGGAGCGGTGCGGTGGTGGCGTGGGAAGGGTTGAAACCCTTTTGGCCAGAGCCGAAACTGCCTTCCTGCGGGTCTGGGGCGGGCAGAGGCCCCATGCGCAGGGGATCCCTGTGGAGCCACGCAGGGCGGCGGGTCCCCACTGGGGACAGCGTTTCCTGCACAAGGAAGTGGGCTGAGGCCGGCTGGGGCTGCGGCTTCCCGCACTGGCGGTGACAGAGCCTCTGGTCCCAGATGCCTGGCCCTGCTGCGGTGAGCATGACGGGGACAGGGCTCCCCATGGGGCTGGGGGTGTAGGGGGGTGTCAGGGGCTAGGGGTGGCCCCACAGCACCCAGCTGGGGGGCACTGTGGGGAGCCCCTTGACCATGATATGGGGAAGGGGGGACATGTTCCACCCCTGGGGCTGAGCAACCCCACAGCCAGGGTGGGTGATGACAAGGGCAGTATCTGTCCCTGTGGTGCTGGGCTTGGTCACAGTGGGGAACTCAGCCCCCAGGCTGGGTTTTGGGGGCGTCTCTGTGAGGGACAGTCCCTCCCCAGATTCTCTGGGAGGTGGGGGCCATCCATGCGCACTGGCCCCTTCCCTGGTCGAGGCCTGGAGTGACCCGAAACCCCAATTCCGGGCACAGGACCGCAGGGGTGGCTGCCGGTCCCCTTGGGAAACCCCGGTCACACAGGGTGCTTTCGTTCCCGCCTCCGCCCCCTCCTCCTTCCTGGCAGCGGGATCCGGCCACTGCGGGGAGAAACCATCCCCTGTGCCCAGGGTGTGCAGCAAGGCCAGAGGGGAAACTGAGGCACGGCACTGTGGGGTGGCTTGGAGATGGGTTTGAAGCCCCAGTTTTAGGGCGATGTCCCTGGACCACCTGGGGACCTGGGGCCGTGGTGTCCCTGCAGTCCCCTGCCCTGGGGTTTGACTGACCTGCCTGCCCCCACAGGTCCCTGGAACTGGGCAGCTCCGCTGAGTCTCCCTGACATGAAGTGGCTTTGGCTGGTGGCTTTTGTGGCACCCGCCTGCACCGTTCCCTACAACGGCACAGCGGGCAGCACTGGGGACGGAGGTATGGGGGGACGGGGACGACTGGGACAGTGGTATGGGGGCATGGGAGACTGGGAGGGACTGGGGGGGCTGGGATGGAGATTGTGGGGAGTGGGGGGGGCTGGGGACAGTTAAGCTGGGGGCAGAGGTATGGGGGCATGAGGGACCAGTGATAGAGGGACTAGGGGTCTAGAATGGGGGGATCTGGGGGGACTGGAGACAGCAGGACCGGGCAGTCTGGGAGTGCTGGGGATGGAGATGGAGGGAGCAGGGATGGAGGTATAGGTTGGAGGTATAGAGGCACTGAGGGGACTGGGGACACTGAGGAGACCAAGAACAGAATTACAGGGCATCTAAGGACAGAGGTGTAGGGACACTGGAGGGATTGGGGACAGGGGAGGACTGGGAATGGAGGAATAGGGATGTTGGGGGTGTGGGGACATGAAGGGACCAAGGACAGAGGCATGGGGGCTGGGCGCATTGGGGAGGGAGGGGCACCGGCGTGCTGGGAATGGAGTTGGGGGGCTTGGGGAGGCACAGACCCTTCCTGCCCCAGCATCAGCCCCTGCCACTCCCTGCCCCTGCCATGGTGTGTCCCCTTGACCCCCCTGCCGGGGACCGCAGAGGGGAGATGGGGGGTTGCGCCAGGGGATGCAGCCCACACCCACAGCCATGTCCCCCAGGCCGCTGCACCCTGCAGCACGGCACCCTGGGCACCAAGGTGCTGCTGCGGTGCCCAGCTGCAGCAGCGGGGCCAGCGGAGTGGCGCCGGGGGGGGATTGTCCTGGGAACGTATTCTGCACCAGGGCTGGCCCTTCCCAACGCCAGCCTTGCCCATGAGGGCCACTACAGCTGCCACCACCCTGCCACCGGCGAGACCTGGGCCACTGTCTGCCTGCAGCTGGGCTGTGAGTGACCTTGGCCCCTCCCGTGGCCCCCAGCTGCTGCCTGGGGGTCCCCTGGGGAGGCCGACAGCGGGGTGATGACTGTCCCCTGTCCCAGACCCCCCTGCAATGCCCACTGTCGAGTGCTGGGCCATCAGCTACCCACAGGCAGTGAACTGCTCCTGGGTCCTGGACCCCGAGCCGCTGCTGGACACTGACTTCGTGGCCACGTACAGGTCAGTGGTGGGGCCCTGAGCCCTTGCTGAGTCCGCCCATGCCTGTGTCACACGTGGGGCTGCAGGCAGGGCAGTCCCTCGCCCAGCTTCCCACTCTGTCCCCCCCAGGCACGGCGTGTGGGGGGCCACAGAGACGGGCGAGTGCGTCCGCACGGGGCCGCGGAGCTGCTCCTTTGGGGACGTGCAGATGTTCTCCCTCACCCCCTACGTGGTGAACGTTACGGCCGTGAATCCCCTGGGCACTGCCTCCAGACTCCTGCCCTTCCTCCTGGAGAACATCAGTGAGTGCTGCTGGGACGGGACTGGACTCCTGCATCCCCGCAGACCCCTCGCGCTTAAACCCCCACCTCCCAAGCAGCGTGCCTGGGTCTAATCCAGCCCTGGGGCTTCCTTTGGACCTTTCCCCTCCGGTTTGCTCCCCTACTTGGGATGCGGAAACATCAGTGCAATGATTTGCTGGGTCTCAGGCCACTTCTGCAGCCCGCATTGCACAGCTCAGTCAACGGGGCTGGTGGACACAGCGTCACTGTCCCCAGCGGCCTGGTGCCAGATCCCCCAGCCAGCACCTCACACTTTTGTTGTCTCCCTGCTTCGTTAGTAAAGCCGGACCCTCCTGAGGACCTGCGGGTTTCACCCATCCCCGGGGAGACCAAGAAGCTGCTGTTGGAGTGGCGCCCACCAGGGTCGTGGCCCTTCCCAGAGTATTTCCCGCTGAAGTATCGCATCCGCTATGCCCGGGAGGAGGGCTCTGTCACCAAAACGGTACTGCCCACCCCCCACTACATCCCCCACACGGGGTAAACTGAGGCACAGCTGAGGGATCCATCCCAAGCAAGGCTGTGTCCTGGCCCCCCGGTGCCCTTAACCCTGCTCTACCCCTAGATCGGGCCATACGAGCAGACATCTTACACCCTGACGGGGGTGCGACCTGGGACCCTCCACCACATCCAGGTGGCCGCCAAGGACTTCACAGACTCCGGGGAATTCAGCGCCTGGAGTCTGCCAGCCTCAGGGATGCCCTGGGTGGAGCCATGACAGAGCAGGGCCAGCATCCCCTTCCCCATCCCGCTGCTCTCCCTTGTCCCACCCAGGGACCCCAGGCCCCAGCCACTCTCTGTCCCTGCGCCCCCAGCAGCACGGGGGCACCAGTACTGGAGAAAAAACAGGCAATAAACCAACTCGAGGCTCCGATCCCCGTCCCACTTTTGTGATGTTCTCCAGGGAAGCGGCTGAGCTGCTCCTGGGGACGGTCCCTTTGCTGGCTGCGAGGCTGGACAGGGCCAGGCCAGCCCTGGCCATGGGCACAGGGGAGGACACAGGCTCTGACCAGCCCCATCACCTCAGCTGGTCCATACGGACCAGGCCGGATCCTGTGGAGGGTCCAGCCTTTGCCCCTACGAAGCCTTGGCTGGTCCCTGTGATCCTGCCACGGCCCAGACTCGGCCCCCCCAGGCCTGTATGGTCCCCGTGGCCCCCCCTCCAAGCCCTGAGGTGGTCTCCAGGGCCCACACCGGCTCCAGACCGTCCTCCAGAGCCCAGCCCAGCCCAGCCCAGCCCAGCCCAGCCCGCCGGCGACCTCCCCGGGCCCGACCCTCATCCCCGGAACGTCCTTTCGCGTCGCCGCGGGCGGGCGGTGTCGCGGCGGCGGCGGCACAGCTCGCTGACGGACAGCAGAAACAGCCAGTAGTAGACGAGGATCCGCCTGGCAGCGGCCCGTCTCACCAATGAGCGGGGGAGTGGGGCGGGGTTGTTTCCCGGAAGTGGCGGGCGGTGAGTGGCCGCGGGGCTGAGGGGGATGTGCGGCCATGTCGGAGCGTTGGCCGTGAGCGGCGGGGGAGGGGGTTCTCTGGTCCCTGGGGGGGTTCCCACAGAGGGCGGGGGTGATGGGGGGGTCCCTGATCCTTGCGGAGGGAACTCCAGGCTCAGGGGATCTTCTGCGCTTCCCGGGTTGGAGGGGTTCCTGGTGGCTGTAAGGGGGGTCCGCAGGCTGAGGGGGGCTTTGGGGGGGACACCCTGATGGATTGAGGGTGGTCTGCAGGCTGAGGGGGGCTTTGGGGGGGAACCCTGATGGATTGAGGGTGGTCCGCAGGCTGAGGGGGGCTTTGGGGGGGAACCCTGATGGATTGAGGGTGGTCCGCAGGCTGAGGGGGGCTTTGGGGGGGACACCCTGATGGATTGAGGGCGGTCCGCAGGCTGAGGGGGGCTTTGGGGGGGAACCCTGATGGATTGAGGGTGGTCCGCAGGCTGAGGGGGGCTTTGGGGGGGACACCCTGATGGATTGAGGGCGGTCTGCAGGCTGAGGGGGGCTTTGGGGGGGACACCCTGATGGATTGAGGGCGGTCCGCAGGCTGAGGGGGGCTTTGGGGGGGAAGCCTGATGGATTGAGGGTGGTCTGCAGGCTGAGGGGGGCTTTGGGGGGGAACCCTGATGGATTGAGGGTGGTCTGCAGGCTGAGGGGGGCTTTGGGGGGGGCGCTGATGGGTTGAGGGGGGTCTGCAGGCCAGGAGGAGACCCTGGTGGGGGTGGGAAGTCTCAGGCTGATCGTGGGTCCTGGACTGGGAGGGGGGATGGCTGGGCCGGGGGGCTCCCGGTAGGGCAGGCAAGTCAGACCCCCAAAACCATGGGAGGATGGTGGGGCTCGGGCTGATGCCTGAGGCTGGTGAGGCCGGCGGGAGCCTGCCCGCCACGGCTCCCACTCCTCTGGGCATGCGGGTCCCCGCTCCCTCCCTGTGGAAACACCCTCTGCCAGGCTTTGGTCCTGCTGCGTCACAGACTCGGGCTCCCCAAGCGCTGGCAGCATGTGGTGTGGCTGGCAGCCCCATCCAACGCGTGGTAAGAGGGGCTGCTCAGAAGGAAGCGGCTATAGGAGAGGGGTCTTTGCTTGGGAATCATTTAGCTCTGCTCATTGCAGAGGAGCCAGCAGCCGTTAAAGGGTGACGCAGATCAGAAGGGAAGGGATAAGAGAGAGGGAAGAGATGCTGTGGGTGATTTTGGGGTTCTCTGGAGAATAGGTACTGAATTTCCAAAGGCAAAAATAACCATTGCTCAGAACCTGGGCTGACACAGCCTGAAAATCACTTGGACTTTTATTGGTCTTTTTGTTCTTTTCTTTTGATGTGTAATGGACTTCTCTTTCTTTTTTTTTAGTTACAAGACGCGTGGCAAATACATCTCTAAGGGGAAGAAATGCCCGTAAGGACACTGTTCAGAATGAGGTGTACTTGGGACTTCCCACCTTCCACTTCTGCGGTGCCTGGCAGAGATCACTTTCAAGGTGAAGTATTTTCTGTGTTTTTTGGGGAGGCTGCACAGTCTGCAGACTCCGCTGAGCGCTGGAAGGATGTTGTCTACCTGTAACTCACGGGAAAGAGGTGTCCCAGCAAAGACTGAGTCTAAGCATGAATGAGGTTGGGAATCGTCCTCCCGGAGCTACGGAAGTGGTGGCAGGATGGCTGGAGCTGAACTGTCCCAGTACGATGACATTGCTGTCCTGCCTTTTCCTTAGATCTTGAGAATGCCATGGAGCATGGAGCCACTCGCAGCTTGCAAGCTGGGAAAGTCTTGGAGGAAGAGGAGAAGATGATGCAGAGAGGAGAAAGGAGAGAAACAGTCCCTGGCAAAAAAAATCCCCGGGGCACTGTGGAGGGCAGCAGGGCAGCCCTCAGACCCTGTCTAAGCCTGTCCCAAGGCCTGGGGCTCTCTGGAGGGCAGCCCTCAGAGCCCGGCTAAGCCCATCCCAAGGCCCGGGGCTCTCTGGAAGGCAGCCCTCAGAGCCCAGCTAAGCCCGTCCCAAGGCCCTCGGCTCTCTGGAAGGCAGCCCTCAGAGCCCAGCTAAGCCCGTCCCAAGGCCCTCGGCTCTCTGGAAGGCAGCCCTCAGAGCCCGGCTAAGCCCGTCCCAAGGCCCGGGGCTCTCTGGAAGGCAGCCCTCGGACCCCGGCTAAGCCCGTCCCAAGGCCCGGGGCTCTCTGGAAGGCAGCCCTCGGACCCTGGCTAAGCCCGTCCCAAGGCCCGGGGCTCCCTGGAAGGCAGCCCTCGGACCCCGGGTAAGCTCGCCCTAAGTCCCGGGCTTTGCGGCGCCCGCTGCCGCCCCCTGGCGGCGTCCCGTGGCGGGAGTCGCGCATGCGCAGCGGCCTGCCCGTCCCTGCGGCGGGGCGGTGCAGTGCGCGCATGCGCACCACGTGACACGTCCCCCGCTCGGGGCGGGTACCGGCCCGTGGCCGCCCGCAGGACGCATGCGCAGTGCGGCTGGCGCAGCCCCAGCCCGCCCTGGGCTGCTGAGGCGGCGGCGTCTGCCCGCTGCCGGCTGGGGGTGACCGGGGGCGTTCACACCGTCTCCGGAGCTGTAGGCTCTGGCGTAGCCCGCTCCGAACTCACCTTGTTCCCGCAGATACCTTCCCGAAGCCCTCATTTTTTTCTCTGAGCCGCTTTTTGTCTCTCTGGCCCCTTGAGGACATCCCTACTTCCATCACGATGGCCGCTGAGTTGTTCCATGTGCCCCACGGCCATCTTTTGTCCCTGTAGCTCCCTTTGGAGCCCTCTTGTTCCCTCAGAACCCCTCCTGTGTTCTTTTCTATGCCCCGGAGTGGGTTTTGTCCCCTGTGCCATCTTGGGTGACTGCTCAGCCCCTCGCTCCCCGACGCAGCTGTACCCCGCTCAGACGCCATCGTGCGTCCCTCGCTGTTTCCCCAAGCAAGGGACGGTGAGGGCCACCCACAGCTTTCAGTCCTGGCAGCTTCTGTGTGGGAGGCCCGAGGTGGCAGGTCTCAGTTTGGGACCTGCCGAGGCTGAGGGGGCAGGTGAGGGTGAGGATTAGCTGGTGGAGCAAGCGCAGAGCCCCACAACACCCTCACCCTGGTGCAGCCCCTTCCCAGGGCGCTCAAGAGGCTCTGCTGACCTCCAGTGCTCCCCCGGGCTTTTACTGGGCTTTGCTGGGGCACAGGCAGGGCCCTGCTTGTCTCCGGAGCACCCCAGGTCCTTTCCTGGGCTTGCATGCAAGGAGCCCAGCTTTTCTCCACAATTCCCTGGGTCCTTTCCCATGTGTTGCCAAAGCCGGGGCAGGGCTCTCCTGCCCTCCAGAGAGTCCTGGGGCTTTCTCTGGGCTTTGCTGGGGACCCATGCAGGGCCCTGCTGCCCTCCAGAGTGCCCTGGGCCCTTATCCAGGCTTTCGTGAGGCCCTGGCAGCGCACCACTGTCCTCCTGAGAGCGGCAGAGCCTTCACAGGGCCTTGTCGGAGCCCCAGCAGAGCCCAGGTTCCCTCCAGAGCGCCCAGGGGGTTTCACTGCCTTCGCAAGAGTCCAGGCCAGGCCCTGCTGTCATCCAGATGTTCTTGGCACCATCGCCAGCCTTTGGAGGGGCCTGGGCAATGTCCTGCCCTCCAGAGAGCCTTCACCGGGCTTTCCCTGGGCCCGGGCAGTGCTTGCTGTCCTTAAAGGGCATTTAGGAGAAGGGCTCGTTCATCTCATGCAGTGAAGTTCCATCTTGCTCCAGCTGATGGCACGATTGGGAGCGTGTAGAGCAGAGATTTTTCCCAGGAAGATAGACAGCGTATTGGACAAAGTCCCAGTTCTCCCGCTTGACTATTCAATATTGTACAGCGTGGGTCTCAGCCTCGCACCACGCCAGTATTCCCACCAATAATGAGTTCAGAGAAGAGCCTGTTTCTTATAAAATGAGAAAATAAATACGAGCCAGGCCAAGTCACTAGGTCAGAGATGAGACAAGAGTTATCTGCAGGACAAGCAACCAGCAGTTGGAGGCTGTAAAGGACTTCCAGCCATAGGAATGGGCTCCCACCAGCAGGAGTTAATGGTATGTCAGTCCACAGGAGAGCTTCCTTCCATAGCACATGTGTGTTTGAGGCAATAATCCCTCCAGGGTTTCAGCTCCTTCTGTGTCTGACTTACAGCTGTGTAACCTTCCAAACACACAGCAAAGGCATTTTTCTTTGGGAAAGTGTCAGCTCCCTTTGGCCTCATGCTGACAATCGGCCATTGTGTGTCCATCGGTGATCCAAAGCGCACTAAGAGAGACTCCAGACTGGCTGGGCTGAACACCTGGGCTTTCCTGGTGCCATTGTATAAGCCAAACAGCGTTTGGGTTAATACTGTGGTGTATGGGGTGAAATCGGCTCTCTGAGATGGGAGGTCTGTGCAGTTTGGAGCAACGAATGGCTCAGTAACGTGTGTAGGTTAGGAGTGCATGTTTACAAGGTCTTGCAATGGCAATTGATTATACGTACGGGGACAAAAGTCCACCTCCTGATTTTCTTTGCATTTTGTGGATTCTGCTGTTTGAGGAAGACAAAATATTATTTATATTACTTATTCAGGGAGACAGAGTCCCTGAAATAAGTCCTGGCTTAATACTTAAAAGCCAGGACCAATTGTTTTTCTTCCTGGCTCTGTCACTTGCATCAGTATATGACCTTAGGAAGGACATCAGCTTTGCTGCAAAATTTCCGTATCTTTAGAATGAGGATAATAACTAATACCTCACAGGATGCTGGAGTGGAACTAGTTAATATTCAAAAAGATCTCTAATCTTTTTGTTGATTCAGATCAACAAAATCAATATCAATATCAAAATCAATAAAGCCACTGCTTGCAACACAAAGTTTGCTTTCTAAAATCCGTTTAAAACAGCATAAACTCCACATTCTTTCTAAAATGCGATGGCAAATTCATGAGAGCTTTTACAGGATGGTTCCTGTCATCTGAACATCATGTATAGTTTTTGTTTGTTTTCTCTTTGTACCTTCTTATTAAGAAAACTTTGAATTTGGATTCTGATTAAAAAATGTCCTTGGCAGGGCAGTTTTTTCTTGTTGCCTGGCAGCTCTCAAAACTTTCACAGATGTTTCTCCATCATTTACGTTCAAATTCTATTTCTGCAGTTTTCTCTGTAACCAAAATACACCACTTCATTAATTTCTTTATGGAAGCTGAGTTTTTGGAATACAAGGCAGCGACCTGAGGCAGTTGGTGTGTGCTCGGTTATCGTGTCTCCGTAGTTGGAGCAGTAGCTCTCTGGGAACGTGGGAACATAAGCAACTACAAGACCAGCCCTCTTAGACAATGAAACCATGGACCAAAGTTTCATGAGATCCTTTTCCAACAGGTAGAGATTGTCTCTGTTCTGGAAGGGACCTGCACGAAGGGAATCACTAGGGTCACTGTGACAGGGCGTGTGCTTTTTTGCTGCTATGTCATAATGTGATTTAGCTGGGGTTTTATATGCCAGCAACCCAGCTGGTAGCAGACAGGGAGTGTGTAACTAAAACTATGATATGGTAAGAAAGGAGCCAGCATATCCTGACTTTCCTGGGTGGAGAGCTTGGCGGTCCTCAGTTCCTTTCCAGCTTGGGTTTTTCTTTCTCTTTGGCCTCAGGAGAAGGGGCCCGCTGGGGAGCTGCCCTTTCCAAACCTTGTCGCTATCTTCTTGCACCTTCACAAGGCTCCTGTGTTTAGTCTGGGGCTTGCTGTAACTTAGCAGCATTAGGTAACTTAACAATTACAGTAACCTGCAAGAATGCCTGACTGAAAATCCCCTTGTGCCAGGCAAAGGGGCTCCACTGGGGAGGTGAGTGGGTTCATGATGTTGTACCCTCCCTCTTTTCCTTTTACAGCACTTCGAAGTCTAATAAAAGCTGCTGATTCCCATTTAATGGATAACGTTGGTTACTAACAAGCTCACCTCCCTCTTAAAAAGCCAACATCGGTCTCAGGAGATCTAATTTAGGAAGCACATGTAAGGCAAGGGTGTCCTGCAAGGGCCTCTGGGGTGGAAGCCACACCATGCAGTACTCCAGGCTGGTCAGCTGCCAGAGCTCAGAGTATTTTTATCCACCAGCCAAGCTGACAGAGGCTCTCCTCAAGCTCTGCACCACCTGAGTGTGGTGGAGGACAGACTCGCCTCTACAACAGGCATTAATTCTTTCTGAGCGGTGCAGGGACTCCCTGATGGCAGCAGCCAGCAGCAGGCACTGGTAATGGAACAGACTGGACACTGCAAACAGAAAGGCTTGAGCCCAAGCCTTGCACTACAAAGCTCTTCTGATGCCAGCTCTGGTGCAATGTCAGCTTACCCTGTTCGGTCTGGTCCACTGGATCTGCAGTCTCCTTCCTCTGTGGATCCTCCATTTTTTTGCCTCTGGTGGCTTTCTCAAGGCACGGGTGCTGACCTGAGGGACCAGTGGATTTCACGTTAGTTCCCATTTGTCCTTTGCCACGGGGCTGAGTTACAACCTGCTTTTTCTCAAAGGCTTTGCTAGAGGATGACATAATTCTCCAGAGTTCAGACACTTTGATCCCTTGTTGTCAAACGGTTCCAGCAGAGGCAAGGTTGTGTTTCACTACAGCAAAGCAAAAAGTCTCTATTAAAATATAGAGGGGAAAGGTCTCTTTTGGAAAGTGTGGCCATGTTTGGGTGTGAAAAGGTCTGATATAGAGAAATCTGTTTTCCCAACAATGACATTTGATTTCAGTGATATTTCCCATAAGGCACTATTGTCCTCCTCAAAGTTGTGAGTCATATTGGAGGGCAAGTGCCTTGTGATATTTAGTAACATGGAGAAGACTTAAGTGTTAATATGGTCATACCACTGGTATAATGCAAGTGCGTATGGGCAGATCAGGAAAGATCACCAGTTGTTGGCATGTGCCTATAGTCGCTGTCCGTAGCCACTTGTGCTTTGAGCCATTTAAAGTACTGGAAGCGCAGAGCATCCTTCCTGAACACCACATAAATTTCAAACCTGCCACTTCCACTGTACAGTAAGGCAAAGGAATCCATCCATCTGTGGCCTGTTTGCACGCGTGACCAGTCTGTGTCAGAACACCACAAAAGCATGACATCCATCCCCACGAATGCTGTTGTGATGTGAGTGACATGAAGCTAGAGGGGATCTTGGGTGTCCAGAGACAATCAGGAGACATGAAAGCAGACAGCTTCACCCTGTTCAATATGGTCTTCTTTAAACTATGTTTTTACTTCAGATTTGGGCTGCCAATAATTCATTCAAACAATGATCTAATGCCTATGTGAATGTTTGTAAAACCTCACTGCTCTGGCAGGTTGAGCGCTTGCCAAAAAGCAATCACATGTAATTAGGGAGAAGGAATTTGAATATACTGGCCTTTCAGTGCAGCATATTTTCCAGTTGTGTTTGTACCATTTTAACTATCTCATTAACTGGGGTTGTGCTCCGTGTTGGGGTATGTGTGACTTGCTCCCATCTTCAAAGGAATCTTCTCTGTAGACAGCGCTGCCAAAAACCTGTCTAAAAACTGCCTGGGATGTGGATATGAGATACCTGTGCTGGACTGTTCCTGCCATTGTACCCAATGGCTTCGCTGGCTTGACTTTTGAGGGAAGTAAGTATATAAGAAACTCCTTAAATACTTCCCTGGGGCTGCCACAGTTCTCAGAGGGAATAGTTGGAGACTACACTGTGATCACTTAATGGGCATACCCTTTCTGGGAAGAACTTTGTTCATGTCTGAAAGCAAGATGGAGTAAAAGTCAAGGGAGGGGATTGTCCCTCTCTGCTCTGCGCTGGGGCGGCCTCACTTCGAGCGCTGTGGGCAGTTTTGGGCGCCACAGGACATCAGGGATATAAAGCTACTGGAGAGAGTCCAGAGGAGGGCCACAAAGCTGGTGAAGGGTTTAGAGGGGAAGCCGTACGAGGAGCGGCTGAAGTCACTGGGTTTGTTCAGCCTGGAGAAGAGGAGGCTGAGGGCAGAGCTCATGGCGGTCTGCAGCTTCCTCACAAGGGGAGGAGGAGGAGGGGCAGGCACTGATCTCTTCTCTCTGGTGACCAACGATAGGAGCCGAGGGAATGGCAGGAAGATGTGCCAGGGGAGGTTTAGGTTGGATATTAGGGAAGGTGCTTCCCCCAGAGGGTGGTGGAGCACTGGAACAGGCTCCTCAGGGAGGCATCACGGTGCCAAGGCTGGCGATATTCAAGAAGCACTTGGACAAGGCCCTCAGAGACATGGTGTGAATTTGGGGTTGTCCTGTGCAGGGACAGGAGCTGGACTCGATGATCCTTGTGGGTCCCTTCCAACTCAGGGCATTCTGTGATTCTGTGATTCTATGATAAAACCTTTTCAGTCAAGCAGGATAATCATCACACCCGTACGACAGTCAGTAAATGGCTCAGCTAGTTTCCCTTGCATTCAGCACTGGCACCTGGTTACCACTCCTTTTCCCTGGTCAATGACAGAATAAAGAGGAGAGAGCCTGGCACAGGCAGTGCCCCAAATGGTCTTTCAGGTTCCCAACTCCTTCCACTTTCCAGTGTTCCCTGCTGTGCAGAAGGTTCCTGAGGAGGCTTTTCAGGCATGTTGAGCCCTTGAATGAGCACTGGGAGCATGTAAAAGCTCATAGCTCTTCGAGGGAACACCCAAGAACACCTGAGACGTTGTTGTGCTGTCCCTAGCATCCATTCCGTCATCCTACTGTGCAGGAGTTCTTTTCCCAGGAGAATGGCCAGCCACGCAGCTTGACAAGGCCCCTGTAGGACTGGCGAATAGAATTGTTAAATGGTCACTGCTCACATGAAGAGAAGTTTCCAGCTCAGGGGCAAATTAGAGCCTGTCCAGAACAACAGATCCCTGAGAAAGAGGAATGAGGTATCCTTTGCCCGCATGGGGTTAAAACTGCAGTCTTCATGCTCTCACCTTGCACCTGAGGTGAGGCACCAGAGGACATTTCCAAGCAAGTTTGGTATTTTGACGTAGGAAGTTCGATGAGATAACCGTCCTTGAAATTCCTCCAGCATCCTGGAAATTCCCTTCACTCCCTTGTCTAGTTCTGGAGAACTAGACCTGTTCTGCAGTTCCCCGGAGCAGCGTACAGAGCTTCTGAAGATGCCACCTTGGACACCACCTCTCTTGTAACTCGACAAGCACAGCAGGAATGCCTCAGATAAGCTGCCTGAAAAGCAAGGGGAAGCTGAGCAGTCAGCATAAGCACAACCTGCCAGGCAAATCCTGCAGCATTGAAACAGCCTGTGGGACTGACTTGGGGAGAGACTGCAACGGGCATGGGCTGTGGCTACAACCGTTCTGCTCTGTATGATGGTAGTGGGAGGCTGGTGCCTGAAGCAGAGAGGACAGGCAGGGTGGGAGTGTTCCCTGGTTTGTGCTTGGTACCAGGAAGGTCTGTCCATGCAGCAAGTCAGGACAGTGCAGCCAAAGGAGACTAGGTAGAGGTAGGACTAGCACTGCAGGACCTGCCACTTCTGCCAGGTATAATAATGCCAAGGGACCAAGACAGTGATGCTGCAGCTCATTTCACCACCTGAACTGGGGCTTACCCTGCTCCTTACCTTTTCCTGCTGGCAGTGTCCATGGCTGCTCGTCCTGCATGGGTCGCTGAGGCACCACCTCCTCCATGCACCGCACACAGGTCAGGAGCGTGGGCTTGTGAGAGGGACTTCTCCTGGGTGCCAGCATCCTTCAGGGTCAGTGTGGTGCTGAGTCCTTGGTGGATCTACCTGGAGAGTCAAAGACATCTTTTAGAGCATTGGGGCTTCCAGGCCTAGGGGACCCAATCACAGAGGTAAACATAAGCGATACCAACTGTGAGGTTTCCCAGTCTGTGCTATCCATGGAGATAACGCTGATTTCATGGATGATTCTTCATGGATGATTCTTCATGGATTCTTTCATGGATGAATGGTTGGACTCTATGATCTTAAAGGTCTTTTCCAACCTAAATGATTCTATGATTCTCCTATGGCCCTGGGTACTGAATTTCACGTGAAGATGTGAGTATGCATAGAGCACTACACATATAGCATTCTTTCATGCAATCAACTGATTTGCCTTTAGAGTGGAGTGTCCATGTCCTGTGTCCCAGTGCAGAGCCTTCGTAGTCACATCTGCGTGGCACAAACACTCGTCCCCGGAGGGATTTGTGGTCATCTCAGACATACAAATGTCTGAAATGCCAGCATTCACGACTGCCTTGCAGATAGATGACATGTAACAAAGGCTGCCCAGTGAAGGGGTGCAGCAAAAACTCTCTCCGGGATTTTCCTGTGCTCAGAGGGTGATGACTGACCTGTCTGCAGCTTCTGCAGTGTGATGGGTTGACCTTGGCTGTCCCCAGGTGCCCACCAAGCTGTTTTATCACTCCCCTCCTCAGTGGGACAGGGGGAAGAACAGAAGACGAAAAACTCATGGGTCAAGATAAAGGCAGTTTAATAAAGAAAAGCAAAGGCCGCCCACAAAAGCAAAGGAAACAAAAGACTTGTGTTCTCTACTCCCCATCAGCAAGTGATGTCCAGCCACTGCCTGGGAGTAGGGCCTCAGTGTGTGTAGCAGTTGCTTCGGAAGCAAACATCTTAATAACAAATGCCCCCTCCTTCTCCTCCTTTCTCTTAGCTTTTATTGCTGAGCACAACATCATATGGTATGGAATAGCTCTTTGGTCAGTTGGGGTCAGCTGTCCTGGCTATGTCCCCTCCCAACCTCTTGCCCACCCCCAGCCTCTTGGTCCTTGAGGTGGGTTTGGAGAGACAGCCTTGGTCCTGTGAGCACTGCTCAGCTTTAGCCAGAACATCATCGGTGTGTTATCAACACCCTTCTAGCTACAAAGACAAAGCACAGCACTATGAGGGCTGCTACGGGGAAAGTTAACTCCATCCCAGCCAGACCCAATACCTGTAGTCATCAGCGAATTGGGCAGGAACCTACTGTCCTGACTGCCCACGCTGTGCATAATCTCTCCAGGTATTTAGCCATTGACGAGGAAGGGTGTGCACTTCGTTCATCTGTTGGGTCCCACTGCCTGTCATTTGTTCTCACCAGTAGTTCTGCAGGTAAATTCCAAAACAACTGAAGGGTTTCTACAAAATCATGGTCGGTAACTCAACTCAGAAGGTCAGGGACACACACAGGTCAAGTCCTGCGAGAGCAGGACCTGTTATTTATGGGAGGAAATTTTTTCCTGAACGTGAGAGAGGGGAGGTGGATTCTGGTCTCCAGCCACCACTGGGGTTTGAAAGCCTCATTTCCAGCCAACAGTCATCACATAAACTTGTGCTGAAGAACCTGACCTAGTTTGAATAATGAGAGGTAATTGTCAGCTCTTTCCAAATGACAAAACCCTTAATCACCAGCAGATGCTTAGCCAGCCTCACAAAACAGGCTGGAAACCCATAATGGGATGGGGCGTATTGTTGTCCCAGAGGCACCAAGTTTCAGGAATGGGCAGGAATCTTCCTCAGGAGTTTTTCCAATACATGGTCAGATGCTTGGACTGGGGCACGGGTTCAAGCTCATGGACTGGGCATCTCTCCAGAAAATCTGTAAATATGCCATGAGCACATAGATGACTGACACTGAAGTATCAGGGAACAATTCAAGATGCAGCAACTTTGAAATGGGGAGCTAAAAGTTTGGGTTGCTCCATGGGTTCCTGTTCCAGATCCTTGAATCTAGACTCTCAGATCCCTAAGCTAGCCTGGGGTTTCGTAAAGCTTTTGGAGCCCCAGGCATGGAGGCTCTGACAGATGCCTGTGTGCTCTGTGGCAACAGGTCCTTGAGGCTGCTTGCCAAATGCGCTTCTGGGAAGCTCAGAAGGCCTTGAATTTTGGTGGAAACCCCAGAAGATGTCTGGAGAACTGTGTTCTGCGAGCTGAGCGTGGGAACCTTTGACTTGGAAGACTGGTATTTTCCGGTCCATTTTGTGGGAAGGGGCTGGGCTCCCAAGTCTTGGTGGCAGTGAGGCAGAGCTGAGGGGCAGCTGGGAAGGGAAAATGCAAGACTGCAGGAAGCTGGGAACGAATCCCAGTACTGTCTGTGCTTCTCACCTGTCTGTGAACCAACCGCCTTATGAACCATGCTACTCTCTTCCCTGCAAACTGTTGTTATCTCAGCATGGGAGGAGAGACTGCTGAAAGAAGGGGGTCCTTGGAGAGCCGACTTTAGAAAAGGACACTGTCTGCAACATCTTCCCTGCTCTGGCTTGAGCTGCAAAGAGCCAACCCTGTACTCTCCTGCCTCATCCACTCTCCGGAGGAAAATACTTCTGAGCCCCATGATCCTGCCTTGGTGTATCCCCAGGCCATCTCTCTCCCCAAGAATGTCTCCCTCACTCCTGCTGCTTCTTCCCTGCAACATGCAACAGGTCACAAGCTGTGTGTTTCCATCCTTGTCACTTGGGGATCTCAGAGCGATGTTGCACTCTATGGCTTTCTTAATCTCTTTAAGCCCTAGCTTATTCTTCCACGGCTTAGTTTCTGTGGCACTTAGAGATATTAGTGGCACTACTTCCATCTTTCAGAGCATGACCTTATTGAGTTTAATGTGAGCGTGTGATGTTGGCTATACTCACATAAATCTACACCAAGTTGCCTCAGGTTACACCATAACCCACTGGAGTGGGAGTTATTTGCAAATAGGCAAAGCCCTGAAGAAAGGGGACAGTATCTGATGGGTGTAAGAATACTGATGGGAAGAGCAGGATACATGGCACTACCGGAGATACCCTAGTCTTAGCTAGGCACCTGGCTGTGTATAAGTAGAATTGTGTAAGTATACATTTCTTATACTCTGTATAAGTAAAAATGGGTGCCTCTGGGAGGGTCTGAAACCACCAGAGAATTAATCTGGATTGCTAATTCCTTTATGTTGACTGCAAGTGGTGGCTAGGTGAGATCTGACTTATAGTTACGTGAAATTTAGGAAAAGGAACACTCCAAGATGATGTGAAGCGGACTAGCTGAGGGGAAATGAAGGGTTTGGTGGTATGATGCTCCCCGGCAGTGCTAAAATAGAATAGATGGACAGGGAGCAAGCCAGAGCATTTGCAATACTCCAGGAACCAGGGCTTCCAGGGGTGTTTTGCCTTCTGTACAATTAGATGGTGAAAAGTATAGCAAAGATGGGAGACGCCTGGAAGTGGTCAGAGCAAGGAGTTGTCCTTCTACCCAAGCAGAGAGCGGTGATAGATGTAGTTTCCGTACAGAGTGCTGTAATGAAGCATTAAGATTGCTCTGAAGTGACTCTCAGCATGTTTGGTGCATTTTATAGCACACTAGTATTCATCTATTCCTGTATGACCTCCTGCGGCGCGACTAATAATCAAGGATCTTGACTCTAAACGAACGACTACCCTGGGAATGTGTCTGGGACAAGACTTATTCTGGGGTCTTTGAAGTGGGCGGTAATGTGGAAACAGTGACACCAGTGCGGTTCCCATGAAGTAGGGGGTCTCCCGTGTGGGCATGGGTGTGGAGCTCTTCAGCCAAAAAAGGGTGAAAAATGAATCATAACACCTTTGGGGAGAGGTCAGTCTTCCCATGATGTGTTTGTTTAGGGCTCGGCTGTTACTGCAGTACTGCTGCCACTGCAGGAAGAAAAAGCCCAGAGCAGTGGCACAGTATGTGGTGAGCAGAGCTCATAAAAGGGGAGGAGGAGGGGATGGAGAAGTCACACAAAGAAGGACAGCAGAGATGCATTTTCCACAGTTCTGCAAGGACATTCATAGGCAGCAACTTGCAGACTGGGGAGGTCTCAGCTCTCCTAAACCCTTTTGTACATATTGCCTTCCCCAGGTCTTGCTGATGGTGTGGCAAAATCCTGCTTTGTTGCACAGGGTCTGGAGACAACAGTGAGAGCCAGAAGCTGTATAGCCATGAGTCTTTCCTAGCGCAGTGCCTACAGCCCCCTTGTCACTGCTGATGCCTTCCTGGGTCTAGTAAGTCTCAGCCGAGTGCTTTGCTCCATCCCAGCCACACTCACTCCTTGACACCAGCTTTCCCATGTCCTGGTTCTTGCACTGCCCATTCAGGCTGCCTCCTCTGCACCTCCAAATTGCTTGGGAGAGGGTTGGCTGCTCTCTAAGGTACAGAGAGCTGGTAGGTGAGAAGGACAATACAGCTGTCTGGGCAGGGCCTGGGCGGAGATGGTTGCCAGAATCCAGACCACCAGTGACAGAGCTGGAGGCAGGCTCACCTTGGACATAACTCAGGCAGGAATGAGCTGAAATGGAGCTCCTGGCCCAGGGGCCCCAGGCAAGGCTGGTTGGGAGCCATTACGTCCTATTAGTGCACTCAAGACCCTGACAGAAATGCATCAGTCACACAAACTGGATGTGGCCTTAAGCAAAGGCCATTTCTCTGCCACTGGCTCCTGACAGATCTTCCCAGCCTTGACTCAGGGCCTCATATACCCTTTAAGATCTCCTTTTCATGTGTCTCTCCCCAAAGAAGGGTTGGGACAATGCCAGACTCCAGCAAACTGTTCTGACCAGTCACCCAGTGCTGGCAGGTTACTTTTGCTGGAACAAACTCCATTTATTGCCTCTCTACAATGCTTCTAGTCCAGACATCCTCCTCTGCTCTTACTGCCAGCATTGTAATGAAAAATGGCTCTTCTATTATGTCTGCTTCCATTTGAATCCCTCTAGGAAAGATCTCGTGTTCTCCAGCTCTTTGCTGCTGAAATTAGCATTGGCATCCTGCAGGATTTCAGGGCTTGACTCTTGCATCTAGCAGTGGGAAGAGTTACTGAGACTGCAGAGACAAGATGTATTTGAGAGCCAAATGTCCAAAAGTACACGCTTAGTAATAACACAGTGAAAAGGAGGTGCTCCAGGAAGGCAGCGAAACGATCCTGCTGAGGATGAAAAAAATATATGTGTTCTTGGGAACTTGCACAATCCAGAAAGGGTTAAGCTGTGGCACAGCATTTGGGACAGCTGCAGAATGCTGGAGTGGGCATTGGGATTGGAACCAGAATGACAGTTTTAGGTCACTCACAAAGCTTTCTAATTACGCTTTTTTGGAAAAAAAAAATGGTGTGTTTTATTCTGTAAGTGCTGAACATTCCACAATTGCTGTGTTTAATAAATACAGCGGGGGCTCCTAGGAGACTGAATGGGGCTGAATGAATGAAGTATGTGAGACATCTGAAACCTATTAGTTGGAGCAAACTGTTAGAGAGGCAGGAATTCTTCTCTTTTTAAAAATATTTATACATTTTGCTTTAATGTCAGGCCAACATCTTATTTGGGGTTATGTTCCAGTGGAAGGAAAGGTGTGTCGGGGGGAAATGCAGGGGGAGGGGAGGTACATTTTTGGTTCAGTCCCAAAAGGAGCAGAAGGGCTGTGTGGCTTTAGTAGCATACTTTCCTTTCTGAATTGAACCCAGCACATGGAAACATAAGGCGACATTGCCCCAGCCTCGATGGGGGATGAATGTCTTGGGACTCAGTTCATTCTGGTGTGCATTTTGGGTAGGAGACTGGGCTCATCAGACCTGGAGCCCCTTGCCTGGGGCACCAGGAGAACTCTGCAGCCCTCACAAGATTAGGTTTATGGATGCCATGAGACTTAGCTTGTTTAATCTGGTTTTGATATTTAGGAGCAATTAGAGTACACAGCCAGAGTCTTCTCCAACACATGGACAGCTCCATGAAGTCAGACTGGTGTCTAGCACCAGCTAGAATGACGCCGCATCCCTTCCTGCTCTGTTCAGTGCTCTCTGATGCAAGGTTTCCACCCAGGCTTTTCCTTCTAGTATAAAAATTAGCTCATCTACTTATTAAAAGGCAGAAAAATAGGGAAGATGGATGGGAAGAATACAGAATGTTCCACCAGAGAATAAGCAGAGCCAACAGCTCTTTAGGACCCACTTCACCTGCACAGATGTCTCTGGAAAGGGGTTCAGCAGAGAAATAGTTGACAACACTCAGCTTCAGTGTGGACATACCTTGAACTGAACTTTCCCTTCTCTAGTGGCAGCCTCAATCGCTTAGAGGCCAAAGAGACCCTTGAGAAGCAGTGGAAAGGGGCAAGGACCCCACTCAGCTCTCACATGCTGTTCCACCCACGGTGTGCCACACATGGCCACCGGCAGAAGAAGGGAGCCTAACAAGCTGACAGACTTTCTTAACTTGTTGGAGGCATGGCTGCAGGACTGGGTCTGCTCCCCTAATGTGGCTACATATGTCAGCTCAGTTCAGCCAGGTCCAAATAAGGGTGGCCTGGCCTCACACCTGGGCTTTGTCTACTCTAATGTTCCTGTTCATGGTCTGCTCCCTCTTCACCACCTGCCACTTCATAGATCTCTCCTCTATTCCCAGCTTCTTTCTCCTCTTCGAAGATGAGAATCGTAGAATCATAGAACCATTTAGGTTGGAAAAGACCCTTAAGATGATAATGAAATGCACGAAGAGTCCAAGAAGCCCTAAGCAAGGTAAGGGTCTTCTCTCTGCATATCATCACCCATCTTCCAAAGACAGCTGGAAGCCCAGCAAGACCACACAGTATGACTGTCCCCACACACAGGAGCTCTGATCTTGCAGCATGTCAGAAGCAACAGGAATGATTGCCCTTACAGCCAAGTGTTGGCTGTCCACAAGCACTGCAGGTCTGTGTGAGTTTCTAGCTTCCAGTGATCCAGTGAGCTGTGTCCTCCTCCAATTTGCGGTTTGGGCTGAGATCTGGGGATACCCTGCCTTGTAGTTAGTGAGACATCTGTTCCTCACAGAGCCCCTTCTAGAGTGCTCAAGGGGCCAGTTTTTTCAGATTTCACTTCTGTGATCAGATCTGGGAGGATAGGAGATGTGGGGATGTGAGTGCTCAAGAGTTCACTAGGGAGAGACAGGAGTGGATGTTGCCAGGACATCTCCAAATTTAGGCTGAATGTTTCCTGCTGGAGACTGTGGTTAGGGACTGATACCTAGATTGAACTTGCACAGATTGTTGACAAGTCTCCCAATGTTTGGCGCTTCACTTTATTTTTCCTGAACCATTACAATTTCCAAGACGTGGAGTGACATTTGAGCTCATCTCTCCTTGTGCAGAAACTTTGGATCAAAGCTAATGATGGTGTCATAAAGGTCCAGATTATGGAGTATTTTCCAACTGATAAGGGATATGTAAATTATTCCTGCTTTTCTGTGATTCCTGGTAATCTTTATTCAGCCCAATTTTATTGCATGCAGCACAGATTCATACTTAAATTCAACCCCTTCCTTTCAGGCTTCCTGAAGCTAAAATGTAAAGTTTTAGGAAACTCAGAAATTGCAAATGTCTTCTATTATCCTTCTAATCTTCCAGAACCTATTAGGTCGTAGGATATCTCCCTGCTTCATAGGAAACAGATGTTCCTCTTGCAGTGGGGACATGCAGGAGGCATCACTAAATTTGTTTAGTTTAGAGTGTCTTGGAGATGTGATTGTTCTTTGTGGTTGCAAGTTGCTGCAACCTTCTCTATGTGAGCTAGGACCTGGTTGAATTTAGAGAGGTGCCAGTAATGAATTTCTGTTGAGATTTTTTTTGCCATTAGTAACCATCCCTTAGCCGAGACTTTGGAAAGTAATTTCCAAGCAGTTTTTGATTGCATCTGTTAGTCAACATAGAGGTGACTGCTCTGAAAACATGACTGGGGCATGGGGTGAGGTTATTTCTCATTTTAGCAAGGAAAGAGTGTAACCTACAGATTCAGAGGGTCCATGAATGGATTAAACTCTTTCTAGAGGTATAGTGGGTGAGGATTTAACTCTTTCTAGAGCTGTAGTGGGTGAGGCACTGAGGAGACATCGTATTTCATCCCTCTCATAGCACTTCCTCTGTGGCATCTGTTCACCATCAATAGGAGGACCTTGGTGGATTTTAGTGGGGTCATTTTTGTGTACCTGTAACACTTGCATTTTCAGATCTCTTTTTTTTTTTTCTTCCTTTTACCAGATTAAAACAAAATTGTGCTTATGCTAAAGACACCAAGGGAAGTGCCAGTGCTATTTCCAAAATTTCTTTATTTTCCTCCAGATTGGAGGTTCAGAGTGTGTGTTCATCTGTGTGTGTGTGTGGGTGGTGATTGCATTTCAGAATTTCCAAGACTGTTATAGCTTTTACTTTTTTTCCGAACAAGTCAGTCAAATATGAGTTCTCCCTCCTGAAAGATCAGGACTCCACTTGGAATAGAGGTCTCCAGATGCAAGAGAAGCTGAATAAAAGCTTCTCTCACTGGAGGAGATTATTTAAGGGCTAGACCAAAGCAGAACAACATAACAACAAACACAGAGAGGGGATGCAATGTTGTTTTATATGTTGGACAGATTTTCCGCTCTGAGTATGTGTTGATGGGAGTGCCAGTGACAAATGCTTTGGAAAAAGTGTCTCAAGTATGAGCCAAGAATTTCCTTCATCAGCCTTTTGCTAAGGTGTACGATATACCATGACCTTAGTCTTGCTCATGCATATTTCTGAAGGTGTGTCTCATCCGAGCCATGGTAGCACCATTTCCTAATCTTGTAGGACTGTCTGGACATGTTACCCTGTGGCCTCCCACCCTGCAGCAGGCCTTTGAGGAGGGCGGGTGCTCTCTAGCTGGAAACAGGTCGTTAGGGGGTGAAGTGACCCATGAAACATGATGAAGATGAGCTGGAGCCTAGGTATTGAATGGAGCAGCCCTGTCAGGTGCCGAGCAATTGCTGAATTAAACACAACTCTGTTTAATTAGAAGCAACTTAGAGCAGTGCTCTAGGTCAAGAAGGGCAATGGATAGAAGCATTGCCAGAACGGCACTCTAGGGACTGTGAAGGACGATGGCAGGAAATTTAAGCGGTGGCTTGAACCTTAGACACAGTGACTGCTGGAGGACATTTAATAGAGTCATTAGAATTGACGCAAAAGAAACTCTTCAATGGACATTAAGGGCGCAAAAGAGTGGGTGGCACTCTGGTTTACATGATGGGTAACTCCAGAATAGTAGGAAAAAGGGGTATGACACCAAAACCATTAGTGACTCAAAGTCAGTAGCAGATGGATCATGCTGTGGCTGACAGTGGCAGGCAAAGTACATCTGCAAATATGCAGGACCTCCAATGGCTTGTATAACTTTGGGATATGCAGGTGTGCACAGCATGGATCACAGGCAGGAGGAGTTTTGAAGAATGACTTTTCATAAGAAAAATGTAACATCAGAAACTGCAGGACCAGGAGCTTGAGAGCAAACCCAACACTTGTTAACTTTATGCTGTGAGCCAATTGATAACCAGAACCAGTAATACTAGAAGTAAAAGAAAGGCCACAGTCATAGATTAACCAAGTAAAATCCAGCCTTACAGAGATGATCTTATCCCCATTCCCCAAATCATGCCACTTTAAAAATTTGTCCTGTTAAACGATTAGAAGCGCAACTGGACAGACTTAGTGTTTTAGAAATTCCAGGGTAAGTGAAGAATCAAGCGGTGCTCATGGCTGGTTATCACATACAAAAAAAAAAAAAAAAAAAAAAAAAAATCCATCCTTGATGCTGGGTAAGCACTGTTCAGCAATAACTAAAACATTGCTGTGTTATCAACACTGTTTTAGTCACAAATCCAAAACATAAGTGAGCTACTATGAAGAAAATGAACTTTATCCCAGTATAAGTAGTCAATCAAAACATGACCTTGAACTGAGGAGGAAGCAAGGCAGCACTTCAGTCAGAAGAGAGGTGTTGCTCATGTTATTGCTTCTTCCAGATCTGACAGCTACTTTGCACAGTGGCAAGACATGGCCAATTGGTGGTTTCTGGCAGTCCTGGCCACATGGCTAGTAACTACTTTCAGGTTTATTTTCATAGGGATATTCCTGGTCAGTGGGCATGACTTACCCAGTTTTCCTGGACTCCAGCTTCTCCCATTTCTCTGGCATGCCTCGGTTGTACTCAATGCAGTGGGGTTTTGTGTTTTTCTTGTGTTAATACCGCCTCCATGGGTCAGCCCGAGTTTGATTCCAGCCCTTCCTTCTAGGGAATAACTGAGTCTGTCAGCACGGTAGCTGGAAGAGATTGCATCAGAATAAATAGTCCAAAAGCTGGCATAAGCTTTGACCAGAAATGCAGCGTTCTTGGGCTGTGAAAAACTTCTGCTCACTCGCTATGCAAATAGCAAATTCAGGCTCCCTTGCTGCTTAGTTTTGTCTGAACGCAGAGGCTAAGTACCATGAGAATGGTTTGTTTTATTTCCAGCTTGCCGGAAACCAGAGATTCCTGGGAGATGTCCAAGCCAGTCACTAAACCCAACTGGATTTTGGTTGCTCTATCACATGTGAACCTGAAACTCTCGAGATCCTCTGATCCCTCCAGCAGTGTGATTGTCCTGACCCCCTCTCCTGGCATCGCACTGACCCATTCACAATTGCTCTGTGTTCACTCATTTAATTTCTTTCGCACCCATCTTACAGTAGCCAGATTTTCTCTGGTTTCTCTCCGAGGCTATGAACCATATCAAACACTCTAATAAAGTGGAGAGATATGACTCCCAGTGCATTTTGTCTCTTCTAAGCTTTTATTCTGTGACTGAAGGCAATTAAACTGCTTTATCAGGGTGGTTTTCACGGGCCCCTATTCCCTCGCATTCTTCTAAAGCCTCCTTTGCTTTGTTAAGGGTAGCTACAGTTATTAGATTTTCTAGTATGCTCTGCTCCTGCCCAGGGCTGCGGTTATCACTGGCTGGTAGCTGTTCTTGCGGCCTTATAGGCAGGATTGGCAGAGGTGTCTGGAATTAACACTGGAAATTTCCCATCAGGTAACTTAAGGAAAAAAAAGGAGGCAGTGCAGTGGCTGAGTGTAAACTGCCTGCCGGAGCCTGCTCAAACGGAAGCTGAAATCCTATGCAGTAATGCAAGAGATGTGGAAGTGGCAAAGGGAGTGAGAGATTGACCCTATAATATTTTTTCACCAGCTTGTAACACCTTAGATAGATGCAACAAGTCCTTCTGCACCCCCAAACTGGCACAGAACGAATTTCCCATCTGCCCATTTTCTACCACTGGAGCAGACTGGTCTGCAAGGACGTTGACAGAGCGACTGAAATGCAGAACACATCTTGATGTGTCAGGCTGTAATTTATATTTGTCATAGTTCTAAAATTCCCAATATATGCAACAGGATATGTTCTCCTTGTAAGAATTATTAAAGACAAGGTTATTTTAAATTGAAGTCACGATGGATCAGGAACAGCCATCTCGACTGTGGGCCTGCACCACTGCAGAGTTCGTGTAGCGTCACTGCAAGGTGGCAATACCTGCGGCGGCTGCTCCTTGAGCCACAGCAGGCTGTTCTCTGCCTGAGCTGTGCAGGGACGTGCTGTGCATCGCTTGCAAGCTGGTTTGCCATGTCGCAGTGGCCCGTTGGAAAAAAAGCAAGACTTCTGTGTTTTCTCCCTAGCACTGAGGGAGAAATGCTGAGACTAACCCCAGCAGATCCAAACGAGCGGAGTGGGGAAGTGGCCAAGAGCTTGGAAGCAGTCCTGGGCTCCAGCCCTCAGCCCGAGTGGAGCGCAGCCCTGAGCTCAACGCCGTGGCAGCTGTCCACATGGAACGTGACGGCTTTGGAGAACTGCACCTCTGCAATCCTCAGTTCCAGGAATGTTCTAGGAAGTGGGCAGAATCCTACTGATTTTGGTGAAAGCTCGAAAAGCCTGATTTCCCCTTGAGATTGCCTGCAGTCTCTCAGAATGCCAGTGTGGCACAGCAGCCCATGATGTTTGGATGATGTTTAGGGCTAGGAGACCCACTGCCCCGCATTTAACCTGTGTACTTTCCTCTCTTTATCCCCTTCCCTCTCATTCAACCAAGCCTCTTTCCCTGCAGCCGGCAGAAAACAGGCTTTTCTAGTTAATACCAAAATAAACATAGTACTGTCCAACATGAGAGGGAAGAGAGAAGGGGGAGAGCATGGGGCTAAGTTGTAAAAGGAGCACAGTAGGAGAGGGCTGCGTATCCCAGCCTAGAGAGTGCTGGAGGTGATGCAGCACAGCAAAACACCAAAGGAGTTAGAGAGCTGGGACAGGACCTGAGTCCTTTTCTAGCTCCTACAGCCTTAGGAGTGTTTGCTGAGGGATTTCTCTCCCTTTTCACTTGGACAGGCACACCATACGATCAGTGCTGAGCATTTGGGGTTTGTTCCAGGGCGCTTCTTTTTAGTGATGGGGAAAACATAAACAATTAGAGCAGATTCATTTCCCTACTTATGAACAAAAAAAATGTAACAGGAATGAAACAGGAAGCAGAAAAAGAGGCTGGCTGGCAGCGAAGGTCCTTGCAGAAGATGCATGCAGTGGAATGGCAGTGTGCAGAAATCTCCAAGAATATTCTGGGCATCTGAATATTCTCTCTGTGTTACTCCAGGTTTCATCCACCCACTGGGAAAAATTAAAATAGTGCTGTTATATTTGCCTTTTGCCTCATTTGATTCCTTACCCCAAGCAACATATATACACAAAATAAATGATTTGAAAAGTGGATTCAGCCTTTACTATGAAGAAGTAACCCATGGTCCTCTAAAAACCCCTGGCAGAGCTGGTTCAGACAGTCCTGAAGCAGTGGGATTAGATCTAGTTTGAATTTTACTTCTTTCTTTCTGTTGAACGCCCACGCTCATTCACTTCACCAAGCAGCTGGAATCCCAGGCACACGGTAGGAGCCTGGCTGCTAAATAAGAAATGGCAAGGAGGGATATTCAGGAATCTGTACTCAGGCATATGCGAGGCTCTCTGCACCCTGTGTGTGCCCTCTTCTGCTGTGCTGGTGATGTGTCTGATCACTTTTTTACCTTTGCAAAGCTACTGGCCCTCTGTCCCACGGTCCTATTCCACTGAGTATAACCGCTTTCTCCATTTGGTCTTTATCTGCCAACTCTTGTCTAATCTCAACCCAGAAATACAATGTTTCATGCCCCAGTGTTAAAAGCAACAACAATTAATACAGCATTTCAGAGAACGTGACTTTTCCGGGGTTCCACCCCTCCAGCCGTGGATGCTTTAGCCCTCAGACAGGATTCCTTATCCCTGGGATGTCTTCACAAATTGGCCTCCTGGCCCTGTCTGGAAGGGGGTCTGCCTGTTTACACTCTGCTGTAGGCCAGGGCCCATGCAGGCTGGATTGTATTTGGTGGGGCTTTTGAAGTGGAAACAATGCTGCTGTGATGGAGGAGGTTGGCAAACACAGAATGGCCAGACACGTGGGAGGAGGAGAAGGAGGAAGAGGCCAGTCCGATGACTTTGTACCCAAATAGCCATCCTGAACTTCAGCGTGCTGAGTTCCCTTTATTCCCAAAAATCCGACCATACCTTTATATCATCTCGAGTTCACATCCTGATGAAGCAAATGACCTGAAAATAGGCAGCCTGGGCTCCCTGACAGAGGCAGTTACAAGGTGTGTCTCCTCTTCTTTGGAGAAGAAGAGGCTTGATCATCCTGAGCCGTGTGATCAAAGTTAACTGGGACTAGCCAAGCAGGACTGTGTCTGGCTGCCTTGCTGGGGACTCTGGCACGTTGCTCATCCAGCTCACTGAACTGGCCTCTGCCCATGTTTCTGCCATCTTCCCTTTCCCAGCACTGTCTCCAGGTATCCAGGAGTGAACTCAGAAGAACCTGGTCCTAGCCCATGCCTGCAATAAACTCTGGGACACCCATAGAGGAGGAAGGTGTCAAGTGCTGTGTTCGAGGGATGTGCTGAACAGGAGAGCAAAACCACTCTTGCACCTGGAGGCACCAAGTCCCCCATGCTGAACCTCAGGCAGGTTGAGTCCAGCCCACACATCTGGTCCTGCCTTGTGTCGGTTTGCCCTTCCAAATTTCATCCCTGTAGCTACAGAGGCTGTTAATGAAGTTATATACATTTATATAAGGAGAAGAGTTTATCTTTTCCCCGTTACATTCCCCCGCCCACCCTCACAATTGATCAAACACTATTTCAGTGAGGCAGGTGCTCACAGAGATTTATGAGCTATACGGGCCTTTAACCTACACACATCCACCTTCTTTTGTCTCAGCCGGGCGGACAAGCCTCTTCCCTGCACACCAAAGGCTGTCAGGAAATTGTTTGTGAGCACAAAGAAAGCATGAAGGACTTTGAAGAATCCAACTGTAGGGGCTGAAATTGTTTAAAAAGGAAGATTAGATAAAATATTTCAGAACATATGGGGCTTCTTGACCACTCCATTGTTGCCCATCCCCAGCTGTCAGACCCTGAGCAATCCCAGAAGGAGTTAATAGAGACCTGGGCAGGAGCCAAGAGCTCTTGCCGGAAGCTTATCTTCCCCACCGAAATATCTGATGTCTGCGGCTATGGACATGGTATTGTCCTCATAAAACACAACAATAACAACAAAACAAGCACTGCTATTCACAGCTCAGTAACAAGCCATAAAAAAAAAAAAAAAAAAAAAAAAGGCACTGGAAATGTAAGAGTATTTATTAAAATGGAACCATGTGTTTCACATAGTCCCGTCTTCATAAGCTTGTGCACATCCCACTGATGTTTATGTTCTCCTCTGGTGTGTGAGGGGTTTTTTCCATGCCTGTTAGTGATTAGCTGGAGGGAGCCTGAATGAACTCATGTCTCCAGTGAGTAGGACCAGGAAACCCTGCACACACTGGGTGATATGCAGCTGCAGGAAAGACACAAACTTCCTGCAGAACGGCCTTGCTTGTGTCCCTGCAGAAACAGCCAAGGAAACACAGGAGACTGGACTGAAAGGAAACGGGAAAAGAGAAGATTCCAGCGTGAAAAAAGAGGAGAAAATTGTCCTCTGGCTTATTGTGGAAAGTGTGAATTCAAGCTCTGGATTGAGAATCTTCCCTGGAGATGTCCCCTAAGGCTCATGTGAAACTGGAGCAATCCTGTCCTGTATGGGTTCATCCAGGGAGGTGTAGAGATGGCTTGGTCCACTAGCTATGTATGTTTATGGCTTAAGCGCATCACCCTCACCTTCTCCTGGGACCCACAGGAGAGTCAGCAGGTCTCTGGGGTCTCCACCACCCATTAGGTGTCCAGAGGAGGGCAACCAGCTGGTGAAAGGCTGAAAGGCATGTCCTCTGGGAAGCAGCTGAGGACTCTGGGTTTGTCTCCTTTGGAGAAAAGGAGGCTGAGGGGCAACCTCATGGCTCTCTGCAGCTTCCTGAGGAAGGGACGTGGAGAGGGAGGTGCTGATCCCTTCTCCCTGCGATCCAGGGACAGGACACCTGGGAATGGCTCAAAGCTGCATCAGGGAAGTTCACACTTCAGCTTTTGGCTGAGGCCAGGTGTGATGGGCCATGTAGGCGGCAGCTTTGGAAGTATCTCAGACCTCTGTGCTGAAATGCACACACATAGAATATTGTTTCTTAAATGAGGAGGCTGATCCTTGAAAAAACAGTGAAGCTCAATGTAAGCTCTTCAGTAGCACAAGCAAAGAAGAATTTCTGGTCTTAACAGAGGTCTTCAATCTGTCTGAAGCCATTGGGGCATTAGGACAAAATGTGGCCAACAACACTTGTGGGTAACTTGCTGCTGATCTGCCTGTTCAGCTCCCTGCTCTGTAGTACTCCAGGGAGATGCTCATGACCACTGTCAGGCTCCACTGCATGCTGCAGAACACTTACTGAGCAAAGCTGTGTTATTGTAGATACAACAGCAGCTTTGGTGTGTCTGGTCTTAGTCTGCTGTTAAAAATACAGACATACTGAGAAAGTTTGGAGTTTGGACAGATTTGGACAGGAATGCCCAGGGAAATAGGTTAAGAGGAGGAAACCCAGGGGAAATGGGTATTCAGATATTTTTAGCTGAAACTGTCAATGCCATGTTGTCATTTTTATGTGATGAACAGCCTAGGGAAGGACCAGGAAGTCATCACACATATAGGTGTGATGACATTTGTGTGGTGATACAGCTTCACAGAGCCAGAGGCCAGAAGGGACATTAGATCATCTAGAGTGACCTCATATGTATCAGAGATTACTGAATTTCATGCATTTATCCTGGTACTGAGCCTAATCACCCAAATTGACTAGTGCATTTCCCCCTACAAGACTTGCTCCAGAGGCATCAAGGACTGGGGAATCCACCACTTCCTTGGCAGCTTGTTGCAATGGCAAATCACCGTTATTATTAAAAATGCTTTCCTTGTTTCTAATTGGTAATCATCTGACTTTGGCATCCAGCTGATTATGTTTTTTTCCCCAGTGGTAAAGAAGTCTTTTCTATCCTGCCATTCTCCCCTTCTCCTAGTGATATTCATGCATGGCAACCGATTTATCCCTCAGACTTCCTTTTGTTTTGATAAATCATGTAGATCAGCCTTCCCAGCCATGTGGCCAGGGACTTTCTTCAGGCCTTTGATCAGTTTTGTAGCTCTGTTTTACAGCCGCTGTGGCTCAGCTCACTCCCTTTGATGGCCCTGTCCTTATCCTTGTTGAAAACTTGTCCAATTTGGGGTCTGCAAATGTTCCTAGCAGTACTTTTACATTTATTTCTGAGCCTCTGATGAAAGCATGAGAGGTCACAGGGCCATAAATATTATTACATGCTCATGGTCCATCATGATAACGGTCTTAAACAACTCTTAACCTGTTGAGCACAAACCCTGCTGATGCCATTCATGCAGTATCTGTTCTGGCAGCATCTTCCCTGTTACATCTACACTGTCCTTTAATCAAACCTGTTTACGAAACCTTACTAGTCCAGCAAGCTTTGGCTGTATTGATTGATATTAGCTGAACCACTAGCCTTTCCCTTGTCATTACATTACTCCCACAGATTTTTATTATAGACAGTACAGGGAGCAACACAGGCCATACAGTTAAGCCTGCGTTATTCAGGAAGTCAAATTTGATTGTCATTCTGTTTCTTCAGGCTTTTAATTCCCCATCTCGGTGGAAGTCTTGAACACGTACCAGAAATAAAGACTCATGGGAGTGGTGTCAGCGCACACCAGCACCTTTCCTGGCAGAGTTCCTGATCCCTCCACCAGCTGCACCAGCCCTCTGAGGCCAACGTCCACCGCCTGCACCATGTCAGATGTCAGCCATGAACTGCCTTTTTCAAGTGAATAAGTCATGTAGGTGTTGGCACTGAGGAAAATTTGCTTCTACTGTTAGTTCACAGCTGGCACCAGGCAGAGAGAGCTGAGAAGAAAGAGGGTGTTTGGCACCTCCCAGGGAAGGCAAAGAAGTAAGAGCTAAACTATTAACTCGAATCTATATACGTTAAAAGGAAACAGATTTGCTGCTGGCTCTTGGTTTATTCTCTCATTACACTGAACTGGAAAAGAGACCCTGCAGGCGACGGACTAAAGACATTCAGGTTACTATGGCCAAACAATGACATCAGCTGATAGACTAACTCATAACAGAGGGTGATGGTGACTCGCATATGACCCTGACAAGCAGAGTCTGTTAATGAGCCAAAAGAATAAAAAGGAAAATCTATTTCCCCAGACCTTGAAATATTAATAATATTTGCAAGAGGACAAAATAATGATGCAAATCCCGAGAGACACAGAATGATCTTCTGCCAGACAGCCCAAGACACAAAGACGTCTGCTGCGTGTGTTTCTTGTGAGGATGCTAATGGCTGCACTGATCTCATGATTTAAGACAGGAATCCTGTGACCTTGTGCTGCTAGCCATTTGTAAATGGCCATTGTAACTGAATGATTGGTGGACACAAATTTGTTCTCATCACTTTTGGCCTTTCTGGGTTTTTTGGTAATTCATTTCAAATGTATCCTGAAGATTTTGGATTCTTCTTAGGCAACAGGGTTAGACAAGTGACCAGAGACCCTTGCATGGGGCTGACCATTAGTCTGCGATAGTCCAAGCTGATAAACTACTAGCACCCAGGTTTGGAGCAAGGCCGTGAAGAGTCTTTCAGCCAATTACCATGCACTGCTCGGGGGCTAAGTGAGGTCATGGTCCGGTTTCGATGTCACTGCCTTGTTCTGGGGCAGGAAGAGAGTTTAAGGACCTGGACATGATCCACAATGTGATAGTTGTTTTCAGGGCAGGAGAACAGTCCCTGTTATACTAATTTGAATGGAGCTGCTTCCCCCTTCTTTTGGTATAACATGACTTGTGGGTGGCAGAATTGGGCTTTGCTCAAGCATTTAAAATATTGCAGTTACTGCAGGGAGAATACAGGGCTGAATTTGCTGCTTGGGATGGTTTGTTGTCTGTGGCACTGGACTGCAGCTATGCGATGGTAAGGCTGTTCCAGCACACACTGTACTGTTCCAGCTCCAATGTTGCCTGTGTGGTCTGGCAGTGTTCGCAATACAGATGCAGTTTTGTGCAGCACCTTCTGTGGAGGCAGATCTTGGGACAAGAAGTGAAGAAAAGAATGCCTGGGCAGTATGAAACCTGAGAGAAGTTTGCGTTTACCAACTGATTCTGCACAGGCAGACAAATCAAAATCTGTGGACCTCCTTTGAAAAAAACAAACCAACTGCCATGTTACAGATGACATGTCACTGGAGAAGAATTGAAGAGGATCCATCCAGGGCAGTGCAGCTGCATGAAGCAATGCATGCTGCCTCAGTCAGCGATGAACGAGCTGGCTGGGATATCACAGAATCATGGAATCACAGAATGGTTTGGGTTGGAAGGGATCTTTAAAGGTCACCTAGTCCAACCCCCCGGCCATGAGCAGGGACATCTTCCACTAGATCAGGTTGCTCAGAGCCCCGTCCAACCTGCCCTGGAATGTTTCCAGGGATGGGGCATCTCCCACCTCTCTGGGCAACCGGTGCCGGTGATTCACCACCCGCGTTGTAAAAAATATCTTCCTTATATCTAGTATGAATCTCTCCTCTTCTAGTTTAAAACCATTACTCCTTGTCCTATCACTACAGGCCCTTCTATATATGGGAAGCCCAGTGGGCACTTCAGTGCAGGGCTCCACCTGAATGAACATACTGTGCTTTTCAGCAGGGCTAACTTGCCCAGCAACTTTTCCAACAGGTCCTTGGGATGCAGCCACGCAGTTTTTGGAAACAGAGTGCTTGACACAAGCCATGCCATGCCATTTAGCCTGGGGGCCAAAGGACAGTGCCTAGTCTACTAGTTGCTAATATGGACATAGCCTCTGAGAACTTACATACAGTCTCCTGTTGCAAGAAATAACGGGCAAATTTCACATGGAATCTCCTGAACATAAAGTAAAATGCATTGCAGTTGAATTCAATCACTGAAATGCCATACAAAACTTGGCCAGTGCCCTTCTGATCACCTACATCACCTACATACACCTACACCTCACTAGACATTTAAACCTGCTTCCATCAAACCTGTGGAGGGTAACCCAGACGTACTTCCACTTTGATGTGTCTCTTGATTTTCTTATTATTCAGGAAGGCTATGGAAGGGCCTGTCTCATATTCTGTAGCTGTAAGCTGCTGAGATGCTATGGTAGTTCAGCTGGTGAAAACAAAAGGTCACCTAGGAAAACCAGAGATAATCCTATTCTGTCGGTACATCATTAGATGAAGTTTTTGGACTAAATATTTGATACTTCAGGATGAGTCTTCCCTTGTGCTTTTTCAAAGGCTCACACATTTAGTGCTTGTCTGCAGTGCTTTTCACTGCCCCATAAGTATGCAAAAATACTTTACTCTGACCTTAAAACACAGCCAGGTCTGAAGCAGAAGACTGTAGTTACTTGACAGCATATATCATTGCCTTCAGTTTTAGAAGCAGATGCAGAAAGAAGTGCTTGGGAAGAAAGCAGGTGCTCATAGCGAAGCTGAATTGTGGTTAGGCCACTCTTAGTACGCTTGGTCAACGTTACTTATGCTGCTGAAAACTGACTGCCTGTTGGGTACAGGAGAATGACTGGTAACATGTTTTGACAGTCTTGGTAGTATGTGGGAGCCTCATGGCCATATGTGCAATAAGAGTTTACAAGTATGATTTTATTTAGCTTGCCATTGTCAGGGAGCTGAAGTCTCTGTTATAAATAATTTGCTCGGAGATGGGAAGACTTGAATGCAAACACACAGGATTTCCCATCTTCTCTGTTAGAACTGGGCGGGACTGAAGACAAACCAAGGCAGAACATAGGCACGTGGGGACCTCTCCACATGTGAATGTGTAGGAAGCAGTGTGTAAGACCTTCACAGGACATCCACATCTCTACCCAGGGATTCAGCTAGTGTGCATCCCTGTGCAGACATAGAGCTCCAAAACTGGTTTCTTTAAAACTCTCTGCTTTGAGTAGAGCTTGTACGGGGTTTGAGAAGGCAACATGTGAAAGAAAATTATTAAAAGGCATCCTGCCTTTGCTTGAGAGTGAGTAGAGGTCCCAAGAAAGAGTTGGTGTTACAGGGTGGGATCTATTCAAGGAAGAACAATGCTGCTTTAACACAGTGTTCTATGTAACAGCAAAAATTAAGAAACATAAATATACTCTGCTTCATACTTGCTTTTACAGCTCTTTACAGACCTTGGCTTGCTAGTCAGCTGAAAGCTCTGGTGCTTCGTCAGAGTGCTAGGACACATTTTTTTCAGTGACATTTCTAGAATTTATTGGGTTGAGATGGGTCAAAAATGTCTGCATTTGAAACACCCATTGCCATTCCAAAGGAGGATAGTGGGAGCATCCCTCATGGCTCGTCATTCACATTGCATGGTTCATAATCTGCTCCTGCTTTTCAAAGTCCTGAAGAATCACTTGTTTGAATGGTGCAGTACCAGACATAGACAGGTTTTGAAGAACAAAAACTTCAGAGCTCGATGGTCCCAACCAACCTGAATTGTTTTGTCTACTAAGAAAGGAAAACAAAATACAATATAGCATCATGCATTGGCAGAGATCACAACAGATGATCTCACAGGTCTTTTCCATCTGAAAAAAAAATCATACACAGGACAGCTTTTATTCTCCAAATAAATAGCTAATTAACCCAGCTGCTTTCACCTTTACGTAATGAGATGCTTGTTACTTGCCTCTCTGCAATCCATGAGGAGGTGAGTTCAGTCTGGAAGTGGCATTGAACAATGTGTGAGGAGGCACCTCATTTGGAAAACTCTTGTTAGTCGCACAAACTGATGGTGCCTTGAAAGCCAGTGGGGAGAGGAGCACCTGGCTCAGGACATGCACAGGACATCTTCTGCATCTGTGGTTATCTCTGCTCTACTCTTGCTCAATACTGAGATGTCTGTGAGACACCCTCCAGGAGGTGCCTTCAGGGCTGCAGACTGGTAAGAACTCCCCCATACCACAAAGGTCCTGAAATATCTAAAATCCTGCCTCTCCAACATGGGCGATGTTCATGACAGGGATGTCAGAATAGTCTCCACTCTACAGCACAGGTCACCGTAACGCAGTGGTGGAATGGACCCGGGTCCCGCTCACAGAGCAGTTTTATCCAGACCCCAAGAACCCTGACAGGACACATAGTTGAGTCAAGACTTCTCATTTAATGCTTCCCCAAAAACTGCCAGCAGCTCTTCAGCCTTTGGACACCAGCTGATCTCCCAGGCTACCCGTCCTGCTTAAAAACCCATCAGCTTTTGCACATGGAAGGTCCAGTATGTCTTGTCTTTCCATAATGTTTCCGTGTTCACCTTCCTGCTTGAATTAATTAAATATAAAACCAGCTCATCTGCTTTTGAAAGCAAGGACTCTTGCACACAAGAAACAAGGTTTTCTCCAACATTTTTGCTCACTTTTCTCATTTTTACTTCATCACTGAGCCCTTCTCAGCTGAGGGCTATGGGAAGATGCCAGGTATCCTCTCTCGTGTCCTCATGAGTAATAGTAGAATATAATTCTTGGCCATTATCTAGTACTTCATCGCGCACTCTTACCCAGGTTTTGCTGGGTGATCTTTCAGATCCTTCAGTACTTCAGAGTCCACCCAAACCCGGGTTTTTTTCTGCAAAATAGAACAAATGAATTCATTCTGATTCATAGCACATACATTTTTGATCACTTTTTTATTGACCCTAATTTTAACTTTAGGTCAACCTGAAATTTGCCCTTTGACCTAAAATGAAATAATGCATTTGGGTTCACATTATATTTTATCAACCCTAAATAAGGCAGGCAAAATTTGAGATGGAGCTGTCATTTTAATCTTAAAATCATAGGCTTGTGTATGTTGGAAGGGACCGCCAGAGATGTCTAGTCAACCACCTGCCCAAAGCAAGTCCAGCTTGAGCACCTTGTCAGTCCATGTCGAGTGAGAGTTATCTCCGAGAATGGAGATTCCGTCATCCGTCTGTGCCTCTTCACAGTGTTTGACCAAACTTTTTAAAAAAAGGTTTTCCTTATATTTATATATTTATATATAATTATAATAATAAATAATATATATATTATATAATAATATAATAAATATAAATATATATATCCTTATATATATATTTATATATATATTAAAGAATTTCTTTTGCTCCAACTTGTGTCCATGGCATCTTGGCCTTCCATTGTGCACCTCTGAGAAAACCTGTCTCTGCCTTCTCTGTACCCTTCTGTTAGGTAGCTGTAGACAGTAACAAGATCGTCCTCCCTCTGCCTTCTCTTCTCACTGAACAAACTCATTTTCCACAGCCTCTCCTCATACATCATGTACTCCAGCCCCCTGACCATCTCAGTGGCCTCTGCTGACATACTCCAGTACATCAGTGTCTTCCTTGTACAGGGGAGCCAGCAAGTGGAGGCAGTGTCCAGATGTGGTCTCACAAGTGCCGAATAGAGGGGAATAATCACTGCTCATGACCTGCTGGCTGCACTCTTGCTGATACAGCCCAGGATGTGGTTGGTCTTTCAAAGATGATGGAGAGCCGCCTCACGACAACTTTGGCCAGTGCCATCAGCACCTTCAGATGCATCCCATCTGGTCCCCTGTGTATTTTTGTTTTGAAAATAAAGAAGTCTAAGAAATATCAAAATGTAAAATTCTCACTTTCCAAAAAATATATGTCCTTCGTTATATTGACTGAAAGAATTTGCAGATGATTCCAGAACTTCAAAAAATATTTCTTTTAGAAAATTTCTTTCCACAGGAAAATTCTACCCATCACCATTTCAGATTTGTTTGTAAACTTTATGAAGTTGTGCTTATTGTAATTTTAACTCATCTGTCCTTTGTTGCATGTTGTCAAAAAGACAAAGTAACCACCTTATAATTGAAAAGAGGGAGCTCTTGCCCTCTGCTCCCCTCTTGAACCTCTCCAAGTCCTGTGGGTTCATTCCTTTGCTCTGTCTCCTTGCACCAACTGACTGCTCTGGGTTTGGATTGTGTGTGAGCATAAACATGCTTTTTACTCATTTGTTTGCACTCAAAGAAAAAGAAGGACATTCTTTCCCCTGGGGAATGACCCCAACCTGTGCCGCGCTCACGGCTGGGCTCAGAAGGGTGTGGATGTGTTTGAAAGGTGGGCGCAGAGCTCTGCCTGATCTTCGTCTTCAAGATAAGCTAGCTGTGGATTTCACCACACTGAAACTTCTGTGAAGTGAGTCGTAGGAAGGGATATTACAGCTTTGCCTAAAATTATCCTCTTGTTTTCACTTGAAATTAGTTCACATGGAATTTGCAGACTTTGGACCTTCCACTGGGGAAGTACGCTCATGTGGTGACTTGTGGATTGTTGATGTCCTAAAGAAAATTCCAGCTTCTCTATCTGAAAATTTTTTTAGGCTTTGCCTTGGCAGATCTAAGCAGTAAGTGGCTGGAAATCCTGCATACGGCATTGAGCAGAAGTTCCTGGGATCTGGGGAGCTGGTCCAGTGTTCTCCATCTGTTCCAGCACTGTTGCCAAGTTAAACTTCTGTGCTACAGATTGCACAAAGGGGAGAAAAGAGCTACAAATGAAAAGAAGGTTTGAAAATGGGGGACTTTGAATTTAACCAAGGGAAAAGAGAGTAACGTGGGCCTCTTTGGGGCTAGAGCAGACAGCTGTGGTGGGGAGACTTCACATCTGCCTGGACACGACCACTCCATGGCTGTGAGGCTCCCCACCCCCACGAGCAAGGGCTGGATGCAGACTCCAGCCCACCTGAGGGCAACAAGAAAGGTGTTTGTATCCCTGATTTGAATTTCACAGGAAATGGAGGGATCACCTTACTCCTGGCAAGAGAAGGAGGCAATTTTCATTCTAAATAAGGCAGCTCCCATGTCAAAAGTTCCACAGTGAAATCCCACTGCACTCACTGCATGGCTTTTTATGAATAAAATCTTAATAAATGTCCAGTGCTTGATTTTTCGCAGCAGACTTGCCTGGCTTTGATCTACACTTGCCTGGGCTCAGCACAGCTGCTGCTGCCTGCCAAGCTAAAGAGAAAAAAAGTTACTTTCCTTAGGTTTAAATAAAAGTGTGTTTTTTTAAACATCTTGGCTGTTGAGTTGTGTGTTATACATCATGCCTCGGCCCCATCCCTTCTCTCCCAATCCAGAGCGCACACTGAAACAATTTCCCTGTGGTTTCCCTCCTTGGTGGAGCTGAATTCCTAGAAGACAAAAGGAATGTTGCAACTGTGGTCACAAGCTCTAAGGCTGCAAATCTTACACACAGACGGGAGCCTTGGCTTGAGCAGGACACTGATAGCAGCTTATCATGAGTGGGTACCTTGGGTTTGATCCTTGCCGTTGGCTCCAGCGAAGCAGACGTGTCTGTCCGGTTCAGCATGCATCCCAGTTCCCACAGGAACATGATGCCTCACATGTGTGTGCAAAATTAGGGAATATTTCTACACTCCTGGGAAAGGCAGAAAGCAGTGAGGACCTGATTGCCTCTGTTGGCCCCTTGCCCCCATCCCTGAGGTCAACTCAGATCTTCCCGTGACTTCCAGTGGCAAACCCATCAGGACCTGGATCTGACCCAGTCCTGTCTAAATGCCCCTGACTGAAACCCAGAGTCTCAGGATGGCGTACAGGCTCTCATCCAAATGAATCCACACTGAACTCAAGCAAAGCTGACAGAGCCAAGAATGCATGTCGCTGGTGCTTGGGCAGCGGCCACAGCCCAGCTGGACCGAGCTTTCCTCCATCTGCCCCAGAAGGCTGATTCAGGCAGGTTGGCCTCACATGGGGCGCTGGTGGAGAGGTGGACTGGTAATGAGAACCTCATCCCCACCGAAGAGGTAATGCTACTCTTTGGGCTTGTGCAAATAGGCCTCCAAAGCAGCGTGACAGCAGTATCAGCATGTCCACTGCCCGGCTCTGTTCCTCCAGGTGTCACAGGCTTCTGCCTCAGCAAACCAGGAAAGCCCTGGGAAGGAAGCAGTTGGCAAACGTCATCTGCCCAGGCATCCAGAGCATAGGGCTGTCTCCTGCTAGCCAGGACACACACCCAGGTGGGATCCCGTCCTGTTGCAGAGGGAAGCTTGGGCTCTTCTCATCACCCTGGGATGACTCCAGCAGGACCTGAGCGAGGCCAGTCCTACTGCAAGGGCAAGGCCACTCCAGGCCCCATTGGTGTCTGTGGGCCACCAAAATAGTGGTGGTTCCTCTGCCAGCTTAGAACTGAGCACTGACAGCGTGAGCAGAGACCGGAGGATTGCTCCTGGTCTGGATGTCTAGAAGACAGCTGCCCTTTTCTGCCTGACCTGAATCTTTTCTGTCCATCGTGAATGAGCATAAAGTCTGGACAATGTGACCCAAAGGACAAAGAAAATAAGTAAGTGCCATCCCTTGCTCTGTGTTTGGCATTTCAGCAACTCTGGTTTTATCAGGCCTTTCTGCTTTTGGAAATCTGTGAAAAAAAAGACAACTTTAACTATTAAAATGCTCTTGTTTTTTGCAGGAGCAGCAGCAGGACTCTTTGCATCCCACTCTGGGAACTGTTAGCAACAGCAAGGCTGATGGCCGTGAGCTGTAGTTAACACACCACAGTCCTGCGTCTCTCCCACTGGTGCCCTTTCTCCCCAGGTTTGAATCCTCTCCCCGCAACTCCCACAGCTTCCAGCACCTGCAACATCACCCCCCACCAACCCCCCAAGTGACCGGGTTGCTCAGTGCAGCAGGAGGTGTCTGCTAGTCCCTTCCCCTGTCCCTGTGCTGCCTGTCGCTTGCTGTGCTGGATGTCAAATGCCTGTCCTCGTGCCTGGGGCTTCCCTTGCAACATGTCAAGCAAACGTGGGCTTTCTAGAATTACAGTGATTAATGGTAAAGTGTGGCCAGTGGGGACATTTGCAATAACAGACTCCCCTCCTCCCATAAACCCTGATACAGACCCTCTTACCTTACTTGGAGAAGATCTTACTGAAGAGCATTTTTTTTCAGAAAAAAAGACCCAAACTTGCTTTTGTGAGGGCAGCTCCTCCAGGGCTCACCCCAGGCAGTGATGGCTGGATCTGGACACTTCACAGTGCTGTTCCATGCCAGGGTACAATGCACCTGGGTTATTTTAGGTATCAGCCATAGGGTAATCCCTTGGGATGTTTTGGGGTTTTGGGTCTGGGGTTTTTTTGGTGAATTTTAAAGGGTGTCTAGACAATGTGCAGGAGTGGAAACATGCAGTGTTCCAGGAGGTGAAAGCCACTGCTATTTCCCATTGTCAGTAGATGGGCTAATGTGCATTCTTTTGGGGGCATCCGCTCTCACTGACCTAGGCAGATGGCTGCCTCCTATTAACTGTCCACCAGATCAGAGGGTGATTAATGAGGGAGAAAATTTCTAGGGGTGGCCCTAGATTCTCTGCTGTGGAGATCAGAGAGAGTCACATTTTCATGACAAAGGCAAGGTACTGGAACATCACTTAACCCTTCCCCTCACAGGCTACGCTGCTCTGGCATTAACTATGGGCAGCAGTGCACAGCGCAGCTCGCCCGGCTGTTTTAAACCTTAGACAGGAACCACTTATTCCCTGGGCTCATCCATCCCTTTCCTCTGGCTGCGTGAGTAGAGAGTTCATACCATGGATCCTCGTGCCTTGATGTCCACACGGGACCTTTTTTACTATATGTTTTAGGCAAACAAATGTTACTGGACTCAGCAGAAGGTGAAGCAGCAAATGTGATCTGGGCTGCATTATTCAGAATATCAGATAAGATGATAAAACAGTCTGGTTTGATGTTAAAAACCTGTTGATCAGTACGCTAAACTGGAAAGCAAATGAAACAGTTAATGTTGTAGAACAATTTCCCTGAGGAAACCTTTGTCTGAATTTGTTCCTGACCGTCTTTAAATGCTTTATGTGGTGCTGCTGGCTTCCACTTTTGATCTTAAATAAGTTATGAAATTTGATGAGAAGTTTCTGGAAATTCCCTGCATCTGTTTTTGACTCCTATTCACTGCAGAAGCATGTGTCGAAGGAAGATGGCATCACGCCCCCAGCTGGGGGTGCAGAAGCTGAAGCACAATGTCATGATTGTCCCTCAGCAGACCTGAAGAAAGATGGAACTTGTCTCTTGGGCTCTGCCTTGATCTCACAAAAAATCACTTACATTGTAGAACAACCAAAACCAGCATCAAAAGCGTATTGGCTAGGTAATATTAAGATTATGTGGTACTCGTGCTCTTGGGGTATGCTGAGAAGCGTTTTGCTACAGGAGAAGCACATGTCCCGTGCCATGTGTCTGCCTTGCAGACTGCCCACAGGCCATCTACCCAGGCCGTCAGACGTTGTGTTATCCTGCCAGGTTTACCTGGACATGGGTCCCTGTGTGCTTGGCTGCATGGCTTCTGCCATGCCAGAGCCTGAATTGCAGGGTTACTGGTTTGTGCTGCCAGCAAATCCAGCCAGGAAGACAACCCTGGAGCTCTCTTAGCTTGCAGTGAGGCAGATTCAGGGGATGTGGCTTCCCATTCTGTTACACAGCTAATCTGAGCCTGGCCTATCTCTGGACAAGTCCTGTTCTTAGAGGGACAGGTCTCTGGCCGCACTCCGCCACCCTGGAGCAGCTGCAGGAGGAAGGGATGCTCTGCAGGTTGTTCTGGGCCCAAGGAACATCCACCTGTCTTTCAGGAGGAGTCCAGGGGTCACAGCTCCATCCAGGACAGATCATCTTTGGCTCCCTACCAAGGAGGAATGGAGCCCACAGTCACCTTTGCACAGGCACGGCTATTTCTTAGGATCCTTCTCCTGGCCTCCTCCATCACCATCGTCTGAGTAGCTGGTCCTAGTGATCGCAGCTCTGCCCACTGGCAGCATCCCATGCTCTGGCACCACAAACCTCTCAGGCAGGGCAGGTTTATCAGCCATGTCCACTTCACTGTATCCTCCTCAGACCATTTTACACCATTCCCTTTAAATAAAATCTCTTAATTTCTTAGTTTCAAAGCTGGAGTGAGCAGCGGTGGGCTTGCCAGGACACAGCCTTGCAGGGAGCTTGGAGCAGCAGCGTAAATCCCACATTCCCTGACCTCAGTTCTCAGCAAAAATCTGAACACAAGAGCCTGATCTTGATTTTTTTTTTTTAAATGACATCACGATTAAGAACTGTTGCTGTGTTGACGGCAATTGTGTCACCTTGCAAGAAGCAACATGTACTAATTTTAGCAAATGCATTTTTTAGATTACGCTCAATGAAGTCAGACATGGAAAAGTTAAAGCTACTTTAACTCAGCTTTGTTATACATTTTTGACAGTCACTGAAATGACTGAAGATGTCATCTACACTTTTGCAGAAATACAGGAAAGAGGTGTAACACCAGAACTGACACTGGTCAGTTCAGACAGACAGAAAAAGCCAAATTCCCATCTCTCATTATACTTACATTCATAAGATCCTGATGTCATGTATTGCCCAGAGAAAGAGCCATGAGATAGCCAAGTCCGGCATTAAAAAGAAAAGTTGAAGTTAACAGCTGTCTAGGTGACTTTAAACATCCTCCCCTCTGCATTTTCATGATTATAATGACATTAATGAATGAGGTTCTCATGCTGTTTTTCCATAGGAATCTCACGTGCAATGCATGTGATACCTGGAGCTCACAAGAAGAAGAGGTGGTCTTTTTCTCTACCCTGTCAGATGGTCATATGCATTTTTTATTGCCCACAGTTCAGTCTAGGCGCACAAAAGACATTGCAAAAATTGCTGGACCAATGCTATGAAAAACTGGTAAATCTCTACTGAGATTGTTAAATAGTTTTGACAGATAATGAATTATTTGCAAGTCTTTCATTTCACTAATTGCAAAATTATATGCTGTACTTGTTCCTTTCAAAATGACATTTTAGGAGCTTGAATAAATATAATAATTTAAAATTAATTTAAAACCCCTCCAAAACCAAAAGTAAGTGCATTGTTTAAAGTCAAATTATATGTTCATGTCAAGCTAAAATGTTCGTCAAATCACCCCTAAATGACTCTTCCTTTCTCTTCCTTTATTTTTCAGTTTGTCCAGTGCAGCAAAAAAATCAATTACTTGTACAGCTCTATTCTAAGCACATAATTAATAATAATAATTAATTACAAGCATTTTTCCACTGTGCTTCACATATTAAAAGTGAAATACTTCACAAGCAGTTTATCTTCATGACAGCCCTGTGAACCAAGGCGAGGCGTTATCCTGTTTTACAGGCAGGGATCTTAAACGCAGTGCAGTTGGCATGAAAAACTGTTTGCTAATTTTGAGAGGCTGGCAACTGATTTTTTCCTATGATATTAATTTTACAGCAGCTCATGTGCTTTCAAAGAAGTTTGGGCCCTCAGAGTTTTCTTTGGGTACGATTTGGAAGCTACAAAGTCCAAGTTAAGAAAATGTCTCTAACTTAATTATGTTTGTCAGTTGGGCAGCCTTAGTTAAAATAGTGGTTACTGTTCCTGCCCTATAGCAAACTTTGCTCCAGGCAGATCTGTCATGTGATTCATATGTATCTGCCTTTATTTCTACAAACAGGGATTCTCCATTTGACTCGTAAAAACTACAGAAGGGCAGCTGCTTTTTATTTAGGGTGATTTTATGTGGGCTGGTTGGGAGTGCATTTAGCCATCCTACTGCTCCTCACGCTTCAGAGCTTTTCCCTGGTCTTCAGAGATTTTCCCTTGCAGAATTTTCTGGACCATGAAACAATCCAGCTGAGAAACATCAACTGTTCCACCACTTCTTGTTTCTCAGGGGGCTGATGCGCACCCCAGTATTGCCTGAAAGAAAGAAGACTTTCCTCCAACTCCCTCTCCCATCCCCAACTTGATGTCTGCTATGAAGTTATACAGGATGCAAACAGCAGAGGTAGGTTACACACTTTAGGTGTTCAGTTGCCTTCTCCCCAAGGCAACTGAAGGCCGACCCAGGAACGATGGGGGTGAATACATCACCGTGCACAAAAGCAATGCCGAAACACCCAGCCACCCAGGGGGAAAACAGATGGGGAGCTGGACAAACGTATACCAGCGTTTGTCACTCCCTGTGGCCAGCAACAAGCATTTGATGGCAGGGAAATAAAGAACTGGTTGGAGGCTTGAATGAGACTTTGGAGGAGATCTTGCTGGGATGCCTGAATCCTGGGGCTTGCTATGCCCTAATCACATGCAGCTGTGCTGAAAAGCCCTGCTCTAGAAAATCAAGGAGGGAGCTAAAAGCATAGAGGTTTGCATATGTTGGAGGGATTAAAATGCTTCTTAACCTTCCAAAGTGGAATGCAGAAAAAAAAAAAAGGGTATATTTCCCTCGCGTGCCAGTCATTTGTAGGGCTGCGTCCCACTGCAGCCCTCAGAGGGAGGCTGCAGAGAGAGGAGAGCAAGTGTACCCAGGAAATGTTAATTAAATGTGTTCTCTGAGATCAGTTACACGTGAATTAACAGAGGAAGTGGATTGAGCAGGATCGTGCCAGAGGTGAGCCACAGGATAGCATCTATTCTAAGCACAAAGAACAGTCTTCACTAGCCCAGATACCCTAGACTGTAGACCCAAATAAAATCTAACCAGCACTGCAAATGCTTTCCAAAAGTAAGGATCTGTGGTTGATTTAGCACCTGGAAAAGAAACAAGAAAACTTCTCCATTTATGTAATATCACCTGCTTTGGACACTTGAAAGTCTGTTTTTTAAAATATTTGGTGGTCAAAAGTCGCAGATAGATTTCTGGGAGCTTCTGCAAATGTAACAAAGACCCTGTGTGTGTTTTTAGGTGTCAGAATGCTTTAACTATCCACATAAACAACGTGATGATCACAATATAGGAATTAGCAAGCATTAAACTAGACTAGACTGGAAGGGGAGTCTTTTGCCTCAGCAGTTGCCACCAACTTGCTGTGCCCTTGAGAGAGAGGAAAATGTAGTTTCTTGTGCATTTATTGCTGTTTTGCTCTGTACGATGTCCCTGTTCTGCCATTCTCAACCAGGTAAAATCCACATTTGTTTTAAACTGAAATAGGTATTGCAGGATCAGGCCCAGGAAATAGTTTTTGTATCTCATTGAGCTCTACAGAGCACTGCAGGCGTGTTGACAGAGCTGCATTCCTTGCAATGCTCCATTATTGGCCGCTTGCGAAAACGAGCTCTGCCTTTTCCCTGTTACTCTCCACAAGTTTGCTGTTAATTAGGCTGAGCATCATTCTGACTTCTATAAAGCTAGTAGGGGGTTGATTAGGAAGAGCAAAAAGAACAAAGAAGGCAGCCGAGGACATTTCAAAGAGAGGCAGGAGAAGAGATGACAGTCTCCCTGTCAGCTTGGGGCTTGCCCTGGAATTTCTGCACCTCTGTGAACTGATCCGATAGCTGCATTTGAACCCTCATCCGCCGGGTGTAAAGAGGTAACTGAGCTCCAAGCCAGATGGTGGGATAAAAAGGAGGCGGTCACCTCACCGGGTGCGTTATGCACAGCCGTTTGGGTTCCGTTTGGTGCAGAAACTTCTCTGAACCTCTTTGACCTGAAAAACATCTTGATTTGGGCTTTCCGGGGACACTTCTGGCATGCCGTCCATCCACGCTGGGGGACTTCCACCTCCTGGAAAAGCTGTGGGTGTGCAGTGGCACAGAGCAGAGGGAGATCAGAGAGGAGGAGGGCCATATGCATTTTATTATACGTTATTTAAAAAAAAGCCATCAGTAATGATTCCTAAAGCAAGAGGCAGAGGAAAGATGTTTTTTTTCGCATGGAGCAAAAGAGTAGAATTAGAGCTGTCATTCAGACAAAATTCTTCCTTAGAAGAAAGACATAATATCACCAACACTTTTTTTTTTTTTTAAAATATATTTATTTATTTTGAGAAAATGCTTGTAACTGGAAAGGTTTTTCTCCTCTGGAGCTGAGGTAACTTTTGAGCATGAAGGTCCTGGCTGGATCACCTACTCTTCAAGCCGTCTATCGTTCCTTAATTGTTTTGCATTAGTTGACTAAGTACAGGAAAATGATCAGCAAGAAAAGTACCTTTTACTTGAAATATTTTTTTTTTTGCTACTGTTAACACACCATCACTTTTTAAAAAAAAAAAAAAGAAGAATAAGTCCCAAATTGAAAACGAATTATTTTTCACCAACTCTTTTGATGTGAAGTCACTGTTACTAATGCCCTCCTGCCTCCTGCAGCTCCAACCTAAATTTGGGACAAGCAGTCACTGCATCCAGCTGAACTGAAAGCGTTCCCTAATTAACTGAACCAAACGAGTCCTCGGCTCAGAAGGAATGGCTAGGTGATAATCATGTCTGCATTCAGACGTCTCTTGCTAAACCCAACCTCTCCCCCAGCCCCTCCTTGAAGTTAAAAACTTTTGGCTGAAGAATGCGGTAGGGTTGTCCTCTCGCTACTCCCACTCCTCCTGCACCCCTTTCTCCGCCACAAGGCCCTCCCCCTGTCCAATTTGGATGAGGCTGTACCTTTTCTTCTCTCCTTCAAGAGTGAGGGTTTTATTCCCTTCTTTTCTGCCCAGATCTCCACTAAACAAAGGAGCTCTGGGCACACCACCAGTTCCAGGACGTAAAGGTATTTAAACAGTTTCAGACTAAATCCAGGGCTGCATAGCTAAGAGCTGATTTCTTTCTCTTTATCTGCCTAATTGTTTGTCTGCCTAATTGTATTTTATTGTGTTTTGCACATTGTTTTTAATTGATTGATTTAATTTGCACACTCAAAGGCATGGTTTTGAAACGTCTTTCCTGATTCCCTCCAAACTTGCAAATCACTTTGAAATCTGATTTAGTGATTGATTCCCTCTTTGCTTTGTCAGTGTATTTCTTACAAGTGGTGTTTGATGGAATTTCTCAGAGCTGAAAATAATTTTTGAGCCTTTTTTTTTTTAACTTTCTTTTGATGGTGTAAATGACTTTTCCATACTCTCTTAGTAAGACTTGTGTGAACGCTCTCAGAGTATGTGCCTGTGTATCGATCATTTGTCATGCTTCTAATTTCTCCGCAAGGAAATGGATGCATCTGGACTTTCTTCAGTTTAAATTTCTGCACGAAGGCTGGAAATCTCCCGAAGTGCAAAACTTTATGCTTTTTATGACTTCTTTTTCCATCTGTGCTCTACCTCGGGCGCTCTGGGAGCAGAGGAAACGCTCTCCCTTTTGTCTCGCTGAAGATAATCATATCCCAGCCTTCAGCAGACAGGCGTGTGTAGCGAAGTAGCAGAGCTCTTAGGCTGCAGGAAGGGCAGTTTCTTTGTCTCTGCCTGTGCTCCCAGCCCTGCCTTTTCCCTTCCCACTCTGTCTTTCTCATTCACTGCATTTGAAATATTAGAGCCTGAAAAATGCATGCCCTCAAGAGCTGAGAGATTCCCAGCTGGGACACTGGGAGCAGTGGGTGGGTTTTTTTGGTGGGTTTTTTTTTTTTTGTTTTTGTTTTGTTTTTTGGTTTTTTTTTTGGTTCAGACACATTTTCTGCCTTGTCTGGGCTGATTTTTTGCCTGCTTTGGGGCTGGGCTGGGACTGGAAAGTGCTGCTGTGGGAAAGCAAGGGGGACAGTTAGGGGAGGCTCAGGGGCCCTGTCCCTCCCTGCAGGAGCGGACTCGGAGCCCGTGCCTCTCGCAGAAACAGCAGATTATTTCCACTCTGGGGTGGAGAGGGGAGACCCGTGAGGATTCTTCCCTGAAGGAACAAACTTTTGGGGTCTCGAGGTGAGAGATGCTTTCTGACCCTCCGCCGACCAGGAGGTGGAAGGAAGGGCTCCCTAGCCCTGTTTTCACAGGCAGGGATGGGAGATTTGGGGAATGGGGGTGTGTGTGTGTGTGTGTGATGGGGTTGGGAGGGAGGAAGAGGAGGGCATAGGAGAAGGGGGTAAAAATCTGTGGAGCACATTCCCCTGATTTTTTAGGTGTCTTTTTAGGGTGATTTTTAGGGTGTCTTGTCATCGGGCTTTCTCATCACCTCCCTGGTCTCTACCCTGAGCCCGGCCTCACAGCCCTGCCTGCTCCTGGCACCCCATATTAGCACCCGGAGGCTGTCAGCCTTGTCACAGGCGGCCACCCCAGGGAGTCCCCGGGTGGCACTGTGAATCCTGGGGGGTCTGTCTTGTCCCAGGGTCCGTATTCCTTGCCCAGGGCTGCTTTCCTTTTCCCCCCAGTGCCCGGAGCCTCTCAGACCTAGGGTGGCTGTAAGGACTAAAATAAAGCTTCTCCAGAGACCGCTGTGGGCTCCTTCTCCCCTCAGCGCCCCATGGCACGGGCTGACCCCCAGCTTCCCTCTGGGCTCTGCCCCTCGGCTCTGCTCGCGCTGGCCCCAGGCAGGGCCCGCGGGACCCCTCCGCCATGTCACCTACCCCCAGGGGGAGGCAGGGATCCTGCCTTTTTTTTCCCCAGGAGGGAGCCTCGTTCATCCGGACGGGCTTGCTCAGGGCGGAAAGTCTCTGGGGGCTGAGGACCTGCCCTGGTGTGATTCATGACCAAACCCTGGATCTGGCCCCTGCCTGGCTATGGCCATCTCACAGGCTCAGTTGCTGGCCCAAGCCCCGGAGAGTTGGCCATGCTATGCTTGCCCCAAGGTGCACCCGCAACCAGAGGTGTGAGGGGTCTTCTTGCTGCCTCTCTTGGCCCACTCTCCCCCTCCATAGGGGCTTTGGACCCCATATTATCCCCCTCCCCATGGCCTCTCGTGCTCAGCTGCCTGTCCCAGCTCAGGGGCTCTCCTTCCACATCCCTCCAGCATGCCCAGCTCTCCACCTTCTCCTCTGACCCCTCACCCTCATGGAAACGAGGCTTATCTTAACGCACCATGTCTTCATGCTCTAGCCCCAGCTCACAGCCTCCCGTCTCCCACCAGCCCATGACAACCCTTTTGCCTACCTCGGCACTGGCGTACCTGCCCCTCTGATGGGTTTGCCAGCAGACCGCTCCCCTCTGCCAGCTAGAATTGCCATGTATTTGGGAGGTTGTTTTCCAGCAGCTGATCTTCATGCCGTGGCCTGTCTGGAGCATGATGCAGAGCTGTGGGACCTGGGAAGTTGGTCCATAAATAAGATCTGCTCTTTCTTGAAGTCCTGGTCTCCTCTTGCTTCATAGCCCTGTATCTCCTGGTGCTCCTCGGAACCAAGGCGCTACGCCGAGGTCAGTATCGTAACCCACCGCCATGGCAGGCCCAGGACAGATGTGCTTTTGTCACTCTTCGTTTCTCCATCAGGAGGGCAGGAAAATAGATGCAGGGGCAGAACCATGACTCTTGGAGATCTTCTCTTGGTTTCCAGCTCTTAGGAAAGAAAGGTTTGGCAATGCTGTGGAAGGGAATGACAGTGTGAACATGTTGGCTGCATGTACAAGGAGCCAAACTCAGTGTGACTCTATGACCCCACTGTATTAACTCTGGGGAGGGGCCACCTGGGATGATCAATCATTTTAAAAATGTAAAAGCCCTTAAGAACATTTGTGTCTCTCTCTTTCTCTTTCCTCTGTATTTGATTCTAGAAAGGGAACAGCAAGACGGCACCTTGGCACTTAGGGGCTGCTGCCAAAAACCATCCTCCACCAAGGCAGCAGGGACCCTCCAGCTGGAAGAAGCTTTCAGGACAGCCGGGGGAATTGAGGAATCCGTGCCATCATGGGGGTATTATGGCTGGCCAGGTTCATGCTGGGATGTACAGCAGTTATGTACGTGGAACAAGCCCAGGGTCAATATGAAGGGGACTTGCAGACAGACAGATTTGCAGGCTACGAGGAAAGACAGCCAGCGAACAGAGTGAGAAGAAGAGGCCAAGACACTTTACGAGGGTACGTTTAATGTTCTTTTCTATTTTATGAAGCAGAACTTGGTTTATTATTGTAGCACATAGAGACATGCTTACAGAATTGCCTTTTCTGTCCTTTCCTTGAGCTCAGGAAGGAGTCTGCTCTGCAGACCTATGGTAGGAGGAAAGCTCATGCCACAGGGGACAACCAAGCAGACTCCCATGTGAGCAGAGAGCTGTGCGCTGAGCTCTGCTGCTTTGTTCAGTGGATCGCAGCACCTTAGGGCTCACCTGCCAGGACTGTGAAGAGCCATCCACACCCTGCCTGTTTGTGGGAGGGATGGCTGTGGCTGAGCTTTCCACCATCACTAGTGGGGATGCTGTCAACTCAGAGTTGTCTTCGGCTCTCTGCTGTCAGTGCTCTGGGCTGTATTGCGAGGTTATTGCCTCTGATGGCTGCTTTTACATGATGATTGCTGCTAACGGGAAGGTGTCACACTAAATCCCTTGTTGTGCAGCATAGTTGTGGCTTGTGGCCTCATCTATAGACAAATCAGTGCGAGAGCTGGACCTGTGAGTGTTTTCCACCTGAGGAGGGAGACAGGGCTCAGCTAGAAAATCCTGAAGCCTGTACTGGAGCTCGGCTATATTTGCATGCTCTCAAGATGGTTCCTGGCCCCAGCATTGATTCTGGGTTATTTTAAGTCTGCCTGGCTGTAGTTCTTGGAAAGTGTTCCTGTGTCAGTGGGCAGAATCAGAGCAGAACGTGATACACGCGCGAAGCCCGGGCTGTGCCAGAGTCCTCCGGCACTTGCTGGGGAATGCTTCTTGAATGGGATGGAGTGCCGTGCTTTCAGCCCAGACAGTCAAATGTGTCGTGTTTGGGCTGGAGCTGGAACACAGAGCCTGGCCGTGGAGCTGCCAGGGGCAGGGCCATGGGGCTGGCGGCATCCGCTTTTGGGATTCAAATGTGCATGGCCACTCCTCCTGCTACGCTGAATTCGGAAAAGGTGGACAGCAACTGTCCTGGGGGTCTGGTCTTCTCAAAACTAGCTACCAAAAGCAGCCATTAGCTCACTCACAGGGTAGGGACACCCTGTGTCTACCCCAGCATGACCCGTAAATACTTTTACCATGCTCCTCTCTAAGTCCATCATCCCTCAGATAAAACATCCCAAATCTTTATGACTAACAGGGATGGAGGCCATTTCTTGAAAAGAATGGGATGACAGCCTACCAGATCCAGAGACCCTTGTTCAGCCTGGCTGCCCAGGGCTATATTTGATTGATTACTGTGCTCATAATGGGGATAGAAAGGACTGAAAGGGGTCGATGTGTGCATGGATAATCCTGTCTCACACAGCCCTGTGAAGAGAAAGGAAGGGCAGAGCAAGGAAACAACGAGTATTTCCATTCCCCCCGGCACTGAGAGAAGGTCATTGGAGTCCAGTGGTCTTAGAGCACTCGGTGATTTAGGTGACCAGATCCTGTTTTCAAAAACGATTTACAGCTTAAATCCTTTTGACTTTTGGTGAGTCTGAAGGGTCCAAATCCCAAATGCATTTTAAAAATGAAGCCCAGATTCCCAAGTTAGAAATTACTTCTGAAAACCCTTCTCTACTTTAAAGCCTCAGACATGGACCAACATTCAAGTAAAGTAATACCAAATTATTGGTTGTGTAAGTTCCTAAAGGCCACACAGTAAGTTTGAGGCAGCATCAGAATCAGGCCTGAAGTGTCTGGCTCCCAGTCTCCTGCAGGGAGATGAGGACAACACTGCTACCCCCTTCATTTTCTCTTCTGCTTTCCTCATGCCCTCTGAAGCAATTGCTGTAGGAAAAGAAAAAAAAAAAAACCCACTGGGATAAGTGCAAGGGCTGTTTAAGGAAGTCTGTGCAACTATAATTTAAGACAACTGAAGAATCATTGTTTCTTGGCCCTTGGGAGAACAATCTTGTTTCAAGGGAGGGAACCATGGTGGGCAACACAGGGGGAGCTGGCAAAACTCAGTGGCTGGAGCTTCTGCCCCAGGCGCTTTCCATGCTCTGTGGCAAGTGACCCTGACAGTCTCCTAGGTTTTATGTCCAAATCTCTCCTTCAGGATTTTCAGCCCTTCAGCAATCTGCTTTTAAAATCTCTATTTTATAAGCAGATAAAAACCACTTGAGATGAGAAGTCTATTGAAGAGTGATGTTTTAAAAAAATGTTCGACTGGGCTTAGCAAGCAGCTACAGATGTCACCAGCTGCAATGCTGTAGATGGGTCTGGCAACCAGTGAAAGCCATCTCCTGCAGAGCCACAGACCCAGTGACTTTTGTCGTAGATTCCCCAAACAGTGCTAGTCCCTCAATCTCTTGAAACAATTCTGGAGCGTTGCAGTTGTCGATCAACATCTTCCTGACCTGGGTTTTGCTGCCTTAACGTATCAGGATTCTTTGCAGCTGTGAAATTTAACTGAGTTTGATACACGTCTTTGGGAAAATGAAATAAGTCATAATTTAAGGTTTGGTTTACTCACAGACTAGTACTGCAGTAGCAAAAGAAATGAATGAACAGTGAGTTTTCTTGGTGCAACTTTAAATGTAAAGGAAGGTAGGGTTGTCTTTTTAAATTTGGTGTTATTTTACAATGTGGGCATGCGAGTGGCTTATCTTGACTATTGCGATCTGTGGAATCATCTGTTCTGTAACGCCACACCTCTAAACATGCATCTGAACCTCTAAACATGTTTATCTGTGGTGTCTGTTTTAATAGTTTATGACACCATTTCAAATATTTGCTTTAGCATTTGCTTTCAAAGACCCACAACTTTCTTTTTCAGAGAAATACACCAATTTCAATTCAAGTTTCATCTGAAATATCTTTGGTTCTGAGGCTTGCATGAAAGGAATTTAAATGGAACTGGAATTGAAATACAGCAAAACTTAGCTGCATCACATGGGCCTGGACTGGCAGCTACCCTGGTGAGCCCTGGGCCACCATCCCCAGCCGCCGTCCTGAACACTCTGATTTCTGTGAGAACATTCAGAATTTTGTATATTGTTCTGAATGGAAGGAAGCGGACAAACAGATTTTGAGGATTTGGTGGTTAGATCTGATGATAATGTAGTGTAGAGTCCTACTTCTGCTTCCTCTTCTCCTTTGTGGAAACCTTCTGCTCAGGGCTTCTGGACTGTTTGTAGCCCTGTCTTATTTGTTCTTGAAATAACTTGTTTTCCCAAGACAAGTTAATAAGTGTTTACCTTTCGTACACTATGCTTGAGACCTTCTATCCTGCCAGATCTCAAAGCCTTTTACAACGTTAATGTGCCATTTGCAGACCATTTTGTCCATGGCAGAAATACTTTTGCTCCCAAAATGGAATATGACAGACAGGCAGATACATTAGAGGACTTAAAGGACAGCCACCTATCTTGACAAGCTAGATCTGGCTTTTGCTCTACCATTTGTTCTTGTACATGCCTCCTTTTCTCTTGGGTGGGTGGAACCATGGATTCCCTCCATCTCTAAATTGTGTTATGTCACCATTTGGACAAGAAAAAAGAATCACACCAGAACTGCAGAGAGAAGTGTGACCCAGATGTCTTTACAGGGAAATTTTCACCAACTCTAGAAGAGTCAAATACCCAAACATATTCCGTGCTCCTTCCTTCATTTGCTTTTAAATATCTTCTACTCCTGCACATAGTACAAATAACTTCCTGTGGGTTTCCCAGGAAAGTCTTGAGTAAGCCCAAGTAGCGCAGGATATCTGCTTTTTTTGGTGGCAAGTTACTTTGTGTGAAGTCTTAGTCAATTAGTACTAACAGAAGTACACAGAATCATTTAATATCATAGAGCTCGTAGTGAGAAACTAGTGAGAATCTAGTAACGCCAATGTGACCAACGCAGGCGCTCCTTGCTGATGTCTGGAGTGAACTGGCTGTGCATGAGGACAGCTGTAGATGTCTTGTTGGTAAAAGAGGCTTCAGCAGTGCAGGAGGAAAGATTATGTATGTTTCTGCTGGAAACATTTCTTTGGAGCTCTGTTCCCATGCCAGTCTCCTTTAATAAAGGGAAAATTATGAAATAAATGCAAAGCATGAAGTAAATGCAAAATAAACAAGCTTGTTATTCACCAATGCTTTTACAAATAACAATTAATAAAGTAATGTGGAGGAATAAATCACAGCTGAAGCCATGATTTAATCTGTCCTTAAACTCATTAAAGTAGAGACAATTTAAAATTACCGTCTCCTGAAAGGAACAGCACTGACAAATCCATTTACGAGGCAGGATTTGAATAGGATTATTAGTTTAATGAACTATTGAACAGTTTCCAAGAGCAAGAATGTGTTTAACAAAGGGGAAAGAAAAGATGATTAGTCTGCAGCCAGCTGAGCTGTTTGCTGGCAGTATGATTTCCTGTAAGTTCATGGCTGCCTGTTTTTTCAAGTAAGAATAAAGGCTCAGCTATAGCCTGACTTTAAATACAACTAATTATGTCAAGCCCATTAATTACGAAATGGCCACTGCAATTGAGTAGATGGATGAAGAGGGGATTTTGGGCAGGCATTTGTCATACCTCTTCCATTGCTCTGACTAATACTAATACAAAAGACAGAGAGGTGTCTAAGTTAACTGTGGGGAATGGGGAATATGAGGAGTTTCCAAGCTGCTCTCCCATAGATTTTTGACACCTTTTTAGTTTCCAACTTGACACTGGAGAATGGAGAGGAAAGGCACATTGCAACTGTAAAACACCAGCAAAGGAGGAGTTGCTGGGATGGAGATGAACTCTCTATCTACCACCCTAAGCTTGGAAGCTCAGATGCAGTGGAGAGGCAAAGCCATGGGCTGTGATTCTGAGCCACGTGGCACCAATTTAAACTGGAGCTGACACTGGGGTGATGTTTAATGTCAAGGGGAGATTGGACATAGCAGAGATGAGCTTCACTACTTTTGCAATTCACTCTGAGGTGTGCGCAGAAAGCAGATGATTTCCATCAGCATTTTAATCCAATTCTATCCCTGATATTGCTGTTCCACAAGCATCTTAGTACAGGAATTACAAAAGGTTTTTTTGGACCAGAAGCAATTGTAATTTTCTTCACTCTTGCTTTAGGTTTATCAGAAACATGTGCCTTTAAAAAGAGCTGATGCTGAGAACACAACCCACACTCTCAGATGTTTCATGATTCAGGCCCTGATTCTGCCTCTGCCAAGTTCAAGCATAACATTTTAGTTGACTTCATTGAAAGGACTAAGCCCTAAGTAGGAGTCAGCAAATCTTTTCTGCAGTGTTACCATCTCTGCTGCTACTGTAAATCTAGTGAGAGGTATTGACTTCCTCAAAGTCCCAGAGTGGAGTCCTTTAAATGCAGAAGCTCAGCTTTTATTCCTTACAAAAAACTGATTTCATGACCTTGAAGTTGTAGAAAACTCCCTTGAAAATGAAATGCTTTTTAGAGTAAGAACCAAGGTGCTACTAAGAGGCAGTGGAAGCTAAAATGTCCCATTTCTTAGCTTAATCCTGTAGTTTAGGCAACCAGACTCTGTCCTACTGATTGTGTGGGTTGTTTGTGAAAAAGACCCTGTAACTATGGTGATTTAAATACTTAAAAAAGCAAATTGTGGGGTATGTCATTAACTACACCAGCTGAAACTACACACACGTGTAGCCAAAGAGTAACAACAGGACTCCAGTTCTTATTAAAAATTGCTTTCTGAAATGGACTGTGCTGTTTGTGGTTGCCCACATGTCATTGCAGTTGGACTAGATGATCATTGTAGATCCCCTCCAACTGAAATATTCTCTTCCCTTCCCTCCTCGTTTCCTTACAAGATGGTGGAATCCATGTTCATGGATGCATAGAGGACTCTCCATCTTCAAGGAGGTAGCTTTGGGGCATCTCCACTTAGAAATGATGAGGAAGAACATGACAGGGAAGAGCATGTCAAAATCCAGCAAAGCTTTCTTGCCTTCTCCCGTCACATCCCTGCCCTGGGCAGGGTGTGGGCCTCTGTGCTCGGAGGATTGCTAAAGCCAAGTTTAGAGCGAGCGTACATCACTTCGGTAAAGGTGCAACTGGCGCTTCTGTCACTGTGATCCAGTCACCTCTTGAGCACATCTCGGCTGCTTCCAGGTCCACGTACTCCACATATGTAAACCTTGATATTTATTCATAAAGCCAGAGATGAAGTACTACAAACAACAGAAGGAACAAAATTAACGCAGTAGCTGGAAACTTCTGACTTAAGACTCTTGTACCTAAATTTTCCTTGTGTCTTGATTTATATTATGAAATGGTTGATCTTGGACTTCTGGCCTAGGCTGGTTTCTCTTGTTATTGGCAGGAAACATGAAGGCAAGTATTGGCATGGCAAAAGATTATCTGGCGTAGAATTTAATAGGTTATGTGGGTTTTGTTTGGAAGTTTTAAGAACTGGATTTGAAGGTTTGATTTATTTCTGAATTTAAGGGGGGAAAAAAAAAGATGGAAGAGTTGGTAATGCTGCTTTCCAAATGAAAGTGTTAAGCAGTTCCTGGAAATCAGTTGCATTTTTAGTCTTTTTCAAAGGAAAGTATTCACTATGTTTCCTTGTTGGTGTATAGGATTTAAAGTTAAATGTGCTTGAATAAGGGAAGATTTTTCCCTATCATCACTCATACAAAATATGTGAAGATCTGAAAAAAGGGGAAAAAATAGTGTTACTGACAAAGAAAAGATGTATAACAAAAATTTTATAGACTGCCTTTGCTAAAAAGAAATAAAAAAATTGTGAACATTATTGGGCTTGAACTTGGCATTAGCCTAGGTAGATGGAATCCAAAACCTATACAGTCTTTGTAAGACTTTCCTTGCATTTTGCTTCATCCCTTTTATGAAACTGGATAATAACCATACATCTTTTAAAAATTATTTCAATCTTTTTTTTTTTTTTTTCCCCATAATTTTCAGCTAAGATTCAGGTGTCTGCCCTGGAGTCAGCTTTGTGTGGCTCGGGTCACCTAAACTTGGGCAGTGCTATGTTGTAAGCATAGAGATTTATTTTGGTGTGAGCTAGTCACCTTGGTGGCAGCCACGCGACCTTCTCAGCATGGCTTTCTCTCTGTGTATGTGTCTGGAGGCCATGTGTGCGAGGGGTCCTGGGAGACCTCTGCCTGAGCACAGGGAGGATTTTTGAGCCAGGGATGCAGTTTTGTACTGGGGATCCAGAGGTCCCTGATGGGACTTCCCTTCATTGTAGTCTCTTGCTCCATCACCTTAATGGTGACCTTACTGATAGCTGCATCTCAGCAGGAGAAGGAAAGGGGGCTGAGATACAGACACCTGTAATCTTTCAAGACTGGATCTCTGCATTTGAGATGGCCTGTCCCCAAGGCACCCAAAGCTGCCCTCTGCTCTGAATTATGGTAGGAAATGCAGCCCTGGGCACAGAGACAGGAGCAGTACCATCAAGCATTATAAAGGCCCATTTAATGCTGTTTCAATTTCAATCCAAAGACAATTTAATATGTATTAGAAGTCGAAATGTAATAACCATCTGGAAAAATTAAGTTACTTTCTCCCCATTTTCTAATAATATAAAAATTAAAACAGTAAACACCTGAGTAATTTTGTCTGAAACTACATAATTGCGCAGTTAAAAGGCATGTATTTTGATATCATACATTTTCCTGGTTAATTAAAGAAAGTGCTAAATTAGGCGTCAAAGCTATCTTTAGTTTCAGATCATCCATCCTCTAGGAAAAAATAACTAAAGCATAAAACCAGAGATTAAGATAACTACTTAAATTAAGGCTTCCTTTCTGTTAACGCAAATAACCAAGAAAGAGTAGTCTCTGTTCACTTCAATCACTCTTTCTTGTCTAGAGCCCCCCCTCCTTGGTTCTGGGAGGAGGAGCAGTCAGTGACGCATTCTTCTACCTCTTCCCAGACCTCCCTGTTTTCTTAAGGAAAGCCGCAGTGGAAGATCAACAGCTGAATTCAGGTGCTTGGAAGGCTCAGCTTTCTTTTTCAGCATCTTATGTCAAGGTCTTCTGAGTCCCAGCTACTCAGTCTGGGCTCGAGCAGAGACCAGGCCAGCACAGGTGGGAGAGATGCTCAGTAATGCTACCCAGGTTTGCTCAGGAGGGAGCTGTGCACCAGTTCACCCCACCTTTATCCCTGGGGATGGAGGTAGGGGTGCTCCAGGAGCCAGGGAAATTAAAAGGTCTCCAGCAGGAATGTGAGACACACTATAAGTCTGGGGCTTTGGTGAGATCAGAGAAAATACGTTTCTGTTGCCACAGCTGTATTAGTGAGTTGAGTATTACAGGTATTGCTGAAAGTCTTAGGAAAGCAATCCATAGCTCAGCTCAGCAAACAACTTCAGGATGTGCTGAATTCTAAATACTTTTGTGCTTGCAATATTACCCAGCAAAATAGCTGTTAGCAGTTTTAAGGTGTGTGACTTCTACTGGTGGTAACAGAAAGTTAACATCTCTGCACCTTTAAAACCAAATTCTTAGAACCAAAAATAATTGAGATCACTGGGACTTGAACTCCTTCCTAAAAGCTAAACAGATGCTGGGCTGCTTTGCAGAACAAGAGGATGATGTTTCAGGTGGGAGGAATTAAGCACCTCCTTTGCAGGACTGAGTCAATGTCTTTACATTAAACAGGGGGTTGCCTGGGTAGGAACAGCTGGCTTCTCCGGTGGCGTTGCTCTACTTTCTCATTTGCAAATTACATATCAAATGGTATCCACTGCATGAACACATATAGGCCTGGGGACGTATGCAGTGAACGTAGACTTGTAAAACTGATAAATCACTGAAATAAATACTTGCAATACATTTGAGGGATCTGGTAAGTCAAGAACTAAGAGGACACAAATATGCTCCCCTTTAGGCCAAGGATCCAAAAGTCAGCACTGTTTCAAATGTGTTCTTACGCCGTGACACAATCCCAACTCCCTGTGGGTGGGGAGATGCAAGACCAAAAACCACTATCACATTTGGCAGTAATTATTATCCCCCGGTGATTTCCACTGAGGCCGAGGGTGACTGATGCCTGCAGTGGTTTTCCCGTTATTGTGAGAGATGATCCCTGGGGTCCAGCCAAGAATCAGGCTAAGATCAAACCCAAAAGGAATCTTGAATTATAGGAAAAAATTTCCAGCTCTGAGGGAGAGGTAGGATCATCGTCCCTGGAAAAGTCACATACCTAAGTCATATAAGATGAGAGCAGTGATATTGATACAAATTCATCTTATTTGACTCTGCACAGGCATGAATTTCGTTATAAGAGAATAGGCTGCAGGGGGGGCAAATAATCTAAAAATGAACTTCCATGTCTCGTCCCTAAAATAGCTCTTCTGCGGAGAGCAGGCAGCCCTCCTTTTTGCAGTATCAAATCACAAATCCTCACTAGCCTGGAATTAGCCAGATTGTTACTGAGTTGGTGAATTTACAGTAAAGGGTAACTCTGAATGGTTTGGGGAAATCTAGAGCAGTATTTGGGCTGATGGCATTCCTAAAGCTGAACAAGCAGAATTGCACTGAGAATTGGCCAAATCTGTTGCTGGATGATTTGATTTTCCCATAAATATTTCTAAGCTGAAACTTGAAGACAGAAAAACCTGAAAATAAGGGACAGGAAAGGTAGCGACTATAAGCCTGCAAAGGGGTTTCCATTCATCCCGTGTAAGTTGTCAGAACTGCTGCATCCCAAACTGGATGTGTGTGCAGAGCAGGAGAGAGATGTTCATGTCTCTCGAGATACCCAGAGAACACAAAGAGAGAAGAACAGAATTAAAATTGACATTGGGCAAGCTCAATAGGATCCTAAAATTAGGAGATTGTGATCAAGCAGAAGAGGGTGAAATAGGTCCCCTGGACCTGCTGGCCATGCTCCTCCTAATATAGCCCCGGATGTGGTCTGCTGCTGTTGTGGATTTCTCCTGTGATGAATCTGTCCCACCTATTTTGAGGACCAGTAGCACAGATGAAGTCTCTTATCGCTCGATCATTAGGTTTGTGGCTGGGTAGTTAAGCTGTGGTGCTTCTCATCTTGAAATCACCAGGTGTGGATCCCATGTGCTGATGGGAAAGTTGCTGCTCGCCCTTTCGTAAAACACTGGGCTCCAGCCCTGCTACCAGCCTGCACAGTTGTACTTTGGCAGGGCAGGAGCGTGGGTTTTACTGAGTGTTTTGTCTGAAACACTTAAAGAAAAAGGGATTTGTGCTTGGTCACTTGCCTGACTTACATCTGGGACCTGGTAAAAGTACAAGCTATACTTTTATTAACAAAGTCTTAGTTTACAAAAAACTGAAGCAGTATGAATTTCTGAGAGGACCTACTCTATAACCTTGCCTTGTTCTCATCATCCTAAAGAGAGCAGAGATGACCTGCAAGATATGGAAAGTGTTGGCATCTCTGCCCTTACAAGAGACTCAAACTGGTCCAAAGAACTATTGCTCAGTGCAGCAGATCCTGGCCGGACCCTGTTAGCTCAGACTCCTTTTCCCATTGAACAGGGAATATCTTGGAAAGTAGTGTTCAGGAGACAGTCACAACACTAAGGACCTGTTTTCACCCAGGAGGAAGAAGCTTTAAGATGTATCAAGGAGGGAAATAAAGAATGACTTTGATAAATAAGGAGAAGGGCCCCCATGCTCAGGCAGCAGATACCCAGCCCAAACTTTTCCAGGCAGACACAAAGGAAGCGATGAGCTGGGAGGAGCGTTTGCCGGACCACTGAGCATGCACCAAAGCAGGCTAGTTGCAGGGTCACAGCTCAGGGGAATCTCAGTCACCAGACAAAGGTCTCCACTTGGTAAGAAGAGCAGGAAATTGGCCCAGGGTAATGAACTGTAGTGAATTCTTCCTGAATTAATATGTTGAATCCCCCTGGATGAGGCCAGCGAAAAGGAGAACATGTGAGCAGCCAGCGAGCAAACCCTGCGCAGACCAGAGCATCTCTGAGAATTACCCCAGCCCTGGCAAGCCACCAATTTTCATTCACTTCTGTCTTCCTCTAATTTAAGGAATGGAAATACCACTTCTGAAGGCCAGTGACAACTGAGGTACACTGATTACTCATGACAGGGGAGACAAATCCTGGGCTGCAGTTCCTGCTGTCTAGAAAGCACACGCTACATATAGCCAAGGGTTCATTAGCTGTGGGGCTTGCTGGATGGCAGGGGAAGGGCTCCTTGCAGGACACTGCGGTTATTACACAAACCAGCCCTTTACTGACTGTGCAGAGCTTTCTGAAGAAGGTTTGGAGAGTTCATTCTAGCTGGGTATTCTTCCTCCCATGGCTGGAGGAGTGGACAAAGACCTGTGTGCATGTGCGTGTATTGAGGACATAGCTGTGGGTGAGCAGGGAGCTCAGGGTGACTTGACTTGACTTAGTTTTTGGCTAGTATCTGAGTCTGCAAAGCATTCTCAGCCTGGACTTCGCATGCTGTGCTGTCTGCCCTCTCCTACCTTTAACAATAAGTCCAGTTCTGCTGGGGTCACACTAGGCATCTGACAATAATTGGCAGGACTGAGTCCTTTTCGGCTGCTTGCTCAGCTAGTAGGCAACAATTCTCTGCTCTAGGCTGTCTTTCCCAGGCTGCTAATAGGAACAGGCTGCTGCAGCAACAGCCAGATGCTGCTTGTGTTCTGTCCCCAGAGGCAGGCTGGCACCCCGAGCCTGTGGGCAGTCTTGTGGTGTGGACTGTCTCCCAGTCCTTGCTCATGCCTCCGACTCCATTGTGGATTTGGGAGAAAGGCTTCTCTTGCTAACAGTCATGCATTTTCACATCACATGGCCACAGCTTTGCTCTGCTTCAGTGGTTTTTTCTTGGCATCTCCCAATTCTCAGATGGAGCCACTGCCAGCAGGCAGTATTTGGTGCCATCAATTGAAATCTGTGCTTACTTTGTCCCTGCTTATCTCTATAATCCTATTGTTTATTTAAAATGGACAAAGAAGACGCTATGGCCAGCATTGCTTTTCCCTCTGTCCTTTCTTAGCATCACTCTTTTGGCCGTATTCACTTTCATTAAAACAGTTCTTTAGCAGCTGAGCTCTTTCAGCCTTTTCCTTGGCTGCACAGAAGGTGATAAGGGAAGATCTGCTTCATATTGGCAGGTCTATTTTTGCATCAGCTGAACCATAGAAGGTTGACCAGCGGTGCAGTCCTTTGCCAGAAAGCATTGCTAGAAAGGACTGGCACAAACATGTCGCTCTTATCTCCATGGTTCTAACACCCAAAGGAAAAGTCACGTGGGCGTTAGCACCATCTCAGCGGTACAACTATGTCTCTCCAGGATTGCATCATGTCTGGATAAGACCCCCTTGCTACTGCTGGCTAGCACGGAGGCAAAGCTGAGGGTGAGTAGGGTAAAAAAAAAAAACCTCTTGATTTTCAATTTAGGACTGATATGAAGTTTCTTGATAGTTCTGAAATGTCTGTGCATTTTGATTATCAGTAATAATCAGAATGTTGTGGGCAAGTTTATTGAATTTAAATTTTTCCTCTAACCTTGATGTTCCCATTCTTAGGAGCTCTTCACCACAAATGATGGTTGCAGTTTTCTGTTTAATGACTAAATGACATGCCTTTTATCCACACCTTCTTGCTGAAGAGAACATGGGATTCCAGCTTGTATTTCTCAGGGTTGAGATAACTGCTATTAATTTTAAAAAGCAATTTTGTCACAACTTTGCTAAAGATGTTATTTTTTTCTTAGAAAACAGCATTCTCCTTACTGAGTTATTGCTTTGGAATCTAATTTCATTCTCCCTCTAGGTCATTTCTGTGACACCATTAATTTCAAGCCATTCACAATGTATTCTCCCCATGTTTTGTTTTGAAACTCTGCTAATTTTTACCATATGCTTATAAAGATTCCGTTTTGGAGGAACAGTTGTGATCTTGTAGTTTAGCCTACTGTGTATCAGAGTGCCCAGGACCTCTCCCAGGATCCCTGCACAGAGCTTGATGAAATCCTTGGCTGACTGTCTTTTAGAAAGAGGTGGTACTTGCCACCATAGTTAAAAATACCCACTTCATTATCAAGTTCATTCAACTTCCACTTTCTTCTGTCTTAGTCTATGGGATTGATGCCAGATACCTCTTCCTTCACTGATTTTGGCAAAAAAACCCTCTTAGTCTTTTGCCTGATAAAATGGCTGTATAATATTCTTCAGTCTTCAATGAGGCTTGAAGTAGCCTGAGGCCAGGGTGTGAAGATCATTAGTGTACTAAGGATAATGGCTACCTTCCTTGCTTAGCTGTTCACATCCACGTATTGAAAAGGGGGGACCAGCAGACGGATCCAAGTGGCAGTCAAACTGCAATATTTGGTGCCTGGCTATGAGTTGTCTGGGCTGCCTACACATTGCACGGAGGTTCCTATATCAAAAAAAGACTATCCATCCATCCATCCTGCATGCTGGGAACCTGAGGGTTGAAACTTAGGCTTTACAGGACCTCCATCTGCTCAGAGTGAACTTATCTTCCCAGTTAATGCCAACCACAGACATATGTCTACTTCTAATTGGAGATTTACACTTGCATATCAGTGGCAGTACTAACTAGCTTTGCGTTTTATCCAACCTAATGCAACCAGGAACTGCAACCCCATCTGCAGGGAACCTTAATCCATACCAGCAGAAACAGCATTAAAGGTCTCCTTTTAACTTCTAAGCACAGGAGAAGCAACAGATGCCCAGGCTTTTGGAAAATGTAGGAGCTTTTGAAATCAAAATACAGATTAACTCTCCACCTCCAACCATAGCACCAAATTATTTTAGCAGAGCCCTTGACTCTACGCTTGCAGGGCTGGTGGAGGAGGCTCCACGTAGCACTGGGCAAATGCAGTACATATAGAAAAACAGTTGCCATAGCTTCTACACAGGTCACTCTGTGCTCTGGGAAAATTAGAACTGGGAAGCGAAGCAGAACCTTTCATTGCACGGAAAGTCATTCAACATGGTCTGTGCTGCTCAGGGATCTTCTAGTCACCGTGAAGAGTAGAACCTAGGATTGCTTTTACACGGCAACATCATTGCTCAGTAGAAGGTTCCTTAGAGTTTGCTGTCAGTCCAGCTCAGTGTTTTCATCATTAATGCAAACGTGCCCAGTTCCTTTTTCCATGTGAAAGCATTCTACTTCTTCTACTTTGGAAAGGTACACCTGCAGCGTATCTGCTGCACATCTGCTGTGTGCCTGCTGCACATCTGCTGTATATATCTGCATATGTGCTGCGCTTCTGCTGCGTCCCCGTTTTGTGTCTGCTGTGCCTCCGCTGTGTGTTTGCTGGATGTGCTCTGCATGTCTTCAGTGTGACTGCTGTACGTACGCTGTGTTTCCGCTACATCTGCTGCGCACCCGCTGTATTTCTGCTGCATATCCCCTGTGTGTCTGCTTCGTGTTCACTGTGTGTTTTCTGCGTGCGTGTTGCATGTATGCTTCATCTTCGCTGCATGTCTTCTGTGTATCTCCTGTGCATCTACTGCAATCATGCTGAAGGTGGGAGACTCATGTATGCCTGGGTAACTGATTCAGGGTGTTCTGGGATCCACTAGCCTCTCCCAGGCAGAAAAGGAATCTGCTACCCTAAAGCAGTCTAAGTTCTTGCCAAAATCCAGACTGGAATCTGGTAGATGCGCCTTATGGAGTGCTGCTGAGACTGGCTGTTGTGCCCAGGGTGCCCAGCCAGCCAGCACCCTCTGCCTTCCCACTCCTGGCTCGCTGCAGGAACTTGAGAATGGCAACCTGAGGAAGAAAAAAATCTTCAATTTCAACTTGGGTAAGATTTCCAGGCAGAAGAAAGGTGAGTTCACGAAAACAGACTAATGGCACACCTACTCTAACAGAGACATCAGGTTTTGAGGACGGACAAGCAGTAAGCACTTCATGACATGGGAGGGAAGTAGAAACATCCATGGGTAAAGCAGTTTCTACACAGCCACAGGCAATGGTTGGGATGCTGTTGTAAAGGAATGAAGGGAAGCTGAGACGGTACCTGCCTTATGCATGTTCCTTGCTGGTGGCAGAATAACAGGGAAATAAAAAGAGACTGTTCCCTGGAAAATGAAATTAATTTGCTGATCTAGCTGAAGATCAGGGATGAATCAACACATTTTCAGAATTTAAAAAAAAAAAAAAAAAAATCAACCAATGCTTTTGGAGTTTTTAGAAATCAGATATTGTTGTTGCTTAGTCTGCCAAATCCATACGTTTGCTCCCATGCACCATATAGCTTGAGCTATTTCTACAGGTACGATATGCCGATAGTCGTGAAGGAGTATTTCACAATGCAATGAATTACAGTGAACATAGAATTACCGAATCACAGAGTGGTTGAGGTTGGAAGGGACCTCTGAAGGTCATCTGCTCCAACCCCGCTGGCTCAAGTAGGGCCACCTGGAGCTGGTTGCCCAGGCCCATGTCTGGACGGCTTTTGAATATCTCCAAGGAGGGAGACTCCACAGGCTCTCCAGGCATCCTATTCTAGTGCTCAGTTGCCTGCACAGTGAAAAAGTGTTTCCTGATGTTCAGGTGGAACCTCCCGTGTCTCAGAAACATCCCAAACTGCATAGCAGAAAATGCCAAATCTGATTCTTTTGCATAATCCCATCCTGCCTGTGCAATGATGATGATAGTTACTATCACCAGCCCCAGGCAATCTGCTGAAGTGGTTGATGTAAAATTTAATTAGTAAAAATTAGAATCAGGATATAGAAATTTTGGACAATAGATCCTGACAAATTAATCTGATATTTTCCTTCTCTTATGAAAGAGAAAATTAAGGGTGATGTAACAACGTACCCAGGTCTACTGGGTGAAGAGACTTTGTTAACAAATTGTTCTTCAATCCATCAAGCAAAGGTATAACAAGATCCAATGGCTGGAAGTAGAAGCTAAATGGACTCAGACCCCAAAAGAAAGCATGGAGTTTTAACAGTGGGGATTATTACTCACTGGAAAACCTCCAAAGTGTATGCTCTTTTCACTGGTGATTTCAGTACAAATTCTCGTGCTTTTCTAAGAGATGTGATCCCCCAGCAAACCTCCCAGAAGAGGTCGGAGGGTTGCTGGCCAGGGTCCAGGCAATGTCTGAACTCTCCATCTACACTTACCTCTCTACTGCCTTCCCCATCTGTCTGATCCTGTGTTGGAGCCCCAGTATCTCTGTGAGGGGCTGCATTCTCATGACTCCACACTTGGCAGTGTCACAAGAGTATGAACATTTCATAGGTTTGTGGTTTTCATGGGTTTTTGGGGGAATTTTTATTGGGAAGGCTGTTAGTTCATGTATGGATGTGTAGCATGGCACAACATGGTGTAAATGCCATGCTGAGGTATATGCTTGGGCTGGGTTTCCTGCTGTCTTTGCTATGTGATATTGATTAAATCATCCAACAAACAAACAAAGACAAAGAAAACCATGGGTGGCCCATCTGATGGACAAGTTGGAGTGCGCAGGAATTTCTTAATTGCAGAGTCAGAAAGGAAGAGCAGAACTTTGTCCACCTTATGCCTAAACAGCAGTGCTAAGCTGTGTTTGCAAGGGACAGATGTCCTCTTCCCGTTCAGGTTATCAAGACATTCACTTGCCTGTGGTCTCTAGGGTTGTCTGGTATCCAGGTCTCTCTCTCCTCACACGGAAATGCAGGTCTCCAACTGGCTGTGTCTAACCTTGTGGGTATGGCCCCATGGCTTCGCGGCAGGGTAGACCTGGCTGTGCCTCAGTTCCTCATTCCTCCATATGGTCTTAAGAGGGTCACTGTAAGATCAGAGCCCAAAGCATTCTGCACAGGGAGGTCAGAAGTCAGTTATTAAAATAATGTGTGGTGGCTCCTTTTGGTGGGAATTAAACACAGCTTGTTCAATCTCACGGTGAGGGAATGGAGTTTGGCAGAGAACTGTCATATAAGAGGTTATTCAAGTGCTCTCCTACAGTGCTGATATATGCTGAATTTATCCAATGGCACTGCACAGAAACAGAGGGAAAAAATTATTTTTAATTTTCAGACCCAATGTCTGTGGCTCGAGGTTCCACTCCTACTGCTGCCCCGGCTGGAAAACGCTGCCCGGAGGGAACCAGTGCATTGTCCGTGAGTATCCATTTTCCTGTTAAGGGCACCAAGGGAACTAACTGCCATGTGGGAAGGAATGCATATCTCTCCCTTCAGCAGATGACAGAACATTTCATAATCCACTGGGACAGGAGCAGCCGTTGCTGGGAGTTCTCATCTCTGCTAGTCTTGGTTAAAGCAGGGTGGTTGCAGTTGGTCCCATTTAGTGCATGGCCTTTTATCTTCTGCCAGATTGCCACTTTGTTCCTTGTTGCTTGACAGTTTGCGTGCCTGCTTTAGAAGATTAGCCTTAAAGGAAAGCTATTGGTGACTTCTGAGAAAGTTATGTTAGAGCTGCTTGTTTGAATGAAATAATTTAGTTAGTTGCTAGTACAACAGCTAGATGCTGACATTGCAAACATCATGTCATGAGACAGTGTCTACAAGCAGGGATCTGCATCCCTCTTTGAGTGGCCATCCAAAGCAGGATGCTGATTTAGATAAATCACACCTCTGTTTTCGCAGGTAGCTTTCCTATTTGGAGTAGATCATTACTGTACTCTCAAGTGCTGAGAAAATCAAGTGCTATAAAATCCATTAAGGGACTGATGTTTTGCATTTCTGTAGGTTAAAGGCATGAGCTATAGGGAGATGAAGGAGGCTGCCCCTTGGAGGATGCTCCCATGGGAAGTGAAAGCCAACTCAGGAGTAAATAAACGAGATTCTCATTGGAGAAAATAGGGGTAATTGTACCTGCATTTGGTCATGCTTCATACTGAAGCATAGTAAATACATGGAGATATTAACCATACCCTGGACGTACAAAATAGCAGGCAGCACTATGGGGTGCTTGTACCTCCCAGTATTTTAGCTTTCTGAATAAATCTTCTGATTAGAGCACACTTGGAATTGTATGTGAATGCCCTTTTCTAAAACTTCCTAAAAATAATTGACAGTGGGAGGTTTCCAGTTGAGGAAAACAATAGGCTCCTCTAGCAGGATCTCCCACATAAGACAGGTCACGTGTTTCAGAAGTAATTCCACCTTCAGAGTGTAAAACTCATCCACCTTAGTGAGAAACGCCTCATGTTTCCTAATATAGAGTTGTCTGGGACCTCAAATGTACAAAGCTGAGCCCAGAGCTGCAAATATTCACCTCTCAAAGGAAACGGTGTCAATTGTATTATGAGCGATGGGGCCAGTTGATGTGTCCTTGCACACAACGAGTAACCAGTGCCAGAGGATGGCATTTTACACATCTAGAAAGGCAATAAAGAGGTGTGATGACTCAAGAGTTAAATGCATACGGCCTCACCCCGGGTGATGGCAAGACATGTAGTTCTGTGCCCTCTCCTTTGCCCAGGAGAAGAGACAGGCACGCTCACAAAATCCTCCTCGCCATCCCGTGGGCAGCAGATGCCCCACCAAGGATACAAGGCTTGAGTTTAATGCTAGCTGCAGCGAAGGGTTAAGGAACTCACAGCCAAGTAGCTGCTCAGTGGCATGTGGGGTTAGCGACATTCAGGGTTGTCTGCTGACTTTTCTCATAACTGTAAAACATGCCATCTGGGCTGGAGGTCCTCAGGGGACTGTGTGTTGTAATTGTATTTATAAAACACACAAAGATGAGATACTTTCATGGGGCTCCAATAAAATCTGTGCTTACACAGGTGGAACAATACTGCCAGCTATGCTCTTAGCTCCCATGGCACAGGAAAGGGAAGAGATTAGCAGGGGTCCCAGGCAAGAAAGGATGGGGATTGATATGAAGGCATCCTGCTGATGCATCTCTGGCTGACTCAGGCTCAGCCCCTCATTCAACAGGAGATGCATCTCAGTAACAGCCAGTTTCCTCAATGCCAGACCATGGATGGAAAATGCTTCATGGCAACACAAAAATTTTAAGGAAAAGAACAGGCTGGCTCAGCGTGAACGTCCCTTGTCTCTGCTGAGAAATGTTTTTAGCAGGCAAAAGTAGTGAAATGTACCTTCCCCATCCTCTGCTGCTGAAAAAGCAATGTGGTAGAAGGACCAGCCACAGTTTGTGATAAAAGGAAGATGTCTCCAGGAACTCCCTGTGAACAAGTGGGGCCTTCCCACTTTTGCAGGGTCCTCAAGAGGTGCCCCAGCTTCCTCCCCAGGTTATTATTCATAAAAGAGATGAATTCACACCCTTTCGGCAGCCAAAACCACATCTGCGAGCAGGTTCACAGACTAGCACATTGTGCTAATCACTGTGTCCTTCTCTTCCTCCAGCAATTTGCAGGAATTCTTGTGGTGATGGATTTTGTTCACGGCCAAACATGTGTACGTGCTCCAATGGACAACTTTCTCCCAACTGTGGCTCAGCTGGAGGTAAGAGAACATTGCTGGTGATTCTCCTCCCTCTGGAGTAGTTATGTGCTCTCTTAAAAATTTCCCAGTCACAGTGAAAGGAAGTCTCTGAAATATTTTGTGTTTTGGCAGCCAGGTTCTAATCTGAATTGGGCAGTAGTCATGAAATCTTTCATTTCTTGTGGCACTTTTACTAAGGGTCCTCACTGCCCCGATACCTGGAGAAAACTGGCAACCTGCTTGCAATTTCTGCTACTGTGGTACGAGAAATCCTACAGGATGCAACTCAGAAACCACATCTCCCAGCAGCAAATAGCAACACGGCTGCCAAAGAGTCCATCCACCCCTGGCTGTTCTTTGAAGTGGAATTAAATCTGTCACCGCTTTTGTTAACCAAATAAATATTTTTTTCCAGTGGAAAAATTGATTAAGTTTTTCTTAGGCTGTGATTTGGATGTCAGGGAGGATTGCCCAGCATTTTTAGCGAACTGCAGTGACATGATGAAGTAGTGCGCTGGCAGAGCTGGGAATGCAGAAACTGCATTGCCACTTTTTCTGCTTTGTTCTCCCATCCCAGACCTTCAGGACAAAAATCTGAAAAGCTCTGGGAAGAGGACTGGGTGGCTGAGGTTTCTGAAAAACAGACTATGGAGGACTCAGCAGCGTGACAGTCATATATCCAGAAAGCAATTCCCATATCCCTCTGTAATCCCTGCAGGATGTATTCAAGACCAGATTCTGCTTGCAACCACTCTGTTACCCTGCAGCACATGGCTCTGCACAGAAAACACTCCTCTTGCTTGAGTCTAAATCCTGATAGCTAATGGTCTTGTGTACTTTCTGGAAGGGAATTATTGCTTCTCTGTGCCCCCTTTTCCACTGGGTTGTATTGCTGGAAAGGACCTGGGAGTTATGGTAGACACCAGGCTGGATGTGAGTCAATAGTCATGTAACAGAGGTCGATGGCCACAAGTTGCCGCTTTGGATGTTGAAGCTTGGGATCTTCAGGCATGAAGAAAATTTTCTTACACTGGAAGGTGGTGCGGTGCTGGGACAGGTAACCAGAGCTGGGGGGGATCACCCTCCATGGGGGGTTTGAGGACTTAGCTAGTCAAAGTCATAGCCAGCTTAATCTGTGGGGAGGCTGGATGGAGACGTCCAGCAAGCCCTTCCACCCACAGTCCTGTAAACCAGCACAGAGACCCAGCTGGGTCAGCGCAGGCTACGCACGCACCAACAGGTCTGCCCACAAGTGCTTCAGTGGTTTCTAAAGCGAGAACAGTGTGTGAATGGGGGCTGGCCTGCACTCTAGATCTCCAAATGTGGGCAATGATGCTGGGTGACCATTTGTACTTGACTATATAAGCAGTCCACCCACACATGACGACACTGCTCAAACACACCAGCCAAAAAAAAAATCCTGCAAGCAAGGAAAGAGAGCTGTGGCACGGTGTTGTTTTAAGAAGGCTGATTTTGCTAGTGCCCTATGTAAAATGCAGAAATCATTGCGATTTTATAATCTTTTAAGGTCTCAGATGGCCATTGCTAGAGACAACCCAGAAATTTATTTTCTATTATTGCCCATCTGTGGGCAAGCTATTGTTAATAAAGTGACTTGCAGGCATCTGATTGAAGGCCAGAGAACTAGCCCCCCCAAACCTCAAAACCGCATTCAGGGTGTGACTCAAAAAAGAAATTTCCCAGAATCTGATTCCAAAGTGCCACGTTGTGCTACAGATGTCCCCAGCAAGTGCTCAGCACCAGAGCCCATGTGTGCACTGCTCCGCAGACCTTCCCTGTGCTTTGCTGAGAGGAAGGTGCTGGAGACACAAAAGTTTCTGGAGTGAGGGTCCATATGTTAGCAATCACAGAGGAATGCAAGGAATGCTGTAAGCAGTACATATATTTGGGCACAGACCTGGCATTCCCCTGAGCCTGGGGTGGATTTCAGCATGCACTCGAGGGAGGTAGGTTCCTCTGCAGGGGCTTCATCAAATCTGGCATTCATTGTGGGGATGTTTGGATCTGCATTTATCAGGAATGCTTCAGGGAGGTAAAGCAGACAAATTGTGCATTCCAGAGGCAATAAAAGCCACTCTGCCTCTCTCTGTCATAACAAAAAGCTTGGTTTCCTACTTCGGGAAGTAAAGATATTTTAGGAGTAATTTGCAAGTGACTGTTTAGATAGTAGTAGTCAGTAAGCAGACAGAAAACCTGCCTGCAAACTCCACTACTGATGGCTGGCAGAACAGCTGCAGCCACTGATCCTTTAAAATAAATTGTAGAACTAATCCAATCCAATCCAATCATGGGAAAAGTTAACTAGGGCGAGCTGTCATTCCCTTTTTCCTAGAACTTTGGTCTCTGCTACCCTGGAAAATCCTGACAAAGTGTAACAGGCCTTTAAATTCTTGGTTGAAAGACATTCTTCTGCACTTCAAATCTGCAGGGGGTTCTAACAGTGCCAGCCTTGGAGCTAAGTCAGATGGTGATGGGACCTCAGGGCTTTTGGGATCATGGCAGAAGTAAGAAATGGGATCTGCTCTGTGCAGGTCCAGGAATCATCTTTGCCAATTAGTTGGAAAGTTTCTGGATGAGTATCAGGGCTTTTCTTATGTCCAGACTCTGAACTCCCAAAATTTCTCAGCTTTACTAACCCTTACCCCTTGCTGAATGCATTGAATGCGAGGCTCAGGACGCTGTGTAGGGAAGGGCTCTGACAGACGGACAGCTCTGACAGACAGACGCTTCCTAGCTACCTCTGTCTCTGGGCAGCCCTCCCAGATTTGCTGTATGTAATTGCTTTCCCAGGGCTGATTAATTGTAGTGAGGGGTGTAGGGTAAGCATGTGCTGGAAACAGTGCCTTTTCCCTGAGAGACCGGTCTCATGTCTGATAATCTGGGCAATGCTTTGAAGCCTCAAGCTTAGTTTCCTTAATGATTAAGCTTTCATCTAAATTTGGCCTGATCTCTGGCCATAGAGCAATAGGAAGAATAGTAGACATCATGACTAATTCAAACCACACTAGCAATGCATGGATTAAATGTACAGCACATGTGCCGAGCATTTTGAATGCAAAGCTCTGAGTCTTCCCGTTCCACTCCTCCTTCCTTTCAGGCTTCCTATGAACAAGGCGTCAACCATATAATTATCCCTATTGGACACTTCTGAGTCCTACTACCTTTTGGACAGACATTTCACTTGCACTGGCCCCAGCTCTTCCCTGCTTGGAACTGATGTTGCATGGCCAGAAGAGGCACAAGCCACAGCTGAGCATCCACTCACATATGCACTCTCCAGCCCCACCTTCTTCAAGCTGCCAAGTCACGGCCCCTCCTATCCCTGGCAGACATGAACTGTGGTGTACATGCTGAAAAACAGTTTTCACATAACTTGCTATATAACCTCAGGCACTTGCAATCTGAGTTGTCACATTTTACAAAGGAAGAATGCATTGTTCCAGGCATTTCAGTAAAGAATAAAAGCTGTTTGACCTGCATTTGTAACTCAATGTTTCGCAGTAAACCTCCCCTTTTGGGCTCTTCTACTTTAATACCACATTCCTTAAACATTGAATAGTGATGAAACAGTTAAAGCCAATACTGGCTTTGTGTCTACATCAGTATAAAACTTCCCAACTCTTATTTATTGCTATTGTTTTCCTACAGTGCATTAGTCACATTCAGTGTGTCATAATCTAGTGTGAAAGCTGAACACTAACATGGAAAGAAGAATAGATGATACGTGCTTTTCTTTTCAGATTTCTTAAAAAAAACTCTCTTGCATTAAATGAATCTCACCATTAAGGTCACATAGTAATTGTAAAAGGAAGAGAAATGTCTCAAAAGTTGATGGTTTTCCTCCACTAAAGAAATTCTATCCCCCGGACATCTCATAGGTCTTTTAATATGAAGGCATTTTAAAGATTAGACAGCCCAGAATGTGAAAAGTGTGTTTTTAAAATGGAGCAGTAATCTAAAAGAATAATAAAAAGGGTATGAAAATATTTGAGAAGTGTAGTATCCCAAAAGAAAGGGTTGTTTAGAACGACAGAGTTATCAAAGAAAGGGAGATACCAGGAAATACGCCCTTGCTCGCAGTCACATGAGCTATGGCAGGACGTCCTGTCGAAAGGACAAAGCTGCAGGTGTTTAGTTGGGGTAGATTCCTTAACGAAGTAAAATGATATATGTCTTTGGCTTCTGTGGAATAAGGGCTATTTATATTACTCTGAAAACTGTTTGCCATAAGAGAACAATGATACCTTGCCCTGTGTCAAGATGGACTTGAAGAATTACAGCCCCTAAATTGCCCCTGGTTTCACACAGCCTGTTGTGTTCGTGGCTTTCCCCTGTCTGAACAGTTCAATACTACCAAGTACAGGAAGAATAAAAATGTCTTATGTCTAGAGAATAAAGAACAGACTATGGTATTTACTTTTGTAGGCAACTCTGGGGTAATTATACCTCAGTAGAAGCGCAAGCCTTTACCACTCCATGGGCTCATATCCTACCATGGGAGGTCAGCTGTCTCTCCATTTAACTTAACATCACCCTCAGATTCTGTACTGAGACAAGAAAGTTCTGAATATCCGTTACCTGTGAGGTGTTCACCTCCTGTCGCAATTTGTTGCATCGGCGTGTAATATTTCCCTGCTCTTCTCCACAGTCCAAACCTGCAGTGTGAGATGCATGAATGGTGGGAGCTGCAATGAGGAGTCCTGCCTCTGCCAGAAGGGCTATACTGGAACATACTGCGGACAGCGTAAGTACCTGCAACACCTGCCGTGTACACGGGGAGCTGAAGGGCAAGGCGAGATTCATGCAGCCTCACGACTAGAGAGGTCACCTTGCACACACTGATGTGCTCTTTGATGTCATCGTTAATATTCTCCTCTCCATTGGAATCTCAGCCCGCTCTCCTTAGGGCGTACAGATCTATCTCTGTCTCTATCTCTATCTCTATCTCTATCTCTATCTCTATCTCTATCTCTATCTCTATCTCTATCTCTATCTCTATCTCTATCTCTATCTCTATCTCTATCTCTATCTCTATCTCTATATATCTACATCTCTATCTCTATCTCTATCTCTATCTCTATCTCTATATCTATATCTATATCTCACTGTAAATATATATTAAAATGTATACAAATATATTTGTATATTAGATATAATTTCTCTGTAAATAGTTTTAGATAAACAGCATATTCTCTGCAAATGGGCTTTTTGTGGGAAACCTTCATTTTAGCTCAGATGAAGTCTTCTTTCAGTTAGAAGAAGAAAAACAAAACCCCCAAACAAACCAACTTTGATTATAAATTATGCTGGGTTATATTTGGGGGAGTTCAGTTTTTAGTTCTGTTTATTTGACAACACTGACTTTCTATGGGGAAACCTCAATATAGTCATTGAAAAAAAATTTTAGAATGTTCTATGACTTGGTTTTCTATTCTGTCAAAGCACCTATACCTTTCATAGGGAGAAATTTAATTTCCCCCCCCTAATTTCCCATGAAAGATATTTGGCAATTTTAAATCATTGCTCATGCACGTTGTAGAATTAACAACCAAACAACTTAGGTGCCATCTTTAATAAGTCTCTAGGAAGCAAGTATGCACAATAGTTTTGAAAGAATCTCTGCTCAAATGGAACTTTCCAGGCAAATTTCAAATCCCTGTATCAATGTGAGAATCACTAAAGCTCTCAGTGAAGTCTCTGAGAAGTTTTTTTAAAGATAGGCAAAACACCACGTTTCCCCTAAACTTATCCTCAGCTATGACTGATTCATTTTTGCTGAAACTTTCCAAAAAGTTCAACTAAAGGCAGACACACCATATGGAAAATTTCATTCTGAACAGCTAAAACTTGGGAAAATTATAAGTAACAGCAAACCAGGGCTTATAATGGAACGTGCTAGGCAACCTTAATTATGTGCTGCTACCAGCTCCACCTATAATATCCTCAGTAGAGTTTTCATAATGGTTCAGATATTGGCAAGACATCACTGACAGGGTGGGGAACAATGGAGAGTCCCACTGGCAGCATCCCAGCAGAGCAGATTTCGGCTTCCTCGGCCCTAAGGTGGGTGTAGACTTTGAAGGCTGTGAAATGCAGCAGTACCTGGCCTCTCTGCAGCTCAGAGCTTGGCGCTAGACCAGTGAGGGCCATGCTGAGCTATCATACAAGATTGCTGTGGACCTCACCTTTCACGAGATTATATTCTTCTGATCTTCAATGTGCCGGTGTTGCTGGGCAACTGGGTAGCTCAGAGAGTGAAGCTCTGCATAGGAACTTTAGGAAGTGTCATAACTACTCCTCTCATTAGTCATTACAGCTGCTGAGATTTTAATAGGTCAACAGTGTCTTTCATAACCAACAGTTGCTCGTGCCATGAGCAGAAGCGTTCCTACATCCCGTTCAATTAGCTTAGCCTCAGCCCAGGACCTAACCAGCAACCTGCTCCTTTGAACTCAGTCCTAGAATATTGACTGCAGGTTTTCAACTACGGGGACCAGGACTAATTTTAAGTCAATGAATACTTGTGTGCTGATCAGACTGGTTCTTCTTTGCTTTGGGAATGTGGGATTAAATGGCAAACAAATCTCCTCTCCTCACATTTCACTGTTGTCATATGTTAAACATTCGCCTTTATGCAGTTTCTCATTTGTATCAGTTCATCTTGACCTTGACATTTAAATCCCAATGCTGACTTGAATGAACTGAGATTCCAGAGTGCAGGAAATCCTCTCAAGTGAAATAAGAGCTTATGGCCTTTTTATAAAAGGCTTCATTCATAAACAGGAAGTAATTTTCCAGGAAAAAAATATCAGACTTTTCTCTGTATGTTCACTGCATGGAGGAGACTCCTGACGGGTGAACAACACGACATAGGTGACATTCCAAGTCCCGCCAGCACCACACATCTTTGTCTGTGGTTTCACTAAGAGCAGAAATCACTGGTTTCTCTTTCTATTTCCAAACAGCTGTCTGTGAAAATGGCTGTCAGAATGGGGGTCGATGCATTGGACCAAACCGTTGTGCCTGTGTCTATGGATTCACCGGTCCCCAGTGTGAGAGAGGTAAGGAACACATTTTCATGACATTATCGCTGACAGAGCATAGGGTGAGGAGTTGTATATTTAAACATGTGTATTAAAGATACTCAATTTTATGTGAATTTCTGCTCGATTCCACTACCTGATGATCCAGCCTGTATGACAATCTCATGCCCAAAGCACTCTCTGACATCCCTCATTATTACATGTACAGGATATGAAGTGCCTACTGACTGCACAGCTGTTCGATGTCTCTGGATCCTCCTCACTCCACATGTGGCCCCTTGTAGCTGTTTGTTAAACATCAATAAACCCCTGTGCTGAGTACAAAAAGGGTATTTTTCTCTTGGGCATTTCCCTGTTTCTTGTCTTGATAACCTGGGAGTGGCTTAGAAATGCCAGGTAGCCCCTTACCACAGCACCCTCATGAAGGGAAGGTGACACCATCAGTCCCTTCCTAAACACTAAGAGAGAAGGGAAAAGAAATGTAAACCAAAATATTCAAACGTGCCAGTGTGGAGGGTTGAGTCCAGCCAGCAGCCAAACACCCATCCTACGTCTCGCTCACTCCCCTCTCCTTTGGGATAGGTGGAAGATAGAAGGAAGGCAAAAAGACTCATGGATCAAGATAATGTCCGTTTAATGAGGAAAGCAAAAGCTGTGTGCGGTAGCAAAGCAAAATAAGGTATTGATTCACTACTTCCCATCAGCGGGCAGATGTACAGCCAGTTCCTGGGAAACAGGACCTCAGCACCTGTAATGGTGGCTTGGGAAGACAAACACCATAACCATCTTATATCCCCCCTTCTTTCTTCTTTCCCTGAGGTTTTATTGCTGAGCATGATGTCATATGGTGTGGAATAACCCTTTGGTCAGTTGGGGTCACTCATCCTGGCTGTGTCCCCTCCCAGCCTCTTGTCCAGCCCCAGACTACTGGACTGGGGCTGGAGAGCAAACCTTGGCACTGTGCAAGCGCTGTTCAGCAACAACCAAAACACTGGGGTGTTATCCACACTGTTTTAGCTCCAACAGCAAAACATGGCACCATGATGAGGAAAGTTAACTCCATCCCAATTAGACCCAATACAGCCAGCTCGTTTTGGTGCCCATCTTGAGTTACCCTAAGCTGGACTTGCAGAACTCTCAGCGTTCACTGATCCTGCTTGGCACCGCAAGAACGACTCATGCAGCACTTGCAGAGGAGCGATGCCTAAGGAGTGAGGGACCACACGCAGTTAGGGATCATGTGCAAAATGCTGGTTTAAGGACTTGGCCAGCTCGCACAGGAACTCTGTCAGACATGGGTAGACAGCAGTTCACCGGGCGAGCACTCGGCTCCTCTACCAGTTAGACCATTTCTGTAGCCTCCTGCCTCTCTCACTGTATAGAACCAAATTCCTGCAGCAACTCTATTTATTGCCTGAATTTGACCTGTCCTGTGTGCTTCAGGAGACAGTTTCTTTTGGGTGAAGGAGGTCAGTACGATGTGCCATCAAAAATTAAAACTAATGATGTCACCAATGCTAACAGCCAATAATTTTCAAATGAACATGGTCCTGAAACCCCAAAAGTCAATATTCCAACCTTTGCAAAATTATTTTTATGGTTTAGTACTATATTTACTTGAAAAATATGACCAGAACTTAAGGTTTTCCATGAAAGAACTTTATTTTAGTAAAAATGTTTTGAAGGGAAACATAAGCTAACTCTAGTTTACTGTAAACCTCACGCAGTTCGATGCCAGCTGCTCATCCAGTATGAATTGAAACAGGGCCACTAACAACCACAGTTTTCACCAGCTAAGAATATGTCTCTTAGTGACATGTGGCTTTGCTGTATTTCATCCAGCCAGCGTGTGCTGAGTGGCTAGATCAGATTTACATTTGGGCAGTGTGGGTATGACTGAGGTTTTGGCTGAGACACGAAATTTCTCCCTTTCCTGTTGGCTTAGATGGACATCTCACGACACTGCTCTGATATGATTTTTGGCAAGGGTCAGAGTGGCACAGAGCAGAAATGAAACTGAAACATGATGCCAACATGCAAACTCCCAGGATTAAGATCAAAGCACACTGGAAATATTCTACTTTTCTAGCCTTGCATTTTCCTGAGATTGGGCTAATTCTGTTTAACTCCATGTCCAAGGATTGGACTGTTCTTGCCTTTAATGTTTTTTTTTCCAAGTTGGGGATTCTTGGCAATGTGATTTAGAGGGTGAGATAGGAATAACAGTTGGTTTCCGGTAGCCCAGGCATCAGTCAGCCCTGCTTGAACAGCGGCCAGCAGAAATAGGCAGAACTCAACATAGCTGTGCAATGTTCCCTGGGTTGCAAAAGTATCTACTGAACCTAATGGTGCAGGTGCCCCATAAAAGGCCTCTGCTGTGGTTTGAGCCTCACATTTATTGGATGCAGAGAAGCGAAAGCTCTTTAAAAGCCTCCACACACATTTACTGAAGTAACGGTTCATTGTTCCAGTCTCCTTCTTCGTACTCTCCTACAGAGATATCAGTCGAGCACTGCAGTTATATATTCTCTAAGCCCTCTCCCTGCCTTTTTCTAACACACACACACACATATGCACATGCAGCTATGCATTGCCTTAGTTATGGAAAGGTATGATTACAGCCTTTCTCTTTTGAAGGCTCTACCTTGCAGGATTCCTTCCCCTAAAACCCTAAACCTGAGCTCCAGAACTGTGTCTGTAGAGCTGCTTTCTTTTTTTTCTGGCTCAGGGGATCTGAAGTATTGAGATTCATAAATTGATACGGACATTGGCTGTGTTGGAAAAGAAAGCTGGAAATATCTTAAAGAAACTTCTGGATACAGCAGGAAGGACTGAAAAATCCAACTGTCCTGACTCTGTGTGCGTGGTAGTAGAGGGGGTAGGAGAGGGAGAAGAGGCAGGGAAAGAAGGTGTCTGAGCAGGGGCAGGCTTTGGAGACATCTTGTAATGTATAAAATTTTTTAAATAAAGAGAGCATTTTTACAAAGCCTTTAGAGATTTGGTTTAGTCCAGACTTGTACTAAGAGACAAAACAAGCTCTCCAGCTGTGTATACACAGTTCTTCCCTGCCAAGACAAACAGAGCGCTTGCTTTGCTAAGAGATGTTAAAAGTTACACTTTTCAAAGAGGCTCCTGGCTGGGCAGTCTGCGAGTTTGCAGCCAGGTGAGGTGGTTGTGACTGACCTACCGAGAATAATTAGCGTGACAGTGAAGAACTTAACCCTTCCAAGGAGAAAATGTATTCCTGCTCCATCACTGGGCCTGTTAAGATGAAGTCCCTAAGCACCAGACTTGCTGGAGACATGACCACTGTTGGATTTCTGTTCAGTTTCTCCATTTAAAGCAGCCATGGGATTTGACATGTTTACAAGCATCCTTGGGATTTTCCAGTAAAAGGAGACTCGAAGTAGCAGGCTTGGAAGCAACACGGATCATCTATAGCTCTCAGTTTAGCTCTGAGTCTCATTCCTAAAGATTTTTCTGAAGAAAGATTAATTCAAAGCAGAGCCTGAAACCCACTGGCTTCATATGTAGGAAGTACAGGTTTCAGCCCAAGGCTCCGTGGTGATGCTCTTATAGCACGACTGGGTATGTGGTTGAGTATTCTGGAAATTCCTCGGATTCCTGCCTGCACCTCTGTGGGCAGAGAGCTTCCACTAATGCCAGTTACTGTCTAGTGAGGCATCATTCACCTTCCTCCTTCCCCCACGGAGTAGCTACAGTGATGTTTCTCACGGGGGAACCATTGCTAACTACTAAATGCAGCATGCTGGCGTTAGGCAATAAGAATGCATTCTTGCAATCTAGCATCCTTGTGTCTGTGGCTTCCAGAGCACAAAATGAGAAACTGTCCTGGCTACAGAGTACAAAGAAAATGACAGGTAGTTTAAGCTGGCTTTCACTGCCTCTTAGGAAAGAAAGCAGAGATAATGTGATACATACAGGCATTTCCCTCAGTTCTGTGCTGTGAGATGTCTACTGATAGGAACCATCTGGGTTGGCAGATCAGACCACACTCAGCCTGCAGAAGAGAGGGTGTGTCGTAGGATACATCTCCCCATCTCTCCCAGCCCCATTACTGAAATGGGGCAGTTGGTTTGAATCATAGCTGGGTGATGTGGAGCTTTCATGTTCTGAGCACAGGACAAAGCAGTATGAGCTCTGCTGCTCCATCCTGAGTCTGGCCCACTGCTTGCGCTTGTTTGGGCAGCTCATTACATCACCCTGTTATGTTTCTCTGTAAAATAATAGACATTTTGATGCAGCACGAGGACTGTGAGGAGTCACCAAAAGGTTGTAGAAGGGCTGGTAAATCGACGGCTAACAGTGATAAGAGCATGATTGAAGCAGGCCTATGTGTTGAGATACAGTCAGCTGTGGATTTGCTCCTGGTGATGTTCCCAAATAAGCCATCTCCAGGCTGGGGCCACAGTGTTAAATAAACCATAAGATGCCTCAGACTGAAAAGTTGTATTAGGAGACCAATCTGTTAGGAAGGATGGACTCGGTCCAGCTCATACTGCTGTGGCTGGCTGGTTCTGGACCAAGAGCTGGTTCGTCTCCAGCCAGCATAGACACACTGGATATTTGATTTTGTGCTTTTACAGGTGGAGATGTTACTTCAACTTAAGAAAAGACACTGACTATTTTCAGCCTGAAATATATGCCAGGAAATGTGGTTTTTAAAGAGCTGCTCATTATCAAAATTCACCAGTACCTGTGTTTCAAGTGTAGCAGAGCAGGCCAGATGATACCAGCACACAGATGACACTCAACTGCTGACTCTTTGGGCTTGCAACTTGCTGTTATATTTGGGGACCTCATCTGTCTGCTTCTCTGCCACTCATCTGCTCCCTTACCAAAGATCTCTGTAGGAGAAGCTCCCTGAGCTCAGCACAGGCATAACCATGAGTCCCAAGGGATTTCTTTCACCCAGGGGAAATGTCTAAGTGGTTTGTTCAAGCTGAAGTGCCAGTCTTCCTCAGGGATGTTTCTTCCCAAGGACACCTGGATAAAATAGTGCCATTACTTCAGGGAGAGTCTTTGGTCAAATAGACTTTACATCCTGAGGGCTGTACCCTCATCAGCAGTGCACACACTGGCAGAAGTGGCTAGCTGACAGTGTCACAGCGGGGTGGGATGTCCCTTAGCAGAGAAGTCTTTCCTGTAGAGTGTGACAACCTGTGGAAGCAGGGGCTCACCCAGGTCCTTCTGCTGAAGCAAGGCAAAGGGACTGAAAGCTGAAGGAAAACAAGTTCAAATTGGAAAAAACAGATAGTGTTTTTAACAAGGAGGTCGGTTTTGGCTGGCTGTCTTCCACAGGAATGTGTTGGACCCCCCCTGCACTATGTAGCCTCACTTTAGACCTCTGTGGGGTGGATGTGGCCAGCTGAGCACAGCATGCCATGGAACCTTGTAGATGATGGAGTGATAACAGCACTGAGGGGCAGGATTCACTGACCAAATGCAGACATTGCCTTTAGGATGAGTGTATACAGAGGGGTGATCAGTTCTGCCACACACATACGGACTATGGACTTCTCTACATTCAATAAGTGAATCCCATCTCTGGAGTCTTCAGATCAAGAGGGAAGGGGTTTCTGAGGATGTGTTGTGGCTAATCCATATGTAGTAGGGTTTGGCAAGAGACTTCTGGTTGTCATGTGCTGGCTTGTTTGATGGTGGACTTCAGACCAATTCATCCTTACAGATTTATCATCTGTAAACACCTGAATAGTGTAAAGATAGTTGTCTGTAGGCTTCTCTCTGCTGCAAGGCACAGCGTGGTGCCACGATTGCAGATGGTTATATGTACAGAAGGTAATACCATGCAAAGGTACAAACTTGTTTCAAAGAACACAGAGCTGCATTGGTCCAGCTAATACCTGTGCTGAGGAGTCGGGCTTGTCAGAAAGGCTTGTTAGCTTTGTACAGCTGCTGTTGTTTCTAGTGCGGCCATTAGCTGTTCCTTTGCTCTCTGGAATTGCACTTTCCTACAGGGTTTGGTGTATCAGTTTAGACAGGCAAGCGCTGAAAAATGTGCCCATCTGTGCTGATGAAAAGAAGGCATTCAAACCTCACAAATCTATAAGATTACATATTTGTTTAGAGTTTTAATTTTACTTTATTTTGAATTAATTTTTGCTATAATCATAAAAAGAGATCATTTTATTTCTAAACTGTAATAAACTGAGTTCCTTCTGCTGCCGTACACTCAACAAGCTGCATGTTCAACAGCTTAGGGCTCCAGTAAGAGGCTGCTTTGTAATGGAAGCAATCTAACTACCTTCACACTTCATTCAGGAAATACTCCACTTCAGAGGTAAATACCTTAATAGCTAGGTACTCAGAGAATCTTAGCATCATTTCCTCCCTTTACTTGACATCTTCAGGGACGAAAAACTAGTGAATATATTGTATAACCCCAGCCGCCTTTGGTAACATGAACTCACATTACATCAGTGTTGGAGGAAAAGCTGCAGTACAGGAAAAATGAATCTGTGGGGAGAGAGGCCAATTTTTTTAATAGTTTTACAGAAAAATGAAACATTTTGATGTCATGTCTCTGATTTCACCCTCCTTCAAGTAGGAAAAATTTGTTGTAAAAAGTGACAACGTTTGACTCAGGTGAAGGTGTGGAAGCTCCTTCTGTGTTCCAAGGATGAGGATTAATTTGTTTTTTTTTTTTTTCCATCTGAATGCTGGAGTCTTCACTGTGGATGCCAGTTGCTACCTCTCATGAAAGAACGTCTTCTTTGAATTTGGAAAAAAAGATTTTTAGAGTAACATTCTTGATCTTTGTGGAGACTGTGGTTCCTATGATTTGCCCAATTCAGAAGGCCCTTGCTAAGTCTGCTAGGTCTGCATATCCTCTCCTTTTAATGGTGCAAGGTTTCCAAAAGCTTAACCAACAAACTTGTGGGGTTTTGTTCTTCAGTGCAAACACTCTGGGCTGAGCTGAAAGCCAGCTGTGCTTTTGAAGCCTTGCATGGTTGTTCCCAAGTCCTGTATCCCATGAATAGCCTTGGAAGGGATTGCGTCCATGTAAAGATAATAGCAAACTTAAAACTGGCATCCAGTGTCTGAGTTCTGGCTCTTCATTAGCCACTGCAAGAAAACAAAGCCCTATTGTTGCACACAGTGTTTCAAACACGTGAAAAAAAGCAAAGATTAGAGCCACAGCATGTCGTAGACATCCAATGTCTGTGGAAAAGGCAGTGACTATCTCCTGTTTTTCCACAGTCCTCACCGCAGGACTGCTCTCTTTCCAAAACCATAACCAGGACTGTGTTGGATTGAAGTGAAAATGCTCCCAAACAGCAGCTTCTCACCAACAGAATCCATGCCTTTCAACACTTCATTGCTGTTTTCAAGAGATTCTTATTTCTCCTATTTCTTTCCAAATACCTCAAGAAGGACTGTCAACCACTGAGTGAGGAGGACATGGGCTTTCAAAAATTGCCATGCTTAGAGGGGTTAAACACGTGACAAAGAGGAAGCCTGAGAGTCTGTGTCTGGGGTTTGGTCCCAACCCACGGGAGGACCTTGGTTGGTCTCTTTGTGGCAGATCTCAAGATGAAGCCACAGAGCACGCAGTGAAGAGCAGGTCATGCTCTGCATGGCCAGTGCTTCTCCAAAAGCACTGTGAAGTATCAGGACCTTGGGACATAACCAGAGTGGGCAAAAGCAGGTCCCAGGAAGCTTCGGAAACAAAGTTCCACACAATCCTCTAGTAAACAAGACATAGTACATAGGAAAAGGGACAGCTAGCATCTAAATCACTACTCAATAACTTTTACTTTAAAGCTGTTGCTAACCTGCTCCTGTTTTCTTCCTGAATCTCCATTATTCTGCTTATATCAAGATACAGCTTTTTATATTTTAGCATGTACATAACATGACAATCTCCTTTAATGTGCACTCAGGGAGGATTTCTGAGTCTCCGTAACATGTCTGTGTCTGTAGGTTCTCCAAAGTTTCAAAAGGATCTTGGTGTCTTTTGGGAGGGGGGTGCTAGTGAACCCAGGGTTCCTTGTAACTGATACAATTCCAGTCCCGGAAGAGATCTCCATTAACAATGAGTCAGACTAATGCAAGTCCTCAGATTAGCATATTTTTATATGCTATATCAATTTCTCAAAGATCCTTACTGTATAGCACAGCAATTCCTCTCATCCTTATAATTTCATTTGATTTCTGTCAGTCTAACTCATCCATTGTCCTGAAATATTTAAGCACTAGAAGAATTGCGTATAGAGGCTGTGGATTTTCATATCTGTAGGTGTTTAAGAGCAGCTTATACAAATATTGGTTAGGTCTAATTTTGGTAGTCAGTCTTGTCTAAGGGAAAGAGAAATCCAAAATCATCTCTAGCGTTCCCTCCAGCCGTAGCTTTTCTAGTGACAGACAGCCCAGACCATATATAAACAGAATACATAATCCAAAACACCATCTTGTAACATACAGATGGATGCTAGTGAGTGTCTCAGCATAAACTGCACTTTAATCCACTCAGATTTCCAGATGGTGGGAATATTGCAGAATACCCCATTATTCTTGCTTGTAAGGCCTTTCCAACCCCCCTCCTGAGAGGAGTTATTAAGAGAGGCTTTGTCTCAGCTTTTCTGTTTCCTCTTCGTAATGATTTTTATTTCTAAATTTTCAGTCTAATTTGGAGGCTTAGGAGAAACGAAGCAGCCACACAGGGTGTGTCTGATCCCCATGCGTGCATGCAAGGGCCGTAGCAGCAAGCAGCCAACAGTAAACATGGTCCCTTTGCTCGCTCCTGTCGAATTCAGGTCACAGTCCTGAACTTCCAAAATGCTGCTTCTAGTGAAGTAATCAGTAGGGATGTACGTATTTCATATCTTTAGCTGGAAAATCCCCCAGAGCCCAGGCACACAAGAACGTACATGGTGCTATCAAGAAAGGGACCACAAATAGTTCTTGGAAATTCAGTGATATCTGAGGTAGCTTGGAAAGGTCTTTAATCTCAGCTTTTGCATTTCAGAGGAAGATACATCAAATTAATTAATTTGAGCTGCTCGGTAGAATTTTTATTCTGGGAATAAATGTCAGGTTGGCAAAAATATCTCCTCCGTACAACCTCTGGCTGTGCCTGAGGTCCATGCACGTTGTGAACTGAGCCCCAGTCCAGCTGCTCTCCTGAAAGAAAAGCAACACACAGCAACAATCCCAGAGGAATGGAGACATCCCAGAAACATGGACGGGGATGTGGCTCCTGAGACCACACTGAAATTTGCTTTGCCTGGGCCTCCACATGCATCCCCTGAGCTGCAAAGGCTGTTCCAGGGTGTCATGTACTCTCACTCATTTCTTGGGTTTCAGTTCTTGGGGTAGGAAAAAAGACAAGGGAAAGCACTGGCTACGGTGGCTCGTTTTTGGCATGCCCACTCAAAGCCGTCTGGGTGGTGTGAGTATAGTACGCAGCTGAGGCACAAGTTTGCCTGACACTCGGCAAGCCCTTCTTCCTATCAATTCCAGATTAAGCTTGACAGTACTTCAACCAAAAATCTTATGGAGGAATGCTATTGGCAGTGGTTAAGATTTTTTTTTCCCCAGATGAGCTTTTTAATAAAAGACTGTGTTTACAAAGAGATTTCTCATCCTCGTTAGAAACCAGGCGTTCAGCTGATTTTTCCTAGTGCTCTGCTAATCCAGATGTTAAGACATAAAGCAGAACTCATAGCTGAGATATGTGTTAGAGTTCCTCCTCCTCAGCCTGCCTTCAAAGGTGAGGCATAAGCTCCCATTTCTCTACATTTTTGGTCAAAAAAGCATTTTGATGATCAACTGCAGTCCAAAGAGTAGAGATTGCTCTGACATCTATTGCTATAACTTGCATTTATGCAGAAAGGTCTGGCAGAAACTTCACCGTGAGTGGAGTTCAACTCTGTACTCAATTGTAGGTTGCCATTTTCCTCCTGCATACAGGTTTACTTGATAAAATAATTATAGTTCTGTGAAACCACATTTCCCTCTGATCTCTGCAGAAAGCCAGTCACAGTGTGCTGGGAGTACTGGTGGGATGTAGACGCATCTTGCACATATAATTTTCCTGCATGCGCATGGGCTTTATGGTACAATCTTTAATGAGACAATCACATACTACGTTTCCCCCTGCCAGAGGGTGGGCAGCACTCACAAAGCACAGCTGCTTAATACCTTTGTTTGCTGCTTGGTGTTCAGCATGTGGCTCAGAGGCCAGTTCACTGTGCACAATGGGAACCAGCCTCTGGAATCAGAATTAATTTCCTCCGGAGACCTTCATGGAAACAGCAGTCCCAAGATTTATCTTAAAATCTGACAGGAATGTTTTGACTGGAATTTTCCAAAAGTTCTTAGCCTGGGTACAAACCTGTTTCAGCCTCAATAGGTAAAATTTGGCAAATGCACAAGTAACAGCGAAGAGGGACTTTGCAAAGAGGTGCATGAGTTGATCTTGCCCATAGGCAAGCCATTTGCATTGCCACTAAGAAACACAGGAGCATTTGAGTCAGCTGTAGCTGAGTGAGCCGAGAAGGCTGGACCTTCTTGTCTCTGCAGCTAGCACCTCATTGCCTGCTCTGGGTTGGGCAGGAAGGTGACTGTCTTATCTTCTGGCACTTCATTGCTCTCGGATGCACTGACATGTGGCTTTCTCTCTCTCATTCTCACTGTGGAGAGGGGTGTCCATGACGATGAGTCTCCTGACGTTGTTAAACCTGCTGATCCTTGTGGCAGAAAAGTGGCAGGAAGGTAAATGGCTGGTTTCACATTTCAACCAAATCTGGAGACTCTCTGCAAGGGCTGTAAGCAGCCCTCTGCCATCTGACTGTGAGGAGGGCAATGCAACATCACATCACAGTCACAGGCTCAGTGCAGCAGGTTTGGAGGTAGATGCATGAACATCTGCAGTTCTGGTGCACTGATATCAACCCAAGGCGGAACATCAACTCTGTTCTCTGCAAACCCATGAAGATGGATGAGGAGGAATGCAGGAGAGGCATTGTTTGGTCCACATCTACTCAAGGCCCTTGGGCAGTTCTGTGAATGGGCACTTCGCTCATAGTGGGATAGCAGCTCTGGGCCTGGTCCAGCCAAGCAGGGTCCACACACCCATTTGTGGCAGGGAACCGGAATGCTTCCCATTGAATGCAAAGACAAAGCCTGCTACAGTGTACTGGGATAAGAAGATGCTAAGGAGAGTGCAATGTTTCCACTTCCATTAACACAGTCTGAGAAGAATCTAATAACATGCTATTTGAGTCTGCTTGGTCATTTCTGAGACTTCTTCCTTCTATTTCAAGATACTTTAGCTGTGGATAAGCCTCTTCCAAAGAACACCTTGCCTTCCCTAGCACAAGCATTGCATTGACACTTTTGAGATACAAAACCTTTGCTGAATGCTGACTGTCCTCATGCACAGTAGCATTAATACAATCAGGCAAGGCCTGAAAAACCATCCACATTGTTGGGAAGTCCTTGCTCAGTAGTGTCCTTGCCATCACTTCCTCCCAGCTCATTGTCCCAGAAGGAAGTCAGGCAAAATTCACAAACCGTCTGCCCAAAAATGCTTCCCACCTGGCAGACACAAATGTCTCCTTCCCTTGCTCGGTGCTATCAGGAACACACAATCAGCTGTTCAGGAGGAATCCCCCCAGATTCAGCCACAGCTCAGCCCAGCCCAGCCACCATCCCCATATACTCTTTCCCTTGATATCCAGGAGCCTGCCCGTGGCCATGATCTCTGCCAACAGAGTCTGAGAGGTGCAAGGCTTCCACCTGGGGCAAGTGTGCGTGTGGGGAAGAGTCTGGAGCTATCAAACCCCCATGCTACCCGCAGCACATCCATTCTTGCACCTCCATCTCTGCACTAACAGACCAGGCAGCGATTCCACAGCCCACAGCGTTCTGAGCCCATGGCGTTTTCCAGGTTAGAGGACACAGCATGGCAGTGCCACCCCCCTGCTCCAACCCTCCCAGACATTTCTACAACTGCTGGAACTACTGGCCCCACGTCGCCGTGTATGTGCTTTGTGCCTCAGATGCTGCTGGAGTGGAGAGCCCTTGGAGGAGGGTTGTGCATGGAGCTCTATCTCAGGTTTCATCAGGCTAAGACTTTGACAGGAAACTGTAAAAATAGGACAGGAAAACTTAAAAAAGTTCTCCCTTTACTATTTCCTTTGAATATGTTTTTTCAGCACTTGGAATGTCTGGCCTTATAAACTGCCTCAGCCAGCTTTTTCTTTTCTGCAAAAGTCCAAACAGTTAAACATCAGGAATGCGGCTGTGTTTGTATGAGGTAAGGAAATGACTAGGTGGAGAAAGTATTCCATGAGAAAGGAGCCCTTTACGGAGACCCTCATGCTGTTCTCTCTGCATCCACCATCCCCCCTCCCACCAAAGCTGTCACGTATCGACACAGCCTGAGAGGCTTAGCAGATATTTAGAGCTGCGTTGTGTGCCGAGACCTACGAACGATGCTGTAAAATCTCTGCATTCACATTTAGTGCGACAGAAATAATCGCAGGATTTTTGGCTGGCTCCTTTCAGTTGGTTGTTTGGCTGGTGGCTTTTGGATGCTGTTCCCCTGTGTACTTTCCCATACATTCATGGTGCCTCTCTGAGCAGGGCATGAATTGCTCCATTAAGCATTTAATTTGTAAGTTATCAGCTCTCCCGGCAGGTCCCAGAGGGCACAGCCAGCCTTCTCCGTGGGGTCTCTAGGGAACATCCCCATCACAAGCAGCCAGAGTTTGTGTGGGAATCTTTTTGCGTAGAGGTTTGCCGAGGGATCTGCCAGATCAGTGCCTTGCCTTGGTTACATCGGCTCTCGCTCACTCCCCGAGCTGGCTGCTTGTCTTGCTCCAAAAGCCCAGAAGGTTACAGACAGAAAGAATTGCAAGGCTGCGCTCCCATGGCCTGGGGGACCAAGCCTCCTGCTGATGGAAATCATTCATTGAAAATAGAAAAATAGATATTGGGCTTGATATCCACTCCCCTTGCTCTCCTGTACTCGGTTGCTGGAGCTTTTAGAAAGCAATGTGGAAGCCTGCCAAAGCCTGGGGCATGTGTTGTAGTGACCTCATCCCAGCAAGGTCTGTAGCTCCCCGGGGATTACTTACAGGCAACGTTTGTCCTTACTGTTTTAAGAAAAAGCCTTCAGCGAAAGCATTGTTTATTATGAGAAGGAATTTGATTTTTAGCAAAGAAAAATCTCTTCTTCCTTGCTGCTCTATTTATTTATTTTGTAAAGAAGGAATTCACCCAGCCCATGGCCTGCCTCATGAGGGGATTCCAGCCAAATGGTGCCAGAGAAAGGACAGGCTGAAAGACGGGGTGAGAGTGCAGAGGAGAGCTCTTCAAGCCCTTCACTTCCTTTTAGTCTGGACTCTGCAGATCTGCTTACATGGCTGGGGTCAGGCGTATTCGTGTTTCTAGGACTGTTTTAAATAGCAATGAAAGTAGTGCAATTGTTCCTGCTTTTGCATCTTTACCCAGGGATCTCAATTCCTATTGCAAGCATTAATTTACTCGGTGACACCCCACTGGGTAGATGGATGTTATAGAAGTGAGGAAAGCTATCCTTTTTCTTGTGAAAATTTTCAAACAAAATGCTTCTCTTCAAAAGTGCTTTGTCAAAAACTGCCAATTTTCCCAAAGGGATAGTAAGAACCAGTTAAAAGGGAGTAGAATGTTCATTTTAAATGCCTTTTTTTTCCCCCCACAGCAAAGCAGTACTTTAAATTGGTTATGAAATAAAGTTGTAGACATTTCAGGTTCGGGTACTGTTTCAGTTCATGTTACAAAATATTTGAGAAATGCCCTTGTTTATGGAAGTGTTCAGTTTGAGATCTCCTTAAGGGAAACCAGTCGGAGTTGCTGAAATTAACATTTCCCTGCAAAATAATGGAATTGATTTATGCTGTATATCCCAGGGAAACATTCCCTACAGAAGATTTCCATTGTCTTCATTTGGCATTGGGGAAACTGAGCAATAGAGAAGGTGCCTTCCAACTGTTGTACATAAATGTTTGATAGCCTCAGAGTGGTAATTTTAAATAGTCTGAAACTGATTATTCTTTTTTAACAAGACCAAGCTGCATTTCTGGCATAAATTATAGCCACAGTTGGCAAAGAGTAGTGCGTCGTTCTTTATTACCTCTTGTAGGAGGTGAGACTGGTTCTGGCAAGGTGAACTTGGGTTAAGTAGGGCAGGCAAAGCCAGGGCAGCGTCCCTGGTCAGCACTGAACCCCAAGTGCTGGAAACAGGGAAACTACGAGGTTTTGCGTGCTGGCTCGGCTGAGCCAGAAGTACTTGAACCCACTTACTGCACTTTAATGTCCCACCCCTTCCAGCAGGACTCCATGCGGCACGTGGGTGAAGGCAGATGTCCACAGCAACCGTGAATCGTTCCTCCACTTACATCTGAGACACACTAATTGGGAAAGTTAAAAATGTCTGTGGGGATATTTTCAGGAAGCTCTTTGCAAGTGGAATAGCGTGGCTCAGTGTAAGAGCATGTGTAATGGCATAGATCCCACCCATTAACTCCCCAAGGCTTTGTGGCTTGGAATTGTCAGGAATGACCATTCGTTAGCTATAGGGGTTCCTGACGATCTCCATGACAACCAGCCAAACATGGAAACTGGGAATAAGGTCTATTCCTGTTACGCTTCCTCTTCTGAGCACATCTGGGGCCTGTGCTGGCTGCAGGATTGGGTAGATAAGACTCACTGTAGCCCCAACCTGACTCTGCAGCATCTGCAAAAGTCCCTAGTCCAGGCTACGTGGTGCTTCAAAGCCATACTGCCTCGGTGGGGTGGGGGTGGCGAGGGTTTGAAAACAAAGAGCATAGCAAGGAGTCAGATTTCTTGCGGTTAATGCAAACACGTTGACGCTTCAACTCTGATTCCAAGGTGCCTTTTGCAATTTGAGCGCTCTCTCTCCTTGCTGGGTGCTCATGACAAGTAGGCAGAATAGTAACCTAATCTAACTCGACGGCGATAAGAAATCCACAGGCTGAACGTGTTGAGCGCGGTCTACTTTGAAATTAATAGGGCAAGAAAGAAAAATGAGATCAGTGCATGGATGAGGCTGATGATAGGTGCTGGGAGGGAAGCTGATGTCTGTCCTATGCTGTGTGTTTACTGTTTGCAAAACTGTGTTTGGAGAGGTTAAGTCAGGCAGTGAGCTGGCATGTTGCTTTTTGCAGCTACAAGTGATTGGTAAAGGCCCAGATATGCATGGCCCTGCTGTGTTAAAAGTCTCTTCTGTAGAGGTGAAAAGATTCTGACTGATTCCCAAAATAAAGCCTGATCCCGTATTTCTTGCAATCTCTTTAATAAGAACTTTACCTGCAGATGGCAAGGTGGAGCTCATCCATATCCTACCACTGGACACTGTTACTGTAAGGCTGAGTGAGCCTGAAAAAGGGAATAGGAAGAAATCTCTGCTTTTAGCAAGAAAGGCTTCTCATCTCTGTTTTTCTAAGAAATGTACCAGCAAAGACCAAACTTCTGAAGGACAACTGCCTGTGACGGGGTTCCTGGAAGATGGGATCCCATACATAGACTGTAAAAGGGATTTAGACATCTCCTAAGCGTGCGTATTTCCTTAATAAAATTTGATTGGTGCCTCATTAAAAATTTAATAATTTGACCATTAAAATTAGCAACAGATGGGAGCTGGAATGCAGCCAGGCTTTCTGGACTCCAGACTGAAATTTCCTTGGCTTCATTCCCTCCAAAGAAGTAATCTACATATGAAAATCTATTTTTGTCAATTATTTGTTTAAAAGGGGGTGTTCTCCTTACAATCGTGCTTTCATTATCAATCTCAATGAATTCTTGCTGCAGTGCATCCAGCCATGCCTCAGCGAGATGATGTGGGAGGTGCAAGTTTACCCCTTTCCTCTCTGTACAGTGCTGCCATGCATCAATTTTGGGTTATACATTTATGGGATCTGACTTTCCAAATCAGAGCCCTTTGTAGGTGCACACCACAATGACATCAGCCACATGTTCTTCTGCATGCTTCTTTTGACTACGAAAGGAGGAGAGCAAGCCATCTTTATTGGGTGTTTCGGCATTGTCGTAGGGTTAACAAGGCTTCGGAATAGCTCATAAAAATGCCTGATGTTTCACGGTAAGCACATAGGCACTGCCACATTCAGAGCTGCAGCCCACCTGACCACAGTTCTCCAACACAGAGGCTCCACCTGCAACGATGCCGCAGCACAACGCTGAACCAAAACCAACTCTAAAAATGTAACTGCCCATTGGCTTACAAAGCAGTACGAGGGTGGATTGAGGGCCCTCAGCTGAGACGAGTTTGTGCCTCAAAGCTCTGACAACGTCCGTAAGCTAATGTCTGGGGAACAGCATAGGAACAGGGCAACCCCATGTGATCCTCCTCCGTAAGACACTCCTGGGCTCCAGTGCACTTGTACCCACAATCATTGACAATTCACAACATCCTGTGTTTAAAGAATTCCCCTTAACTTATATGTTGCCTGAAGAACCACTTTCCTCAATTTATCTTGAGCCAGAATCCCTTCTTATCTTTCTATGATGCCTCCTGATTGTGGCTCTGCAAGTCTGTTCCTCCTTAAGCCACTCATGACTTTGTACACTGCTGTCAGGACTTCCTCCAGGTGTTTCTTTTTCAGACTGAGGACTGCTAACCAGTGCAGCTGTGACTCATACATAAGCCCTTCCACACCTTTGTCATCCTTGCTGCCCTTTTCTAATCCTTCTCCAATTCTGTTAGCTGCTTTCTGGGTTGGGGGCTAGAACTGCAAGCATCCCTCAGGATGGAAGCAAACTGTGAGTTTAGTGATGATGCTCTCTTTTGTTCTATAGTCCTCTCCTAATACTTTAATACAATCTGTTAGCCTTTTTGTCTGTTACTGAGTTGTTGATTTCTCCATTGAAATGGTATCACAAAGCAATTCCTTTCATAGTTCTTTGGGTATGATCATTGAGAAGATTTAAATTGTTCACTGGTGCAGTTATAAAGAGCTCTCCTTGGTCTTTTCCTCAAGGCTGAAAATTTGAGCAAGAGCCTCTCAGTTTTACAAAGAAAGACAAGGGGTGAGAAAACAACTTGAATTTTGTTGATTTCTTTTCTAGGAATAAACTAGGACAAACTAAAGCATTAAACTTGGCATGGCAGGAGTCATTAATGAGGACCATGTGCTTTGGTGTCTTGTTAAAATTTAGGTCAAAAACCAAAAGATGATTATTTGGTAACTCACCATTGCAAACATAGTACATATTTCTGTTCTGATTTCCAAACAAAGGCATTTTTATGAGATCATGTCACCTTTATACCAATGTAACTTCAAAATCATTACCCTTTTTATTTTTCCCCTCAAATTCCTCTTGCTGTTTATGTCTCAGTGACATCCATGGACCAAGCTTCTTTTGACACTTTCACTGTTCCAGTATGACTGTGCTCCCACCTGCTCAAGAAATACAAATCAGAGAGCAATAAATTGGAAATAAACAATTATTGTGCTAATTGATTCTTTGCCAGAGATAGAGGAGAACTTGTTGTGTGGTTTCCATATAGCTTATGTGTACCCTGATGCCAGGTGGGGTAATTACAGCACAGATGAACCTCACACAGTTTTTACTCAGCACAAGCCACGGGAGTGAGAAAGGCACATCAGCACAGGCATTGTTGGTCTAAAGCCTGCAGTAATTACCAGCATTTCCAGATGATCTTTTACAGCCCAGGATACAGGCACTCTGTTATGGTTTCATGCAAACGTAGGTTCTGCCAAAGTGGCTGTCGTGCAAACATACCCTATGGGAGAAAGCTTGCTTTCTCAAACCATCAATTTAATGGTTTTCCTTGGTTTTTATTCTTTGCACATGTGTGTCAGGATTTAAAAAGAAGGGAGCTGATTGCAAAGATCATGTGTGGAAAGACTTATATCTGAGAACTTGCAGGCCAAGAAATGGAGTATGGACAATGAGCTTTGCTTTGTTGAGTGTCTATATCACCCTATGACATTTCTGGAAGCAGAACTGGTAGTCTTTAGATGTGGGTGCCAGTGCAGCCCATGGCTCATGATTTAGGTATAAGCACTTTCCACCCAAGTTTTTTGTTCCTTCACATGTCAAATCCAAATGTTTCACTGCAAAGACAGCTCTGGGCTAATCTGAGTACTGATGCAGGGACTTGAGTTCACAGTCAACTACTAATTACTGGGCACTCCCACATCAGAATTCCATAAGCAACTTCACAAATCTCCGCCAGACTATCTGAAATAATGGCTATTTGACCAACACCTAACTTCCTTAGACAGTTAATGTGGAATTTTCTGGTCTGACAATAACATGGTTAAAGATCAAGCACTTGCATGCAATCATCTATTCCCAGTAGTGGGAAAAAAACCCTTTTGTTTAAGAATTTTGTTTCCTGATGAATGCCTGCTGTGCTAATATCCCTAATCAAGGGTCATGAGAGCACAGACAGTGGCAAAACCACATTCCTTAGTGCAAACAAGCCTTTCAAAATCTTTTTGGTTTTAAGGGGTAGGAGGATCCTTGTTGGGAATGAGAAACAGCCTGGTTGTTTCTGCAGCATCTGGGTTCTAAAGATTTAGTTAGAATTGCCAGGGGACATTTAAGAGTTAAACGGAAGAAATTAATCACAATGACGTGTATTACTGCAGGAGGTTGCCTCAGAGGCTGTTGGAGGGCGCAGAAATCCTTTTGCGGGACTTACAGTAGACATGACGAGGAAAGGTTTGGAAATTCTCTCCCAGAACGTTTTGTGGGTGAGATCTAGGACTCTTCCTCTGCAAGCCAAGTAGAAGTGATCTGGCAGGAAGATAACATACAGGATGATGGAGTTTACGTTACATGGACTATCAGGCCCTAAGGCTGTCCATGAGATGCTTGTACCACGTCATCTCCATATGCACCTTTGCCCCCCTAACTAAAATGAAGTTTGATTGCTTTGCTGATGCCAGCAGTTCCACAGAACAGGTGAACTTGCAGCCCTGAAATGGCCTCTTTGCCTGACTTCATATTTTGAGTTCATTCTAGGGCCGGTACTTAAAGGGAGTGACTCAAGGCATAGAATAAGCATAGTTCATGGGATGAGCCTAAAGGAGACCAGGAAGAGCTGGCTTAGAGAAATTCTAGATGATAACATGAAATACACAGCAGAAGGGTGGTCACCACCGCCAGTACTGCTCTCCAGCTTGGTCTTAAATTTTTGTTCTTTTCATGATTGCAGATTTTTTTTTCCAGAACTTGTTAACTTTGCACCTGAGTGCCTGTGCTGATAGGAAGGGGAATAGACGCTCTGTGTGTTAGACAGATAACCTTGTGTCTTGATCTAACCTGTGGATCTTATTGTTCTCCCTCAGACTATCGAACTGGTCCCTGCTTTAGCCAAGTAAATAACCAGATGTGCCAGGGCCAGCTCAGTGGGATCGTCTGCACCAAGACCATGTGCTGTGCCACCATTGGACGGGCCTGGGGTCACCCATGTGAGATGTGCCCTGCCCAACCTCACCCCTGCCGCCGAGGTTTCATTCCCAACATTCGTACTGGAGCCTGCCAAGGTAAATACCGTGAACATCTGAAGGATGTTCCCTTATCCATCCTGGTGTGAACTGAAAGGGCGAGTGATGAATGATTGCCAGGAGTCCCAATACAGAGAACAGTTCTCTGTGTAAACTTTGCTAAATCTGTCATTGTATGTCCCAGAGCATCACCATGGACCTTGGGTCTCTCATGGGATCACCTAAGGTCATCTTAGCTCACTTAAAGATTCTGGCCATGCTGTGGTTCTCAGGTGACATTCCTCCATCCCACAAGATGTAGTGAATCAGGCTAGTGTTTCTCTGGGTTTAAAACTAAGTTACAGCCCTCCATATACCTTCCTTCTGCTGCTATTGTTGTTGGAGCTTCTGTTCCAGCACTGGAACGTGATCAGCACTTGTATCACACGACTAATGCTCTGTAAATTGTATTATTGGTTCAAAACAGAAGCCATAACTCCTTTGAGATCACACGAGGAATTAAAATGTACATAAATCACGTGCTTAGAGGTTGCATTCAATGTCTAGGACGCCCAGGCAAAAATAGCAGAATGGTCCACTGAGTTCCCATCAGCAGATCCCATTGGCAGCCTTTCTGGAGCTGCTGCTGCTTCTCCCCACTGATGCATTGCAGGAGTCTCCATGTAGAGTTGCATAAATTCCTTTATGCATCTGCAACTAATTTCAGCCTTTACCTGCCACAATCAAAAGCCAAAATTACAGTCCAAATCCCTCATTAGCCAGTGTCTGTAGGATAAAATTGGGAAGGCTGAAGAGGAGAACTCTCTTGCTGTCTGTTGTAATCTGCATTTTATGGCCTCAATCTCTTCAGGAGAGCTTGGCCTATTTAATGGATTTGTCACTCACTTTTACTACAAGCAGAACAGGAGTATAAATAAGGTCTGCAGCATATGAGCGTGCTGGTTCTAACAGCAAGTACTGAGGCCTTCCTGAGGTGCTTTGGAAAGCACAATGTCCCCTCACAGATGAGGAGACGGTGGCTGCAGGATCAGTCTTCCTGGGTCAGGGCTGAGGAATGAAAGCTTACAGTCCATAGGATCCCCTCTCTGCCCTGCAGCAGATGTTCCTCTCCGAAGGCTGCAGGAGGACATCCCACCAAACCAACTCTCATCCTCAACTCAGCTGCCCACCTGGAATGAACCATGAGGGCTAGACACATTGATGTTTGGTTTGAGAAACATTACTTTTGTCTCCCTCTTGCTGTGTAGATAAGCCAGCAATATCTTTATGTCCATTTTCTGTCCTTCACCTTATCTCTAATGTAATCTGACAGGTAATTGCATTAAGAAATGTAAATCCACCTACTTGCAGCAAAGCTGCTTCTTTCTCATAGCACTCCCTCCACACTGGGATAGAACGTTCCTCTGTAGCAATGATTGTGCTTTCTAACACCTTTGCTCTTCTTCCTGTAGATGTGGATGAATGTCAAGCCATTCCTGGCCTCTGTCAAGGTGGTAACTGCATCAACACAGTGGGCTCTTATGAGTGCAAATGCCCTGCGGGACACAAGCAAAGCGAGACCAGCCACAGATGTGAAGGTAAGATTGCAGACTTCTGCACGGCTTTACCAGACTGCCCAGCCCTGGGTTCCCAGATACACTCTGAGGGCATTTAAAAACTTGAGAACCTCTCTGCTCAAAGGGCATCTCCAAGGCTGGCAAAGTAGAGATGTGAAAGAGCTCCCATGCCAGCCTTGATCCTAGCTTCCAGGTAGGAGGGAGTACTGCAAGCATCGAGGCATGTTAGAAAATGTACTGCCATATGAATTTCTGATCTGTTTACCTGTTTCCCACAGAACAAGGCAAAAATGAGGAATAGACCTTGTCTGATCTTCTCTTAAACTAGAAAGAGTTTTTTATTTCATGCAGGTGTTTTCTGAAAGATATTTTAATGGCAACACAGACTCATTGAACAGAAGGGACCTCTGGAGGGCTTTAGTTCAAGCTCTTGCTTAGATCAGGGCTGGCTTCAAAGCTAGATCAGGTTGCTCAGTTGGATCAAGTTTTGAAAACTCAAAGCCTTTTCTTTTGGGGCTTTTGTCCCAGGGTTGCACCACTGTCATGGTGAGGAATATGTTCCTTATATCTACTTGATATTTATCTTTTTGCAACTTGTTGCCTCTAGTTCAGTAGAGTAACTGGAAGGAAGGCAAAGCAGGTAGAGTCTGATTAGCTGGGATGGTGATGGAATAAGACAACCAGAAATGACATCGTGGCTCTCAGTGCACTGCAGAAGACCTGATTCCATGAGATGAGGTTATGGAGCAAGTAAATGCAGTGTTGCTTCGCTGTCTTGGTGATATTATTCCACACTGACATGTTGGCCAGAACCTGAACTTTGTCCCTGAGTACAAAGCAGGCACAAATGAAAATCTGGTATTAGAGACATGAAATGCCAGTCAGCAGCATGCTGAAAGGAGGCGTGCTCACAGGCCAGTGGCCTGATACTGTCGCAACCCCACAGGGGAAGCATACCTCCCTGCCAATCCAGGGCTGTCTGCAGACAGCCTGCCTGCTGTGCCTGGTTTTCCTGTCTTTCTGGTTACTTTGTGGGATGCACCTTGCTCATCTTCATTTGAGTTGTAAATGGGAGTGACCTTTTCAGCCTCAGCATCTCCCTTGCAAATGATACGGTGCTTCAGAGGCATGGTTTGTGCTTACAGTTAGGGATGCTCTACAGGATTACTGCCTTAGCAATAGCTATGGAGCTACTGTAGCTTGCCAAGCAGTGGGGAATGCAGTCTGCCTCTTTGCAGCATCAGCTTTAGCCTGGTGCTGTGGGCAGCCTGGGGAGTGCATTCAACTTTTAAACTCTCTGGAGAAGTTCCCGACCTGATGGAAGGGAACTTTGCAGAAACTCCTCTTTTGCCTCGTCTTCAGCAGAGAAATTGGAGGAGCTTAACTATTAATTACCTTCTAAAAACACTTCAGTGGAGGACCCAGATGCTTTGCCCAGATGTGCATGTGCAGCTGGGCTCTGAACATGTGGGCAAGCTGATCTGCAACGTCGGCAGTCAGATCCCCATGTCTGCAGGTCAGACTGCAGGAAACAGAAAGGACAAGTCTCAACAGCTCAGCAGGGTCTTGTAAGATGGTGCAGAGAACTCTGCCATTTTCAAGGGAAATACCTCCCAGGTGGTTAGCGGAGTTCGTAGAAATGGCTAAATACCTGATCTTCAGACCAGAGGACTAGTTTCATTTGGGGTGTGAAAATTTAACAATGGTAAGACCAGTTGTGGTAGTTAAGGCAGAACTCTGCCTGATTCTGGAAGCCTCTGGAACTGCTCTTTTCTCTGGGACTCGGGATAAGTTGGTCCACTGTATTCCTTAGTTAAATTCAGGTCTAACCTAGACAGTGAAAGCCAATGTCTTGGTCCCTGCCATAAGGCACACACTTCTCCAGTAAAGTGTGGAGCACAGGCAAGGATTAAGCGCGATCAGTATATTAACATTCACAGTGCCACCAATCTGAGCCCTCTTCATGACAGCGTGGCTCCAGTTCCTTACGGTCCAGTCTCAGCATCTCCTTTATCACTGCTCAGCATGTCTCTGAGAGGTGTACAGACCTCTACAGGAAGGACACGCTCTCCCCAAGCATCTTGCAGCAGTTCTCGTGGGCCAGACACATACCTTACCAGGCAAGCTGCACCTCAGAAGTAGGGGAATAAATATTTGTTGTATTTTCCAAACATCTGGCAAATGAAAAGGAGAACAGCATTAAACTTTTCCTGCCTTGGTTGTTAAAGCTCTTTCCCACATACCCTAATGAAACCCTGCTGGCCTGCGTTTGCCATTTTAGGGATGAAATGTGTTGGTTGTGCTGGTGTGACTGCGTCCCACCTAGCTGGGCTTCAGGAACTCCACCTCCCTTTCATTCCTCTCCAAGGCTCTGTTGTAACCAAGACAAGGGATGATGAATGCACCAGAATCCATCCAGACGTTTAACCTGGATTTTGTTTCCAGGTGGCAAAGTTATTTACAGTGGCAGAACGGTAGGCAGCGAACTATTACACAGGGAGAGCACTTAAAGCAGCCACTTGTATAAGCATGGTAACTTAAGCAGTCACCATATAAGCATTAAAGCACCTCCATGGCACTGTGGGTTTGACAGCATACATTGTCCCATGGGGTTTCTCCCAACAGTCAGTTCTCAGGGAAAGGAGCATCACTGCTTCCAGGTGACTGTTCCCATACTCCCACCATCCTGCAATCCAGACATTTTCCTTGCTAGTATAACTCTAGTAGTCTCTGTGTCAGTGCATGCCGTGTGACCTGGGTTCAGCCCTTCCAAAAAACTTTTGCAAAGTGAGACACCAGCTACAAAGGTTAATCCTTCAGTGGGGGTTGGATGTTCTTTTATGTTGAGAAGACATCTGTGTCTGTGGATCTTCCTTGGCAGGATGCCATGAGACTTTCTAAAATTTTAACAGCAGGGTTTCTTGCAGTGCTCTGGCATCCAGGGACTTGGAACCAGTAGAATCCAAAACAGCCCTTTTATGTTCATCTCAGGTGAAGAACCAGTTCCCCAAATCCAATCATGTCCTATGCAATTTGGCTGGCCAATGGGCAAAGGCTGAACTGGGCTAGAACCACAGGCCCAACCTCAGGACACAAAAAAAATTGTTCTTGCCTTGGTCTGCCTCACCCGTGCTGGCTGGGGACCAGGCAAAGCACATATGAAATCAGTTTAGCTGGAATCTCCTATATACCAAGATTAAAAACAATCCATTGTCTGAATCTGTCATCCAGATGCGAGGGGCCTCTGCGTGGGTCCCCACTTCCCATAACGCCTGCAAAAGCAGCATGATGTGGCCATAAACAGCTTCCTTTCACTCTCCTTCCTGGATGGCCATAAAAAGAGACATCTCCAGCATCTACGGTGTCTGTTCCATCACTTATCTTACCTCAATTGCTGAGGAGACCACCAAAAGAGGATGCTTCCCTTTGGTATGATTTACTGACTTAGGAGTCCTTCTGTGAGAATGATATAAACATGAGGGATGCTCTAAACAGACAGGGTTGAGATTGTTTTTGAGGGCTTGTTTCCCAGACATGAATCACCAGCATGTCCCCACCAGGCAGTCAGAAGGTGAAGAGGATACCTTTGTCTGGGTTATCACTGCTCCCCTCTAGGACACGTACCCCATATAAGTCATTAAAACTATGTGAATAGGGGAACAGAGAGCCAGCATCTTGTAAGGGGTTCATCTAATGCTAACACTTCATAAATATAGGAAGACCTGGGCCCTGTCTCAGGCTTGCTGCATGCTTTGATACGTCAGGAGTGAACTGTTTGTTACAGCTGATAGAGCACTTAATTCCCGTTTTGCTGAAATGCCTGTACTGCCAAAGTAGCTGTGTCAGTCCAAGCAACCTCCACACTGGGCCAAGAGTTTTAATCAAAATAACGACCACAACCAGAAGTGGATATTTGCTTTATCCAGGTGTGCTCCAAGCCTAAAATCTCAAAGCTGCAGGAGCTCACTTGCTGAGTCTGTTTGCGCTAACTTTATAGCTGGTGAAAGGAGTGATTTCTCAGCTTACACTGAGACTATCTTGCTTTAGGAAGAGGAGATGGTTTCCTCTTGTTTTCAGATTCCTTATCCAAGCCTAGTATCCAGGAAATATTAAAACTAGATTAAAAGTCTATGTTAAATTCTTCCCTAGTTCCCAGGAGCTTGTATTTTCTGCTTAGAAGATTCCTCCTGGGGAGTGAGGTCAGCAGATGGGATTGCATTTGAGCCAAAGGTCAGAGCCCGTGTCACTGTCTGCTGATTAATGTCTCCCTCATTAACGCAGCAGCATGTACCACTAATCTTCTTTGGGCTGTTTATTGGTGGGAAGAGGCAGGAGTAGAGATAACGTTGTTCGTTCCCTATAGCGATACTTATCTCTTAACACAAATGGCACCTGGAATCAAGGCTCCATTTTCAATCCCTGAATCCCTGAAGAATAAAGATGCTTTTCTTATGCAAGATCTTCAATGCTGATAACAGAGGCCAACTCGGGCCCTGATCTCCCAAGCATGCAAGGGGGCTGCAGCTGGATACACTGGATGAATTTTGGTCAACCTCGAAAGAAAATTATGTCCCTTTTCTATCTGGAAAATGTGCACACAACATCAAGTTTGGATTGGAACCTAAATATCCTCCAAGTTCAGGGTTGCTCAGTTTGAGTTATTTCTGCAGCTCATCTCTAATGAATGTGACACTTTCAAATAGTGGCTTATTTTATGCCTTTGTTCATTGTATTCTGAGGGAGCTTGAGGGATCAAGAGTTCCTGAGCTTGGGGCTGTGCAATGTATAATGAGAACTTCCTGGCATGGGGACTTGCCTGCCCACTTTCTGAAAGATAGAAGCTGTCTATGAAATGCAGCCGTGGAGGGGGAGTGGATTGAGGGTGGGGAAGGGGAAGGCTGCTTTGTTAACCAACACTGGAGACAAGGCCAGCTTTGCAAGTGCCAAAGGACTGCATTAATATTTTGTTTGTATGAAAAGATGAGCAAGGAAGGCAGATGCTGCCAGCTTACAGCTAAATTGTCAGATACTATGCTTAGCTTATGGGGAAGCTGGAAGAAAGCAGGATCTGTTGAGGTTTGCAAGGGGAACGAGAAGTGTGTGAGCACTGAGAGAAGGGCACGCTTGTATCCAGCTGAATTCTTAACCCTGCTGGAAGAAAAGAATTATTGAGGAGGACGCAAGAAAGTACTCCTGGCAATAATGGTGCAAAATGAAGAAAGGAAACTTCAAAGCTGAAATCAGACACATCTTCCTGCTACAAAGACCTTTATCAATAAATTGTAGGGAAGTAGGGGGGTTGTTACACAGAGTGACATTTTTAAATTATCCTGGAAGCAGTCATAAAAATTACACTTAAGGGAACAATTCCGTGGCATGTTCTTATGGGTGACTGAATAAATTTTAGTGGTTCTCTGCCAATAATTTAACTTCTTTTCTTAATAGCCCTTCCTCTACTGCATAACAAAATGCGAAGCCAGCTCTATTATCAGTGAAGTATGCAATGCCAGTACCTCACCCAGGATGCTTTCCAGTGCCCCAAAAGGAATAAGAGTCTCACATCCAAAATTATTCCAGAATGATAACGTACAAGATACAAAAAAGTACACAGAGAAACACCAGGCAAGGGAGGGAAAGGCACCGAGTGCAACAAGCTCTGTTCAAATCTGTCCAGGGTAGATCCTTCCTGACCGTCTTCGGCATCTCCAGGAGATGCCAAGGCAGAACAAATCCTTTCATTACAAATCTTGCCTCTTTTTACTCATCCCTTTCCATTTAGCATTTGGAGGGTGACATGTTAGATGCTACCTATGTCCCTACAGGCTAGTCTTTTGTCACCACCACACAAAATTCCAACTTTTCTAATGAAGACAAGGCTCTATTTTTTACCCTGTTGAATCTCATTCATGTTTCTGAATTGGAGGGAGCTTTCCTGCATTTTCCATGAGCAGAGTGGGTAGGCTGGCCCACTTTCCTCACGAATGGAACATGATAGCCATTTTATTAGAGTGTTTTCAATTTTCTTACAAAATGTCTACAGAAGAGCTCATTGTTTGGATCCATTAAAAGCTCATTTCCATGGATTTGGTGTGGTTTTGAGGGTTCCATTACTCTCCTCTGTGGTTTCTTTGTGCTTTCTGGAAGGGAAGGTCTGAGAGTCCCGTGCGCTGCACGAGAGACAGGGCTGATGAGGCATGACCTCTGCTACGTGACACAGAGATGT